>CM047817.1:74872885-75555081 GCA_026214975.1 Gentiana macrophylla | reverse complement strand
TTGTTCAAGTTTTTCTTGAGATCGAGAATCTCCAAAATCAAGCTTGATGTGGATTTCTTGATAATGTCTAACTTAGTATGAGTTGAGACATTAGTTTTCTTCATGTAATCCAAATAATCTGAAACTTGTTATGAAGACCACTATATTATCCTTTTGGTTGAGCATAATCTTCAAGCCTTCTTGTACTTTGCGCTTCTAAGATGGGTCTTCTTCTTCTGTTTCTTGAATTCGGGACTGATTGGCATCTTCAATTAACATCAGTTGTTGATTAACATCATCTTTGGTTCCTTTTTCATTATTGTTAGTTGTCTGAGTTTCAACTGGCAATTCTTCTTCTTTAGTATCAATTTCCAGCCGGGTTGTTCAGCCGAGTGCTTGACCGCAGAAACTCAGATCTTTTTTTCACCTTCTTTCGTGAATCATCATATTTATCATCATCTTTCTTCTTGAAATTTCCTTAGGTGTGTATGATGTGGTTGATTCAGCTTTCTTGACTATCTCTTGAAATCATATAGGAGTTGTTGAGAAAGTCTTCCATAGGAAATAATGCGATAGATTTGGTACTTTGGCTTCTCCAACAATAGCTTTTCTTCATTTGGCAGAGTAGCTTCGAGAATCTTCGCTTTTGAGCTTCATCTTTATTAGTTTGATGATCCTCTTAGCATCAAAGAGATACTCCTTCGGTTGATGAGAGATTCCTGCTTCGCTGCTCAATATTCATAACGGAAACTTGTTTCTAAATTTTCTCGTTGAAGTTGAGAAACAATTCTAGAATTAATGCTTTACAACTTTGTCATTGCCGCTGTCGCTGGTTGTTCCTCTCGCTTAATGCTAACTAACTTGAAGCGCCTCGGGTATAAACAACGCATAACCTGATTTTTCTCTCCTTGTCTCCAAATTTTCCTTTTAATCCTTTTGCCGAGCAATTTGTCGATACGCTTTGCCTTTTGCTTCAGGTTGGGAAGTTCCTTTGTTGAACTTGCAACGCCGCAGCTTTTGTAGTAGCACTTTGTGCATTCTTATTCCTACTCATCGATTCTTTCAAAATAATATCAATCACTAAGCTAAGTGATTGCTTCAGTCGGAATCTGCCTTCAGTTTGTCTTCCTTCAGCTTGGGCTATGCTGATACTTGTTAATTCAACCAAGTGTTGCTGCTTGATCTGATTGAAGATATATCCAGCCTAGTTGAACTCAAAACCATCCCAGATGACATTCATTAAGTAAAACCATCTTCGCTAACTTACTTAGCCCTTTGTGTCGTCCGATGGCATGTCTCGCTAATCCATCTACCGAGAAGAGCAAACCGGGCTTTGAGGTCCTTAATATGCGATCAACCTCGGGGTTCTTTTGAAATCGAAATTTGTCAAAGAAAAGCACCGCGCTTGAAGGGTAAGCGCCTTTAGATCAATAGATTTCACCAGAGGATCTTTGAAGCCAAAAAGTCATCGGATGATATCTTCATTGACAAAATCTTCCATCCACTAACTCTTGTAAAGAGAGTTCTTCAAAGATCTTCATATTCTCCTGCACTGCAATAGACCTTCCAAGTCCATTTCTTGTTGCAATTTTGCTTCCAAAAGATTTCGTAAACCCGGTAATCTTCCAATCTTTTCAGATATATGACTGGAGAGAAAGGTATTACCACACATATCTTCAATTCTTGAAGTGTGAACGACAAAGTGTGATTAACCGCTCTTCTTGAGTTTTTTGAAGCAAACCATTTTTAAGAGAAATTTCGGTCGATTTAGATGAGAAAGTTTAGATTTTTCTTTTGGTAAAAGAGAGTGAAAGAAATGTTGTATATAAAGGGTGGGTAGTTGAAAGGATCCATGATCTTCTCGATAGATTTGTACAATCCTTTTCAAATTCCATCATGGTTTGTGTAACCGATGTGTACTATCTCGATATAACGGGGTATACACGCCATTAAATTCGGATAAAAACGGGCGTTATTAAATGCGATATAATCGTTGTCGGTTTTATCCATTTCTCCATTGACTTGTTTGACCGAGCAAATCAAGTCAAATCGCTTTTACAAAATTGAGCTCCCACAATTCTTCGCTTTAAGTGAGTCGCTTTGAGATCGCACGTCAATGATCGATCTCCACAAGTGAGCGCACTCCAAAGATGACAAAGATCAACTCTTGATTTAATCTCTAAGCTTGAATCGACTTAATCGACTTTGATAATCCCCAATTCGCTTTCGCTTAGCAAACCTTTCATTGTCCAAATGGTTTGGTAAATATGTTCGCTTAACCGATCTTCGCTTGGAACATAGAGAATCAAGTTATGTCCTTCTTTTCCACATGATCCCTTATAAAGTGATGTCTCACATCAATATGTTTCGCCCTGAGTGAAAAACTGATTGTCGCTATTGCAATTGCACTTGTATTATCACACATTATAGGAATCATTCCTTCTTCTGTCCCATAATCTCTCAGTTGTTGTCTGATCCATAAAACTTGAGCACAACAACTTCCAGCTGCGATATATTCAGCTTTAGCTGTTGAAATAGATATTGAGTTTTGCTTCTTGCTGAACCATGACACAAGTCTATTTCCCAATAACTCGATATGTGCCTCAAGTACTTTTTCTATCCACTTTGCATCCATCATAGTCGCGCACGAGTAGGATATCGCTTTAATTCTCCTTCTCTTGAATACCATATCCCAACTCCTTCGTATCTTTCAAATACTTCAAGGTTCTTTTAACAACTGTGAGATGGCTCTCTTGTGTATTGTTTGAAATCTAGCACAAACACCAATAGCAAAGGATATGTCCTGGTCTACTAGCAAAGTGAGATAAAGTAGACTTCCAATCATTCTTTCAGAGAGTTTGATCCACATCCTTGCCATATTTGCCTTCATCAAATCTAATGTTAGTTCCAATTGGTGTTGAAATGCCACCGATTTCTCCATTCCAAACTTGATCAATTTCTCTTGTATATTTAGTTTGGTGAATAAAATCCCATTATCTAGTTGTTTAACTTGTAGTCCCGAGAAAATAATTCGGCTCCCATCATACTCATTTGAAATTTGCTCTTCATTAAACTTGCAAATTTCTCACAGAGTTGCACATTTTTGCATCCTAAGATAATATCATTAACATAGATCTCGAACAAGAGAGAGCTTTCTTCAACTTTCTTTTCGAATAAAGTCTTATCGATGGTTCCTTTGATAAATCCATTATCTACCAGAACTCGAGATAGAGTTTCGCATCACGCCTGGTGCTTGCTTCACCATATAGAGCTTTTCTCGCCTAAATACTTTATCGCCTTGATCTTTAATTTCAAATCCAGTGGTTGTTGAACATAGACTTTTCTTCTAGAATCCCATTCAAAATGCACTTTGACAACCATCCGGTACACTTTGAATTTCTTGTGAGCCGCAAAGGCAAGAAATAGTCCTGATTGCTTCTAGTCTTACAACCGGTGCATATGTTTCATCAAAATCTATGCCTTCACTTTGAGAATATCCTTTAGCTACAAGTCTAGCTTTGTTTCGATGATATTCTCATCTTCATCAAGTTTGTTTCAGAAACCCTTTTAGTGCCAATGATGATTACATGATCTCGGTTTGTCTACCAACTCCCATACTTGATTTCTTTCAACTCATTCGGCTTCTTCTTGCATCGCTAAAATCCAACTGATCTTTTAAAGCTTCTTCTATCTCTTTGGGTTCAGATTGAGATAGGAAACATGCAATCATTGCATCTAGTTGATGTCTAGTTTGAACACCACTTGAGTATCACCAATCACTTGTTCTTCAGTGGTGATTTCTCATCCATTGATGTACCGGGCGCTGTATCAAGCGGATCTACATTCTATTGAATTGGTTCTTCAGAATTTGTTCTTGATTTTCTTCATCTTGATCATCTTGAATCGGGTCGTAATCATGTTGTTCAAATCAGAGGTGATTCAGCTTGTTGGAGATCGAGGTTGATCTTGATCTCGATGATTTAGAGTTCCTTAATCTTCCAATGTCAACATAAACCGATTCGTAAAACCGTAATCGAGGCCGAGAAACCGGTTCGTCTCGATTTTAGTTTCTTCACCAGGAAGTTTGGTTCATCAAATACTACGTATGGATTCTTCATGCTTGAGTGTCCTCTTGTTCAAGACTTCAACGCTTTGGTCGACACTTGAATATCCTAAAATATTCCTTTATCAAGATTCAATGAAAAACATGAAGTTGATCTTTTCCATTATTGTGTATGAAACACTTGCTTCCAAAAGCATGAATGTATGAAACATTTGGTTTTCTTCCATTCCAAATTTCATAATGTGTCCTTTCATGTCTCTTATTCATGAGAGCTATGTTCTGTGTATAGCAAGATGTGTTAACGGCTTCCGCCTCAATATCTTTCGTGCAATTTTGCTTCATGTATCATAGTCCTTCCCGCTTCTTTGAGTGTTATATTTCTTCTTTCACTACACCATTCTCATTGAGGGCGTTGTGGGTCGCAAGTTGATGTAAAACACCATTTTCTTCACAAAGATTCGATAATCACATTGTTGAGGAATTCAATTCCTTTATCTCGATCTTATTTTCCCAATCGATACACTATTTGGATTTTGAAGTCTCTTGAGGAGTTCTCAGAAGTCTTGCTTGGTTTCACTTTTCTTTGTTAAGAAAGTAACCCAAGTGTATCTTGAAAATCATCTACCACCACCAATGTATACTTCTTTCCACCGACATCGATTGGTGATAGGTCCAAATAAGTCCATATGTAGTAGCTCCATGACTCTTGTCGTTGAATGCCGAGATTTAGTCTTGAAACTAGCTTTTACTTGTTTTCCTTTTGATGTGGCTCACACAAGCTATCCTTCTTGTAGTAATCTCGTGTAGTCCAATTACCAACTGCTTTTGACAAGTGTGTTGATGTCATCAAAGTTAAGATGACTCGCTTTCTGTGCCATAACCACCGACTTGATTTGGTATGCACAAGCAAACAAGTCTTCGCGATCGTTGTAGTCCAATCTACAACATACATATTTTCTTTCTTCCGCCAAATAGACAACTTGAAATGATGTTTCACTGACGACAATGCAGTAATCTTTGTCAAATGTGACTCAGATCCCATATCATGTAATTGACTCAGCCGAGTAGATTGTAATGAAATCCTTCTACATATGATACATTCTTGATTGTGAGTCCATTTTTGATCAAAGTACCATAACCCTTGGTATATCCAGTTTGTCTTTACTTCCAAAATTGACTTTTGGTCCATCTTTGTAATAAAATTACGAGACAATCCTTGCTCTTTGTCATGTGCCTTGAGCATCCATCACAAAGTACCATATATCCCGCAAAATAAGTTAAACATTTTTAGGTACCCAACTCGCTTGGGTCCTTGTATTCTTCGGATATTGTTGCACTTATTTTCATATATGTAAGCCACACTTCCATAGTATCTATGCTTGGACTCGTGTGTCTTATTTATATGATCTCCCAGATCCTTTGATCAAAATCGATTTCCATGATGCTTTCTATTATTGAAACTTGAGTGATAACCATCATTTCTTTCTGCATCGAGGTCTGTGGCCGCCTTGGCATCGAGGTTTCTCACGAGGATTGAAATGATTCTCTCGCCGACTTTTAGATCAAACTTGTAATAAGTTTTTCATTCGAAATGATTGTTTCTTTTAGTTTTAATAGTAGATTCATAGAAATTACAACCATCATCGCTGGAAATAATCTACCTTTCCTCCTGACTTCGTGAATCTTTGAATAATTGATATTCTTGGATTTATTTTGACTGAAGTTTTTATGGTTCTTAGCCTGATTAGCTTTAGTAGATCCATCAGTTGATCTACCTTTTCGATTTCCATGATGTACAGCTGTTTTACCTTTTTGATTGACTCTATTGTTTGCAGTTGACTTCTTTGAAAAGTTATGCTAAGTCTGATTTGATTCACATTGAACTAGTTTCACTGGTTTATCATACTTCTCAGTTTGAGGACTTTGTTCACCTACTAACTTAACACCGCTTTGGTACAGTTCAGCTTGCCTTACTCTGCTCCTCGCTTTTGAAGTTTGCTAAGTATCAAATCCTAAGCCGCCTCTATCTTCTGTGGCTTACCCGATTTGAACCAGGTATTGAACTAAATTGAGCAAAGGATTGTTGTCGCCGCTTAATGCAGAGGGTCGATACTAAGTCTTTCCTTTATCGCCCGCTTAGTTTTAGCGTGTTCAAATCATCTTTCAATCTTTTAACTTCTAGAATTAGAACTTATTTCTCACTTTGATTGATTCATAACCACCAGACAGACATGTCGACTCATCAATTCACAAGAGTTTCTTCTAATTCGAGTTTTTGGATTGGAATCGGCTATTGAAGAACATGCATTTTGCATAGAAAATTTGAGTCGAGTCAGATTTGGAGTTTGATTCACATACCTCATTGGAATCTTCCATGTGAGCCATTAAAGTCAGATCGCCGTGACATGCCTCTTCAGATTAGCTTTGTAGTCGATTCATCTCCGATAACAATGCTTTTCTTCCAGCTTCTTCATTGCCGAGTCTTCTTGGTCGCTTCTCGACATTCACTTTGTAGGACTCAGATTCTTACAGCTTGAAGCAAAGATATTCATCATCTTTCCTTTCGTGAGTCTTCTTGATGTACTTCGAAGTTAATGGATGACCATTCTTCATCCTTTTCCGATTCACTCATCATGAGTGCCATTTGTTCGCCCATTTCATCCAACTATTCAAGATTATTTGTGGATGTTTCTTGAGTATCATTTGATGTCATTCGCAAGTACCGTGGGTTTTAGGTTCTTCCAGAGCTTTGATTATTGCAAATTGTGTTAGTGTGTAAGGCCCAAAGACAATTATATAATTGTTTTAGGACGTAATTAATAATTCATCTTATTATATGCATGTATGCTTATAATTAAGACACCACCGAAAAACCCTAAGTACTCGCTTATGTAATCACGTAACTCGTTGTATGGCTATACACAAGAGGATTGAGTTAGTGAGATGTACTTAAAATTAACTTAGTCCGTAGCGTTGATTAATCTGAGCACGGGTCTCATGATTAATATGCTAATAATGCGCCTAACACTTTACGGTGTGACAATCTTATCCGCACTATCGGTATTAGTGGTACCCAGTGGAGCATTTATATATGGTGATAATCATATAGTATCGACCAATTTGATTTGAGTTCTCGATATAATTCCGTAATCGAGAAGTCCTATCAATCACATGATGATCATATATGGATTAATCTCAATCCTCGAGGTGATGCTGCATAACCGCTTAGACTAGGCAGAGTTTGATGTGTTAGTAAGGATCACTTCAGTAGATGTGGTCCAACACTCTCGCTGGCTCTATTCTAGGATGAGTGAGTAGTCTGTGCTATCACGCATATGGAATCCATTCCTTCCATCGAAGTAGATGCATGGCCTCTTTATTTGTTAATCCTAGAAACCGATCGATGAGCTCTACCATATTATATTAGTTATGAATTAATTGGTCACTAGGGGTTAATGGTAAATAAGGATAGATGTTTTGAGTATGGTTTACGGAAATATTCTCAATCAAAACGAATAAATGCATGGAGGATTTATCCGTATGTAATGATTATATCAAGGACACCTTACAACTCATAGTTGAGTATAAGTTATCTATATTCGCAGAGTTCGGGCGGGTTTATGGTGGTGTAATCTCGGAATTAATAGATTGAATATTATTGTTCGGGTCCGATTTAATAATTTTATTTAATTTATTGTAGCTACAGAATACGGGTCAATGGTCCCCGACGCGGCTTCCTAACATAGCATATGTTTTCTCGTCGCTTCACTCTAAATTATAATTAAATAGTTGGATTGACTATTTAATTGATATGTGATTAATTATTTAGTTGACTAGATAATTAAAGACATGGAAAAGATATTTTCAGTGACTCGCCCATCGTGTCAAAAATACGCATGGACCTTTATTTAATTAAGGTAATGATTTTGTAAGTTATTTGATTATTATGGAATTACTTTTCTGGATAATTATTTAACATGTGATTTATCTTTTATTTGTTAAATGATAATTCATGAAATATTAGATAATAATATTATTTATCCTAATTTGTTTGGGATAATTTTTTTATTTATCTTTTATTTGGAATAAGGATTAATCTAATAATTATCTCTTAATTATTAAATCCTTGAGGACAAGGATTACTCTTCTATATAAAGAGAGTTCTCCCAAGCCTTTTGACACAATACACAACACGTTATATTTGGGAGTGTTATAGCTCGTAGATTTCGCTATAACACTAGGGTTTCGAAGTTTTAGAAAACTTCGTGTTTTTCTAAGGTAGCATATCGAGGAGGTTCGGCGGCTTGAAGTACCATCCACTGGTGGTGCTTGAGACACACGCTGGAAGACTTTGGCTTCTCAACGGGCTCTCAACCGGCTTGGATTGATATTTTGTTCTTGGCGTTTTGCACCATAAAAGGTTGGTAATCTAAACCCCTCGAGGTTTAGATCTATTGTATTTATGTATTTTGCTGACTAGATCTAGATCTATACTATTCCGTTGCGTAATCGGGTGGATCTTGATCCATCCGGCGATATTACATCCTACACTGTGCTTGTAAAATCTTCACTGAATTCATAAGCTTTCAGATCTGAGAAGATTTTAAAGGAATCCTCTATGTCATGTCTTTTAGATTCTTCCATAGCAGTGACCTTCATCTTCTAGCACATGGGCAATGCCTTCAAGATTCTTGTACTGATTACTTTCTTTGTATATTCAATCTTGAGTAGGTCCAGTTCATCCATGATTGCACTGAATCTTGTTTCTATTTGGTCAATGGTCTCTTCGGATTTCATCTTGAAGTGCTCAAACTTATGCTTTGCAATCGAGATCTTATTCTCCTTGATGGAGTCGGCCTCCTTCACAAACTAATCAAGTTTGTCCCACATTTCTTAGCAAGAGTGCAATCTTTCACCTAGTACATGTTGCTATCAAGAGTTCTCGTGAATATAGTCCATAGCAACGCTGTTGAGATTGTTTCGCTTTATGATCATCATCGGTCCATTCAGCCTTTGGGCTTTGGAACTCGTGACTTGATTTTCATCAATAGTCCGCATGTGTGTGATCTCGATTGGTCCATCGCTGAGCACGCCAATCATCTCGCCATGAGTAGTCGCTAGAAAAGCCTCGTGATGCGACATTTGAATTCGCCAAATCTATCCATGTTGCACATAAGCATTTGTCAGCGCGATCGATTGTTACCCATTGTGAGTGAGTGAAAATCGATTAAATAAAATCAAAACTCGAGCTTTTAATGAGAACAACTAGAGGAGGAATAGAGCAACCGAAAGTTATTACTAGTTATAGCTCTAAGTCGTAATAAAACCAAGCTCGACACCAATTTTTGGTCCTTGGAAAGGCCGATACAAGTTTGTAGAGGGGGTGAATAAACTTGTCACTAAAAACTAGATTTTAGGCTAATTAGTTTCAGCTTAAAACTTCAGCGGAGTTGTCGATCGAAATGAGTCTAAGTCAAACTCGACTTATAACAAACCGAGTCAACAGCATCGGATATAATTTTTAGCCTTTTTCTTGATCTTGTTATTCTCTATGAATGCCGAGTGTGCTAAATCGAATTCTTGTGAATGTCGGGCTTGTGAGTCGTGATTCGTTGTAACAATCGCTTCTTCAAGATGCCAATAAAATGTAATTAAATGCTATAAAAGAATGTAAGTGCTTAAAGTGTTGGTCCCTTGAAAAGGCTTTGTTAAGTTTAGAAGAGGGGGTGAATAAACCTAACACTTAAAACTTTGAGTTAACAAATTCTCAGAACTTCAAAGAATCATTCGATATTTCAGAGTTCTGTTGAGACCTCAAAGAGCCTGGCCGATAAACAGTGAGTTCATCGACAGCTTTAGTTTGTGAATTTATGCAATGGAATTATATCAAAATTAAGCCTTAGTACTTGTTGTTAAATATGATACTAAGTATTAGATACTCAAGAGTACAAGTGTGTGATTTCGGGCTGCTAAATTCAGAGGTTGATGAATGAAATAAACTAATGCGTAAAGTAAATGTCAAAGTAAATAGTCGATTTTATAGTGGTTCCAGTGTGGTGTAATCCTCGTCACCCACTCTTCTCCCGTGATGTTGGAGGAAATCCACTGAGATCTTTGATATAGCTTTTACAAAGATTCCTAAGGTTGCTTGTCCTTCACCAATAACTATGGCTTCACAAACTCAAAACTCGGGAACAGTAGGATTGTTGCTCCTGAGTCTTCCACTGGTCCTGAAGCGGTAGGATTGCCTCTTCACCACTCCACCACAAACAACAGCTTTTCACACCCAACAGATGCTTCACTGCCTTCAAGAGGTTCTTTATGAAATAAAGATTGAATCAAGTAAATGATTCAATGCAAAGCACTTTGATTAGATGAAGTAATCGCCAGCTTGCGCCTTCAAGTGTGTAGTCTGATGCACTTTGAATACGTAATGCACTTGAAGAAATTTACTAGATCGCCAGCCTTTATGCTCAAAGAAGTTCAAACAGAGTGTTTTTCACTCAAGATAACACTTAAAGTTTATCCAAAATTCATCCTGCTTTTTTCGAGTTGAAAGTCTTCTATTTATAGGCAAGAATGCATGTGACTTGTATTTGAATTTCAAATGTAACCATTCCTTGTTCTTGTCCCATCCGATTTGCATTCTCGTCACTATTCATAGGTCCGACATCGCTGTAATTCCTTTTGACAAAGGTACCTGGCCCACCCTTTGACTTGTGTCCATTGGATAAAGTCCTCAATCATCCTAACGTTTTTTATCTCTAACCACTCGATTTGTTTGATCAAATCGAGGTAGTTGGCTGTCCTTATCCATGTAATCTTCCAAGATAATCTTGAATTAATCGAGGTATATATCAGCAGGTTCATCAAAGTCGTCAAGTACCAATCGGCCTCATAAAATCACATTTTGTATAAAATATAATGCAATGATTTCTTTTATCTAACTTTAATTGTGAAGTTAGATTACACCATTTTAATTATAACTAAGTTCCAAACATCATCCAACTTATGGAACTTAGACGTTTCTACACAAGGTATATGTAATCGCTTAGGTCATCACAGCACTTGCCTAAATTTCGATTCCATAGCCTTGACTTTAATTACTAAGTTTGATCCCTTAGCCTTCAGAATCGAGTTTGAACCTCACCTTCGCCTTCGGGCCTTCACAAGTTCCCCGACTAGTCTACTAACCTATCTACCCTATCGATCTAGACCATCACGATACAAGTCACCGACCATTACAAAGGTTTTTTGATCAAACCTATTCATACATCAAACCCTAATAAACCTATACATCTCTGATCTAGACATCTTTTGCCTTTGCACTATAAATAGCCTAGTATGGCACTCATCATCAAAACTAAGAAATAAGTCCAACAATTTCCCTTTTGGTGATGATGCCACTACCCTCACCTTTCAAAGAAAGCAAAAGATATAAAACAAAAACAGTAACAAATTCACCAATTCTCATTAAAATTATTGTTCTGGGCTTATTACAAACTAGATGCAAAGAAAGATAACGAAAGATAAGTAAGTCGATCTATTGTCTCTTCTCTCTTTCTTGTCTAGCCTTCTCACTTGCTCTTGATAAGCTCGATTTGTTCTATCATATCCTCATCCATTCATTTTCAATCTGTAAAATCAATGTAGGGATTGACTTGCTTCCACCGGGCCCATGCTTCAGCAGATAAGATTGATGTCATTCACTCAATCCAAACTTCATGTACAGCTCCTTGAATTCATCAAGTGAGTCCTTTGCTTTTGTGATAGGTAAGGTCCTATCACCTCCGCTACTTCTTCCACCTTTTCCACTTTCGCCTCCGTAAGTTGCCCTTAAGGCTCGACTTTGCTTCCCAAAATCTCAATGCTAAGAAAGAGTTTAGACCTTCAAGATATCCCATGTCCCGATAAGGTCTCCTTCATATAGTATTCTTTCTTGTATTGTCTAAGGAGATCATCAAGAAGTTGCACTCGCCAGTGCATGTTGCCCGAGAGCATTGAGCTCATCCTCCCATCTTTCTTTGCAAAGAGTCTTGCAGCCTCCTCCTTTGTCGCAACTGATTGGCCCTCTTCCCTTAGTGACATCATCAACAAATGGGATATGAGGCCATGAATACCCTCCCGTGAGATTACCACTGCTCAATTGATTTTCTATAGTTCCAGCTTCTTGTATCAATTGAAGTAATCCTTGAGTGAAAGGTCTCCTCCACTGCTGATCCTTTCAAGAAGTTTGGGATCGTGCATAGCAAAGTTGTTGTGCAAAGAAAGATGCTCTCAGCAGTTCGTGTAGCAAACAAGGTTGTCAAGTTTCGATGGATGGAAATAAGTTGGTCCTTCGTAAACTTATCTTTCAAAGATTCCCTTGCTTGATTCCTCTTACATCTAGCATCATATCATTTACAAGATTTTGAGTGGATGCAAAATTTGAAGCAATCAGACGCAGATTGTCTGCTTTAATTTACCATCTTCATCGCTTCTTCAAATCTCTGTTTGCCTGGTCCCAGCTTGAGTTCTTAATCGTTGCATATCATTTCGATAGCTTCTAACTCATTGAAAACTTCAACTGAACTCCACCGGTCATTCTACTATCAAGAGTCCATCGCCAGTTCCTCAACTCTATATTGTGCTGCTGTCTCGGCCGATGACTATTGCCTTACTCATATCTCTCCCCAAGCAGGGGAGGTCCTTCTCAACCATAGCACCAAGAATATCTTCCATGACTGGATCTTGTGTGTGTTCTTCACAGCCTTATTCTTCTCCAAAAATTTGAAACTCACATCACTGTAGTCATAGTTGTTGGGAGATTTTGCATCATTAAAACAAAAGAAAATTTATAAAACCTATACTACCATGCAAAACAACCTCCTAACCGGCCGAATACCGGTAGTTGCTAGTAAAGTTGGATAAGTACGGGTATCGATCCTCGTGAAAAGTGGATATTGAATCTAATCTAATTAATCCTTCTTTATTAACCTAAACCTAAACTAAAACGGAAAATAAATCGACAGAGGATTGTTAATCCAAAGCTAGGAAGGATAAAAGCGATAAAAACATAAATAAAACTACATCTACGTAAAGCGTAAATCTATCTCATCGAACAACCATGAACAAACCATGATCAACCTCTTCCCAACAACCATCATCTCACCGAAAGAAATAAGATCAACACATATTCATTCACAAGTTATCTTGGATTATTGTCTTATCTAAAGAAGCGCTTCCTCTTCCGATTTATCACGCCATTCATTAGTTTACCTTCCGGTCTTAACTAACATGTATATGAAGCAAAGATACGGATTAAATCCTAATCTAACAACCTTATCCTCAACTTCCGCTTGTTGGAATAATAATTGTTAATCTCTATCATGGCAATCTAACGAATTTATTAACTTCCGTTATCTAAATTGATTAACATATAGCATCTCAAACATGAAAGAGAACAAGAATAACGAATGAAACAAATACATGAAAAATCTCATCTTTCCGTAACGGTGATATCCTCAATTCAAATCTAGAAAATCTTGCAACCAATTAATCAAATTGTGGTTCTCTCAGAACCTAGAAATTTAACCTACGAACTTCCGTTATGTATAGATTAAAGATCCAATCTTTCCTATGGTGATCTAAACTACACCGACTTCCGCCATACGGTAGCATCAACAAGCAATAATCTTCCGATATAAATTGCACGATACAAATAATCATAGGAAAAGAAACAATTGAACTAAAACTTACAAAATCATCCATGAAAAGAAATAAAAGTGTTGCTGAAAAGAAGCTTCACAAAGCTGTCCATGGCTGCCTTTCATCATGCTCGAACAAGAAAAGAAAAGCGAACTAAATAAAACTCCATCTATCTTGCCACCCCAAATTCCTCCCAAAAGGGCTTGGCAAGCGAATTTAGGTTGCTCTCTTATGATTGGGGATCAATAGGAGTCGAAAATATATGTTTTAGGTTGAAAACGCGCTGTATTTATAGGGAAAAGTAAGGCGTGTTTCGGCTCGGTCGGTGGCGGACGCCCGTCCGGTATTATGGACGCCGCCTAGCTGCCCTCGAACAGCTTCTGAACTTGTAACGCTCATATCTCGGGCCTCGTAAGTCGTAATCGAGTGATTCAAAATCCTGTAGAATCCTCTCTTCAAGACCTACAACTCTTCTCTTTAGGTCCAGAGTCAAATCGGTTGTTATCATATCAAGAACTGCGTTGGAAGTTCAGCACTACCCGAATCCTCGATTTTCTTCCTCCGACGCCGCCCAAAGATCTCGACGCCGGTCCTTCAGCTTGAACTTGTTCTAGACGCTCGCTCATTCAGCGCCCAAACTCTCTCGATCTAAATTCTTCACTCGACGCCGCTTGCCCCTTCAGACGCCCGCCCTGCCTTGGACGCCGCCCACTTGATCTTGGACGCCACCGATGACGATCAACTTGATAATTCCATCTTTATCTTGATTTATTCTTTCCTTATCTCTTCCTATCTTCCATAAACTTGATTGATCTCTATTATCTCGAAATTAGCTCTTTAGGATCACCTTTTCCACCATCCATTAGTATCTACAAGCATCGAAAACATACCAAAACGTAATAATTTCCAAAACAACATAAAATCATCAAATAAACACATAAATCGATACGCTTTCATATTCAACCATTAAAACCTCACTTGCTCAATATTTCCATATAAACACTTGATTCTTATGCAAATTATATAAATACGGGGGAAATCATTATAAAATATATCAATATAAAACGTAAAAACACCCTTAACAACTCCCCACACTTATCTTTTGCTCGTCCCGAGCAAAACAAAACAAAATCAAGCTCGAGATAGTATAGACATCTTAACACATATACCACATAGTCAATAAATTAGAAGTTCACCGTCATGTGTGCATAGCCATAGAAAACTTCCACTAAATCCAAACTTGAGGAACTCAAAGTAAAACTAGCTAATACCCCTCAGAGACTAGCAATAAATGACACTCATAAGGTGCACCCTACAAACGTGACATATACCTAAAAGAATGATCGAATGAATCTAGGCCTTTCTCAAATACTCAGAGGATAATCCCTACAACATATCTATCGCTTTATACTGGGATAAGATTAACTAAAACTACGCCTTATATTCAATTTCATAACATATCTTAAGTTGATTGAATTCATTCACTTTTAAACACACATTAGAAGAAGCTATTGCCCTCATAGCGCATTTAGACATTTCGAGATAACCCTACCTCACTCCAATCATAAGGCGCTTTTCCTAACTCGCCGTGAGCTTTTAGTCATCATAGTGGTATAGACATACGTGGTAAACCCTACCTCACTCAAATCATCGACTAGCTTTCGACACACCCTTATTAATCCACTATTAACTCAACTTTTTCAAATGACAATAGTTACGTGTTACTTATCACATTCAAACTATCGATATTCACAAAGATCTCATACTTCGGATCTAAATACAAACTATCATAAATCCCACGATATATACGTAGCACTAAGTACATGACTTATAAGATAATCAAAACTACTAATCCAAAACGGGTATAACTTTAAAAATATAGCTCATCATTCACTATGGCTCGTGAAAATAGTTCGTGTGAAACAACTAACTCATCAAACATATGATATACAAATTTTAAATGACTATAAAAATAATCTAACATTGAATTGGATTGCCTACTCGACAAAACAAAAAAATTTAAAATTTAGCATGTAAATAATATCATGTAAGCAAATGTGTAGATACATATAGACTAATCCTCCCCACACTTAAATTACAACATGTCCTCATGTTGTGCGTAATAAAAGAAAAAGAAAACTTAGTCGATTGTATGCCTAAAGGAACATTTCGAACGGACGCTGCTCCGATCCAAAAATCCTCAAGATATCAAGAGATCGTGGACCATCCACGGAAAACGGATATCATCTCGAAACTCACAATTGCTATTGCAAAGATCCTACACACTTGACAAACAAGGAAATATCTCGGGACAAGTGGGGAATAGAACATACAGAGCACAAAATAGAATCGCTTCAGATGGAAAATCAAACAGGAAAGTACAGTAACATCTAAGCGCCCAAATATGGAAGTTTGATATAAGCACAATAAGAAATAATAGCTCGATGGAAAGATCAACATTTAAACTCGTGACATCTAAGAATAAAGCCACGTAAGCTTGTAGATTAATATAGACCACATGTGCAAACAGTAAACATCAAACTCCAACTAATAATGATAGAGGATTATACATGGAAAAGAAATCGTAAAGAATTTTCAGATTAAGCTCATATAGAAATGGAACATATACATGGAATATTACAAAATAGTAGGCTAGGTGCAACTACATGAAAAGATATTACAATGCAATCTACATGATATGAAATAATAAAATAATGATGGCATATGGAAAACCAACAAGAACTATCATGGAAAAAAACGAGGTAGTATTACTTAAAACCGACAGCTAACTACGCCAAGAAAAACAATGCAACTAGATGACATGCAACTACATGATATGCATCTAAATGATATGCAAAAATAAAAGAAAATAAGGGAAAGAAAACCAGCCCACTAATTTGCAACACGACATACATAAAATAAACGTCTACCAAATAATGATAGGTTACGATAACCGACAGTGCTGTTCATTACATGCAGTGTAGACGCGCCTTAAGACTCATCAAAGGTGATAGCATTATGGAAACCAACAGTTAGCTATACTAAACAGATATAACTCATATGGCCCATTCGGTAGCATACGGAAAACCGACAAGAGCTACCATATAAATTATAAAACAAAGGAAGCACGTAAGTCTTAAAAGCTCACAAGATTCATCACAAATGTATGTAGCATACGGAACCGACATTAGCTACTAATTAACTATAAGAACAAAGCTTATAGCTACGAGAACCGACAAATACTATAACATGCCTAGATGAATCATGCATATAAAAATTAATCGGCTTATTTAACATGGATTCATAGATGGAAAGGTAAAACTTATAAGTTCGTGACATCTATGTAAACATAAACAACCACGTAAGCTCTAATGACAAAGAATCCATACTAAATAAAAGCATTAAAAACAAGATCAAGAAAACTCTGGGAACTCGAATCGGGCGTTTCAAAGACAAATGACGGGCGCTCAATGGAAATTGTAGCCTCGACGAAGCGTTCAACAAACAAACGCCGCTTGCCCTTGAAAACACTCGACGGGCGCTCGTAATATCAGACGCCCGCCTGATTCTCAAAATCGATCGATTGAAAATTCGAACGGATTTAACGCCCAACAATCCCAAACGCCGCTTACTCAAGACGCAGTAATCGACGGGCGCTCACGCACTCATGGACGCCGCCCACACAACAAATATGCATGCATGCAGAAAAAACAAAGAAACCCTAAATACTTATGAACACAACACAAAGAATACGTATCACAAAGACAAAGAAATTTTATCAAATTAAGCATGTGGGATTAGATTAGGTTACACATAACACAAACTTCACGAAACAGATTGAGTAAAAACTTTTGCACATTCTTAACCTTATGGTCATCAAACACGGCAAAATAAAACTCTCAATCTATTCGACGCTACTTTTATTAAAAACAAAATAAAACGTAACAAAATCGAGAACTAACAAAACTAGATTCAACATGACACCTAGCCCCGGCAACGCGCGCCACTTTGTTGGGGAGATTTTGCATCATTAAAACAAAAGAAAATTTATAAAACCTATACTACATGCAAAACTACCTCCTAACCGGCCGAATACCGGTAGTTGCTAGTAAAGCGTGAATGTAAAGGGTCGATCCACAGGAAAAGGTATGTAGAATCTAATCTTATTAATCCTACCAATTGCTACTCTAGGAAAACAAATAAACGAACGACAAAACATAAAAACAGTAAAATAATTCAAGTAATCTAACCTAAGAAATAAAATAAACAAACTAATCTAAGACATGGGAACAACCAATATACAAACCTATGTGATCTCAATCCTAGTTCATCTCATGATTCTAATTCAAGTTGTGGTTTCACCTTTTCACGAGACATAAACCCCTAATTCCTTAGTGAATTTATTCTCAAGCTACGGATTCCTAATTCCTTAGTAAATCCAATTTATCAATCTCTCATCTTCCGAATGTTGAGACTCGATTTTCAATACAAAACTCGTGTAGATTCAAGTTAACTCCGTGATTTTAGAACCTAACAACCTAGATAATTAATCGATTAATTTGTCATCATTAACGACTAAAAATCCTATCTTTCTATGGTGATCTAGTTTACGCAACTCTCGTATGTTGTAACTATCAATCGTGAAACGATCTTCCGATTCAATTCACACATAGCATCATAATCATAAAAAGATACAAAATAAATTAAAGATCACAAAATCGAACACGTGAATTGAATAAATTTATAAAAACTCACATAGTTTTGGTACATTGATGATCTCATGAATCGAAAAAATGTAAGAAAACTACACCTAATCTAACCCTCGATCACTTCCGAGCACAAGGCTCGGGTGACCGCCTTGAAACTAAGAATCGCCGCCGCTTTGCTTTTTTTTATGGCTGGAATATTTTTGTATGAATTATATGATTTAGGTTGCATGCATGTATGTATTTATAGGGAAAAGAGAGGCGGTCGAATTAATGTATTTATGGCCGGGAATTATCTCCAATTAAGTCGGTCAAGGATTTTTGTCCAATTAGAATTTTGCATGCGATATTAAAATAGATGCTAAGTCGGTGTCGCTTTCAATTGGCCTTGAACGCTGCTCAAGGGCAAACCAAGTCTCTCAGATCGAATTTGCCATCATGGACACCGCCATTTTTATGGACGCCCGCCCACTACCGGACGGGACATGGACGCCGTCCGGTATGTCCGACTAGATATCTTCATCTTTATCTCATTCCTCTCATCTCTATCTCTTCTCTTCTTCATATAACACTTCCTTATCTCTTATATGTCAAATAAACCGACTCAGATCATCTTTTGATCCCCTTTTCACTAAATATGCATATCTACAAACATCAAAACCATTGCAAAGTGTAACATCATCCAAATAATCATAAAACCACCAAGTAAACACATAATTTAATCACTTTTGCAATTAGACCCTTAAAAACGCCACTTGCTTAATATTTCAATATAAATGCCAATTTTATGCAAATAATATAAATATGGGGAAAATCATCAAAATATATCGTTATAAAACGCATAAAATCACTCCTTAACAATAGTCCAAAGAAATTGCTCTTCTTGATTAACAACAAAGAAATTGGCCGACTATCCTTCCCTACAAAGGGCCTTGGCCTCAACAGCTCCACTACAAAGCAGCCTTCTTCAACAACACGGGTTTCTCCAAACCCAAATCAGTTCCAACCTTTGTCCAGTGTCGCTTGAGACTCAGCACTGCACTCTCCTGCTCCAACCTTTGTCCAGTGCTATTTATAGCCCAAAGAACCTGCACTCTCCTTCTCAATTCTCTGTGGATTGAATATAGCCTCATTATCCACTTGGAAACCTTCGCATGACCAATTTTGTGCAGTGATGATGGCGCTTTAGTAAGAATGCCTCAAAGTCAAAACCATCTTGATATTCATTGGATTCTTCCTCGAGCCGGGCACTAGGTTCAAGTGAAATCAAGAACCTTTTCTCCATCAAATCCTCACCTGCTCAAAGATCGGGCCAGGCAAGAGCTCTACAACATGGAATGTACTTGGTTCATCACCCATTTACCAAAGACTCAGAGTAATGCCTTCATTGATCAATGCCTCCAAATCATCCATGGTGAGATCCTCGTAGATCCTCATCCATCTCTCCAATCACTGCCCTCAGCAGACTTACCAAGACGTAGATCACAGTGTGTTGTTCTATGATTACCGCAGCCCCACTCGGGTTTGTCCCGGTCCGTAGGGGAAATCTCTCTAGAATATGATGATGAGGAAGAATCATCATCTCCATCTCTTGATCCCTAAACTTGATACCTTCTTCTTCTCGTTGCTCATCAAACAGATCCATCAATCTTGATTGCAGCAAGCTAGTATCAATCGATCCAAAGAGGTTTTCTACTCCCCACTTTTCAAAAGCCCATTCTTCAAGATCTCGCTATTGGTTCAAGAAATTGCTTTTGTCTCTTGTAGAAACCAAACTTCCACCTAAAAATAGTCTCGCAATTTGTCAAGCTTGGGATCTACATACTCTCTCTGCTTTCTTTCTTTGTTTCACATGCCTTTCAAATGGCATAAAGGATCTCCCCGAGAGCATCTCCAAGACCTTGTTGACCTCCAAAGGTTCCAACAAGTAAGTTCATGGTTTCTTCAAAGATGTTTGAAAGTCAAGAGGTTGCCGAGATTGTACATTTGTACCTACTACTTCCATCTGCACTCACACTTGGTTCCCTCGACTTACATGCTCATCGCCAGGTCACAGCAGATCGCTTCTTCCCCCGAACTATTGCCATATTTGCAAGGTCTTTAACCAAGTCTTCATTTACCTCTTCAACTACCACAGCAGGTTCAGGTTCAGTGGTTTGTTGTGGTTCTTCAGTAGATACTACAAAGAAAGCTCTGTGGTCAAGAGATCGTCAGATATCTTCAACAGATTGCTCAACAACAACCTCGCCCAAAGATCGAGACTTGACACCTCTTCAAAGTGAGGAGTCAGAATCTCCACCGGCCTCGATTATAGTCAAGGGCTCACCTCAACAAGCCTCTTTCTTCCTCTTCTATCGATGCCCTTCTTGGGCTCTCAGGCCTCCAAGTTTTTCAGCTTCTTTTCCTTTGCCATACTTTTTCTTTTGGCAACTTCCTTCATCCTCTTGGAGAGAGGTTCATCATCAACATCTTTCTCAACCACGGTGAGACTTCCTCTTTCTACTAGCTTCCTTCGTTGTTCTCTCAAAATTTCAACAACAGCTTTTCTTGTAATACTAAAGCAGGTCATGAACCTCCACTTGACTCAAAGCAGACTCAAGAAATTGCCTCAGGTTTCCTTTCTTGTTTTCTTTGAAGGCTTTGAACCTTCAGTTATTTTCTTTGTATCTCCACCCTTTCTTTTCTTAGCAGCTTTCTTTGGTGCAGCAGGTTTGACAGATTTCTTTTTAGATTGCTTGACCCGCTTCACCACCAAAGATCACCATCATCTCCATCATTATCATCACCAGCAGCCTCTCCAAAGAATCTCTTCATCATTATCTAGACCAGAATAGCATAATCAATTTCCTTCTTGTATCTAGACTGATTTATCATCTCAGATTCAAGATCAGGAACTTCCAAATGATTCAAACAGGTCTCAATCATCAATCCTAAGGGTAAGGCCTTTGATTTCCTTTTCCCAACTTTCTCCTCCTTGGCTACTTTCTTCATATAATGAATGAAATAACCAAATTTCAATCAAACTTCATGCTCCTCGCAGATGATTATCATCGCCTATCTTGGGTCCCGATAGAGTATCCATACCGCCAACTAGTCCAAGTATGTTCTTTGCAATGAGCTTGCTCACAGATCGCACTCATTTCCAATATGTTTGCAGCTGATGCCTGGCACGGATTTGGTGGTCGATTTGTTTTAATCTGATCAACAAACGCCATTTTGTCCAATCCCATTGCTTCAGGATTGATCGAACCATCCTCCACTTCTTCAAATCCAAACACTTCCCTCAAGAGACTGTAGAGGAGATTACAAGCTCCTCAAAGATTCACAGCTTGTCTTGAATGCTTCTTCCTTCTTCCACAACCATATTCTTCCGTAAATCAATAACATTGGTGTATGAGATTGTTTCTAATCTGATATTGAGTTTGTTCTCCAAGCCCGCAAACCTCCTTATTCTTCGACCTATATTAATAGCCAACTCGCTTGGTTTGCATCAACAACATAGCCTCTAACACTTTGGCTTGATTCGATTTGAACTTCAATCCTTTCCGCCATTGAAATAAGAAAAAGATGAAGAAGAATTGCTCTCAAATCAGTGTTCACACAATGTAGGATTTGCAGAGATAAAGCGTAAATTGCAAGTAGAGAATCCACTGTGGTAGCGCCCGATTATATAGACAAAGGGTAGTTGAAACTCGCCATTGCACGCATATTGAGGTAACCACGATTAAATCGAATAAATGCCGGCTTGACACGTGTTCCATAACGTATGATAACCGTTAGATCGTGTTAATCATGCGTTATAAAGGATAAAATAAATATCCCGCCAAATCGCTTTTGACTTTAATAACTTTGACTCGAGTAACGCTCCATTCAAAGCAGGTAGTCCTCACAGGTGGGCTCAAGTAATCTGGCCGATAAATAGGCTTCAAAGCACTGGCCGACATATGTACTGGCCGATCCTCGCTTTTCTTTTGTTTTGTTCAATTGATAATACAAGATGAAGTTTAATACCAATGACCGATCCGTCAAGTGAGCTCACCCAAAATGACAAAGACCAATCCCTTGGCAACCTCATTTGCTCAATTGTCCAAACATAAGTACATAGAATTGTTGATACCAATGACTAATCTGCTAAGTGAGCTCACCCAACATAGCAAAGACTAATCCCTTGGTGAATTCCAAAGACATTGTCGAATATCACCAACTTTAATAATTCCAAGTTCATTCTTAGTTTAGCAAATCTTTCACTATCAAGTGGTTTAGTGAAGATATCAACAAGTTGATCTTCAAGTAGGATGTATGTAACCACCACATCTTTCTTCTCAACATGATCCCTTATAAAATGATGTCTCACATCAATGTGCTTGGTTCTTGAGTGCAAAACAGATTTTTGTGATTGCAATTGCACTTTGTGTTGTCACACATAATTGGAATTTCCTTTTCTTCAATTCCATAATCCCTTAATTGTTGTCTTAGCCATAGTATTTGTGCACAAAGAACTTCCAAAGAAGAATGTATTCAAATTTTCAGCAGTAGAAGTTGATATAGAATTGCTTTCTTAAACCAGAAACCAAACCTATTTCCCAACAACCGATGTGTTCCTCGAGGTGCTTTTTCTATCAATTTTGCAACCAAAGATAATCGTAACTGAGTAGGATATCACTTTGAAGCTTCCTTCCTTGGAATACCATATCCCTACTCCCAAAGTCTCTTTTAGATATTTGAGAATTCTCTTGACTGCACCTAAATGACTTTCTTTAGGTTTAGATTGAAATCTTGCACAAACACCTACAACAAAGGATATATCAGTCTCATTGGCAGCTAGATATGTTAGATCGCCTATCATCCTTCTGTATACGGTCTGATCAACATCTTTGCCTTCTTTATCTTCAACCAATCTGATGTTTGTACTCATAGGAGTTGAGTTCTTAGTGTTGTTTTCCATACCAAACTTCTTCAGTAATTCCTTGGTATACTTGGTTTGATGAATGAAGATTCCATCTTTCATCTGTTTGACTTGCAATCCCAAAAAGTAGTTCAATTCTCCCATCATACTCATTTGGAATTTACTCTTCATTAGATTTGCAAATTTTTCACAGAGTAAATCATTTTCGTAACAAAAATTATGTTATCCACATAAATTTGTACCAAACAGGTGTCGTCCCTTCACTCGATTCTCAAAAGTGTCTTGTCAATGGTGCCTTTGTAAAACCATTGTCCACCAAGAATTGAGATAGAGTCTCATACCATGCTCTTGGTGCTTGTTCCAATCCATAAAGTGCTTTGTTGAGTCTATACACTTTATCTTCTTGATCTTTAACTTCAAATCCAGAGGTTGTCGAACATACACTTCCTCCTCTAGAATGCCATTCAAAATGCACTCTTGACATCCATTTGATGTACTTTGAAGTTCTTATATGCAAGATGTGACAAGAATAACTGATAGCTTCCAATCTTGCAACAGTGCATATGTTTCATCAAAATCTATTCCTTCACTTGAGAATAGCCTTTGCAACTAGTCCGGCCTTATTCCTCACAATTGTACTGATTCATCAAGTTTATTTCTCAGATACCCACTTAGTACCAATGATATTTGCATGATTTGCCCTATCAACTACTGTCCAAACTTGATTTCTTTCAAATTCATTTAATTCCTCTTGCATAGCAATTATCCAATCTAGATCTAAAATTGCTTCTTCAACAACTTTAGTTCCATTTGAGATAGAAAACAAGTAAACATAGCTTCCAGCTTGTCTTTAGTCCTCACACCTTGTCAGACATTGCCAATAACTTGTTCAAACAGGTGATTCCTTAACCATTGTGGATTTTGGTTATTTTGATTTTCAGAACATCATCTTCAAGTAGGTCTCATTGTAGCTTCTTCTACAGGGGTCAGCAGATCCTTGAACTCGCTTCTGGCTTGTTGCATCAAGAACATTACCCACAGGTGTTCAAGCAGGGCAGTGATCGTAAACTTTTAAATCATTGAATCTTTCCGTAACTTCAACACAACTGATCGTTGATTTGTTGGTTCTCAAGAGCAGTTCACAATCTTCATTTCCCATATCAAGAAACTTAGGTTCATCAAACACAACATGGATTTTTTCTTCATGTTTCAGTTGTCCTCTTGTTCAAGACTCAATGCTCACGATCAAGAATATCCCAAGAAAATCCTTCATCCGATTTTGGTTGGAAAGTTTTCAAATGTACCTTATGATTTAGAATAAAACATTTGCTTCCAAATGGATGGAAATAGGATATGTTAGGTTTCCTTCCATTCCAAACCTCATAAGGTGTCTTCGTGAGCTTCTTGTTTTATCGATGTTCTGCTTTTGTGTATAGCATGTCAGATTTATCGCTTCAAATTTCAATATCTTTCGTAGCAATGCTTCAAAAATCATTGTTCTTCCCGCCGCCTTTAGAGTTCTGCTTTTCTTTCAAAGAACCCCATTTTGTCGAGGTGTACCAAATGGCAAGAAGTTGATGTAGTACACCATTCTGCTCACAAGATTCTCTTATGACTTTGTTGAGAAATTCAAGACTCGATCCGATCTTATCTTTATTATCGTTAAACTTTTCTCATTTTGTAATCTCTTCAAAAGATTAGGCATGCTTTGAAGTGTTTCACTTTTCTTGTTCATAAATATCACCCAAGTGTATCTAGAGTAATCATCCACAACCACTAAGGTGTACTTCTTCCCGTTACACTTGTTGGAGTTATTGGTCCAAAAGATCCATATGCATCAGCTCCAACACTCTATTAGTTGATTGTTTGGTCTTTGATTTGAAACTTGACTTTTATCTGCTTACCTCGCCGACATGCATCACATATAGCATCCTTCTTGAATGTGATCTCGTGTAAACCAATCACCGCTTCTTCTTCACCAACCGATTAATATCATCAAAGTTTAAGTGATTCAACTTCTTGTGCCATAACCAATTGAGTTCGATTTGGTATGCACAATCAGCAGTGTTTCGAATCAGAGTAGACCAATCAACAAAGATACATATTCTCGTTGTCTTCTACAAAGCAAGCACAACTTGATCACCTCTTTCACTAATGACAATACAGCTTGTTTTTGTCAAAAGTGACCTTGTAACCCTTGTCATAGAATTGTCTAGTGCTCAGCAAGTTGTAGTCCAGTCCTTCCACATATGCAACATTCTTGATTGTAAGTCCATTTCTGATAAGTGTGACATATCCTCTTGTATATCCAGATGTATTCTTGTTGCCAAAATTCACCCTTGGACCATCTTTTGCCACAAAGTTTGTTAGATAAAGGCTTATTCTTTTTGTCATGTGTCCGAACATCAATCACAAAGTACTGCATACACCCTACAAAACAAAGTTAATGCATTTTAGGTACCTAAACCTCGCTTGGGTCCATAATGGTCATGGTAAGCATGACCCTTGGCATGTCTCCATAAGGTCTTCTCTCCGAATGTGTCATACTTTGTTCATACATGTATTCCACACATCCATAAGTTCTAACAAGAGGTTGTGTAGAATCATATATGTTTTCTCGGCCTTTTGGTTTATAATGTCGTTTGAAGTGATTCTGGTGTTAGAAACATTTGCATAACCATTTGCTTGTCGTCTGTTAGAAATGTACTCGTAGTATGAGAGTCTCACGAGGTCTTGTGTAAGTCCTCCGCCGAGGTCTTGTGTAAGTCCTCTCGCACGATCCCATTGTCTAGGTTTTACTCTAGCAAGATGGTCAAACTTATCATGCTTCTAGCATTAGATACATGTGAATATTCCAATCATCATCAAGAGGGACAGCCTACCTTTCCCCGAGATAAGTATCCCTTGAATGATTAACATTTTTGGGTTTAGAATTTTATCCTTGGAATATTTCTGCCTCTTACCTTCTTCGTGGTCCAAGCAGACTTGGTAGCAGTGTCCGCTATCACAGCTTAAGGCACAAGCAATTCTATTTTTAGATTTACTCTTTTTTTATTAGAGTCGTTGACTTCCTTGACTTTCGATTTTGCTTTTTGAAGCATTCTCATTGGGTTTAATCGCTCAAAGCATTTTTATCGGGAGTTGGATCTAGTGTGTACAAACTTAGGACCACCTCGAACTAGGTTCAAGAACTCCATCGATCCACTCTTGTTAGATTGTCGAGTTCCAAATCCAAGCCCTGTTTCTATCCCCATAAGGCTTTCCGATTTGTATGCAAAGAGTGGAACAAGATGGTTCAAACAGATTCAGAGGTCGTTGGATGTTCAGCAGAGTTATTCTGATTCTGTCCAACATCTTTTTCCTTACCTTTGAGAACCCTTAATTCAGCTTTCAATCTTCCAACTTCAAATTCAAGAGCTTCTTTTTCACCTTCACAATCTCATAACCAGATTGTATTATCCTCATTGATTAAGGATGGCATCCAAAGTCTCATCATTGTCGAATTTCTAGGATTTGAACCACAAGTTGATTCACAATCACTTCCAAAGCAGGAGTGTTGATAGATACAAATGTTGTATACCTCCTCGCTTCATCCATATTGGCCATCAAAGCATAATCCTCCATATCAAGAACTGGTCGTGGTCATCCGATTCATTTCCTTTTTTCGATTCAACTTCATACCCTCGATTCATCTTCAAGAACCATAGCCTTCTTGCCATGTCTTCTTTGTTGACTCTTGGTCTTCGTGAGGTCCGACAATCTGGTCTAAAATGTCCAGGCTTCTTGCAGCTTGAAGCAAAGATAATCGTGTTCCTTGCCTTGTTTTAACTCAGATACCAGCTTGAAGTGTCCTCGGTTTCTTGCAATGAAAGCACAGATAGTCATTATCTTTCTTTGGTTCTTCTTTCCTTCTTTCAAGAGGGCCTCTTTGTGAAATTTCTTGAAGGGCCTTTCCACTTTCATCATTCGATTTTCTTGCTCAAGAGGGCAATATGCTCTTGCATTTCATCCAAGCAGATCATTCATGTCCTCCCGATGTTTCTTCATGATGTGAAGCAGCCAATGCAAATGGTCTTTGGCTCTTCCTTTTTCGCCTTAGGTACAAGTTTTTTGCTAAATTCATAAGCCTTGAGATCCAAAACAACTTGAAGGTGTCTTCTTCATGCAATTTTCTCATTTCTTCAATTGCAATACCTTCATCTTCCAAACATCTTTTGTAGGTAGAGCTTCCAAGATTTTGGTGTTTATTTCTTCTTTGAATAACTTACACTCAAAGCAGAGTAAGTTCATCCAGATTGCATTGAATCTTGACTCCATTTGCTCAATGGTTTCATTTGACAGTAATCTTGAACTTTTGAAACCTCTTTCCAACCACACCGATTTTGTTCTTCTTTATTGCATCGCTGCCTTCACTGCATCAAGTGAATCTTGTCCCAAAGTTCCTTTGCAGTCTTGCAATCTTTAACCTTCATGTACATATTGCTATCCAAGGTTCTGTAAATGATATCAATAGCAATGTTGTTGAGGTTTTCTCTTTTTCTGTCTTCTGCATTCCATTCTCTTTTTGGTTTAAGAATGTACTCAGTTGTATCACCCACTGTTACTGCCTTAGTAAAATCCAGTGGTCCATCAGTTAGTACATCCATCATCTCATCATGAGAAGCAGCAAGGTATGCCTGCATTCGACGTTTATACTCATTAAATCTATCAAGAGAACACATCAACATAGTTCTAGCATACTGAGTGTTGTCCATGATGCAAGTCTTTGAAAATCAGTAACTTGAAAGAAAGTTTTAAAGAATTTTCACAAGCACAACAAGTAGGATTACTTGTAATGTAAGCAATCGCTCCGATACCAATTGTTGGTCCCTTGAAAAGGCTTTGGTTAAGCTTAGAGGGGGTGAATAAACTTAACACTTAAAACTTTTGAGTTAACAAATTGCAGAACTTCAAAATTTCTACGATATTTCGTGAGTTCTGCTGAGACCTCGTGAGCCCTTCCGATAAACAAGAGTTCATCGACAGCTTTAGTTTGTTGAATTTGTGCAATGGAATTATATCAAAATTAAGCCTTAGTACTTGTTGTTAAATATGATACTAAGTATTAGATACTCAGAGTACAAGTGTGTGATTTTGGGCTTGCTAGATTCAAGAGGTTGATGAATGAAATAAACTAAGTGCAGAAAGTAAATGCTGAAAGTAAATAGTCAGATTTTATAGTGGTTCCAGGTGGTGTAATCCTGTCAGTCCACTCTTCTCATGTGATGTTGGAGGAAATCCACTAGAGTTCTTTGATATAGCTTTTACAAAGATTCCTAAGGTTGCTTGTCCTTCACCAATAACTATGGCTTCACAAATCAAAATCGGGAACAGTAGGATTGTCGCCCCTAAGTCTTCCACTGGTCCTTGAAGGGTAGGATTGCCTCTTCACCACCTCCACCACAAACAACAGCTTTTCACACCCGATGAGATGCTTCACTGTCTTCAAGAGGTTCTTAATGAAATAAAGATTGAATCAAGTAAATGATTCAGCTTACAAAGCAGCCTTGATTAGATGAAGTAATCGCAGCCTTGCGCCTTCAAGTGTGTAGTCTTGATGCAATTTTGAATACGTAATGCACTTGAAGAAATTTACTAGATCAACAGCTTTATGCTCAAAGAAGTTCAAGAGAGTGTCTTTCACAAAGATAACACTTAAAGTTTATCCAAAATTCATCCTATTTTTCCGAAAGTTGAAAGTCTTCTATTTATAGGCAAGAATGCATGTGACTTGTATTTGAATTTCAAATGTAACTGCTCTTTGTTCTTGTCCTATCTCGATTTGCATTCTCGTCACTATTCATAGGATCGACATCGCTGTAATTCTTTTGACAAAGGCATCTGGCCCACCCTTTGACTTGTGTCCATTGGATAAAGTCCTAATCATCCTAACGTTTTTAATTCTAACCACCGATTTGTTTGATCAAATCGAGGTAGTTGGCTGTCCTTATCCATATAATCTTCCAAGATAATCTTGAATTAATCGAGGTATATATCGCTGAGTTCATCAAAGTCAAGTACCAATCAATCAATAAAACCACATTTCAGATAAAATATAATGCAATTGATTTCTTTTATCTAACTTTTAATTGTGAAGTTAGATTACACAATTTTAATTATAACTAAGTTCCAAACATCATCCAACTTATGGAACTTAGACTTTCTATTATTAAGGTATATGTAATCGCTTAGGTCATCACAGCACTTGCCTAAATTCTCGATTCCATATCCTTGACTTTAATTACTAAGTTTGATCCCTTAGCCTTCAGAATCGAGTTTGAACCCTCACCTTCGCCCTTCGCCTTCTTGCAGGTTCGACTAGTCTCATCGACCTATCTACCCCATCGACAGAGACCATCACGATACAAGTCACCGACCATTACAAAGGCTTGTTTGATCAAACCTATTCATAAATCAAACCCTAATAAACCTATACATCCGATCTAGACATCTTTTGCCTTTGCACTATAACAGCCTAGTATGGCACTCATCATCAATACTAAGAAATAAGTCCAACATAAAGTAAATAAAACACGAGTTATAGAGGTTCCGTGTGGTGTAATCATGTCACCCTCTCTTCCTCGTGGTGTAGGAGGAAAATTCCACTAGAACTTCTTTAGTTGAGCTGTTACAAAAATTCCTAAACAATAGTCCTTGGCTAATCTTAGCTTTACTATATAAACAAATAAAGAACAAAGTTGGATTGTTGCTCTTCAAATGCTAGAACCACTGGTCCTTGAAGTGTTACGTATGCCTCTTCACCAGCTATCACCATAAACACAGTCTACCCGACTACTGATACAACTGTCCTTGGCAGATCCTTCACCGGATTGCTTCACAGTCTGAACCTTTGATTAAGAATCAAAGTTAGGTTGAGAATTGATTCTTGTTTGTGGTTCTTCAAAGTGTCAGATTCTGAATAGATTCTGTGTAGCTTGAACACTTGAAGAAATTCTTGATTGATCTTGTTAGCGCAGATATAGACGATAAATCGAATGAACTAGACTATTGCACAAAAATGCTTGTAATCTTGTTAATTCTTGGTTTTTATCCTTGGTGCAAGGTCCTTTATTTATAGTGTGAGGTCTAATGTTCATTTCGCTTGAATTTGAATTGTATCAACGTCTATCTTGTAACGGCTATATTTTCTGACCGTTCTGACCTGTCAGTATTTCATCCAATAGAATTGCTTTCTTTACAACATTCGACTGCATTTTATCGCTTGTTGATGATCGACTTATAAAATCGAGTTTCGATCGCTTTATATCGAGTTTGTTAGTTGTCAGTTTCTTGACTGACTTGGAGCATTAACTGAGATTTTACTCTTCTTCAAATATCAGTACTCCAGTTTTTCCATCTGATTATTATTGACTTAATCAGAGTACACCACAAGCAAATATCATCTAAGAGTTCATTGTCCCTATGATTCTTAGGTCTTCATACAAGATCCATAAAGTCAGTTCAGGTCACCACAAACTTGCCTGAAGTCTAACTTTATAGTCTCGACTTCGTCTTCAGAAACTGAGTTTTAACCATCAGTTCTTCGATCTTCAATAACTGAGTTTGTTCCCTCATCCTTCAGTTTTAGATAAGCCAACTGAGTCTATGTCCCTCAGCTAACTTACCTTCTTGGCCCGAGTGAGAGCCGCTTCTTGGTGTAGTCTCGAGTCGGGTCATAGAACATTTTATTATGTTTTGATGATGGCCATACTAGTCGTTATAGCAAGCCTGAAATAATTTAGAATTCTCAGTATAAGTATTTACTTAGAGTCCGACATGTTGTATAAGTTGTCGTTTTTAAGTCATTGTATGTACTTTAGTTGGTAGGACGGCAAAGTAAAAACAGATTGTCGGCAGAGTAATGCCACCAAGTGAACAAAACCTCGCACTCATTAAATCGACCTTTCGGTTTTCAAGTACATGTATGATACTCCGCCAAAGAAATCAGAGAAGCAATGAAGACATTATGGTCTGACTTATAACCAATAAAATCGCCGATGGATCTATCTCTCAAAAAGTAAAAGGTGTTGGAAATGTTAAACTCACTAATAAAGAAGCTCAAAATCAGGTATGCTAAGTTACTCCTCATTTGCATTCCTCACCCTTCACCTTAATACACAAGTGATGTGTGGGACCTCAGTGGTGAAAAGTATAACAGGGAAAAGGTGGTTTGTCACCTTATTGATGATCATACCAGAACACTTGGGTTTTTTTAATGAAAGACAACCAAGTTGGTCATATCTTTCAAGAGTTTTACTCATATGGTCTCCACTAATTTTTTATTATGTTTTGATGATGGCCATACTAGATCAATCATGTTCACCACATATATAGCAACTTATTTACTCAAAGATTTCCCGCTTCAAACTCCACTCCAAACCCTAAAATAATTTAGAATTCCTCTCAACATGTATAAACTTGATAAGTAAGGATAGTAAAAGGTTTAGTGTTATGTTCTCTATTGAAAAGAAATTTTACAATTCTAGTGTAAAATTCTTGAAAAGACCCCTTTATTGTTGTATGGAAAGATTGAAATTGACCTAAACCTTCCTCGAAACTCTTAACCTCAAGAATCCCATATTGTACTAGTTGGTAGGACAAGAGCAGAGCATGCGCCGAAGTAAAAACAGCACATCACTGAAGTGATGACACCATTGCTCTAAGGCTGGTGGTGGAAAAGATCATGCACCTGATCATTCTATTCATTCTTATTTATCTTATGATCGCTTGTCGCTTGCCATGTTTGGACTCTCACCTATAGGAGGTCCTTCGATAGGGGTTGATGTCATAAAACAGAGATGACCGCCTCGGATAATCATGCCATAGATCTCACAACTCTTCCAAAAGGCAAGAAGATAGCCACCAGAAATGGTTATTGACTATCAAATACACACCGATGGCACTATTGACAAGTACAAAGCCGCATTGGCAGTGGGATTCACTCAAATGAAGATGACTTATAACCAAGGAAGTCTATGATGACCTTGGGTAAGTCTAAGTTATGTTTTAAGTGATAAAACTTAATGTTTAAATATGGTGTACACTGATCTCACCCAAATCAAGAATCAGTGAAGTACAAGGATTCTCCTTTGACTAAAAGAAAGAAGGAAACAGTGAATCGGCAGATCAAACTGACTTTCGGCTAAGTGAAGACAAACCAGTGAAGGAAGATCTAAGCGGCAAAGTCAGATGGATCACTTAACCGTTCAAAGAACAGCTGAGTAAACCATACTTAGTCAAATTATTGAAATATGAAGAAGATACAGAAGATCAAGCATTAAATGCACAATCAATAGAGGATCAATCAAAGACGGATTTTCTGATAAACGTTTGAAGCAAAATCCGATCACTGAAATCAAGGAGAATATAATTAAGGGGGAATCAAGAATAAAATCAAGGATTATTCCCCCCATTAATATAGCCAACGGACGGAAATTCAAATCAAGGATAATCAAGGCTATAAATAGAAGGCATTGACAGAAAAAAGCAAGCATACAAGAACGAAAAATCTGAGCAAAAACTCACAAAGTGAAAACCTTCTATCTCGTAAGCTAAAAGAAATATCTAGTGATCAACTCAAAACTGAGAGCTACAATTCAAACATCAAGCATTGAGATTGATCAACAAGTTTGTGAATTCAATTCACATAAATCAAGCAACTGAATCAGAGCCATCTGAGAAAGAGTTGTGCTTGTGATAGCTACTGAAGGATTTGATCCTAATGAGCAGTGAAAGAGACTGAGTCACTGAAGCGGTTGCAGTCAAGGAGTGGTAGTCTTGTAGATTGTGAAGCTTGTGTAGTCAAGGACAATCAGGCTATTGTATATGTGAAAACAATAGTGAATTCCTCCAAATCATCACAGGAGAAGAGTGGATTAAGGGATTACACCACCCAGAACCACTATAAGCCTTGTGTCAACTTACTTTCTGCAATTTACCCTACTGCATTCATTTAATTGCTTATATTATACCTTATATTTTTGATTGCCTAAACTGCTTTAAAACAACATAGTAAGAATGGACTTATCCGCTGCCCAAAAGCTTTTGAATACAAGAAAAGTTTTTGAAACTCTACTATAGTCATTCACCCCCCCTCTGACTATAGTTTTACCCTTCTCTGGGACCAACAATTTCATATAACTTGACTTTCCAGTTTTTAGATGATTTCCAGTGTTCAGTTTTACGACACTTCTATCTAATACAGTGCTTGTCTGATATAACCTATACAATTATCAGACTCTAGTAAAACTTATACATTCAGTTCTAGACATCTTTTAGCCTTTCACTATAACAGCTAGTCTCAGCACTTCATCAATGGGGTGTAAACAAACATGTTCTTGAATAAGATGAATCATAATCAAAACTTAAATTTTATTCCCAATAGAACTAATACATTAGAAACTCGTTTTGCTTCGTGTGAACTAGTGTAACCTTGTTAGTTTGAGGCACCAAATTTACTACCGTCTATATTATAGTTGGTCGTAGACCATTATCGTGACAAGCTCAATCTTGATAATTAGACGTTCTTACGAGTCTCTGTGGGATCGACCTTGACTCGCCAGAACTCTACTACGATAGAGCTAGTCCTATTTCTAGTAAGTGCTTTGCATGTGATCATTCGTTAATGTATTGACACTCGAGATACGACTATATGGATATTGTAACAGCGAGAGGATTCTATTTACACGGTAACCGTTTCCTATGAAAGGTAGTAGTCATTGCATTTGACTCCTCCGATGATTGGGGGTCACGATGTGTTGCTAGACGCTATTTCGTGATCGTTAGGTGTGAAGGGTATTTTAATAAAATGTACTTTATGCCTACGGCCAACATATTCGGAAGCCTATCGGGTCACACACATAAGAACATCTAGCCGGATTAAAATGCGGTTATATTGATAACCAAATAAGGAAAGTTTATATCGACTATAAAGTGTTATAGTAATAAATTAATATTGTGGTATTTATTTATTATGAATAAATATAATATAAGATATTAATTGTGTTGATTAATCAAATATACATATTTTATTATGTGTGTGTTGAAACATATTATGTGTATATGATACACATGGATTTTTTGCAAATTGATTAATCATAATATTATATTAATTAAGAATATTCCGGATGCCAATATTGTGGCAAATAGGGCGAAATAAAATTTGAGTGTATTAAGATTCTCTTGGATTGTACAATTAATTAATAGTATTATCATATATTAATACTAGATATTAACGTGTATAGATTTGCACACATGTGCAAATTGATTTATGGTAGTATGATAAAGATAATCAATATTAGATATTGACAATATCTTGGATTTATTTAATATGAGATATTAAACTAAATAAGATAAATCTAGAATATCTATTTTCCTTATTTTACTAGTAAAATGTTTTCGTTCTCCTTACTCTACGCAGAAGCTTTTTCCCATTGGGAATGGGACATGGGCGCACCACCTTCTATATAAGAGAGGGGTTGGCTAGCTCTTTTGTACATCATAATTAGAAAAGTTCTAATTTACTAGAAAATTGAGAGCTTCCTTGAAAGAGAGTTTTAGGAGAGAGAAAAAAGCAGCCTAGCGGCTGATTTGTTCTAGTAGAAATCCAATGGTTGATTCTGGTGGGTTGTTCGTGTGGATCAACGGTAGAGGCCGAACACTTGGGTGGCTTCGTGCAGAAACTACAACCGTAGACACAGCGACGATCTATTTTAGATCATCCAAGGTATATTCTATGACTACTTCTTTTATGCTTGTTGCTTAAATGAAGTCGATCCTAGTTAAAAAGGAAATAAATTTTAAATTCTCGCTGCTCCCACATAGATATCTTAACATTGTTCCCTAAATTAGAACGGGCGCGATACCACATCTCGGAGAACTCCAAACCAGGACTAGATCTGATCGTGCATGAAATAGATTGTGTCCCCCTGAAAAAAAAAGATTGCGTCCCTCATCGTATTTTTTGACAAGGATTTGGCTTCAACCCATTTGGTGAAATAGTCGTCTGCTACAATAGCGTATTGACAACCACCTCGCCCCTTCTGGAATGGGCCAATTAGATCGAGTCCCCATATGTCGAAAGGCCAAGCTGAGATGACAGTGCTCTATTCGAATAATGGAAGCCTTGGTATATCTACGAATCTCTAGAATTTATCGCACATTTGAGCAAACCGGTGTGCATCTCAGAAGAGTGTCGGCCAATAGTACCCGGCTGATATGATTTTCTGGCTCACAGAGCGACTGGCGGGATGGCCCCCACACACACGAATGAACCTCGGCTAATATCTTTTCCATTTCTTCTGGTCGGACACACCTGAGTAATGGCTTGGTGTATGACCGAAGATATAGAATGCCATCGACGACGGTGTATCACATCGTCCTTTTCCTCAGAACGCGAGCTTGATCCGCATTGGCGGGCATGGAGCCCGCCTCCGGTTACCCTTTCAGTTCGCGACCCAACTTTTAGCGATTATTTCGATTTCCATGAGTTTGGCTCGGTTGATCGTTGTTTCTTCTAGGTATTCGACTAGCACCGTTGGGTCTTGGATTTCTTCTTCTGAAGACAATTTAGAGTACACCAAGATGTTATCTTCGCAGCCAATTTTGATGAACTAACAGCAGTTGAAGCCGCTCATTAGGCACTGGACAATGTCAAGGTATTTGCACAATGTCTCATTCTTAGCCTCGTAAGTGCCTGAAATTTGATTGACAATGAGTTAAGAATCATTGTATATGTCAATGTTTTCCACTTTCATTGCTCGCGCGAGCTTAAGACTTACGATGACGGCCTCGTATACGGCTTGATTGTTAGAAGTTGGGAACTCGAATCTTAGTGCTTTCTCGATTTCTTCTGTAGTTCCCGGCTAGACCAATATAATCTCGACTTCGCAGCCACTTTTGCTTGCCATCCCATCAACGTACAATTGCAACAATCGCTTGGTCTTACGGGCGCCGAGGTTGATGGCGAATTGGGTTTTGGTGGGGTTTCGGATCGTACTGTTCGGCGGTGAAGCTGGTTTCAATGATGAAGTCAGCTTAGGCTTGGGCCTTGATCGCTTTTCAAGGCTGATATTGAATGTCGAATTCTGTTAACTCGATCGCCCAACAAGAAGTCGACCTGAAGTCGATTATCTGTCAAAACGATGATAATGTGCGATGAAAAGTAAGCCTTAATTTACGGACAACAATAATAAGTGAGTATGCCAACTTCTCTATATTAAAATAGCGACTCTCCTCCGGACTGAGAGAATTGCTTACATAATAGACAGGGTTTCAGAGGGAGCTGGCCTCCTATACAAGAACGGCGGCAACAACCCGGTTTGTGGCCTCCAAGTACAAAAATAATTGATCTCCTATCATAGGGCTGACTAGAAGAGGTGGGTTCCCCATTTAGTCTTTGAGAGCTCGGAAGTCTTGTGCGCACTCTTCGTTCCAAGAGAAAGTTTTGTCGCCCTTAAGGATTTTGGAGAAAGGAAGACATTTCTCGGCGGACTTGGAGATGAATCTTCCCAAGGTGATGATTATTCCATTAAGTCTTTGGACCACTTTTATGCAGGTCGGCTCTTTCATGTTCAGCAATGCCTCAATCTTCTCCGATTGGCCTTGATCCCCCTTAGCTAACCATAAACCTCAGAAACTTGCCCGTCTGCATACCAAATACACATTTGGATGGATTGAGCTTTCATCGGGTGTTTTTTAACGTACTCTAAAAGATTTCTCAGAGGTTGGTGTTGTGGCCTTCGCGGGATGATTTGACGACCATATCATAAATGTATGCACCTATATTTTTGCCGTACTGTGTGTTGAAGACGCGATTAACCATTCTCTGGTAAGTCGACCCGGCGTTCTTCAGCCCGAATGGCATCATCTTATAATAATAAAGGCCCTCATCTGCTTTCAAGGCTGTCATTTCTTTGTCGCGGTTGGCCATTTTGACTTGGTGAAACCCGGAATATGCGTCGAGGAAGCTTAGAACCTCGAATCCAGCAATTGAGTCCACCGAACGATCAATCTGTTGAGTATTTTGTGGTAAATGTTAATTAATTTTCAAAGATAACACTCCCTTTGAATAAATGTTTTATAAGTTATTTATATAATATGTGTTAGGTATTGTATTTTATACAAGCTTTGTATACGTGTTTTTGAACTGCATTTTATATTTGTGTTATGTGATGATTTTCGACGTAATTTGTCACTAATGGACATGAAACTGTAAGGTTTACATTATATTGCATATTTCTATTAAATTTGTTTTGCTGGGTTAGTTAAATAATTTTTTTGAAAGATATTTCATTAATCTGATTTATTAATTATTTAAATTACTCCCTCCATCTCAAATTATTTGGGACTTATTCAATTTACGATCGTCCCAAAGTTCTCATAACTCAAATTAGATTTAAAGAAAGCTTTAATCGCTTAAATTGCCCTAATGTATTATATAAAGTAAAAATGGTGCTACATATAAAAAGACAAAAGGTAAATTAATTTAGTTTTAAATGCACTGCATAACCTATTAATCGATATCTCTTTAAATATCATGAGTTTTAAAACGTTTCAAACATATCGGATTTCGATTTGAGTATTTAATTATTATTATCATGTTTGTTGGACCTGAATTATTCCAGCCTACCATCCTTTTAGATCCAGCCCATTTTTGCACTTTTTTTCTTTTTAGGTATTTTTCCACTTTAAGCCTGGCTCGATATTTCCATACCCAGTTACCCGGGCATGCTTCCTATAATCCAGGTTTTACCTGGTCTTACTTTAATATCCAGAAAATCCGAAGTCCACTGTTCATTCTCACTATCCACAATTTCTGGAAACCCTAACCTCTCAAATAGGGGCCAGAATCGAATTGAAATGAAATGACATTTCTAAGCGCCGAATTTGACTGACTAACAAAGTTCGAAATTTAAAACTCTACTCGAGCTCGATTGAGCCTTAAAAAGCAAGATCAAACTCGACTCGCTAATACTGACAAATCTCGACTACTCGTAAGCTCGATTATTTTAGTAGAATTCAATTGATTTTTAATGAAATATGGCAAGATCGAGCTCGACTCGCCTAATACTCGACTTAATAATATTTTTTAATTATGAAAATAATATTTTATAATAAATTAATTAATTTAATTAATTAAATAATTATTTAATCAAGCTCGATTAAGCTCGCGAGCTACTCGATTAATATATTTTAAAACTCGAGCTCGACTCGGTTAATTATTCGAGTAGCTCGACTCGAGCTCGAACTCGAGAAAAACCGAATCGAGTCGATCTCTCTTGCAAGTCGAGTACGAATAGCTCACGAGCAAATTTTCAATTCATTTTGCTACCATACTCTCAAATCTTCCAAATTGCCTTTCTCCTTCCATTCGGATTCAATGCTGAAAATTTGAAATCCCTCAGAACCTGCTATGGTGTTTCATCTCCTTGACTATTCAGGTGTGATCGAGCATTCATTGCTTCGATTTGACTGGATGTGCAAAACGTTTTTCATAAAGAACGTGAAGGCTCCGTCTTGACTAATTGCTGATTCGAATTGATGATTTCATTCCATTACTTTCTCGATTCATCTTCCCCTTTATGTTATAATTTGATTATCTGCACTAATTGCTTAATGATTTGCAGATACGTTTGATGAGGGCACGAAATCTACCTTGTTTGTAGCTTCGGTGTGCTATAAAAGGATGATGAATTGAGGATTTGATCTCCCTGATTCTCCAGTGTACTGTCAGTATTGAAAGGTTGTATCTTTCCAAGTTCATTCCCACATGTGCAGGATCAAAGCTTTGACAATTCAAAGTCCTTCCTCAGTACGAAGCTTCCTTGTTCACACCTTCGGTTCTCTATTGGCTTTCAACCCGAGTTCTAGGCCGTTTACTTTCAGTATTAGGTCTGACCGAGGGTTTACTGCTCTGTGAGTTCCGGTTTAAGTCATTCCTGAGAATCCTAATGGTTCAATGATGGGTTAATTCGTTGATGTTGGGATTAAATCGGTTTAAATAGCAGTGAATTAAGCACCTCAGTGACAGCCTTCGGTTTCTTGGCTTGTCACTGAGTCAAGAGTCCTTTTTGATCTAGAATTGACCCTTTGTTCTACCTGATTAAAATGGTTTGGTCAATTTGTGGATCAGTCCGGTTGGTTATCTGGTCTATTGGAATTTTGAACATGTCTCCGTCACATGATAGTGTCAATTTCTGACTGGTTTACATTTCGGTTCAACTAACACATTTACTGAAAACCATTTATTATGGCCTGACGGGAACCCAGGAGTCTTGTGTATCGTAACCCAAAAAAACAAACCTTCATTTTCAGAAATTTAGCATTGTTAAGGGTGATTTTATATGATTTATATCGTTATATTTTATAATGATTTCCTCCATATTCGTATTATTTGCATATAAATTAAGGGTTTAATCGAATTATTGAGCAGATGAGTTTTAAAAGTCTTTAAGTGCAAACTTGAGCTAATTTCGTGGTTTTATTGGTAATTATCTATGGTTTTACACTTTGCGTGTTCTTATGGTTTTGAAGGTACATTTACATGTCATGGAGAGGGATGAAAAGAGCTTAAAAGATGTTCAAGTGATGATTTGCATGGAAGGAAAGAGATAGAGATGAAGTTGGAATGAAGATCAAGATGAATTTGGAAGAAAAAGGATCGACGAAAGTGTCCAAATACTCGAATCAAGCGCCCAGAGGAGCAATTGATTCGTGAAGTCGAGATGTTAATCGAACGCTCGCTTGAAGTACCGTCCATCTGGACGGGCGTCCACCTTATTGGACGGGCGTCCAGAAGAAGAAACTTGATTCAGAGTTCTCCCCAAATTAGTGGACGAGCGTCCAAATTAAAGAAGGACGGGCGTCTGATCATGATTCGGCCCGATTCGCAGATTTCAAGCTAAGTGGACGGGCGTTCAACCCATCAAACGGGCGTCCAGTGGCCGACATAGCAGCAGCCGACTTAAAATTCTATATATAGCTGCGTATTTTCAGCCCTATGATGATCAGAAATTCGAACCCCAAAACCCTAGGGGCGGCTCAGTTTTTATACTTTTATTTTTCTAGTTAGATTAAAGCACTTTTATGTATTCTTACTCAAACAATTCGAGCTTCAAGAGGATGCTAAGAGGCTAGACCTCCCTTGAACAAGCATTGTGAAGCCATCCAACCAACGTACTGATTTCATCTTCGATTGTCTTTTGAGTTTTTAATTCAAAGTTGTATCTAATTATGCTTATTTCGTTCTTATGCAATTCATATCGAAAGATCTTTGCATGTATGATGTTTGATTTTGATGAGAATCATGTTAAACCCTAGATCGCCATAATAAAGATTAGACCTTTAATCTAATTAACGAGAGTTATTAGGTTGAATCTCTAGGTTAGAAACTTATAAATTTCACACCTTTGGTTAGAAAGCGTTAATCTTTAGATCGAAAGATAGAAGATTAATAGGTGAACTTGTCTAAGAAATTAGGAGTTCATACCTTGGCTAGGTGAATTACAACTTGATTAAGAATCACGAGACAATCTAGATAGAAATTGATAGTTGTAGGATAGGTGGATCAATTGCTTGTTCGTCTTTTATTTCATTGATTAAATCACTTGTGATCGATTGCTTAGTAAATTTACAATCTTTATTTCGTAATAGATTTAGAATAGATTTAGTTTAGATAATTTGTTCGCAACCATATTTTTTTCCTGGCTTTAGATCTCGATCTTCTGTCCAGTTATTCTTATTATTAGTTCCGTTTCTCGTTTTAGTCTACACTGTTTTATTTTCGTATCTTTTTAGTAGTAATCGTGACATAGTTAGGTTAGATAATAAAAACTAGATTAAACAACCCCCGATTCCCCGTAAGATCGACCCGGTATTAACCTCTATACTATGATCCCTGCACTTGGGGTAAACCGGATTATTTTTATTACTTGTTTGTTTTGCTTAGATAAAATCCGTGACAAGCATGTGTTGAATTGTGCCTTCGTTTTTGAATTGAGCAAATGCATCAGAGTCTGTTGGCTTGAGGATTCCTCATACCCTTAGGCTATCTATAGACATGCATAGTGGATAGGATTGCAACAACTCAGAAAGCCATTTCTTGAGCAATCTTACAACCCCTTTACTCTTAAAATTCCCTCTTTTCTGGTTCTTAAGTTCTAGCATAGAAGTTAGGGTTCGTGGCAATTTGCTGAATTAGACAAGGTGTTGATTCAAGTCCTTGCTATTGAAAAGTGTGGTACTGCTCAATAGTTTTAATATAACCAGTTGGATTGGGGTCTTTGGTTTCTCATTATCTGAGGTATTCTATTGAAAAATTCCTGTTTTTTTATGTGTTTTGTGATTGTAGATTGCCTAGATTTATCATTACAGTAGTCATGTTCTGTGATACTGGTTTTGCTTGTTTTTCTGAGTCTGTTCATTGATTTGAAATCATGATTTTGGACCCTTGATCATCCCCAGTTAGTTTAGTGGTCACAAGGGTGTGGACTATATTCTTACTGGTGTGAAGGATCAAGAATCCTTAAGTCTAGACTTCAGACCATTGACAGAAGTCTGACTGGTTTTGGTCTTTGTGCCTGTTGTATGCGAATCCTTGTTGACTGTTAAGTCTGTTTGATCAAAGGCCCTAGTAAGTGGTGGTTACAAGACACACAAGTCTGAAGTGCTAGTGGTGTCCGTCTTGTGTTGAAAAAGGCTGTAGACCTGGACTTACTGAAAGTGGTTTTACCTACAGATTATCAGGTCTTCGTTGATTTACTGATACTGTTTATCAAGTTTAGAACACCCATGTTCTTTGTGTCTGTAAGTTCTATCTGCTGCATCATGTTGATACCATCCTGCTGATCTTGCATGCTGTATTGCTAGCCTGCTGAATCTCTTAAGAACATCCTGTAATAGCTAGCTTAGAATTTTTAGGTGCTGAACATGTATTCAGCCTTGAAAATTTAGTCTTGATAATCTTGTTCCAAGAACTTGATTATCACTTCTGAGTTTTGGTTGATAGTTCATCTTTGTATCAGTTTCTTTGTACCATTGTACTCTGCTGCAATGTATTGAGCTGCTGTGATACATAACTGCTGAGCATTGTACCTAATATGTTCTGTATTAGACCTTCTATATTAATCAGTCTGCTGAATTGCTATATTTGTAAAAAGTTGAAGCCTGCTGCATTCTTTCTGTAATAAGTAGCTAATAGATTGTACTAAACTGCTGGACACTTTTTGTTATAGTCAACCTGTTGTGTTTGTATTGCAGTCTGTTGAAGTATTGATGTAGCACATCCAATTAATTAATAGTCTTTTATTTATGTTTTATCTTAAGAGATTAGTTATGTGGGCTTTGAATGGTAGGTTTTATCTTAATGGGCTTTTAGCCTTTATAAATAGGTTTAGTCTCCCTAATGTTAGTCAGAATGTAATCTTGAATCTATTTTCTCTTTTGAGAATGAATTATCATTGAGCTTGGATTAGCTCGTTTTATCCATTATTATAGATCTTCTACATCATTTGGTATCAAAGCTAGGGTTTTTCCCCTCGCGGTATGACGGCCAAACTGAGTCGGGAAGATAGCCGGATTCGCGACGGTGTTCGTGATTCGAAGATCCGATGGGATATTCCGCATAAACTTAATCAAAAGCTTGGTTCTTTTACTTCCAAATTGAATCAAGGTGCGTGTAGAAATAAAAAAATTTTGTGACATAATATAAATGTCACGTAATTGAATTCATTTTATATTATTTCCAATACAAAATGATAGGAGATGATATAAATAAAAAAATAAAATATCTTAGAAATGTAGAGATTTGATCATTTATAATTAAATGGCTATGTAGAAATATACATGTGTGACACATTATATTTGTCACATAATACACATGCCATTAAGTCTAAATATTTTATATTATTCCCTCCATTAAATATTGGGAAATATTATAAAATTCAATAAATCATAAAATCTCTTAAAAATCAATTTATTAGGGGAATTTAATGATTTATAATAATTGTGAAATCTTCTCGAAATCAATCAAGAGTGTGAACGCATTTAATGCGAATTAATGCAAAGACATCACCTAGCACTATAAATAGGAGATGCATTGGTCATTTGCAAGAAAAACAGACACATAAGACATTGAAGAGTTGATAGAAATCCCAGAGCCAGAAGGTTCAAGCATTCATCAACAACACTCGAAGATCTTCAAGAAATCCTTCAAGTTCTTCAAGAAAGTCAAGAAACACTCGAAGATTTTCAAGAAATTCTCGAAGTTCTTCAAGAAGCAAAGAAGACCAAAAAGCATCTCCAAGTGAGTATGGCATGGTGGAGGAGCTTAGAGGAGAGGTTCCAATTTTAACTCTACCAAATGCGAAAGTACACCAAGTGAATGATGTGTTGCATAGTCAATTGGATGATGGTGACACTGAATGCTACAATATTGGAGTTGTGCCTGCTTTGATTGCATTTGATGGTGACAGTATTGTGAGGTTAAGGAACTCATTTGAAGCTACTATCTTGCCTCTAGCTCGGGATCAAATGCCATTGTATGTTGTTGTTCGTGAATCTAGTACTCACTGCGGTGCAGCCACATTTCCAATTTGTTGAACCAAATCCAGATTTGAATTCAGCTAAATATGTCAATCTAGAGATGATGCTTCCCGAATTGTCGGTTGGTGACTTGATTGGAAGGTGCGGTCCAAACACCTCAAGGATTGATGAATATGTATACTCCCTAATGATGCTAGAAACTGGTGCAACCCTACATGTTCATATCATACCTGGTTCTTGTGCGAATGTGCACTGTCTTGAAGATGAATGGTGAAAATCTACTCATGAATTTTGATCCGGGCGGCAAGTGGCGGAGTCAATCAACCAAGGGTGTTAATCACAAGAAGTTAGAGTTTCTGACTTCTTACATAGATCCCCCACAATTGGTTACTGAGAATGTGGTACTAAATATGAAAAGCGGTATACACCGGAGGTATGATTTGGTCGCTAACAGAGGTATGTTTTGTTTAGACAAACCACTTAATAGTTGGATGAGCCTCATTATACTAAACTTCATTAGACTGAACTCTAAGTTTTATGCTTCTATTTTGGTCGATTTGGGAATCGATTTGCTAGAATTCTTTTGGAGGCAAAGAAAAGAATGGAAATGGCCTTTACTACTGCATTTAGCTCTATTACAGTAATGAAAGTTCTTATTACTACTAGTGGTCATCTTGCATGGAGCATAGCTGTAGCAATTGGAGGAGAAATAAGAGAATATATATTGATTGATACTTCTGCGATGATGACAAATTATCATCTCATTAAGCTTAGATATATACTGCTTCCAAACTAACAGTATTGTATTATGTTAGTTTCAGTTCTGTACCTTTAAATCACATTGCTTTATCCATCCTGGACTGAATCTGCATTTTATACAAACTCACCTAAGTCAGTTTAATTATGTGTTCATAAGTGTTCAATCAAACTGTGATTTAACTTGACTAGGTTATAAAAGTTAATCACATTAAGCTTAGATATATACTGCTTCCAAATTCATCTAACAGTGTTTAATTGTTGCTGTCAAACTCTGATTTGTTTTAAGTTGCCTGCAATTGTTTTAAAGTGCTATAAAATTTTAAAAAGGCAATTTTTAACCCACACTCTATTCACCCCTCTAGAGTGTGTATGTGCATTATCGATCCAACACAATCCTCGGAAGAGGGTGATTTATTTGGGGCATGCCTTTTCAATGTCAGTGAAGTCGATGCACATCCATCATTTACCGTTATGCTTCTTCACCATGACGACGCTTATAGCCAGCTTGGATAGGCGAGCTCTTTGTTGATGCCCGCATGAAGCAACTTTTGATATCAACCATTTTAGAGGCCTCTTTCTCAAGTGAGAACTGCATGGCCTTTTGTTGGATCGGCTTGAAGGTTGGATCAACATTCAGATAGTGTAGGGCAACCTTTGGCTCGACTTCTCTCATGTCTATCATAACCCATGCAAAAGCATTTTAGTTGGACTTAAGTTGAGAGAACGTCTTTTCTCTTTCCTTATCGGATAAATGGGCTCCTATTTTGACTTTCTGTTCAGGGTATGCCTCATTTATCAGGACCTCGATTAGTTCACCCTCAACAATAAAATTGGGTTCGTCCGGGACTTGCAAAGTGTCGAACTCTACCTCGGCGGGGACGAGATCGCTAACCATGTTTACATGACTGGACCCTGCTGCAACCTCTGTTTGCTTGGTGCGGTCCCTTATTGTTTCACCTGCCTCGCATTGGAATGGTCGGATATACTGTAGCATTTTCTAAGGACGACTGACAGCGACCCCGACGTTATCTCGGTTGTAAAACTTGGTTCTCGGATATGAAACGGAAACGACCATCTGAAATTTCCCTAAGGCCGGGATCCCTAGAATTATATTGTAATTGGAATGGAGATCGTCTAACAGAAAGTTTACCTTTTCGGTTATATGGTTCACAGTCACCCATTCTGACCTTCAGATCGATGTTACCTTTGACTTGTACTCTATCTTTGGTGAAGCCCTCAAGAGTTCCATGATGCGGTCGGAGATGTGAATCACGGTAGCCGAGCTGTCTGAAGCAGTCATAGTACAAGATGTCGCGGTAGGCTCCGTGTCGATCAGAATTCGATGCACCAAAACATTGTTGACCGAAGCTCACACAACGATTTGGCACATCTAGAGCATCAGGGATAGTTACCAGCTTGCTACAGGTGAACGAGATCGGTTTCTCGAACCCGCGCAGGAAGGCTGGATTATCAACGGTCTTATTCAATAAGTAGATTTGATCCTTGAGTTTGTTGTTGCTGGGAGGTTGTTAAGTTATGACATTGATCTCCCTCCTGAGGCGACGGGCGGGGTGTTGCCTCTGTTACCGTTATCCCCATCATGTTTGTATACCGCCGTAATCCTGCTGCATTTACCGGGCCGATTTCTCTCTTGAGCAAGCGACAAGAGTTTGTGTCGTGCCTATTATCCTTGTGGTAATCACAATATTTGGTAGTGTCACGCTCTCCCCGCGGGTCGGGCTTCAGTGGACAAGGATTGGGCAGGTCGTCATTCACCTCGTTCATAATTTGGTCAATGGGAGCGTTGAGAGGCGTGAATTGCTCCTTCTTGAACTTCTTGGGCTTTTTCATTTCCCGATTCCGGCTGAGTCTCTCCTTAGGCAGGTTGGGCTCTGCTTTTTATTTAAACTTACTCGATGATAAGGCTACCTTAGATGCGGTCCACTTCCGGGAAAAGGCGATTATATCCTATAGTTTACTCGGCCACCTGACTGTGAATTCAAATTTAAGATGGCCTCGTGATAGGCCACTATGAATGAAGTTCATAACCAAGTTGTCGTTTAAGCCCCTCGTCTGGTCATAAACTTTGATGAACCGATCGTAATAGCTGCGGGGCGATTCGTCGTTCCTTGTCGGATCTTATACAGGTCGGCTTGTGTCATCTTTGGCTGACCGGCCGATTTAAACTCTGCAGTGAACTTGGCCTACAGATCATTCCAAGAAGTGATTAATCTGGCAGGCAAGCTCCTGACCCATAACGTCGCTTTGTCCTGTATGGCTCTTACAAAGGCGATGCACCAAACGGCTTGATTTTTGGTGGCCAGGGAGATTTTGTTGTGGAAGGACGAGATCTAGTCGTACGGGCAAGTCATCCTTGAGTAGCTCTGGGACGGGGGATAAAGGACCCCTTCTGGCGCGCCCTCTAAGATCCAGTCCGCCAAAACACATGTTCCTCAAGAGGGGTTACCTTCTTTGCTGGCTCTCCCTTTTCGGAGTTCTTCGACATGTTTCGTGAGCTCGGTGACCTTATCCATGAGAGAGTCCGAGGCAAAATATTTTAGAACGCTCACCACCTTATGTCTCTCAGGATGATAACGAGACTCATCATGTCGCTCCTTCAATCTTGCTCGGACGTTACAGGCACGGACCGGTGTCCGCTGCTTATTCCCCGGTTGGTGCCATGTCACGCTTGTCATTTCTAGAATTAGCGAAGCATGAATGCACTTTTTTATGGAGTCCTTTCAGAGGTCAAGTTGAGACTCCGATCTCTGCTAGAGCGATGAGAAGGAGAGTTGTGTGACTGGGCTGAACGGCCAACGCATTTGGCGATGTTCGCTGGTGGAGTGAAATCTTTATTGGAAGAAGTTCTGGCTCATCCGCCACGCTTCTCAAATATACGGTGTGGGCGAGCGAGCGGTGAGGCCCATATGTTAACTAATACGAATCGCTTCCACATCCGGGATGGCTCATGAGTATGCTTTGGTCGGGAAGTTTCGTGATTTCCTTCACTAGTCTCTGGCCGATGGCGGCCTCTAAAGCCTCTTTGGATTTGGTCCTTCCATAGAGGAAGGCCTGAATATGTGTATGGGCTGGGTCTCTTGGCGGCATTCATGAAGAAGAGCGTTGGTCACCGGAGGCCAGGTGTGCAGTAGCGCGACCACCTTTGGACCTCTCGGTGATCTGAAGCGTATTGCTTTTTTTCTTGGTCGGCAGCGGGAGACCCTAGTTGCGAACGCCGCCAGTAGATCTGGTTTTGGTAGGCATGTTGTTCTTCGTTCAGATGAAGACGCCGATGGAGGTCTGCAAAATATCCCGTAAAACGATGTAGATATGGGAATTTTCTCTCTGGAAAACCAACAAGGGATGGTTTTTCCCTTGCCGGAAATCTATAAATTAGGTGTTTATCTCGTCGGAAATCCAAAAAATGTGGTGGATCTGACCAGAACCACGAAATAACCGTTTTTGGAAGTGGATATGTCCGGAAAAATGATCGGAATCTTAATTTTCTGGTAGATCTATTTGATAAAATAATCGAATCGTAAGTTTCGGTAAAGGAGTCAAATCGATAACGCCGAATTTATCACAAACACGCTCGGGTGAATTTTGTGTGGATATTTGGCGGAAGAATATGATTTTTCCGTGAGGTCCGTGGTGCTCAAGAAATATATGAAGAAAATATGAAGACATGAAAGCACTAAAGCGGTGAGCTCGTCTACCAACAAATTGGCAGAGGTTCTCTCGCTTTATATTAATTATGAGTTGTCCATTTCGGGAACAAAGGCCGCTATTTACGGGCTAAGAGTTGGCGGTTACAAATGAATGCAATTAAATCATAATTAAACGTGATTAACTACATGGCTGACATGGCCGCATCTGATTGGGCGAGCTTCGTGATAACCACAGCGGGTTGTTCGCCTGTAACAGTGTGCATTAACTTTTGTTTCCGGGTCAAGAGGGCATGGTCTGAGCTGGCGGACTGAGAGTTTGGGGCAATTAGATCCGGCCCCATTGCTTCGTGCATGCCTTTAAAGGGCGGGTTGAAGGCTTTGCTAATCGACGCTCATTGCCCCACCAATGATAAGTATCACAGAGGCGTAGGCAAGTTGGATTGATGCCCGGCCAAGTCTTGCTTACGAAGGTGCGAAATGATCGGGGCGAGGACCTTATTCAGTATGGGGCCAACGATGCCCAATGTGAATCTGCAAGGGCTCATTTTCGAGGCATGGCGTCTCAAAGACTTAAAAACATGATAAGAAATCCTTTTGATACACCCATGCATATCCCGGTTCCAAGATGTTATTCTATTACCGAATCGTTATAACACAAATTTCTTTGGTGTTGAACATTTAGATCAACAAATCTCGATATACGGAGTTCGAATCTCTCTTCTTTCTTTTCTTCTCAATCCTTGATTTTCTTTCTCTCTCTCTCTCTCTCCCTTTTTTTTCTTTTTTTTCACTATTCACACACACACTCTCTCAATTTTTCACGACTGCTCCTATCCCTTTTCCATCGATCACACCTATCTTTCTATTATCTCTTTCTTCCTTTATTTTCTTCAAGATTTTATTTTCCAAAGTTCATATTCATGGCTTCCTTGTTTAGGTCTACTTCTTACTCTTGTGAGGAAGACTTAACATCTCGCATGTCTATATGGATGTATCCCTAACCCAATCGTAAGTAATAACCTGTGCCAAAAATGTTCTAGTCTCGAGTTGTACAAGACTACAACTCAAAGAGGCCTCCCACCGTTGTCGGGAAAAGAAACCAAAGATCTGTGGAAGATCGTATGCAGATGATCTTTAAAGCAATGAAAAAACTGAGGGGTTGCATTCGACAAGTTGAACAGCGGAATCAAAGTGGCATTTCAGAAAAAGACATCGTGAGTAACCATTAATTTTTGTGTTTACTATATCATATATTATTTATTTGAAATGTTTCTCATTATTTGGTGCAGATGATTTAAGCAAAACAGCTAATGATGCAAGTTAAGAATTTCAATAAAGGATTGAAGTTTGATCATGTATGGACATTAGTGAAGGATCTCGAATTTTTTGTTGCACATGATGGTGATATTTCATCTCACCCAGAGACACCGAATTCATCTTCTCCTGGGCTGTCATTTTTTTCTATCAATTTAAGTGACGACAATACTGGTGCTACTACTTCAAAAAGACCATATGGAGGTAAGAAAGCCAAATTCAATAATGCACAAAATGACTAAATTAAAGCGTATGCAAAAACTCTGGTAAATAAAACAACAATATTGACAGAAGCAATAGATCGACGCCAAGTTTTCAAAAAAATGATGACATATTTGAACTTTGTTACTGATCTAGATGCTCGAGCTTATTTACAAACCGAGCGGGCAAAAATTATGCAAATTTGTCGAACAAAGCAATCAAGACTATAACTTTACCGATGGGTTTCACAAGATTTTAAATTTTGACCCGCTACCCGATCTATAGGACTTTTAATGATTGTTATTTGTGAACGCCTATTAATTGTTATTGTTTTTGTATGACGAGTGGGTTTATTTTATTTCATGTAATTTTTTTCTCTGTTTTTAATATTATGTATTTTAATTGTGTTGTATTTGTGTTTTCAATGAAATAAATCTATGCTTAGTGTCTTATAGTAATTATTTGTATTCTCATCTTTTCCAAAATAAAATAAAATATTACACTTATATTATGACAGCTTTAATGATACAATTAACATATAAAAAAAATTAAATGAATTGATACTTATGTATTTAAATAACCTTAACTAAATTTGTATATGCATTTACCTTGAAAAAGTAATGATAATTATTTCAATATTGTGTTTAGATACATGCTTGAATTAGATCTAAATTAAGAAATAAAAAATATTCTTCTTCTTAAAAAAAAAGGTTGAACAGCGTTTGCTGGTGGCATAGACCCAACAACATATTTATTGGACACTTTGGCTCCTCACCAATTTGATGGAGAAAACTCAAGTCATTAGAGCAACTCCAAGGGCTCCGGGCAAATTTTACTCCAATCATCAATTTGGTGAATTTTTACACCAAATTTTATCCATCAACTCAAATTGTTTTACACCAAAATGAAATATTCTTGGAATATTCCATGTTAAAATTGCCTTCTTATTCACAAAAAACAGGATTTGCCAGTGCTCCAATTCCTCCGGCAAATCTGGTGGTGATTTTCATCATCCCACTAATTTGATGAGAGAAAAGCATGTCCATCGGTGACTCATTTTCCATCAAGTTGCTTATTTTGTGTAGAAATCCTCTCCTTGGAGTTGCTCTTAGAGTGGTATTTTACAGCAAATTGTTGTTTTGCTGGTGAAAACAAGCCCTGTTGGATTTACTCTTAAAGAACACGAAGTATTACATTAATTGGCTTTCCGTTTCTAAAAGTGATACAGAGATCTCCTTGTTGAAGAAAAAGATCGCTGGAAGTGTCAATAAGGGCTCCAAACCTAGGCTCTTACCGGTTGATACAGCTTATATAAGAACTTTATCTATTATTTGACTGGTCAATTAGTTACTTTATTTGTGTAACTCAAATTTTTTTTCTCTTCTCATAAGAATATGTGTTCTTGCGAGATTTATAAATAACCAATTGGTGGAGCAATTTAATATTGGAAAGTATAAAATTAGAACACAAGCAGCAATGCCATATGTCAAAATTTAAATTGGGAAGTTTAAGTTTAGAACCAAAGTCTTGCTTCTGTTCTAAGTTTCCAATCTCTTTACTAGCTAAGGATTAGTATTGTTTAATAGCTTGCTAACCTATTGGTCTATCTAAGACTAAGATCAAGGTCCTTGTTTTGTTTGGCTAATACTTGCTATCTGCCTGCTTGTTAATTCAGGTCAAGCTCAGTCAATTTGTATCTTACTTTTAATTGGTCCGCATAAGTCAGTTAATAAAGTATGATATGTTGTCATGTTTGCTACCTGCTATCTTGGATTGAGTCCACAACCAAAATCAGTGTTATGCCAGTACATGTTCTGATATGCTTTAGTTTGTGCATCAAGTTCTAGTTTAGTTTGCCTGCTAAGCTTTTTATTTTGTCCAGTTGCTGATTTAATTGACTGGTCTGATTTCTAATATGACCACCTGAACAGTATGCCTGCTATCTGTTTTGCTGACACTGAATATGGAACATGTTTCGAACTGGTTATCTAACCTACTTGCATGTGGCTTGGTTTGTGTAATGGTGACTTAAACTATGCTGCTGAAGTCTGGTATGAAAGCTATGGTCTGGTGTTCAGCTAGGGCAGATCAGTAGGGTTGATCAACTTACTGAAGCTAAGGCTGCTGATGCTCAGTCTGCAGAGATGATTCTCAGCAGACTTGGGGAACACGTCAGCTGCATGATTTTCCGTTTTGGTGAAGTTATTTCTGGGGTATTTCAGTCATTTACTAGGTTGACTGTTTAGTCGGTTAGGGTTGGATTCCCAAGGATATAAATACCATATGTATTAATTGTAACTTATAACTTTCTCGTGATAATAAAATATCCTCGTTTGTCCGTGGAGTAGTCGGCACATTGCCGGAAACCACGTTAAATATGTGTTCTTCTTGTTTCTGTGTTTGTTTACTTGTTAATAGCTTATCTTTACCCACAATCACCATCACTTCTTGATCGATCCAAACTGGTATCGGAGCGTCCAGGTTCATCAAGAAATCTGTTTATCTGTTTTAAGCAAGGTAGATTGGCACCAAGGTCATAATTGACGCTAGGATTTGGGATCTATGCAAGCTTTTCTAGTGAGAAAGATGTCTGCTTTAAACGTCAAAATTGACAAGTTTACAAGATGAAATGGTTTAGTCTGTGGCAGATCAAGATGCGTGCTTTGTTGAAGAAACAGGGATTATGAGGTCCCTTGTCTAAATCAACAGAAGGAAGTGCTGCTGAGAGAGCCAGTCTGGAGGAGAAAGCACATTCAACAATTATGGTGTGCTTCTCAGATGATATTATCACGGAGGTTGCTGAAGAGGACACAACAGAGAAGTTGTGGTCCAAGCTTGAGAGTCTGTACATGACAAAGTCTCTGACCAACAGGTTGTTATTGAAACAACGTCTGTTCATCCTAAAGATGCATGAGGGCACTCAGCTGAGGGATCATCTAGATCAGCTGAACACAATATTGCTTGACTTAAGGAATATTGATGTGAAGAGTGAAGATGAATCTTCATCACTGATCCTACTTGTGTCATTGTCTACATCATATGAGAACTTTTTGCTGTCCTTTATTGTTGGGAATGACTCAGTGTCAATGGAGGATGTCTGATCATCACTCCATGCTCGAGAGCTACGCCATAAGGCATCTGGTTCTGGGATAGACAGCCGGTCTGCTAGATTGGTGGCCAGTGGAGTCAGTAGAGGACCAGGAAATTCCGGAAAGAAGAAATCCAAGAGAACTTCCAAGGGACCTAAAGATAAGGATGTCTGTAACTACTGCAAGGAGCAGAGACATTGGAAAAATGAATGTCCAAAGAGAAAGTAGCAGCAGGGTACTGTTGCTTTGGCCTTAGCAGTTTTAGAGTTAGCAGGGCACAGAGATGTGTGGAATCTGAACACTGAGGCATCTTATCATGTGTGTCCAAACAGGGATTGGTTTTCAACTTATCAGCAGGTGGATGGAGGCCATATTGCAATGGCTAACAGCAAGGTCTGCAAAATAGTTTGGATTGGATCTGTTCAGTTGAGGACACATGATGGTAAATTCTGCACACTGAATGATGATAGGCATGTTCCACAGATGACCAAGAATTTGATATCACTTAGTCTACTAGACAGCAAAGGGTTCAAGTTCAGAGGTGAAGTGGTGAATGTCTATAAGGGTTCAGTTGTGATCCTGAAGGTATCAGACAGGGGACATTGTACATCTTATAAGGGTCTACTATATCAGAGTTCATTGTCAGAGCATCATTAGAGGTTCACCAGTCACAGCTGACCAAGTTGTGGCATATGAGATTGGGTCATATGGGTGAAAGATGGATGCAAATTCGGTCTAAGTCTGATCTACTTGGAGGACATAAGGTTAAGGAGGTGGATTTTTGTGAACACTGTGTATTTGGGAAGCTACATAGGAGCAAGTTCCCAAAAGCAATTCACGTCACAAAAGGGACACTTGATTATGTCCATTATGATTGTTGGGGACCTTCAAGGGTGGAGTCACTGAGTGGTCACATGTATTTTGTGTCTTTTATAGATGATTATACAAGGATGGTTTGGGCAATCATGATGAAGCACAAGAGTGAAACATTCAAGAACTTCAAGCAATGGAAGGCATTGGTTGAGAATCAGACAGGGAGGAAGATCAAGAGACTTAGAACTGAAAATGGACTAGAATTCTGTTGGTCTGAGTTTGATGAATTTTGCAAGAATGAAGGCATTTCTAGGCACCATACTGTCAGAGAAACTCCACAGCAGAATGGTGTTGCAGAAAGAATGAATCAAACTCTTCTAGAGAGGGCAGGGTGCATGCTCTCTAATTCTGGTCTGGCAAGAATATTTTGGGCAGAAACTGTTAACACGGCATTCTACTTAATCAATAGGGAGACTCACACTGGGATCAAGCTCAAAACACCACTTGAGGTTTGGTCAGGAAAGCCAGCAGACTAATCTGGACTAAGGGTTTTTGGAAGCACAGTCTACTATCATGTCAGTGAAGGTAAACTGGAACCTAGAGACAAGAAGGAAGTATTTGTTGGATATGGAGATGGAGTAAAAGGGTATAGAATCTGGTCATCGGCTGAAAATAGGGTTATACTTAGCAGGAGTGTAGTCTTTGATGAAAATTCTATGCGTAACTCATCTGTGAGGGCCACATCTGAATCGGAAATTGGATCTGAAACTGAGAAGGTTGACAAACAGGTGGAGCTTCAAGTAGAATCTGCTGAATTGAGAGACTCGGTAAAGGACAATCAACACTTAGCAGATCCAGAGTTGGATCCAAGCCGGTCTGATGAACAAGGGTCAGTAGATACTCAAACAACTAATGTTGATCAGCAGAGTATAGCTCTCAGTAGAGCTAGAAGGACCAATATTATACCCCTAAGAAGATATGAGTTTGAGGAGGATATGGTTGGATATGCACTACAAGTAGCTGAAGAAGTGGATGGTTTTGAACATAACACTTACAGGGAAACTGTGACATGTTCTGAGGCATCTCAATGGCATGCTGCCATAGGAGAATAAATGGAGTCACTTCAGAAGAATGGGACTTGGGATCTAGTCAAACAACCACATGATAGAAGGGTGGTCAACTGCAAATGGATCTTCAAGAAAAAGGAAGTAATGTCATCTGCTGAGGGAATTAGATATAAGGCACATTTGGTTGCAAGAGGGTTCAGTCAGGAAGAGGGGGTGGACTATGAAGAGATATTTTCTCCTGTGGTCAGACATACTTCCATTAGGGTGTTATTAGCAATAGTGGCACATCAGAATCTTGAACTTGAGAAATTAGATGTGAAGACATCCTTTCTACATGGAGATGTAGAAAAGGAAGTGTATATGACTCAGCCAGAGGGTTTCTAAGTTCCTGTCAGGGATGGTTTTGTTTGCAAGTTGAAGAAGTCATTGTATGGACTTAAGCAGACCCCAAGATAGTGGTATAAGAAGTTTGACAGTTATATGATTCAGCAGTCTTATAGAAGGAGTCCATATGATTGTTGTGTTTATCACAACAAGTTGAAGGATGGCTCAATCAACTATCTGGTTCTGTTTGTGGACGATATGTTGATAGCTGCTTTGAACAAGTCTGATATTCAAGATCTAAAGAATCTGCTCAATGCTGAATTTGAGATGAAAGATTTTAGGAATTCAAAGAAAATTCTGGGGATGGAGATCTATAAAGATAGGAACCAGGGCAAGCTGTTCTTGTCTCAGCAGGGATATATTGAAAAGGTATTATCCAATTTTGGCATGTCAGCAGCCAAACCTATAGATACTCATATGTCACGAAATCTACATATGTATGCTGTGTTTGCTCCACAGTCAGTTGAAGAGGAAGAATACATGTCAAGGTGATATATCACGGCCTGACCCGGTGGATCGGACCACCTTTGGATCCACCTCATTAATCTCATCTCAAGCCTCTGATCAGCCATCGCCGCCAGTCCAGCCGAAAATAGGACGAGAGGGTCATCGAGCCTGCATAACAGTCAGCCATCAAGCTGGGGGCCGAACGCGCCACCCTCTGTCCGCCACTGAGATCAGATGGACCAAGCCCTCTATACGTAGGCGAGCACAATCCATACTTGGAATTAGCAAATATGAGACTGTCTCGACATGACGACTTAGAGACCCCCGGTCCCCTCAGCATGACCCACTGCGCTTGCATGTCTCCTTAATTACGCCTAATTAAGTCTTGTCGAGGTTAATCTAAATAAAATTTAACGTCTCGCCTATAAATAGAGGCCTCCTACCATCTGTAAAAGGATCCATGATCTAAAATCAATATAAGCAAATAAGCTCTGCCAATTTGCCGACCACGATTTCTATTCACTCCATCATCCATGCTCACGGGCTGAGCTCCGCCGTGAGTTCTTCATAGCCACCGTATTCACACCATAAATCATCCTTTCTATTCAGATATCCACCATATAAATTCCGATATTACCACCGTGATAATCCAAGCAATATCAGTTGGCTCCATTACCGGGAAATCCATCCAAATCGTTATTCACAGCTTTTCCGGTGACTTACACCGCCATCCTTAAAACATCTCAGTCAAGAAAAGATTCAACCTTTGAGTTGCATAGCCTAACAATAGATGCTTCCACGGTTATCTCGAAGAAGTGGATGAGAAGGTTTTCGATCTCACAAACCGAGACTTTTCATTTGGAGCATACTTGCCGGAAAGAGGGAGCTCACAAATGGTAGCTTCGCAAAGCTTGGAGGAGAATCATCGTCACCTATGAATTGGCGCATGCATGTTCCCAGTTTCCAATTTTATGAAGTAGCATCAATATCAGATTGGCTCAGTCAAGTTTTCTACCAAAATCTAGGTAAGCCTGCGTTTGTTGCAAAGAATTTGGCTAGTTAGGGTACAGTACAAGTTTTCATTCCAATCAGATGACTGGAGGGAAACTCATCAACTCTGAGACACCGAATAAAGGAACAGATTAGGATCCACCACGTGGCATAACGTCACATCAGAGTGGACGTAGCCGGGGTTCACACACCGCTGGTGGGAACATCGGCCACAACAATGACCCCGACATGCACGGAGTGCTACTAGAAAAGGCAAAGGCACGAGAATTAGAGGCCACGGCTATAAGGAAAAGCCGAGGCAAACAGGCCTTTGAACCGCATCAACAAAACTTGGAGCCAAGGACAACCCCTGACAAAGAACCAGACTCCCATGCCCTCGCTCTGAAGTCTCACATTGAATATGTAGAGGACATGCAGGTATACAACCTGCAGCTTATAGCCAATGGCCACCCCCCTTTGCTGGTGAGTAAATTCTCTCCGCCAACGCTAGCTCCGACTAAGAGGCAACTCACTCACAATCCCCCCAAGAGAAAAGACCCAATGGGGACTGGCCACGGTCATCGGGCACAACAAAGCAGTCATGCCACCTCGGTCCCGGAAAAAAACAGAAGATTGGCGCTCCATCGCCTCGGGCCCGTGGATAACGTCCGCGGTGCAGCCCCTGTGCATAGTCAACTAAGGATAGAAAATACTCGATAGGTGCGACCCCGAACCGAGGTAATTGTTGACTCAGATTACGCGGAAAGCACAGTCAAGTCAACACTTCCCCTGGAAATGAGGGATGAATTTGAGCTAATGAAATGGAAAATTGCGGACTTAGAGAAATGAAAGGCAGTATTCCAGGAAACGCCCACTTGGGGAACATGTGTTCTTCACGAGAACATACTAAAGGCAGCCCCGAGAGGAGGAATACGCTACCCCACAGCCAAAAATTACAATGGGACCACAGATCCCCTCGATTGGTTGTCCGCTTTCCAGAGCAAGTTCAGTTTAGCCACGTCCATTGAAGAAGCATGGGGCATTGCATTTGTCGGAGCAATGCAAGATAGGGCGGCCGCATGGGTTCGCAGTTTGCCTCCTAGGTCGATCACATCTTGGGATGACCTGGTGAACAAATTTACAACAGATTTTTGATCCGTTGGTCAACCCAAGAAAACTCACACAGATTTGCATGAAATCCGTCAAGGCGAGACTGAGACTACATGTAGCTTCTTCGATCGTTTCACCAAAATCTATGTGAAGATCCGAGGATTGCCCGAGAATGTGGTAATGACTTGCTTCGAAGCAAGGTTAGGAAAGGGTTATCTCAAGTCTCACTTTGCTCTCAATGCACCCAAAAACCTCAAGGATATGTTGGCCCAGGCAAGAAAATATGTAGAGACTGAGGCACAAACAGGGGCGTCTAAAACTCGGCGTGAAAGACAGAGAGCAGACAGAAGCCCGCCCAGGGAAACTCGCAGGAGCCGAGGTCGCGATCTCAGGAAACCTGAGAAATTTATGGATGATAACTTCACACCCATTACTATCTCATATACTCGACTGCTACCGGAGGTAAAGGACGAGCTGCCCGACCCTACTCCAATGAGGCCTGATAGGCGTCACGACACTTCCAAATACTGCTGATATCATAAAGATCATGGACATACTACGGAGGAATGCCGACAATTGAAAATTGAGATCGAAAATCTTGATCAGTATAGAAAGGATGGCTATGGGGGAAACAAGGATAACCGTCAACTTTGACAATATGACAGAGAGATTCATATTATTACTGAAGACGCACCTAGCAATAACCAGATCAAACACCGAATCAACTCAATTCATAAGCGCGTCGAGTGACCAGCTACCTTGCTCGGACATGAACAACCTCTTACATTTACCCGCAATGAATTGGTTACATCCGTTCATACTGGGGATTCATGCTTAAGCATCTCGGTCATTGTCAACCGAGCACTGTTAAACAGGGTAATGATTGACACGGGGGCCTGCAGAGATATCATGTATTACAATTGCTTCAGGGAGTTCGGCTTCAGTGACTCCAAATTGAGACCGTATAATGGCACCCTTGAGGGGTTCACAAATCACTGAATTCAGGTCAAGGGGGCCTTCGATTTGGATGTGCAGATAGGGGACCATGCCTCTTTTTGCACCGAGAAGGTAAACTTTCTTGTCGTGGACCTTCAATCAAGTTATAATGCGATCATAGGAGCAACAGCCCTACGACAGTTCCAGATGGTCGTGTCGATCCCTCATCAACGCGTGAAATTTTATACAAGGGTTGGGATCGAGGTAAGTGTCAGCGAACCTGAGTCGGTCTGGACATATATCCGAGGAAAAAAGGCCGCGCCTCGAGCAAAAAGAGGAGCCCGCACGAACGACAGCGATCCGGGTGGTTAGAAAACTCCCTCTTATGGAGGTCAAGTGTGAAACCCTACAAGTCAAAGATGAGCCAGACTTCACGGCTGATGGAGATTTAGTAGAGGTAGTAGTCAACGACGCCTACCCTGACCAAAAGATAAAAATTGGAGCTCATCTATCCACGACTGATAAGGAGGCCTTAATTGCACAGTTACAGGCAAACTTGGATGCATTTGCGCGGGTTGTGACCGACATGAAGGGTGTAGAGCCGGAGGTTGCGCTCCATCACCTGAATGTAGATCCGACTTTTAAAGCAATCCAGCAGCGAGCCCGACAGTTCACCCGGAGAAGGGGGCAACTATCAAAATAGTGATCGACAAACTTTTGCAAGCTGGAATCATCAAAGAGCTTACTTACCCCACCTGGTTGGCCAACATAGTCATGGTGAAAAAGCATAATGGAAAATGGAGAATGTGCGTCGATTTCACTGACATAAACAAGGCTTGCCCAAAGGATCCTTACTAGTTACCTAGGATTGACAGATTGGTTGACTCCATCGCAGGTTTTGATACCTTAAGCTTCTTAGATGCGTACTCTGGTTACCATCAGGTCAAGATGGCGGAATGTGACAAAGAGAAAACGGCCTTCAGAGCGGCCGGGGGTATGTATTATGAGATGATGCCCTTCGGGTTAAAAAACACGGGATCGACATATCAACGGATGGTAAATAAAGTTTTCACGGCACAAATTGGCAGAAATATGGATGCATATATAGATGACATGGTGGTCAAGTTAGCCAGTTGCAATCATGCCTCCGACCTTGTTGAAACGTTTGATAATGTCCGAAGGCATTCTATGAAGCTTAATCCGGCAAAATGTACTTTCAGCGTGCAAGCGGGCAAATTCCTCGGTTTCATGATCAGTCATCGAGGCATAGAGGCCAACCCAGAAAAGATACGATCTTTGCTCGAAATGAGGGAACCAACGTGCATCAAAGAGGTTCAAAAACTTAACGGTAGGATAATTGCTTTGGGCAGATTCATATCAAGATCCGCAGAAAAATGTCTTCCCTTCTTCAAAATTTTAAAAGGAAACAAAATCTTCTCATGGGATAAAGAATGTTCCCGAGCTTTTCAAGACCTCAAGGAATATCTGGGGAAACCCCCCTTGCTGGTTAGCCCAACAGCTGGAGAGGTTTTATTTCTATATTTGGCGGCGTCAGATCGGGTCAGAGTCATGAAGATTTGTAAAAGAGGCCGAAACCCTCCAAAACCCTGTTTTCTATGTAAGCAAGGCTCTCAGCCCGGTAGAATCCTGCTATTTTAATGTAGAAAATCTTGCCTACTCGATAGTTATCACCGCCCGCAAACTCAGGAGATACTTCACTTCCCATGCTATTGTCGTTCTCACGAATAGTCCATTGCGTCAAGTACTACACAAGCCGGACATATCGGGTCGCCTACTTCGCTGGGCAATTGAACTCACGGAATTCGATATACACTACCAACCTCGAAAGGCAATCAAAGCACAATCGCTAGCGGATTTTATCATGGAAACAAGCTTTAACATGGAGTTGTCAAGCCCGCAAGAAATAAACAACCAAGCATGAGCGGAAACCACAGAACCAAAGAGACCAGATAACTGCTGGAAATTGTACGTCGACGGTGCCTCTAGTAGAAACGGATGCAGGGCTGGAATTGTATTATCCAAACCAGGGACTACTGAGGAGATCGAGAAAGCGCTCCGATTCGAGTTTGATGCATCTAATAATCAAGCGGAGTACGAGGCAGTCCTAGCCGGACTCGAACTCGCAAAAGAAATGAGAGTGCATAACGTCAAAGTCTATTGCGACTCACAGCTGGTGGTCAATCAAATATCGGGAGATTACGGCACACATTGCGACATCCTAGGTAAATACTACGAGGTAGTCAGGCAGTTAAAAAAAGAATTCAATTACTATAAGTTCAAAAGGATTGATAGAAAATAAAATCTGAGAGCGAACTTCTTCTCAAAGCTATCAGGAAGGGATGAGTTCGCAGATCCGTCCATAATGGTTGAGTACCTCGAAGCACCTTCTATCAACAAGGACGGAGTGATGGATATAGACGAGCAGGCGCCACATCAAGGCTGGGTCGATGATATCCGGGCATACATCGAATCAGGCTGGTTACCATTGGATAAGAATGAGGCCCGCTTACTTCAAAAAAGAGCGGCAAGGTACACCGTCTTGGATAACATCTTATACAGAAGATCTATCACAAAACCCCAACTCATATGTGTCGACAAGGAAGACAGCCAAAAGATCCTGATAGAGTTGCATCAGGGAGCGCGCGGCGGGCACCCCGCCTGTCGATCCCTCGCTCAAAAGGTCATATTCACGGGATATTATTGGGCAACGATTCTAAAGGACGCTGAGACTTTAGTCCAAACATGCCCAGCATGACAAAATTCATAGATACACCATGATTACCATCTATAGAATAGAGCATTGTTATAACAGCGTGGCCATTTGATATGTGGGGTTTGGACCTTATTGGCCCATTTTCAAGAGGAATAGGTAATTGTATCCTCATTATAGTAGCAGTAGACTACTTCACTAAGTGGATCGAGGCCAAACCATTGCCAAAGATAGGAGCTAAAACAAAAAGTTTAATTCCTGCACGACCAAATATGGTCAAGATTTGGCATTCCCAGAGCAGTTGTGTCCGACAACAGACCATAATTCAGAAAGGAGTTCTCAATTTTCTATAGAGATTATAACGTGAAGCACTGGAAGTCATCAGTAGCTTACCCCCAAGGCAACGGTCAAGCGGAAGCCGGAAACAAACAGATGATTAAGATGCTCAAGAAAAGCGTAAGCAATTGTGCCAAGCCAGGGGGATGGGTCGATGAGCTCCCTGCCATACTGTGGTCGCTTCGTACTACGGTGAAAACCCTAACAGGTCAAACTCTTTTTGCGCTCACATATGGCACTAAGGCCATGACCCCCATCGAAATGGCACTGCCAAGTGTCTGGGTCGCGAGGTACACCCTTGAGGATAACGAAATTAACAGAAAAATCGAGTTAGATCTAGCAGAAGAAAGGAGGATAGCGACTTATCATAGGCTCAAGAATTACAAACATATCGCGAAGCGGCTACATGATAAGAAGGTCCGGGTCACTATCTCAAAGTAGGAGATTTTGTTCTTCGAAATAGAAAGGCCACAGGCCTAAAACCCGATAGAGGCAAACTGACAGCGAATTGGGAAGGCCCGTACCAAATTTCAAGAGAGGTCAAGAAGGGAACATACGTGCTAAAAAATGAAGAGGTCTACGAACTCAACCGCCCATGGCACGCAGACAACCTAAAGAAATATTACAAGTAAGTGGAGCATGCGGACATGTACACACCTGCGCTTACGACGTGCATAAGTCGATGCAATTTTGTCTTTTTTGGGTTATGGCTCTTCATTTCAATGTTGATGACATTAATGAATACGCTTTCTGGTTTTGCTTTGTATAACATGCAATGAAGCAAGCGGATATGAACGTGACCACGTTTACAACGTGCATAAAATGCTATTTTGTCTTTTTTTGGGTTATGGCTCTTCATTTCAATGTTGACGACATTAATGAATGCTCTTTATTGTTTCACTATTAAATAAAGCTGCATAATCAGTTAGAATAATGTCTGGTGCGATGTTTTTTTCCCAATCTCAAAAAAAAAGAGGTGGCCTAATAGTGCCTAGCGTTCAGACGCACCATTCAGTCTTTAGGCATAAGGGTAATTCCGAATGTGGTGGTGCAAAGACTTGAGATTAGCCAAGCAAATGGCATCAGGCGGTTGGGCTTCATCTTCCTTGCGAATTTGATGGCCTCACGATGGATGATAAGACCCCAGTCGACATTCACATTCGGAGACATAATTGCATGCATAAGGATGACCTCTTCATCCGTATCCAGATCATGATAATCAGTAAGGATGGCTCGGTTATTAATAAACTGCTTCCATTCTCGATACCATGGACATAGCCCGGAAATAGCGGCAATGTGAACAAGATCTCCATCTCTCTCCGGAAACACAGCCGAATACGCATCATACCGATGAGCGAGATACGACTCTTCCTTGTCAAGAGCATATGCCCTCTCGAAATGTAGGGCCGGGTCAAAGGAAGGAAGTTGCAGAAACTCATTTATGTCCGCAGGACAAAAATGCACTAGGACGCCGCAAACAAACACGGAGGAAACTCCTTCAACAGATTCAGCCTCAGAAAGCATGGCATAAAACTCATGAACCAGGGTAAGGTTACATCTATCAATAGGACCAAAAAGAAAAAAACGCCAGCCGGAGTAGCATATGCGAAACAATGTTCCGCCTCTATCAATCCTACTCAAGTTTAAAATCCTCTCGGGAAGGTACCCGTGATCGGCAAAGTAGCCCCTATAGTTCTGGATTGCGTTAACAGACGCGATGGTGAAAAAAAGGGATAGCAAAGTAGGAGAGCAAGAGCTAGAGGAGGATGACATAGTTTAAAGCAAAGGACAGGCACAAATTTCAGAAAGGGTGTTCAATGCAACAACAAAGCACCCTCTATTTATAGGAGAGGAGAAGAGTATCAACGGCTGAAGTTAAAAAGATCCTACGGTTATGTTGTTGGACTCTCCACATTCGAAGATTAAAATTTTGAGCCAATTTAATGCACTGGTCAAAACCACAGCTTTCAACCGTTGGTCTTCGAATTTAATGCAGAACGGAAGACCGTTCGTCTTCCAACTTCCAACACACCTCGATTGCAGATCCTTATAGGAAAGTATGTCCGGATTCAAACAATCTCGTTTGTTTTCAAGCAAGCCCACACGCGGATGTCTTGAGCTCGTTTGGAACAAGGAGCCAGAATGACCAAGGGACGGATTCAAAGGGACTCGGAAAAATGCAAATATTGCGAACAAAATTAACCGAATTCTCAACACAAATATGGACATAAAAATATTATTGAAGAAAATAGGAAACAACATTACAAAAAAACAAAAAAAAACCACTATTCCTCGTCAGTGGCAAACAGGTCGGGGGAAGACTCGGACACAATTTCATCAAGCTTGATCTTCGGAAGGGAAAGGTACTCGTCCGACGGACATGTGGGAACCAGGTCGGAACACAGGTTAGGAATCAACCAAGGAAACAGAATGGGGCGACCGGGCTTCATCTTCGTAGCAAAAGAAACCGTCTCATGGTGTATCAACAGACCCCAATCCACATTTACCGACGGACTCCCAATAGCATGAAGGAGCAAACCCTCCTCCTCGTAACTTCCTTAAAATCATCAGTAGGAAGCACGCGAGTATTAATGAAGCGCTTCCACTCCTTATGATCTTGAGATAGTTCCGACGCAACCCCTTTTCCGGGGTAAATTTCCAGGAGTTAGGAAACAGATAGTAGAGAGCTCCATTATGATGCATATGACGAGAAACCTCATCCTCATCCAAGTCCCAGGCCCGCTTATAATGAAGGGCGGGGTAAAAGTTAGGAAGATGGAAGAAATCGTTGATGACAGCCGGAGTAAAGGGAACCGCCACTCTGTGCATAATCACAGAGCTTATTGGCCCCCTAGAGCCCGCCTCAGACAAAGCCGAATAGAATTCACGCACCACATTGACATTGTAGCGACCAAAGGGTTTGGCCACCAGCTCCTCCCAGCCAGACATTGCAATGCAAAGGCGAGAACCCCCGCTGATCTTCCCCGGCTTCAAGCCCCTCTCAATCAATAAAGGACACCGGTTGAAATACACCCAGAAGTTGGCCAGCACTTCATTCGATGAGGTTGTGAAAAAAAGAGATAAACCGTCGGAAGAAGACATGATTAAAAGAGGTGGCACTGAAGAAAGACTCAAAGAAAATTTGAGGGAAAGAGCACAAGTTGTTTCACGAGTAAATGAATATAAGGTTCAACCACCTCATCTTATAGGTAGACTCAAAAGGGCCCACGGTCCATATTGATTTGCTACAAACGGTCAAGATCCATCCTTTTCAAATTCAATTTTCAAATGCTACGTCAGTTACTATTCTGCCACTCGAAATTATGGTTATTAAGGCACGCCATAAAGAGGCCAGATAGCAACAAATGCTTACACTTCCCAAGACTGGCATACCCAGGATAGTGAACAGGGAGAAATCCAAAGTCAACTCCACCAGTCCTCAACAGGTAGCATGCCCGAAATAATAAGACCAAAGAAAGAAATCAAAATGTTTTCAACAAGCTTATACATACCGGGCCCGAAGCTTCTTAAAAACAAGGGGGACACGGGTAATATTGGGGTCGCTGTCGACCCCCCAGACAGGATATTGATCGCTTTGGGGTCGTAAGTACGCAATATATCGTATTTTTTTTAGCAAATTAAAGCAAAAAAATCATACCTCAAGAACGATGCGGCAAAGAAAGATATGCATAAAGATAAAGCCACACAACAATTGTCACAAACATCCAAGTTTTTAAAGTTATTACATCAAAAGATAGGAGGACAGTCAAGTATCACAACTTAGGGCCGCAATCAATAAACATATCAAAAACATTACTGACTCTCCCCTCCCTCGGGCACTAGGGACGCATCGTGAACATTCTCTCCCTAAAGTGAGGGGTGCAGCAGTGTGTTGACTGGGCTCGATGCATAAGGGGCGGGGGGAGTCTCCGAGGCCACTGCAGGTCCGTTAACTAACACTCTCAAATTGTTAGGGATCACCGGTGGCGGGTTCCAGGGAGCTTCACCTCTCTTGACTAAGTCCGCAGTAATGGAAGCAAGCTCTTCCTGTGTAAATGGAATCTCAGCATAGAATGGAAGCAGTCGAGTATCATACTGGTCGGTCAGAGTCCCGTGTCTGAGAGTTTCCGAAGAGGGGACACCAGCCCCAAGCGCCCATCGAGCACAGCGTGCTAGATGATAAAAGCCTTCATCATAGCCCGCGAATCCCGCGGTGCCAAGAGCTTTTGCATAACCCTCAGAGGCCTTGAAGGCCGTAACTGCTTTGATATGGGCCGTAGATCTGGCCGCCTCTAGTTTGGCTTCCAAATCAGATTCGAGAGCCTTTTTCTCGTTAGCCCATTCCTCAGCTGCCCGAATAGCTTTTTCCTGTAGCTCTGAAATGATTTTGTTAAAATCAAGTAATTCTTTCTTAGCCTTGGACACGAGTTCAACACGCAGCATCTCAGCGGCCTCAATATCCTCTCGACGCTTCCTCTTAAGTTTCTCCAATTGACTTTTGGCCGTGCCCGCTTCAAGGTAGCCTGGTTTACCTGCTCTTCCAAAAGGCTAACTTTCTTCAACACTGCATCCCGCTCGCACTCACTATCTGCATCCATCCTATCACGCTGGGCCACCGCAGTATTGGCCTGCCAAGAAAACAAAGAATCAAGATATGCTCGACATAACGACAGAAAAGGAAAAGTAGATAAGAGAGCTTACAAAGGTGGTGAGCATCCCTATCAGACCTGCCAGGTCCTTTGGATCTTGTAAAAGCCTATATTACGGGCCCAATCTTTCCATCATTACAAAGCGCGAAGTGATCCCCTTCCCTATAGCCAGGTCAACCTCACCAGGACAGTCCAATGTCGGGTTTCTAAGCTTAGGAACCCTAGATATCGCATTGGACAAAAGCAGGGCCTCACTTTCAGTGCACGGCTTCTGGAAACCAGGGAGCCCGATTATTGGTTAGAGGATCTAGCCACGTTGCGCTCTATAATCCAGCGAATATCTCATTGGGCAGCTATCTTCTCTAAAGTTTCCTTAGCCGCAACCGCGGGTTTATGGCCCTGACCGCCGTCGGTCCGTGGCTTCTTCCGGGCCACATTTTCTTCCACCTCTTCAACATCAATATATTCGGCGCCAGACGCTAACCCAGCCGACCCAACATCAGTCCAGTATCTTAATCGCTTTGAAGCAGCCGCCTGACCGGGCTCATTGATAACTAGGGCAGTGGATTTGCCCTTCGGCTGAACAGCAGCAGAATTATTGGGCATGGAAACCATGAGGAGAGGGCGCTCGTTAATGCCGGACAAAATTTCCGTCCTCTTATCCTCAGTGGCTTGCGCCTGAGCACATGCTTGCTGACGAAGACGGCTCGCATTCACCATATCTACACAAACGGACATAATTAGTATAGTTACAAAGAAAACAGAAATAGAAAGAAAGCAGCAAGGTACAATATCGAGATATACATATGGTGCTAACAGTAAACCCTTCCCGCACTTGCAGATCACCCACACATTCCTCACACTCAGAGGGCAGACAGATCCTATGATGACATTCGGCATACCATTCCGGATCGCACAATAATGGTTCGACAGGGGCAAGCGCCGCTTCCTCACCGGGACCTATAATCCTTGTCAGACGGCTGTAATCCTCGGTAGGATCAAGAAGGAGACGGAGGTTGAAAGTCCTTTCTTGTGTGGGCTTCTTCCCTCCAACAAAACCCAACAATTTTTTGATTCTAGCAATAAAGCGATGATCGTCAACCTCCTCCTCAACATCCTTAATGCTTTCAGTATCCGGCTCCGCTTCCGTGATTCTCCTAAAGGGACATCCGACCCGAGACTCAACTTTCATACATCAACTATGCCAGGAGTCCACTTTTTCAGGAAGGTCAAAAAAAATTGACAAGCTTTCCTCCAGAGCGCAACTTGATAAAATTCGCCAAACTTGGTGACCCAATAGAAATGGTTGAAAACAGAAAGAGAGGGCTCCCTACCAAGAAAACGGCTCCCGACAATAAAACCCAAAACAACCCTCATCAATCCTAGGGTGAGATCTGATCGGCCTTTTCTAAGTGTCCAATCTCACCGGCAGTGTACCGGGTCAACTGTAGCCTAGAATTGGTGAGTCAAGGTCGTATCCCACAGGGAATCTGGTCGAGTACCAAAGTCGGTCTCATCCCTCAGGTCAACACAATAATGGAACGTGGTGATTTGTCAGATCACCGGTTCTAACAACTAAATAAACATAAGAGAAAAGATTTTAAACTACGTAAAACAAGATAGCCGAGCTATGATCCAACCAACTACTCTCTAACCCTAACTCGTTTCTGGAAGTGATTCGACAAACTCTAATGTTCTCAGCATCGTTGAAGGGTGTCGTCTCCTGTTTCCAAAAATAGACATTAATTCAATAATCTACCCTCTTATGTTAGGTTCAACAGTCCGCCTTGTTGTTACTCAAAGGGTGTCGTTTCCTAATTCCGAGTATAGACATTAATTCAATAAACTACCCTCCTATGTCATGTTCAACAGCCCGCTGACTGGATTTAACTGACCTGACACGGTCTACGATCTATGAGACGCTCATTAACAATGATATAAACCTCACACACGAAACCGAATCTGAACAACTCAGTTGGTTTTACAGGGTGATCCTAGAACCCCTTTTCCCGCACCCTCTCGCAAAATACATATGTAAAGAAGACACGTGAAATACGATTATCGAGTTGCGAGTTCAATAAAAGTCATTTAGAATAAGTTCTAGAACGATAACAACATTGAGAATCTAACAATCATAACATCAAAACACTTCAATCAACGAGCTAAGGATTCGATTTCGAAGGCTATCACATAACTTGACTATCGGGCTATTAGCTACTCATTCTACTAAGAAATAACAAGAAATCCAATAAAAATAACACAAACTATGAAAGGAAGAACAAGAAAGGAAAACGAAATACCAAAAATATTAGGCTGTAGAAAATAACGCGTTGATCCTCCGAGATCTGGACTAAATCCCATCAATAACGCGTCAAGCTATCTCCGAGATCCTCCGGATTACAACAATCTACAGCTAACTAAGCTAATATATCTACAAACTAATCTAAACTAAGGAAAAATGAAGAAAAACGCAGCAAAATCGATCTAAAAGAAGAGTGGATCCGATCTAGATCAAAATGAGGGGGTATTTAAAGTGTATTTTTAGATCTGGACTGCTAGGCGGGCGCCTGTACTGATAGGCGACCGCCTGTCAGATTTTCCATTCACAAAACTCATCAGCATTTGAGCGAGAAACCGTCAGAAAAACGGCCATAACCTTGTGTGTAGACCTCCTAATCGAGTGATTCAAAATCCATTGGAAAGCTTCGGGCACACGTTCCAATCCTCGTAAATCGCCTTCTGGACATCTCAAACACCTAATTCCTGTACAAAATCACAACAAATACCACACATAATCCCTACAGGACACTAGGGTGACCGAGAGTATAGTAAATTACACCGAAAAAGACCGAGAATCCCGGACTTTACGTCCTTGGTCCCGAAATGACAACCAATGTGTAAATACATCAAAATACAACCAAATGTCTCAGAAAACATATAAAACGAGGTATAAACGGGGTATAATTACATAGAAAATGATAGCCAATTTGACTCTCATCAACTACCCCCAACTTAGCGTTTGCTCACCCTCGAGCAAAAATGAGCGATTCAAAAATAAAGATGGAGTCAACATTGTCATTACACATCTAGTCTATAAGAATTGAAATGGTAAAACACAAGTGATTTATATAAATGCATAAAACTCGAGCTCTACCTTGTATCGAGAAAAAAACGTGTGTGTGTGTGTATAGCTTTTTCAACATTTATCACCAATGACCGGTTTAGATTATAGACGTATAATGTACCGAGGCTACACCATAGGCTTATACGTCGTAAACATCTCCACTAATCGAGGTCTATCGTCATCTAGTACGGTCAGGCAGGACTTGCAAGGTTATATCGTTTAGGCTAAGGTTAGGGCTACAAAAGGATATTTACGATAAATATACAAAGAGAAGGTGCAAACGAGCTTTAACCGAGAAAAATAAATATGAAACTCGGTTTCAAACGCCTCCAACTCTCCAACTATAAAAACAATCTCGATATCCGAAATAAACTCCAACTCCAACTCTAAACAACAATAACTTGGTCCATTATTTTCTGGACACTTTCTAAAAATAAAAACACATACTATAAATATATATACACTTTCTTTTTCATCATTTTTTTTTCTTTTTTTTCTTTTTTTTCTTATATTTTTTTCCCAACTATATACATGTATGTATAAAACTATATGTTAAGGCCATATTTATATGATTATTAAGGGTGTATTTCATTATTATTTTCCCCACATTTGCATAATTTATATAAGAATTAAGGGTTTAAGTGCAATTATTTAGTAAGGATGATTTTAGTATGGTTATTTGCAAAATTGGTTATTTTAAGTGTTGAATTGATTGATTTATTATGATTTGGACTTTATTACATTTTTGCAATGTTTATTTATCCTGTAGGAGGCTTAATTTCGAGTGCTATAAGTGGATTAATGAAGCTCAAGTCGAATTATTCAAGATAGAGTTGGAATTGGCTCAAAGAAATTGGATAAAGATGAAGAAATCCGACCTCAAAGCAGTCCAGCCGAGCGTCTGCATCCCGTCCATTCTAGTCGGGCGTCCACTGATCTTGGACGCGGCCCGTATGAATCGGCGACCATGCGGCGCCCGTAATCGTATTTTACATACTGAGTCTTGATCGCCTTCAGATTAAGCGTTCATGCTCCGCCAGAGCATTACGGACGGGCGTCGGATATTCAAACGAGCGTCCGGGGCCGACTTACTTCCAGCCGACTTAAAACTCTATAAAAGCACCGCATTATGAAGCCTTAAACCCTAATCTTTTACACAACTCTTTCACGCATACTTTTACATAAAAGCTGCGGCCAGAGAACCCTAATTCCATAGAGATGAATTTCTCCAATCCAACAATCTTGTCCAACATGATTGTTGGCTAAAAGCCTTGCAGTGAGTCGACGGAGGAAGCTTATCAACAACAAAACCAACTAGAGGAGTTCGATACTAGATGAGTAGTGAGTTAATTCATAGTTTTTCATTACTTTGGATCTGTTTTGTATTGTTTAAGTTTTGTTGAAGTAAGATTTGATGAAACGATCTATGTTTATTTGATGGTTGGATTAATATATGAAAATATATTGTTTAAGTTTGATTCGTTCAAAGTAATGCAATTAATTGTGTTTTAAGAGATTATGCATGATTAGTTGAGTAAGGGTTTGGAAACGATCTCGTGATTATGTTTTGATTGCTGTTTAGTTTACTTGAAAAAGATAAACGAAGCCTTAGAACTTGATTAAAGAAATTTAGTCAACTTCGCGATAGATCACTACTAAAAACTATGTCTTTAGATCACCATCTATTTGGGGGTGTTTGTTGATGGGTGGATTCGTTTGCCTCATTGTGTTTTTCCTTTAATTGTTTAAATCAAATCGTTTAGATTAAGTTTAGTTTAAGTTCTAGTTTTATAAACCCTAATTTCCTGCTGTTTTCCTGCTCTTTTCTGTTTATGTTCGTATTTAGACGCTCGTCCGAAATATCGAACGAACGTCCATTAGATTAAGCTTTCAAACGCTCGTTCACTTTAGTGAACGCTCGTCCATCTTTCTGTTTCTATTTTCTACGCTGTTTTCATTCCTGTTTTAGTTTTAATTCTTAGGTTTAGGTTTTAGTTTAGTTTCAACCTTAGTTTAGTTAATAATTGTGACATAATCGATATAGATTTATACTTGAATTCGATAAACATTCCATTCCCTTAGGACGACCCGATAACATCCTATACTACGATCCTTATACTTGGGGTGTTTCGGTTATAAATTGTAAAACTCGTTTTTACCGAACAAGTTTTTGGCGCCGTTGCCGGGGAATCGGTAACGGTTGTCGGATTCTTTTAGGTATAAAATATTATATCGATTCTTTTAGGTATAAAATATTATATCGATTCTAATTTTAATTTGTGGGTCTAAATTTTAGAATTACGTTTATTTTTGTTTTCGTTTTACCATGTTTTATTTGATATTATTTTCCTTCAATTATTTTCCTTAAATTTTGAAAGTTATATTAGTTTCTATAATTTTAGATTTGTTTTTCGTAATTTTAGATTAGCCTTTATTTATTTCCTTACGTTCTTTTTAGTTTCCTCAAATATTTCTATTTCGTTTTTAAGTTTTAAGCCTTAGTTAGATTTTGAAGTGCAGACGAGCGTTTAATAACCCGAACGCCCGTCCATTCTAATCCTCGTTCTCTCAAAACGACGCTCATTTAATTGAACGAGCGTTCATCTCTGAATGAACGTCTACTAACACCGACGCCTTGATTCGATCTGCTCAATCATCACTTCTTTTCTATCTTCTCTTCTCTTCTCTTTTCTTTTCTCCCTCTAAACCATCAAACCTTTTCTAAACCTGTTCTAAACAACCCTAAGGTTGATTTCTTCCTTTTCCTTTCTTCTGGTTTATGCAAACGAGAAGTAAGAAGGGACTTCTAATCTTCGATCCCGAGCCTGAACGATCTATTTTTAGAAGGAGGCTTTTCCCTGATTTGGACATAATGGCAGATCAAGATCCACCAATTCCAAATCCTGATCCCCAAGCTCAGTTAAATTTAATCCTTCAGCAGATGCAAGCTCTGCAGCAACAACAGAATCAACAAGCTGGCATAAATCAACAACTTCAACAATTTAGACAAAACCAGCTTAATCAATTGAACCAGGACCCCTACACCCCATATCTAAATCAAGATTTTCTCGAGGGGCATAGACCTATTCGTCCTCCTGACATGGGAGGAGTGAATTTCGATCTAAAGAACGGAGTAGTTGCTCTAGTTCAGAATAGCTCTTTCCATGGTACTGCTCAGGAAGATCCACACGACTTCTTATCCACATTCGTACAAATCTGTGAAGCAGGCCATTATCCTGGTGTTGATTCAGAGATCGTAAAGTTGAAGCTATTTCCTTTTGCTTTGAAGGGTGAAGCAAGTCGATGGTTTAAGTCGTTAGCACATCATTCCCTCCATACATGGAATGATGTCAAAAGAGCCTTCGCTCTCAAGTGGGTTTCACCAGGCAAGATTATGGAGATGAAACGGGAAATAGCTACTTTCGAGCAACTAGAGGATGAGACTGTTGGCAAAGCTTGGGAGAGATTAAATCTGTTGATGAGGAAGTGCCCCAATCACGGATATGACAGACATGAGTTGCTAGAACTGTTCTATAGAGGCGTCTCTCAGCCAAATAGAGACTATCTTGACTCCACACTCATGGATCCTTCTTGGGGAGGCGATGAGATCCTTTATAGAGTGTCGAAACCATCGCCAAGAACAATATGTGGTCGACCCCAAGAAGACCAATGTCGTTAAGAAAGAAGTGCTTTGGTAATCCTGATACCAAGTTGTTAGCTGCCCAAATGGAATTGATAAGCAAGCAGCTGGCCAGTCTTCAGACGCAGCCTTCTGATTTAAATTATCTGGGAATGCAGGTAGGGACAGAGATGACAGAAGAAGTAAATCTAATGGATAATCAAAACCAACCCTTCCGAAACTTTAACCAGAATCAGAGCTACTCGGGATTTCAACGACAAAACTTCAATCAAGCCAAGTTACCACCTGGCCCTTCAAATTCGAATTCTTTCAACTCAAACTATCAAAGGACAGCTCCTAACTCCCAAAGGCCTCAAGGTGGATGGAACCAAACTCAAAATCATACCACCTCATGTGTCCCTCAACACAAATTTGATGAGCTGGTAGACATGGTGAAGACTCTGTCTACTAGTGTTAAAGCTATTGAGAGACAAGTTGGTCAGATGGTAGACCAGCAAGCAAGCAGACCTCACGGTAAACTTCCGAGTTATATCGAGAGAAATCCGAAAGCGGGTGTGAATGTTTGCACTGCCATTACACCTCAGTGGGAGTATGGACAAGAAGAGGAGTTGAATGAAGTAACGTTGAGAAGTGGTAAGAAGGCTGAATCCGGCAAGATGTCGGGAAACGAGTAGCCCCTCCTGACGCCATGAGTTCAGGAGGGGGAAATCAGAAACCACATGCCGAAGAAAGCAACGATGAGGAGCTTAGTGACAATTCTTCGGAGGACGAAAATAATTTTGATGATGAGGAAAGGAAGGAAAGTCAGAAAGCTGTATTCCTGACTAAGAAAAAAGAAGAAAAGTTCGTGAGATGGAAGGATAAGGAGGATGAGGCGATAAAGAATCAGGCCACAGGGAATGATAAAGCCCTTCCTTATCCCCCAAAAAGGAAAGAGAAAGCCCTCACTAATGACAAGTAGTATGATGGAGTGAGGAGGATGCTTAGAGACACTCAAGTTAGTATGCCCTTAGCCGAGGTATTAAGCCGAAATGCCTAAATGCTCTAAGTATCTAAAAGAATTTCGTGGGAGTAAGAGAAAGCTTAGGGGATGGTGAAGAAGTGCTACGCGAAGATTGCGCAATGGTTTCACAGAAAGTCGCTGTTAAGCGAGGTGACCCTGGCAGACCTTCAATCTCCTGTGAGATCGAAGGCCATTTATAAAAAAATGTCTTATGCGACTCAGGGGCCTCTATTAATGTGATGCCATTAAACGTATGCAAAAAGCTCGGGTTAGATAAAAGGATGCGGGAACGCCCTATTTCTCTTCAGATGGTAGATAGATCTAGCGGTCTCGCACCGGTTGTGTAGCTAATGTTCTCCTTCAAGTTGAACATTTAGTCTTCCCTACCGACTGGGTTATTCTAGACTATCCACCACGATAAGGAGATGCCTCTAATTCTAGGCGGAACCTTTCTAGACACTTCTAACGCTCTCATCGACTTTTGCAAAGGACAGATTACTCTTAGAGTCGATGACACATCTGTTACCTTCACACGAGGGACACATCCTGAAAGAGCCGTAATTGATGAAATATCGTTTGTCGAAGCTATCTATGAGGACGAAAAAAAGATGCTCGCTTTGAAGAAGCAATGGTCGACGGAGATAGGTGTTTTGAAGTTATTGAGGATCCGGTGATTGCGGACCATCTTCTAATTCATTACAACCCGTAGTCATTGACGAAGTCATCTTCACTCGCTTCACACCGAGCCTCATTAGTGAGTTAGAAGCATGGAGATGCCCAGAAACAAATGATGATTTCAAAGAATCGAGTCGGGAAGACTTCATCCCTGGTGAAGAAGAAGCTCGATGGGTAGTTGGGACGAGATAGACTTTTGGAGAGAAACTACTCATTGGGAAGTAGATGATTGGGAAGAGTCGCGAGAAGAGCTTAAAGATGAAGAGTTAAGACAAATGATCGATCATAGGAAGAAGGAAGCAAGTGTTGACCGGAGGATTTCTATGGATGAGTTAATCCAGTACCTTTTCGGGTTGAGCCTCGGGAAGATGAGTTATTCTTTAGTCAACCACTCCAAGCTCATAAAGAGAAAGGTGGCCCGTTAAAGTCTAGTATTGAGCAACCACCTATTGATTTAGAGCTCAAACCGCTTCGAAACACCTTAAGTATATCTTTCTTAAGGATGGAGATAAAGCGCCTTTGATCATTTCTTGAAACTCGACTGAGCAAGAAGCACGGTGATAGAAGTGCTTAAAAAGAATTTCCTCGCGTTCGGATGGCAAGTGGGTGATATCCGAGGAATCAGCCCAGATGTATGCATGCATAAAATCCGAACGGATGAGGGAGCTAAAAAGGTTAGACAACCTCAGAGGAGGCTAAATCCGCACATGCAGGAGGTTGTCAAAAAGGAAATCATCAAATGGCTTGATATGGGAATCATTTATGCCATAGCCGAGAATGAGTGGGTTAGCCCTACTCAAGTTTTGCCAAAGAAGGCGGAATCACGGTTTGAAAAGAATGAAAAGGGAGGAAGTTTCCTTACGACTCGTGACAGGCTATAGAGTCTGCATTGACTATCGTAGACTTAACGAGGTTACTGCCAAGGACCACTTTCCCCTACCCTTCATTGACCAGCTTATCGAAACACTGAGTGGTCACAAGTATTACTGCTTCCTTGATGGATACTACGGTTACTTCGGATAGCCATCGATCCCAATGACCAGGAAAAGACCACATTTACCTATCCATCACGGTACTTTTGCGTTCCATGAGAATGCCATTCGCTTATGCAACGCACCCGCGACTTTTCAACGGTGCATGTTAGCCATTTTGATGGACTTGTGGAGCAAAGGTGCATGGAGGTCTTCATGGATGACTTCTCGCCACGGCGACGGCTTTGATGAAATATTTATGAATCTAGATATGGTACTCCAACGTTGTGTGGAGAAAATCTGGTCCTTAATCGGGAAAAATGCCATTTTCTAGTAGAAGAAGGAATCGTTTTGGGACACAAGTTGTCCGTTGATGGTATTCAAGTGGATAAGGCTAAGGTAGAAGCCATCGAAAGGATGACGTACCCTAAGACAGTGAAGGAGGTAGTGAGGTTTTCTAGGACACGTGGAAAGCCTACAGCGGTTTATTCGAGACTTTTCTACTATTGCCAAGCCTTTATCAAATCTTTTGAAAGAAGATGTTGATTTCTTGTTCGATCGCGAAGTGTAAAGAAGCCTTCAATTGTCCGAAAGACAAGCTTATCGATGCCCCTATTATTTTAGTTGCACCTGATCGACCAAGCCTTTCGAGTTGATGTACGATGCCTCTAATTACGCCGAGGCGCAGCTTTTAGGTCAACGAGTTGATAAAAGGTTCAGCCCATTTATTATGCGAGCCGCACCTTGAACCCGGCTCAATGCAATTATACCACAACTGAGAAGGAATTCTTAGCTGTTGTTTTTGCCATTGACAAGTTTAGAAGTTATCTTCTAGGGTCTCAAGTTGTTGTTTGGACCGACCATGCAGCCTTGCGCTACCTTATGGACAAAATAGATGCCAAACCAAGGTTACTTCGATGGATTCTGATTTTACAGGAGTTTGACCTTGTGATTAAAGATAAGAAAGGTAGTGAGAATATTGTGGCTGATCATTTATCTCGCTTAGTAAATGAGGGTGGTGAGTGATGTATTATTTTTATATGATTGAATTTACGTGATTTTATTATGTTTTGTTGACAAATTCTATGTAAAATATCTAAAATTATGATATAATTAGTATAAAATATTAATCTTTGTAGTTTAGTATAGTTAGTAGTAAAAGTTAGTATTTATAATAAAAGTTGTAGTTTTTGTACCGGTTTTAGTAACGGAATATTGTGTCTATTTTACACGGGTATTTTGTGTTTATTTCATTGCTGAGAATCCTAATATGAATCGAAATCCAGTATCGACACTTTTTGAAGTCAATACAAGTCGTGAAAGGAAGTTATAAAGCGTCACCGATATAAATGATCAAGGAATAATTGTTTCTAAATCTCAAAAAGGACGTATAATACAAATGGCTCATCGAGTATGTTTTTCGAAGAAGTGGTCTTGATGAAAGTTGTAGAGAATTTAACGAGCTTTTCAACGGAAGTTCGATTATGTCATTCGATATCGAGAATTCAAGTTACGATTTTTAGAAGATTAAGCGTGTAATTATATATAATTATATATATAATTACACAAAGACAAGTAATGATTATGTGTAACATGGGGAACATGCTGAGGACAAGTGAAATGATTAGCATCATTACACCGGACCGATCCGGCAAATTTTCAGGACCGGTCCGGGAAGGGAAAATTCTATAAAAAGGAGCATCGAGAGAGTTCATTTGAGGTGTACCAAATTATATATATAAACCATATTCTATATATATAACTCTTTTCCTCTTTCTTTTATAGTTGTAAATAGGCCTTATGCCAAAATAATGTAGTAGTAGTACGGTAATAATGTTCGGGAAATTCTCGAAGGTTGGTGTTCTTTGAAATCGTTGTAAAATCCGGAAAAGACGATTTCGAGTCGGCTAGATTGTAATCGGGTAATTTCTATAATAATTATGTTTATGTTTGTCATTTTCTTCTTTTTAGTTTTTATAATGTTATTAGGCTAGATCTAATAACTAGCCAAAGTTATGTAATTATATTATTTTGATCTTTTCGGTAATGGAATGATGTTAAAATAAAAATGACTAAAATTGAGTAAAATGAATCTTTTTCTATTTCGCTACGTAATGATAACATATTCGGAATGAAGTAATCAATCATAATGAATACTACATATAACTGGCGATGAACCGACCGAGAGAAGTCGAGGATATGAGTAAAAATAGAAAAACCGGAGGGTAAAATGGCCGTCGATTAACGGAATCCTATTTCCTACCCGGGCGATTTGTCCTAATAAAACAAATCTTATTAAAATTTGTACTCGAGATCTTAATAATGTTAAAATCACGCAGTTTAATTGAAACTACATCGTTTGTATTAAATCGATCCGCTTGACAACCGGAGCCTCTTGAATAACATCGCCATTTGACAAATGGAATCACCTCTTTTATCCGGGGTAGATTTGTACTGCACTGTTTTGACTAACTAAGTTTAGCATGGGGCGCTTGTGGACCTTGGGTGATGACTTTTGACATATGACAATTTCATACGCCGTGTGAGGGGAATTGTTGACATTAGGAGTACACCGTTTCATTCACTCAATTGGACCTAAAAAGGAAGATCGAACACATTCCATTAATCGAAAAGATCATATAATTTGATTACATATACTTTGGTTAGTGCAGGTTATATATTATATTTTGGTATCTATATATTTATATATCTATATATATTATATTAGAATAACTTTTAAATTACGCATTTATTTTATGTTGGTTAGAGTAGTAGTAATCTGTGTTATAAAATTGCGGTTTAGATCGAGTTAATAGCAGCTCTTTGGTGTTTAACCACACTTAAAAGAATTACCACTTTTTTCCCTGAGGATTCGACACCTGACTCACCACTTTATCACTACAATTTGACCCGGTACACTGCCGGTTAGGATCCGTCTAACCTAGAAAAGGTCTGTCCCCTTCTTGACGCCGTTTCTAAGGTCTGGTTTGGTGACGTCAGCTTTCTGGCGCCGTTGCCGGGGAAACAAAGTCGCTATTTTTTTTTGTGTCTATGGTTACTACTTGTATTAGTTAAAAATTCTCGAGGATAAACCAACACTCTTCTTATCACATTTCTTTTTTTTTTATTTTTCGTTGGTATCTACTTTCTTTTAGTACCAATTTTCTTCTTCTTTAAAACTCGAGCATTTTTCTATTTTAATTAGTTGATGACCAGAAGCGGTAAAGCCTCACTTACTCCTTATAAGCCTGATATAAACGCTTACGAAAGGCAGTTGCGGATAGAGAGTAAACGTGGTCAACCCAGCTTAGGACTCCTTGGAAAATCTCCAACGGAATCATCTTCTAATAAAAATAAAGAAATGGCTGAAGGTAGTGATGAAACAAACGAACAGAGGCTAGATCATGCTTTAGGGCATGGACAAAACCCTGTTAATATTAATAATAATCAGAATAATAATAATAGGAACAATCAAGATCGGAACCGAATAATCGTAACAATCCGCCAAACCCGAGACCTATCTGTGATCAAACTTGTAAGGAGAAACCGGACTAATATTCCCATACTTTTACCGAATGAAGGAGCGAATAATTTCAAATTAAGTCTCATCTTTTTGGTTTAATTGACGCAAGAGCCCAATTTCTAGGAGAAGATGATGAAGATCCACATCATCATCTCTATATCTGCTTGAAGAAGCGCAATGCAATCTGACCAAAAGTCAAGGTGCTCATAAGGAATTAACAAGGATGACTATGTTTCCTTTTTCTTTAAAAGGAAGAGCCGAGATTGGTTTATGTCTCTTCCACACCACTCGTTAACTAGTTGGGAGGATATTCAAACCTGAATTTCAAACAATATTTCACTCCAGGACGGAATTTGGAATTAAAAGTCGAGGTTGCTAATTTTAGACAAGGATCTCAAGAAACACTTGGGAATGCGTGGGAAAGGTTTAAAAATTGTTAAGAGCTTGTCCCGATCATGGTTATTCCTTAGATATGCAAATTCAACTTTTTTCGTCGTAAATTAAGAAAAGATTCACACGTGCAGATGTAGATCATGCATGTGGTGGTTCGTTAATGATGAGTGAAGCTCAAGCAGCTTTTTACGATGCTATAGAAAAGATTTCCAAAAACAATAGAATGTGGGAAACCGGCTCTAGCACTAGAAAAGTAGCTTTTGCAGAAGGATGTACTTCAAATACGGAAGTTCTAGCACATTTGGAGAATTTAAGTAGAAAGTTTGATGGATTACAACAAGGTAAGAATCAAAATTCAGAAAATAGTACTCCAACTGAATACTCAAATTATGATAATGTGTCATTAGGGAAAGAAGAACCAACAGGATATTCAAAAGAGGAAGTGAGTTTTCTTCAAGAAGCATAGAATTTGAATAATGCATATTCAAACTCATTTAATGCTATTAGAAGAGACCACCCAACTTTTAGATGGTCTGAAAACCCTAGTAAGCCAGGACAACCGCCGTATCCAGTTCAGTATAAGAATATGAATAATAATCAAGTTTATCAAGGAAATACATCTAATCAGAATTTACAATCATTACCAAGATCCTATCCTCAACATACCACTCAAAGTATACCAGTAACTCAAAGTTCAACTCAACCTGCAGAAGGGATTGAAAAATGGGAGAAACTGATGGAAAATATGATGGGTGTAGTATCTACTCAAGCTAAGAATATGGAAACAATGATGACTTCTATAGGTTCAGTCAGTAAGGACATGAGTACAATGAAAACATCTATGAGTGGACATGATACCAGAATGAGAACGATAGAAGCTTCATTAAGGAATATGGAAGATCATTTGAGTAGGGAAGGTGAACGTAACAATGAAGAGACCTCCCGGAGGATTACCAAGTAATACTGAAAGAAACCCAAGAGAGGTAAATGTTGTAGTTACGAGAAGTAGGAAACTCTATGGTAGTAATGGAGTAGAAAACTTCGGGAATAATGAAGTAGAAAATGATTTAGATAACAATGAAGAGACTAAAGATGAACTTGAATTTCTTGATGAGGAAGAAGAAATCATAGAAATTCTTGAAAAGGAATAGAAGTTTGGAACACGAGAAGGAAGGTGAAAAATGGGTAAAAATCCTAGAATTTTGAAAGACCCCATGGATAAAGATTTAAGGAATCATTTAAGGAACATGTTAGAGTAGAAGATAAAGAAAACAAGGATGAGAAACAGGAAGAACTGAAGGAGTATGAAGTAGAGATTGATTCAGGGAACGAATTAAAAGAAAAAAGTCAAGAACCTGAAACATGGCGATCAAGTAATACTCCAAAGGATAAAGGAAAAGAGAAAATGACTTCGAAACCAAAGGTTATAGATTTAGAGTCTTTACCTTTTCCACCTAAAGATCAAATTAAAAAGATTAAGACTGATCAGAAGTATGCTCGTTTCCTTGATACTTTTCGTCATATTAATGTTAATATCCCACATTATCGAAGCTCGATAAATATGCCTACCTATGGAAAGTTTTTGAAGGATATACTATCAAATAAGAAAAAATTAGAGGAATATGAGAATATATGCCTAAATGAAGAATGTTCTGCAATTCAAAGATAAGTTACCACCTAAACTAAAAGATCCTGGAAGTTTTACGATTCCGTGTGAAATTGGAGGCTTTTTGTTTAAGAAGGTCTTATGTGATCTGGGAGCTAGTATAAATCTCATGTCTTATGAGGATTATAGAAAGCTAGGCATAGGAAAGCTTACTAAGATCGAAATGACTCTGCAAATGGCGCATGATCGATTAAGTACCCTAGAGGAATTATTGAGGACGTATTGGTTAAAGTAGACAAGTTCTATTTTCCAGTAGACTTTGTAGTTATGGAAATGGAAGAAGGATTTTCAGCGCCGCTTATCTTAGGACGTCCATTTCTAGCTACAGGGAGAACTTTAATCGATGTTCAGAAAGGAGAATTAATTTTGAGAGTCAATGAAGATGAAGTTGCTTTCAATATTTTCAAAGCTATGAACCATCAATACACATCACCAGAATCATGTTCTTTTATAGAAGATACTCATTCTGTCTATGATAATCAGTTACCAACTTTTGAAGATAGATTAGAAGAATGTTTAACTTTATCTATCTATAAAGAAGATGAGGAAGACATTGAAATGAAAGAGATAATCCTTTCTCTAGATAAAGGAAGTTTTACTTTTAAACCACCATGGCATAAGTATTTAGAATTAGAACTAGAAGGACCAGTTCTTAAATCATCAATAGAAGATCCGCCTAAGAATCTGGAATTGAAACCGTTACCTTTAAATCTGAAATATGCTTTTCTTGAAAATGATAACCTTTTACCAGTTATTATTTCATCAACTTTAACGAAGCAACAGGAAGATCAATTACTAGGAATGTTGAAAAAGCATAAGAAAGCTTTTGGATGGACAGTTGCTGATATTCGAGGTATTAGTCCACGAGATATGTGTTCATAAGATAATTACGAAAGAAGATGCTAAACCTTGTATTCAACCGCAACGCCGCCTCAACCCGAATTTACTGATTAATCGTTAAGAAAGAGGTTATTAAGCTATTAGAAATGGGAATAATTTTTCCTATATCGGATAGTGAATGGGTAAGTCCAACTCAAGTTGTACCAAAGAAAGGAGGTTTCACAGTGAAAGAGAATGATAAGAATGAATGGATTCCAACAAGGGAAATTACAGGATATCGAATGTGCATTGATTTTAGAAAACTAAATGATCATACTAAGAAAGATCATCATCCACTTCCATTCATAGTACAAATGTTGGAGCGTTTAAGTGGTCATAAGTATTACTGTTTCTTAGATGGTTATTCAGGATATTTCTGATTTTCATTGCACAAACAGGAGATGGGGAAAAGACTACTTTCACTTGTCCTTATGGAACTTTTGCGTATAAAAGAATGCCGTTTGGTTTATGTAATGCTCCGGCTACTTTTCAAAGATGCATGATGTCTATATTTTCTGATATGGTTGAGAAATTCTTAGAAATTTTTATGGACGACTTTAGTGTTTACGGAGACTCTTTTAATGGTGTTTGTTACACTTAGAAGCGAGTGTTACAATTTGTGAGGATACCAATTTAGTGCTTAAGCGGGAAAAATGTCATTTAATGGTATCGGAAGGAATTGTACTAGGACATAGAATCTCAAGTAGGAATTGAAGTTGATAAAGCTAAAGTCGAGGTAATCGAAAAATTGCCTCCACCAGTTAATCTAAGAACGTTAAGAGGATTTCTTGGACATGCAGGATTTTATAGGAGATTTATTGCAGATTTTTCAAAGATAGCAAAGCCTCTAAGTCATTTGCTTGAAAAGAAGTATCTTTTAATTTTGATAATAAATGTATGGAAGCATTTAAGACCCTGAAAGCGAAGTTGATTACGGCACCAGTATTGGTGGCACCAGAGTGGGATTTACCTTTTGAGATTATGTGTGATGCAAGCGATTTAGCTGTAGGAGCTGTTTTAGGTCAAAGGTATAATAGAATTCTCAAAGCTATTTACTATGCATCTCATACGTTAAATGCAGCTCAACTAAACTATGCAACTACAGAAAAGAACTGCTATTGTAATTTTTGCCTTAGATAAGTTTAGATCGTATATTGTTGGCTCTAAGGTAATAGTTTATCTGAGACCATTCAAACATTGAAATATTTCTTGAGTAAGAAAGATCTGAAACCACGTCTTCTTAGATGGATTCTTCTACTTCAAGAATTTGATATTGAGATTAAAGATAAAAAAGGAAGTGAGAATGTAGTAGCGAGATCATCTAAGTAGAATGGAAAGCGAGGAAGAGATAGGAAATGAAATTAAGGATTCATTTTCGATGAACAACCTATTTAGAATCGATATGCCTTCAACCATGCAGTTATTAAAGAAAAGAATTCCTTCTAAGGAAAATTCACCTTGGTTTGGAGATATCATTAACTACTTAACTTTGTGATTACATTCCGTCTCATTGGACTTGGCAATGTGAAAAGAAGTTCTTTATGACTTAAAATTTTATTCTTGGGAGGAACGGATCTTTTCCGTAAATGTTCGGATGGAATAATCGGAAAATGTGTGCTGATAATGAAATTTTAAGTGTTTTATCGTTTTGTCATGATCGTGAGGCAGGAGGTCATCATGGAGGATGGAAAACTGCTTTTAAAGTCTTGCAATGTGGTTTTTATTGGCCTACACTTTATAAAGATGCGTATACGTATGTTAAATCTTGTGAGTCTTGTCAAAAATGGGGAAATGTATCTAAAAAACATGAAATGCCTATGCAACCTATTTTAGAATGTGAGTTATTTGATGTTTGGGGTATAGATTTCATGGGACCTTTCCTATATCTTTTGGAAAAGATTTATTCTTGTAATGGTAGATTATGTTTGAAATGGGTAGAAAGTGAAGCTCTTCCCACTAATGATACCAAAGTTGTTATACGATTCCTTAAAAGAATATATTTACACGTTATGGCATTCCTAGAGGCGATCATTAGTGATAGAGGTTCGCACTTTTGCAATCGACCATTTACCAAGTTAATTGAAAAATATGGTGTAACGATAAATTTGGAACGCCTTATCATCCGCAAACCGGTGGTCGGGTAGAGGTGTCAAATAGAGAGATTAAAAGAATCATAGAAAAACAGTGGATTCAAACCGTAAAAGCGGGCGGTTAGATTAGATGATGCGTTATGGGCATCTGAGCGACTTTTAAAACTCCAATTGGTCGTTCTCCTACAAATTAGTCTTTGGTAAATCTTGTCATCTCCAGGTAGAATTAGAACACCGAGCATTCCGGGCTATTAGATTTTTAAATTTCGATCCTAAGGTCAGTCGGTGATCATAGATTACTTGATTAATGTAATTAGAAGAATTTCGCCTTGATTCATATGAAAATGCTCGATCTACAAGAACGCACGAAATCGTTCCATGATAAGAGAATCTATAGTCGTGAGTTCCATGTAGGTGATCGAGTGTTATTGTACAATTCACGTTTAAAGTTGTTTCAGTGAAAGCTTAAATCAAGATGGACAGTCCATTTAAAGTAACACGAGTTTATAAACCTGAGTCGTTGAACTAATCGATGGGAATACAACTTTTATAGCCAATGGTCACAGGTGAAGCTATTTACGGAAGGTGAAGAAATCTCTCACGATAAATGAAGTAATGTTCTTTGATCGACCCTCGAAAGACTAAAAGCGATTACTCTTAAAAGTTTGAAAGTATCAAATTACCAGGTTTTATCTTTACTTTTATATGTCTAAACTAGTTTCGTCTTTTACCGGATAGGCGTAAAAGAAGCTGGATGTCTTTTAGATAGATTAGGAATTTTTGTTTTGCTTTTAAAGTTTGGTTTTAATAGAGATATCGCCTTTACTATGAAGCCTTAGTTTTGAGAACAGAACAAGCAATTGTTGAGAGAGAAAAAATTGAAAGAAGTTTGTAATGGTACGTCAAGAAGCTCGATAAAGAGAAGGGCTAAGTTTTTAAGGAAATGCAGAATCTGTGGAAAAATTGAACATGATGGGGCAATGTGGGAAAAATATAACTCAATCTCAGAGTGAGTGTTTGAATGTAATTAAGAAGGAACGATTAGGTGGTTAACCGAAAATCCCGATGGACTTCAAGACTTAATTCAAACGCTACATTTCTAGGATATAGTTTGCTTGAAAGGTATGTTAGAAATCTGGAGTTTGTAGAAATTGAAGAATTAGAAACCCCGTGAGGTTCAAGTCTTTTATTGTTTTTAGTTTTATAAAATTTTTGCATAACTTTGAAAATCTTATAAAATTGGATCTTTATAAAATTAAGGAGTTTTATAAAAGTTTTATAAAAAGTTTTTTAAGTTTTTAGATATTTTATAAGAATTAATATAAATTTATTGAATTTTTATAAACTTTTAAATAAGTTTTATAAAGATTTTATAAATTTTAAGAAATTGTTATAAAATTTATAAATTTTATTAAGTTTTATTGAGTTTTATAGGTTTTATATCAAAAATCTAAAAAAAAAAAAAAAAAAAAAAAAAAAAAATTTTGCACATGGACCGATCCGCCATTAATCCGGACGGTCCGGGACAAGGTTAACCTAAAAGCGGGAAACAAATGTACCCTTCTTCTTCATTTCTCCTATTTTGTTCTAAAACAGGCCGCCCCACCCCCCAAACCCCACTAAATCAAATTTTTTTCAAACTTTACCACAAATTCACCCCACACTACACTACCACTCAATTTCTTTCTATTTTTATCTCCTCTCTTCAACACAAGTGAAGAATTTGAAAAAGATCAAACACAAGCTCCATTTCATCCCGGAGGCTTATACGACTTTTCCGGCCACTTTTCACGGTTTTTGTTCATTATAAGGTATAATTTGTTTACTCTAGTTGTCAATTTCATAATTTTTATAATTTTTAGATTTATTTTCAACTGTTTTGAATTTTTCGTGTGTTGTGACATTTTATTTTGTGTTGTTTTTCTGTTGATTTTATTGTTGTTTTGCCAATTCAATATCGTAGAATGGCCTCATCCAGTCGAAAAATCTCTAAGAAAAGAAAGCCTAATATTCCAATAGAAGTACCAGTCGTAGAATTAAGAGATTTAACACCGGAAGAAGAATCTATTAGTTTTGTTGCTACAGCTTCACCTCAAGCTAAGAATGCTTATAGGAATATCTATAGTAAATGTGGAGTTGTGTTGGAAAGAGGCTTGGATTTTGATGACTTAGGAGAGGAGGTTAGGCGTATTTTTGCGAGACGCCAATGGTTGGATTTTGCAGCTCGAGAGGATGGGGAGAGATCAATACTACCTTAGTGGCGAGAATTTTATGCGCTTTTGTCTACTTTGACACCCACCGAGGGTAGTATGATGTAGTCTATTCCCTTAGGTCTAGACATGTTTCTTTTAGTCCGAACCGATTAATCTTTGTTTTAGGAGTAGAAGTTTTTCCGATGATGAAGAAGATTATAGAGTCATTTATGGATTAGATGATCCTGCTATGTATGAAGCAGATTGCCTCTAGAGCTCAGAGGAGTTTGATGCTACTGCAGAGAGTGGGTGGACAATGATTTAATTATGGGAAATGTTTTAGAGATCGAGGGCAATCAAAAGATTTTTGAGCCATACTCTCTATCCCACTACCAAACACACCGCCTTTGGTAAAGAGGATTTATGCATTACTTGGGCGATGATTCATGATGTTAAGGTGGATGTGGGAAAATTATGTATAGAAGGGTTTTCGAGTTTATTGTTTCTTGCCAAGGCAGGGAGTCACATGTACTTTCCACGGCTTTATTTGATTTATGTCGTAGATCGGGAGTTCCTTTCTGTCTAACGACAAGTTGATGATGGCGAGATGAGTCCACGATAGGCCCTAGTCCGAGGAGGTCTCCGGAGGGTTCGATAGACTCGATAGTTAGGCGTAGTACCCTCCACCACTCCACCGGTTCCACCGGTTTGACATTTTCATCTTTTACGAGCAAGCAATGCAGACTTCTCTCCCAAACACCATTACATACGATATGTTTCAATCCTTAGTATCGGATGTAGCCCGAGGACAAAGCTAATATGGCTTTGTTTCTTTGGCGAGTAGGCGGTGGAGTGATGATTTACGTAGAGGATCTTTGAGACATGAAAGCAGATGCATCTTGATCCTTCTTTCGATAGAGCGCCTATCCGCCTGTCAATCTAACCCGTATACGTTACGGAATGGATAGCACCTATTCCACCATCTCGAGCTTTCATCATATGCCAAATCCTTTTGGAAGCCGTCCAGTGGTCGTGGTGTCTTTTATCTGAGTTCTCGTGGTGTCGTTACATCTAGGTGGGGAGGATTTTCGATTTTGCAAGGATGACGTCAAGTATGAGTTCGATGGATCTCGGCGATTCGATTCGGATCACGACCACGTTTCCACACCCGATTCGTCATCGGTTCCAAGTATGAATGATCCATTTACTCGACGATGATGATGTTGACATTGTTTGATTTTAAACAACTTTTATCATTTCTAAACATTTTATAATTTATTTAATTTATTTTCTGTATTTTAATTTTAGTTGATAAGTTTGCTAGTTTAACAAGTTTTCGATTTCATTAATCATATTTTGTCGTAGTCGTAGATTTATTTTTAATAGTATTTAAATATTTCATAAAAAATATAATAAAAAATCAAAATTCTAAAAAATATATTTATTATTCGCGTGTCGTATTCGTGTGTCGTTTTATCCGTAAACTTTAAATCATCTTTATAGCTTTTAAAATAGCTTGAAGTCTATTAAAGTGCACAAAGCGAACTTGAATTTTACAACCTTCATACGGTAAAAATATTTTAAGGCCGGACCGGTCCGGCCATTTTCAGGATCGGTCCGGGAATAAAAACTGCTGAGTCATGTTGAGAGTTCTAATGTGCAGCCACGTACACTCTCAATTTTGTCCATTTAAACTGAGAGTAAGCTGAGAGTAAAACAATCTATACATTCACTCTTTTACTTTTACCTTTCTATCTGTGATTTCTTTTCATCTGTTTCAACTAAAATGTCCAACCGATCATCACCATCAGTCAATTCATACGATCCGGAGACAGTTGATGTTTTTATCCCGGAGTCTAGTGCTTCAAATGTTAATTTGTTGGTGAATGCGAGGTTTGCAAATTCTCCTATATTGATGGAAAGGGGTATCAATTTTGAAAAAATTGATCAGTTCGGAAGGGATTTAATTCAGACTCAAGGATGGAAAAAATTTGTTAAGCAACCTCGAGGAAGAATTAATGTTTTATTGTTAGGGAATTTTATTCAGCTTTTTCATCGTTATTACGGTAGATCCGTCATGACTTATATCCGTTCGTGGTACACTTATTCACTGTCACCTCATATTATCAATCATATCTACGAGATACCGATTTTCAATCAAATCCATAATCTTCATTATGAATATCAATGGGGATTAGGGAACTCTTGTCATGTTGTTAACTATGTCACGGAAGCTTTTCCATATCTGTTTCCAGAGTTCGATCAAAATTACGACTCTACCACTTCACTCTGCGCCTGCTCATCTGAGAGCATGGAAACACTTCATTAACTCACGAGTCTATCCGACTAGTGACTTTGCATGGGTTAGTGATAGTGAGATACTTCTGTTGTTTGCATTGATAACTGGAGCTTATGTGGACTGGGGGATTTTGATTTTTAGGACGGCAGTAAACTTTGCAGTGGAACGGTATAATAATGGAAGGCCGATGCCTTTTGCTTGGTTAATTTCAAGGTTATGTATTCATTTGAATGAAGTCCCTGAAATTGCTTCTGATGAGATATATCCGTCTCGTGATTGTCGTAGAGGATTGCTACCGGTAGAGAATCCGGGTTGTTCGTCAACTATTTAAGATAGTTGTTAGTGGTTTTATTTAATTTAGTTTAAGTTTGGTTTGCTTTAATAAGTTAAAGTTGCTTAAGGTTAGTAAGTTAATAGTAAGTTTGTTTTATTTTTAGTCTGTAATAGTTTTTTTGTTTAATATATATGTTGTTTGATTTTAATATATGTGTGTTATCGATGTTTATAACGATCATCTATAATTTTAATTTAATTTTCGAACCTACTTTTTCATACTTATTGAACATCGGGACGATGTCAATTCGTAAGTGGGGAGTAGAGTTAGGTTTGAAAATTTCATTAAAATTTTCGAAAAAATTAAAAAATAATTATAAAATATAACCTTTTTCATATAAATTAGTACTTTAATTACTTATTTCTTAGTTTTAATTTTTCTTGAATAATTTAAGTTGGTTAATATATGAATAAAAATGATATAATTCGAGAGGATTAATCTTTGATTTAGTAAAATATATTAGATATATAATGAATATGTTTTATATCTTTTATAAGATTTTTAAGATTTTGAGTATGTATAACTAAATAATTTTTATCAAATATTTCTTTTATGGAATTATTCAAGTAATTTTTATATTTATAAATAAATTTTAGATAATTTTCTTTTAAGATTAATTATGAATTTGGAATCAAAAATTAGGAATGATGATTTTTGGCACCACAAAATATAACTATAGCCAAATAACTTACTCGAATAAAATTTCCAATTTTGACCCCACCTCACTTTTAAAGAGTGATCAAGACCTCACTCGAATTTTAGCCATTTTGATTAAACTAGAAATTTCCGATCCTTAGCTTATTTTGGTCTACATTTCTTTGACATTCTTCGAGTTTATGCGACGCATTTTTATGAGAGGAGATGATGATGAGAAAAAGTTAAGAGTTGAGAAAAATGGTATATCTTTGAGATTGGAATGAGTTGAGATATGTTAGTGTTTTATGGAAAATTTATTTTTAAGAATTAAAGCACCATTTTTACATTGAATAAATCGAATATCAAGTATCTTCCCTATCTTTGATCGACCAAATATATATCGATGATAGTAGTCCACTTTAGGGATTATCTCGAAATGTCCTATTCTTTGAGAATGAAGGCATAAGTCGAATCAAAAGATCTCAAGAATGATTACGTGTTTAAGGAAACCGGACTCGTAATTTTAGATCGAAAGAGTAGTACTCCGATCAATCTTGATGAAGCAATGCTTGTGAATTTGATTATTTACACACACTCACGCTTTAGTTCTTAATGTTTGTCAAAAAAAAAAAAAAAAAAAAAAAAAAAAAAAAAAAGAAGAGAGAAAATATGAAAAATAGTTGAAATAAAAGGATGTTACTAATCAGAACTGTTTTTGATCAAGAATGTGAAGACGTAGAATGCATCGAATTTACATCTTTCTCTTTTGATTTCCTTTTCTATCTTTTCGATTAACCAATGCCCTATCCTAATATATTAAGCCAATGTGTCTTCTATTTGACTTAGTTAATGATTCCGAAAATTGTAATAATCTAGATAGAAAGTATTTCTAATATTTTATTTATATTTCGAATTATTGCATGCATGTTTCCATCTAATTCATATTTTATACTTAATTCATTTAAGTTGTATAATCTCCTTTCTTAAATTTCTATAAAATTTATAAATTATATGTTTGTAATATTGATTGATATATATTACTTTTGAAATTTTAATCGATCAATTATATTATCTCGTTATTTATATATTATCGCTTATTTTTCTTTAGGACGATCAAAAGCTAAGTGGGGAGTAATTTGATGTATTATTTTTATATGATTGAATTTACGTGATTTTATTATGTTTTGTTGACAAATTCTATGTAAAATATCTAAAATTATGATATAATTAGTATAAAATATTAATCTTTGTAGTTTAGTATAGTTAGTAGTAAAAGTTAGTATTTATAATAAAAGTTGTAGTTTTGTACCGGTTTTAGTAACCGGAATATTGTGTCTATTTTACACGGGTATTTTGTGTTTATTTCATTGCGAGAATCCTAATATGAATCAAATCCCAGTATCGACACTTTTTGAAGTCAATACAAGTCAGTGAAAGGAAGTTATAAAGCGTCACTGATATAAATGATCAAGGGAATAATTGTTTCTAAATCTCGAAAAAGGACGTATAATACAAATGGCTCATCGAGAGTATGTTTTCTGAAGAAGTGGTCTTGATGAAAGTTGTAGAGAATTTAACGAGCTTTTCAACGGAAGTTCGATTATGTCATTCTGATATCGAGAATTCAAGTTACGATTTTTAGAAGATTAACTGTGTAATTATATATAATTATATATATAATTACACAAAGACAAGTAATGATTATGTGTAACATGGGGGAACATGCTGAGGACAAGCTGAAATGATTAGCATCATTACACCGGACCGATCCGGCAAATTTTCAGGACCGGTCCGGGAAGGGGAAAATTCTATAAAAGGGGAGCATCAGAGAGTTCATTTGGAGGTGTACCAAATTATATATATAAACCATATTCTATATATATAACTCTTTCCCTCTTTCTTTTATAGTTGTAAATAGGCCTTATGCCAAAATAATGTAGTAGTAGTACGGTAATAATGTTCGGGAAATTCTCGAAGGTTCGGTGTTGTTCTTTGAAATCGTTGTAAAATCCGGAAAAAGACGATTTCTGAGTCAGCAGTTGTAATCGGGTAATTTCTATAATAATTATGTTTATGTTTGTCATTTTCTTCTTTTTAGTTTTTATAATGTTATTAGGCTAGATCTAATAACTAGCCAAAGTTATGTAATTATATTATTTTGATCTTTTCGGTAATGGAATGATGTTAAAATAAAAATGACTAAAATTGAGTAAAATGAATCTTTTCTATTTCGCTACGTAATGATAACATATTCGGAATGAAGTAATCAATCATAATGAATACTACATATAACCTGGCGATGAACCGACCGGAGAAGTCGAGGATATGAGTAAAAATAGAAAACCGGAGGGTAAAAATGGCCGTCTGATTAACGGAATCCTATTTCCTACCGAAGCGATTTGTCCTAATAAAACAAATCTTATTAAAATTTGTACTCGAGATCTTAATAATGTTAAAATCAGTTTAATTGAAACTACATCGTTTGTATTAAATCGATCCGCTTGACAACCGGAGCCTCTTGAATAACATCGGCCATTTGACAAATGGAATCACCTCTTTTATCCGGGGTAGATTTGTACGTGCACTGTTTTGACTAACTAAGTTTAGCATGGGGCGATTGTGGACCTTGGGATCGATGACTTTTGACATATGACAATTTCATACGCTCGTGTGAGGAGGAATTGTTGACATTAGGAGTACACCGTTTCATTCACTCAATTGGACTAAAAAGGAAGATCGAACACATTCCATTAATCTGAAAAGATCATATAATTTGATTACATATACTTTGGTTAGTCTCGGTTATATATTATATTTTGGTATCTATATATTTATATATCTATATATATTATATTAGAATAACTTTTAAATTACGCATTTATTTTATGTTGGTTAGAGTAGTAGTAATCATGTGTTATAAAATTGCGGTTTAGATTGAGTTAATAGCAGCTCTTTGGTGTTTAACCACACTTAAAAGAATTACCACTTTTTTCCTCGAGGATTCGACACCGACTCACCACTTTATCACTACAATTTGACCCGGCACTTTGCCGGTTAGGATCCGTCTAACCTAGAAAAGGTCTGTCCCCTTCTTGACGCCGTTTCTAAGGTCTGGTTTGGTGACGTCAGTGAGAACAACAATGAAATAGGCATTGATTTTCCTACTGAGCAATTGATGAAGCTTGAAACGGTTAGGCCGTGGTTTGTTTATTACATCAATTATTTAGCAAGTGGTCCTTTAGAAGACATGACGTATCAGGAGAAGAAAAAGTTCTTTTCCGACCTTAAATATCTTGTATGGGAAGATCCTTATTTGTTCGAGTGCAGCAGAAAGACGGGTTGCTTCGACGGTGTGTTCCTGAGCATGATCGGTGGGATATCCTAGAACAATGCCACAGCGGTCCCACTTTGGAGGTCACTATGGAACACCGAAGACGGTTGCAAAGATCCTTCAAGTGGATTCTCTTGGCCGACTCTGTTTAAAGATGAAGCCTTTTGTAAAGGTTGTGATAGGTGCAGGCGGACGGCAGAGTAGTAGGATGGAAATGCCACTTAAGCCCATTCTTGAATGCGAAGTTTTCGAGCGTTTGGGGCATAGATTTTATGGGACCCTTTCCATCTTCGTGCGGTAATAAATATATCCTCGTCTGTGTCGACTATGTTTCCAAGTGGGTTGAAGCCATAGCTACCCAAACTAATGATCATAAAGTCGTGAATAAATTCTTGCAAAAGAATATCTTTACCAGATTCGGCTGTCCGAGAGCACTCATTAGTGATGAAGGTACCCATTTTTGCAATGCGCCGCTTGATAAAATCCTTGAAAGATATGGTGTCAAACACAAAGTTGGTACACCATATCATCCCCAAGCCGATGGCCAAGTCGAGGTAAGCAACCGTGAGCTTGAAAAGAATTTAGAGAAGACCGTGAACAATAATCGATCTAATTGGAGTCTTAAGTTGGATGACGATTGTGGGCTTATCGTGATCGCATTTAAAACCCGATGGGCACGTCACCCTTCCAAATGGTCTATGGCAAAGCTTGTCATTTACTGTCGAACTTGAACACGAGCTTTCGGGCAATTAAATTCTTAAATTTCGATAGCCAACTCGTGGCGAGAAACGGTTATTCTGATTGAACGAGCTCGATTTAATTCGGACTCAGAGCATACGAGAATGCTAAGCTTAGCAAGGAAAGAACAAAGACACTCCATGACGCTAAGATCAAGGACCGAGAATTCAAAGTTGGTGAGATGGATTTACTCTATAATACTAGACTTCACCTGTTTCCGGGTAAACTCAAGTCTAGATGGTCTGGTCCCTTTGAGATTCTTGAGGTTAATCCAAGTGGAATAATTACTTTGAACGGGTATGGTAATCAAGCTTTTAAAGTGAATGGCCATCGACTTAAGAAATATTTTGGGCAACCGAAGGAAAAGCCTGAGACTCTTTATTTCCAAAGATGAGATGAGAGTACAGATGTCCTGATTTGTGAAGAGGTTCCATCTTATTTCTTTGAGTCAGATGATGACATTCCTACCTCTACCTGTGAGGAACCTTCTTCTGAGACTCCTGAGCATGTTAGCACACCTATGCCTATCATCCGCAAGAACAAGAAGAAGAGAGTCAGTGTAGTTTGGAGAGAAAGGTTTAATGACCTTATTGCGCACTTGACTTGTTGTTGTGGTGAAAATCATTTCCGCCCCAATACATCTGATTCCGATACTGAGGTGGCGGCTGTTAAACCAAAGTGGCCCGATCCGGGTTAACTTTGAAATCTGTGTCAAGCTATTGACATTAAAAGAGCGCTCCTAGGAGGCAGCCTAGTTTTCTTTGTTTGTTTTCTTTTCTTAGGTTGTTTTGTTTTCTTGTTTTTAGAAATAGTACTCTAGTGGCATGTTGATGGTTATTCCTTCTACTCTTGTTGTAAGTGTTTTGTATGTTTGCTCATATACCCTGTGTACCCTGAGATTGTATGGTATATCGAGTGTGGCAGGTACTTTTGAGCAGGTTCGCAAGTTTTTATGTCCAGTGTTGCCTATTCAAGTTGTAGCGGTACGTTCTCGCTCCGGCCTGACCTCTGCCAACTTTCATCCGACAACCACTGTTGAAACCGGCTAAGTTTTTTTTTCTTTTATTGGCACATTCTGCGGACATAATGTGATTTGAGTGTGGGGGGGTAAATTGGGTATGTTTTCATGCTATGTCCTTTGAAATATGAGTGAATGTTAAATTTCCACTAAATTTAAATTTTTGTGAATCTCGAGCATATGATTGAAACTAAATGCTTGCTAGTTGTAGTTTTCTAATGATGATAGTATGTGACTTAGTGAGATAATTATAGCATGTCTTTACTGTTATGAAGATAGTATTCATTTTTCACTCACGAAAGCCTTTGATATTGAAGCAAGATTTTTGAACTATATCCTTTCATTGTTTTAGTGATTTATCTTAGGAAGGTCAGTATAGTAACACCTTAGTTAGACCGTGTGCTGTGAATATCATAAAGTTCGAATGTGATAAGTGAGATGTAACTTATGTCTTGAAGAAAAGAATGAATAAGCAATCATAATAAATACGTTTGTCGAAAGCTGGTCGATGATTTGAGTGCGATAGGGTATACCACGTATGTCCTATACCACTATGATGACCAGAAGCTCACGACAGTTAGAAGAAGCTACCTTATGATTTGAGTAGGTAGGGGATTATCTCGAAATGTCCTATTCTACTATGATGGGTAAAAGCTCATTCTAATATGCGTCAAGTTTGGAAATTTTGGAAATGATGAGTAAACATAAAGTGAAGTCTTTGTTATCATGGATCTTATACCCAGTAGAACCGCATGATATGCTGTAGGGATTATCCTATTGAGTGCGTGGGAAGGCCTTGAGTGGAGCTATTACTACCTATATCTAGGATAATCATTGGATTTTTGAGAGGATATTTCTTTGGAAGGCTTGTTAAATTTGGAAAGGGCTTGTCACACATACACTGAATCTATCTCTGTGATGGTATTGTTTGCTATAGTTGTTGTATCTTTTGTTACGTGAGTTAGAGACTTATGTGGATTACATGAAAGTTGAGCTATAGTTTTGATTGTTTTGTCCGAGGACGTACAAAAAGCTAAGTGTGGGGGTGTTGTTAAGGCCATATTTATATGATTATTAAGGGTGTATTTCATTATTATTTTCCCCACATTTGCATAATTTATATAAGAATTAAGGGTTTAAGTGCAATTATTTAGTAAGGATGATTTTATTATGGTTATTTGCAAAATTGGTTATTTTAAGTGTTGAATAGATTGATTTATTATGATTTGGACTTTATTACATTTTTGTAATGTTTATTTATCCTGTATGAGGCTTAATTTCGAGTGCTATAAGTGGATTACTGAAGCTCAAGTCGAATTATTCAAGATAGAGTTGGAATTGGCTCAAAGAAATTGGATAAAGATGAAGAAATTCGACCTCAAAGCAAATCAAATGCCGGCGTCTGCATCCCGTCCATTCTAGACGGGCATCCATCGATCTTGGACGAAGGCCCGTAAGGAATCGGCGTCCATGCGGCGTCGTAATCGTATTTACATACGAGTCTTGATCGCCTTGAGACTAGCGTTCATGCTCCGCCAGCATTTCGGGACGGGCGTCCGGATATTCAAACGAGCGTCCGGGGCCGACTTACTTCGGCCGACTTAAAACTCTATAAAAGCACCGCATTATGAAGCCTTAAACCCTAATCTTTTACACAACTCTTTCACGCATACTTTTACATAAAAGTCTGCGCCGTGAGAACCCTAATTCCATAGAGATGAATTTCTCCAATCCAACAATCTTGTCCAACATGATTGTTGGCTAAAAGCCTTGCAGTGAGTCGACGGAGGAAGCTTATCAACAACAAAACCAACTAGAGGAGTTCGATACTAGATGAGTAGTGAGTTAATTCATAGTTTTTCATTACTTTGGATCTGTTTTGTATTGTTTAAGTTTTGTTGAATTAAGATTTGATGAAATGATCTATGTTTATTTTATGCTTGGATTAATATATGAAAATATATTGTTTAAGTTTGATTCGTTCAAAGTAATGCAATTAATTGTGCTTTAAGAGATTATGCATGATTAGTTGAGTAAGGGTTTGGAAACGATCTCGTGATTACGTTTTGATTGTTGTTTAGTTTACTTGAAAAGATAAAAACGAAGCCTTAGAACTTGATTAAAGAAATTTAGTCAACTTCACGATAGATCTTTGCTAAAAACTATGTCTTTAGATCATCATCTATTTGGGGTTGTTTGTTGATGGGTGGATTCGTTTGCCTCATTTGTGTTTTCCCTTTAATTGTTTAAATCAAATCGTTTAGATTAAGTTTAGTTTAAGTTCTAGTTTTATAAACCCTAATTTCCTCTTTGCTTTCCTGCACTTTTCTCATTTATGTTTGTAGTTAGACTCGTCCGAAATATCGAACGAACGTCCATTAGATTAAGTTTTGACGCTGCTCACTTTAGTGAACGCCGTCCATCTTTTCTGCTTTCTATTTTCTAAGTTGTTTTCATTCTGTTTTAGTTTTAATTCTTAGGTTTAGGTTTTAGTTTAGTTTCAACCTTAGTTTAGTTAATAATTGTGACATAATCGATATAGATTTATACTTGAATTCGATAAACATTCCATTCCCTTAGGACGACCCGATAACATCCTATACTACGATCCTTATACTTGGGGTGTTTCGGTTATAAATTGTAAAACTCGTTTTTACCGAACACTATACACATCAAAATTCCGAACAAAGTCGAACCAACACACTGTCACACTCTCATACCGGATAACTCGAATAATACAATGTCACAACAGCACTCCCATACCACAACACCTCGCAACATCGTTTAAATGTGCGGAAATAAAAGCTCAACTGCAAGGTATTCAAGGATACGTAGACCGAAATAAGGCTAGGGACATCGATTATACGGGTTAGTAACAAAATGGTCAGTTCGGGCGGCGGTCTAACCACCCTACAAAAGGCTTAGAGGGGTAATTGTGGATATACATATAAGGATGGCTTTTGGCTCTGATCGGGTCAAAATAAATGCCAAAACCATCATCCCATACCTAACAACGACGACCTTGCTCTTTCGCCTCGAAGTTACTAATATAAGTTCTTGGTAACCGGGTCATTAATAACTACAATAATCGTTCACTAGTCAAGGTGATTCATGAAGTCGAAGCTAACGTGATAGAACTATTCCATTCTTAATACAAGATCCCAACTCAAATGAAATGCATTCGTATAATCACTATATGTTTAACAAAACAATACTATAGGCTCAATGTATCAAAACAAATGTCAAAGCCATCAAAATTCTTGGAAACTGACTTATTTAGACTAAAGGGACATGAAAACGAAACATTGAAGCTAAACCAACCACCCCTACTTTAAAACCAAACACGAATGATAAGGGTAGAAAACATAGCTTACAACCGGAAAAAGGCGCGAGTATGATCATGTGGAATCCGCAAATGTCCTCCCAGGGTACATGTACTAATAAAATATACACAACCAACACCAAAGGTGTACAAGTACGGAGTATAACACAATGAAACTACCCGGATTACCACAACTCATCAAAACCAAAAACACCACACTAACCCCCCCCAAAACACACTTCTTCGGGTTATACTACAACAAAACTTACCCGAAGTATCAAAATACAAACTAAAGAAACACATTGAAACATGAAGGGGAAGGAAAAGCAATAAAAACACATTCTGAGTTTAGAGTCCTCAGCTCGACTTTCTACCCGAACTATGTCAAGGATAGTTATACCAAAGGAGAGCAAACCGTTGCTTCTCCCTACAAAAATCATAAGAATTGAGCACCCCTTGAAAATAAAACAATAGAACTATGGGGCTCAATCCCCTCCACCACGATTTGTTCGATGAGTCCATTGCACAGAACAACGAACTCACTTTCCCAGAAGGATCCATTAACTGCAAATCAGGGAAACAACAGGAACACAATCACGGTACCTAGTCACTACCACTACCGAAGTAGATGGTGTGACACTTCAACAACAACAAAATAAAACAAACTATACATAAAAAAACAAATAAAAAACGACATAATCCTAAGAACTTAACTAACTTACAAGATATCAACCCGATTCCCGGAACGGCGCGCTAAAAACTTGATTGGCCTTTTCTAAGTGTCCAATCTCACCGGCAGTGTACCGGGTCAACTGTAGCCTAGAATTGGTGAGTCAATGTCGTATCCCACAGGGAATCTGGTCGAGTACCAAAGTCGTTCTCGTCCCTAGTTCAGGTCAACACAATAATGGAACGTGGTGATTTGTCAGATCACCGGTTCTAACAACTAAATAAACATAAGAGACAAGATTTTAAACTACGAAAAACAAGATAGCCGAGCTATGATCCAACCAACTACTCTCTAACCCTAACTCGTTTTCGGATGTGTTTCGGCAAACTCTAATGTTCTCAGCATCGTTGAACGGTGTCGTCTCCTGTTTCCGAAAATAGACATTAATTCAATAATCTACCCTCTTATGTTAGGTTCAACAGTCCGTCTCGTTGTCACTCAAAGGGTGTCGTTTCCTAATTCTGAGTATAGACATTAATTCAATAATCTACCCTCCTATGTCAGGTTCAACAGTCCGCGACCGGATTTAACTAACCCGACACGGTCTACGATCTATGAGACGCTTATTAACAATGATATAAACCTCACACACGAAACCGAATCTGAACAACTCAGTCGGTTTTATAGGGTGATCCTAGAACCCCTTTTCCCGCACCCTCTCGCAAAATACATATGTAAAGAAGACACGTGAAATACGATTATCGAGTCGCGAGTTCAATAAAAGTCATTTAGAATAAGTTCTAGAACGATAACAACACTGAGAATCTAACAATCATAACATCAAAACACTTCAATCAACGAGCTAAGGATTCGATTTCGAAGGCTATCACATAACTCGACTATCGGGCTATTAGCTACTCATTCTACTAAGAAATAACAAGAAATCAACAATAAAAATAACAAAAACTAAGATTGAAAGCAAGAACAAGAAAGGAAAACGAAATAACAAAAATATTAGGCTGTAGAAAATCGATCCACCGAATGAAATCCCGTCAATAACGCGTCAAGCTATCTCCGAGATCCTCCGGATTACAACAATCTACAACTAACTAAGCTAATATATCTACAAACTAATCTAAACTAATGAAAAATGAAGAAAAACGCTGCAAAATCGATCTAAAAGAAGAGTGGATCTGATCTAGATCAAAATGAGGGGGTATTTAAAGTGTATTTTCAGATCTGGACTGCTAGGCGGGCGCTGATCGACAAAGTGCCGCTGTCGATTTTTCCTTCACAAAACCCATCAGCAACTTTCTGAGCCAAAAACCGTCATAAAAATGGCCATAACTTTGTATGTAGACCTCCAAATCGAGTGATTCAAAATCCGTTGTAAAGCTAATGAAATTTTATACAACTTTCATGCAGATGTCCAGCCCAGAAAATGCCACTAAGTTGGATCAAAATGCAGATCAATGGAAGGTATGGTTGTAGTACCACCGCGTTTTGATCCGTTTGAACGTTTAAGCTTCGGGCACATGTTCCAATCCTCGTAACTCGCCTTCTGGACATCTCAAACACCTAAGTCCTGTACAAAATCACAACAAATACTACACATAATCCCTATAGGACACTAGGGTGACCGAGAGTATAGTAAATTACACCGAAAAAGACCGAGAATCCCGGACTTTACGTCTTAGGTCCCGAAATGATAACCAAGGTGTAAATACATCAAAATACAACCAAATGTCTCAGAAAAAATATAAAACGAGGTATAAACGGGGTATAATTACATAGAAAATGACAGCCAATTTGACTCTCATCAAGATCGCTGGGATGAGTATCGGTAACCTCTAAAAATTTCACGAGGAACAGATCGAAAAGGGGCCTAGCCCTGGCTACCAGATGGTGATAATGCAACCAGATGCATTCAAACTTGGAGCGACCACACACCCGTTTCTTGTCTTTGGTCCCGGGAAAGCTGATAAAATGATAGTCTGAAGAAATATCATAGGCAGCCAAGGAACTAGTGTAGTCAGCAGAGCGATGAAACTTTTTCCATTGATGAGCTACCTCTCTATCAAAGGGTTTTTGAGCCTCAACCTCGGTGAGACCCTCTTCAGTATACTTTTTCGGGGGTCACGGATTCAACTATCTGGATGCCCCCCGTTTCCTAGAACGATCTGCATTTGCTCGCAATAAAGCCTCCCCTTCCTTCGGGCCTTGATCAGAAACACCCGGTGCCTCTCCCTCAGATATTTCCACTGTAAGTTGCTCAGCGAAATCCTTAAGGGTCTGCCCGTAATGATCCACTTCAATGAGCCCATATCATATAGCTTCTTGACCTTCCTGGCTAGGAGTGCGCTCGGAAGATATCCTGAAAGCACAAGGGCGAGGCGGGTCATCAATCACCTAGACACAAGAGTCTGGCCAAGACGAGCGTGTCTGCTCATCGTGACACCTCACCCTTCCGTTTTCCCTAATAGAGCCAACATCATCCCAATACATGGTGATCAAAATCAGAGATTCCGGAAAGAAAAGGGATAAGAGCAAACTATCTCTCCTGTTTATTGAACCCAAAAAAAACCACATGAATAAGAACCGTACACAGACTGAAAAACACTCAGATGCCTCATTGAACATAAAAACAGAGGAAAGCCTACCCAAACCCTCGACATTCCATGAAGTCTTAAGCAAAACTACTTATTAAAAAGTTATCAAAGCCAGAGGAAACTAGTACAGTAACAGGATCTGAGATTTACCTGAATAGGACGATCGGCCGAAGATGGAATGAATATCAGTCGGAAACTGAAACAAGGCACCACGGAAATACACAGATGCCGCCGGTATTTATGGTTGAACCGTCGGATTCTTCACAAAACGCTTGGATTCTGAGACAGAAAAAGAAAGGATTTTGTGAAAACGGAAAAGCAAAAATATGTCGATTCAAGATTACTTCCTATTTATAGGCAACACAGGAGCCGAAACATCACCTCAACCGCTTCGAGATTCAAAATTCAAAATAAAACCACCTTACGGTTAACGAGATTTTCCCCTCAATAAAAATCGGGTCGGGGCACAGATAACGTCAACCAACCGGACGATTGGGGCCACGCCTCACCCAACATCTGGTCAGTCATAGCTACCACAAATAAGTCTGTCCGCTTCACAGCACAGCACAAGCAATGAGTCATATCGTGACATGAAAATTTCTAAAACCCGCACATTAGTGCGGTCTTAAACCTATCTGCCACAGGATGCAGCGTTTTTCGTTTGTCCGCTTCATCGCGCAAGCGTCTAGCAATGAGTCATATCGTGACATGACAGTTGCTAAACCCTGCACATTAGTACGGTCCTAAACCTATCCGACATAGGATGCATCGTTTTTCGTTTGTCCGCTTCATCATGCAAGCATCTTGCAATGAGTCGCAACGCGACATGAAAGTTGCCTCGAAAAACCCGTCATCCAAGACAGTCTAGACTGTTCTCTCAATGCGCCCCGTGCTTCTCCAGCATTGGCGTGTCATCAAGGCTTGCTCAAGCCTGATACCATCAAAAGCAGTATTATCTTAACAGAGATCATTGAGCCAAGGTATATCGCGTATGAACCACATTACTCCTTGTCCAAACCCTAACGAGCGGTCTGACCACGGAGTAGGGGGCCATTGATATATCACAGCCTGACCCGGTGGATCGGACCACCTTTGGACCCACCTCAATAATCTCATCTCAAGCCTCTGACCAGCCATCGCCGCCAGTCCAGCCGGAAATAGGACGATAGGGTCATCGAGCCCGCATAACAGTCAGCCATCAAGCTGGGGGCCTAACGTGCCACCCTATGTCCGCCACCGCGATCGTATGTACCAAGCCCTCTATACGTAGGCGAGCATGATCCATACTTGGAATTATAAAAGACGAGATTGTCCCGACATGAAGTCTTAGAACGACCCCCGGTCCCCTCAGCACGACCCGCTGCACTTGCATGTCTCTTTAATTACGCCTAATTAAGTCTTGTCGAGGTTAATCTAAATAACATTTAACGTCTCGCCTATAAATAGTGGCCTCCTACCATATGTAAAAGGACCCATGATCTAAATTCAATATAAGCAGATAAGCTCTGTCAATTTGTCGACCACGATTTCTATTCACGCCATCATCCATGCTCACGGGCTGAGCTCCGCCGTGAGTTCTTCGTAGCCACCGTATATTCACACCATAAATCATCCTTTCTTTTCAGATATCCACCGTATAAATTCCGATAGTACCACCGTGATATTCCAAGCAATATCACAAGGGTTCCATATGCTAGTGCATTGAGCAGTTTAATGTATGCAATGGTTTGTACTAGGCCTGATTTGGCTCAGGCAGTCAGTGTTGTCAGCAGGTTTATGGCTCAACCTGGAAAGGAACACAGGAAGCAGTGAAAAGGATATTTAGGTACCTTAGGGGTACATCTGATATTGGACTCATTTATGGAGGTGGTACTCAATGTTTTGTCACAGGGTACTGTGATTCTGATTATGCTGCTGATGTGGAAAACAGAAGATCTATGACTGAGTATGTGTTTAATTTGGGTGGTTCTGTGGTAAGTTGGAAGGAAACTTTACAGGGTATAGTGACATTATATACTACTGAAGCTTCATGGCACTGACAGAAGCAACAAAGGAGGCAGTATGGTTAAAAGGGCTAGTCAATGATCTGAGTCTGCATCAAGATCAAGCCAGGGTTTATTGTGACAGTCTTAGTGCAATATGTTTAGCTAAGGATCAGGTTCATCATGAGAGAACCAAACACATTGATGTTAAGTGCCATTTTCTAGGAAATGAGATGAGGGTCAAAGTGGAGAAGATCAGCACTGATGTTAATCCTGCTAATATGTTCACTAAACCAGTTCCAAGGGGAAAGTTTCAGTTGTGTCTGGACTTGCTAAATATCCAAAGCTGTTAATCTGAATCTAGGAACACTCGGTTGAAGGTGGGGGTTTGCTGAGGTATTCAAATCTGAAAAGAAAGAGGATTTCAGACACTTGGTTGTGCATCTGATCAGTTTGCATAAAGTTGAAGTCAAGGTGGAGATTTGTAATGGTGACTTAAACTATGCTGCTGAAGTCTGGTATGGAAGCTATGGTCTGGTGTTCGGTTGGGCGGATCGCCAGGTTGATCAACTCTTCAAGATAAGGCTGTTGATGCTCGATCTCTTTGAGATGATTCTCAGCAGACTTGGGGAACACGTCTGTTGCATGGTTTACCGTTTTGGTGAAGTTACCTCTAGGGTATTTCAGTCATTTATTGGGTTGGCTGTTTAGTCGGTTAGGGTTGGATTTCCAAGGCTATATAAACACCATCTGTACTAATTGTAACTTGTAACTTTCTCGTGATAATAAAATAGCCTCGTTTGTCCGTGGAGTAGTCGGCACATTGCTGGAAACCACGTTAAATCTGTGTTCTTTTTGTTTCTATGTTTGTTACTTGTTAATTGCTTATCTTACTCTCAATTATATCACTTTTTGTTCGATCTGTCATAACAGTTTGCTTAAGTGTGAAACTAAGTAAATGCTTTAATGTTCTATTTTGATGAAGTCCATGCCTTTACAATATGTTTGAATACTTTTTGACGACACATTGCCTCAGCCCGTAAGTACTACGGGTTTTTTTTTTTTTTTTTTTTCAGATGATCTATTCCGGTGAAATTTAATTGGATTCCTTTATCACTGTATTTGTTTCTTGTACCTATACAATAAATTAATCATTCTTTACTTTTAAACTTGTGGGTATCTCTCCCCTGGTGTTGCTTTTACGATATCCCCTGCCCCAAGAATAAAATAAGAAGATAAATATGTGTGATCCGAGAATGAGAAACAACATCGTTTGTAATCTAAGCTAAACCTGCATATATTCAAGATCATCATCATTGGCTTGCTTTCTTACTTGGATCTGTGAATTCTGATGTTTGTATTCTGGAAGCCTTTGCGTGCTATAGGAATTTTAATCTCAACTTAATATGCTTCCCATGAGCCTTTAGTCTTTGGATTAAGTTGCTTGAACATCAATCAGGGTTTGTGAAGGCTAAGAGTCTGAGTGTCCTAATTTGTTGTCGATCTGCAATCTGCTCTAAGTCCTTATACTCTGTCCTAAATTGAAACGGTGCTCTGCTGTTCAGGTATGTCCAAGTGTACTAAAAAGATGCTTATCATTCTTTTAGTTGCTTCTTAATTCAAGTGTACTTTCAAATTTTTAGAACTGGTTATTGGCCATGACTTTCATTTGAACACATCTTCTCAGGGGACATCTTTAATAAATAGTTAGATGAATTCTAAAGAAAAAATCAGGGTGGATCTTGCATTTGAACTGGTTATTGGCCATGACTTGCATTTGAACTGGTTATTGCATGCTTTTCGAGATTGCGGGTGGATCTATGATGTGTGGAAAAAAGTGGTCACACCGGCTAACCATCGCCGGTTCTTTGGAAATATAGATAACCGAGACTGGTGGATGATTGTCTAAGACATGATATGCACGGGACGGATGATATTTCTCAATGGAGGTTCATGTACCGAGAGATCATGATGGGAGCTTGGTATTGACGAAACCAAGTGATGCACCAAACGGGCGCTCCACGCCCCCCCGGTGAATGTGTTTATCGCGCAAGCTGTTCGCAGAGCCATGGAGCTGAAAATAGTCTGACATAGATAGGATTTCATATTGCAAATTACTATGTATGATTTTATAAGTGTTTGAACCGGTGGGCGTGCATTGTACATATGCTTTTACATTTTAATGAAGATCTGGTTTATACCAAAAAAATCGGGTTTACGAGCCGAGTTGAATCATTTCGAGTATTCAACGAGTTGAGTTCGATTTTGCATTTTTATGCTATTATGATTTTAGCATTTGATTTTCAGCTAATAAGAAGTTTCATGATTTGAAAATATTATTTTTATGACCGAATGGTTCGGATCTAAATTTAAATATGCCAAAATTCAGGTCGGAATTAAATATACTACAAAGTTAGCATCTCTTTTGATAATTGATTTCAAGAGTGAGTTTAGCTTTACCGGGGGAACAGCACTTGCTGCTCCCTCCGTTTTTTTAACTTTTATTTTTAGAAAATACTAGTCATATTCATAATTATCTGTCATTTTAAAAATTCAATACAACTCAAATTTGAAGAGAAACCCAATGAACTCAATCCAATCCAAAACTCAAACCGAACTAACTCCTAAAACCAAACCAATTGAAACCCAAATTTTTTGGGTTGGGTTTTGACCAAACAAAAACATTTTGGGTTGGTTTTTTTTTTTTTATTTTTTTCCAGTTGACCCAACCTAACCTGAGATATATATATATATATATATATATATATATATATATATATATATATATATGTGTGTGTGTGTGTGTGTGTGTGTGTGTGTGTGTGTGTGTGTGTGTATATATATATATGTGTGTGTGTGTGTATATGTGTATGTATATGTATATATATACGTGTATGTATGTATGGTAAAATGTTGTTATCATATCATTGATATCACTTCATTTTGAGTTTGATCTACAATTTTTGACCTTTTTCGGAAAAAGAATCCGTGATATGTATTTTTATGTATGATTATTAGTGCTTTAATTATTATCTTTATATGTTGTTGGTTTGTTATATGTTGTTGACTCTTAATTATCAAATTTTAACGTTTTCTTTCCTAAAAAGTGGTTTCAGAATAACGATTATTGTTATAAACATATGACATGGAACTCGAATTTCGATATATACATGTGTGTGAATTTTATAGCATAAAAGTTTCATTATAGATGCATGTTTTATGGATGAAAACCTGATACCCAACCCAAACCAACCTGAAACCAAACCGAACCAACCCATTGGGTTTTATAGTCATTTGGTTTGGTTTGGGTTAGTTTTTTCTTGAACCAACCCGACTTATACTATGTAAAACCCCAACCTAAGTCGACCCAGCCCAACCCAAGCTCAGCCCTAAATACAACATTTATTATTTTTCACTTTTGTCCTCTCATTTATTATACTAATTAACATATTTTTTATATTTCTGATATCACAAAGAATGGAAAATTCATTCCCAATGTGCAGCTCACTGTGAAGCGCCGACATTTTAATTTGGGCGTTGTGAGCCGTGTCTGATACATTTTCGACACGACACGTGACCGACATGCCTCCGACATGTGTCCGACACGTGTCGGCTGATTAAAGTTATATTATGAAAAAAATTAATATCCGACACAACTCTAACACGCTGTCGACACTACCCGACACGGTACCGGCACTCCCCGACACTCCTGAACACAATTTTGATTTTTTTTTTTAATTTAAGTTTTCTTCAATGGAAACATTAAATTACACGATTTTCATCTTGATTATAATTTAACAATTAATACGCCGTATTATATTTTTCTCGTTGATAAACAATTATTTTTACACTTTCTGATATTTTAAAGGTCAATCACAATTTTGTTTTAACTTTAGGCATCGTATATCAGGTCCAATATTTAAATTAAATATTAATAGAGTTTACGTATTACAAATCTTATTTTGTTTAGTTTTTCAGATTTTTTATTTTTTGTGATAAATTGAATTATATATATATATATATATATATATATATATATATATATATATATATATGTATGTATATATATAACGTGTCGTGCCTTTAAATTTAAGAATTATCCGTGTCATCGTATCAGTGTCCGTGTATGTGCTACATAGGTAGCTCATCATGTACTACCTCCATCCCAAAATGTAAGTCTGTTTCACTTTTCTAATTTGTCCCATAGTATAAATCTATTTAAAATATCAATGGTGCATTTATTATATTATTCTTCCAACTACTCCTCATTTATTATACATTTATCTATTTTACAACAGTACATTTATGAGAGTCAAATGAGATTCTAGAATTTTACAATTAAAATTAATGATAATTAACCACTTTCTTAATTCATATGGAAATGTTTAAATTAACTTATATTTTAAGACAGGTGTAGTACACGAGAAATCGAAAGAAAAACACAACTATGCATTTAATGAGGACAATTTTATCATTTGATGCTAAATTTTTTTAGTCTATGTACCTATATCAAAATTGGGGAAGTGATTATGTGGTGAGTGAATTTGAAATGAAGTGACGGGTGAAACGATCAGAACCACACAGTTTAAATACAGAATAAAACTGTGTGGTTTGGAAAGTGTCACACAGTGTCTCCACACCGTGTGGAGATACCACACAATAACTTCCCAAAATTGACTACTGAAAAGGGAAGGAGTATAATAAAAAAGAATAAAGATAGAACATAATGAGTGCCCACAGTTCAAGGGAGATCTTTCAAACACAAGTGGTCGAATGGGAGGTGGAAACTTCAACTATACTCTGAGTGGAATTTTTTTCTTAAAGCTTACGAGGAATCCCAAAGAGGAAAATTCCCAAGCACAAGGCTCCCAATAAAATAAAATAAGTTTTTCCTTCTTTTTTTAATGATATAAAGTAAGATAAGAAACAAACAAGTCAATCAGCCCAAAAATTCCAAATAACCCAAATATTTAGATGAGACCAGAAAAATGTAAACCCAAATTCATATAAGACGATGAGACTTATCTTTAAAACACAAACTCTGAGATGGGAAAAATCTATCATTTAAATATAATGAGTAAAACAATGATAAGTATCCAACATATGACGCTTTAAAAACTCTCCCGACCCAAAGAAAACAGTGTAAGCTTGAGGAAGAGTTTACAAAAAATCATAAACAATCAGAAAACAACTGTAAAAACCGAAGAGTGAGGATGAAGGGATGATGCATTAGTTGTGTCGCTTCTTAAAAATAATAAAAGACAAAAAGGTGGGAGATAGACATAGCAACAATACAAAAATGTGATATCTATATATTGTATGATGGATCTAGAAGGGAATGAATGTTACATGGGTTAAAACAATGGTGACCTAAACTTCACCCTTGTCTAAGCAAACTATATATCACTTCTTACTTTACACCCACACCCACACCTATTTCTCTTTATTTTTGCCCACTTGCTCACCTACCATCCTCATTAATTTCTCTAATATGGGATGGCTTAGGTCCCTCTTCTCTCCTCTCAAGAAGATCTGGTTTTGTTTCAATATTAAAGCTCACAAGAAAAGTATGTTATCTAACTTTTCTACTTTAATTTATGTCCTCTACTTGCATTAATTAATATTTCTCATTTTGTAATGCATGTCACAGTTATATGCATTTTGAACTATATATTAAGTGAGATTATAAATTATCAATAATATATAGCAAAAATTTGGAACTGGTGACTGCAGGAAGAGGCATATACATTTTGTATGAAGATGTGAAGTCCTGCCCTTATGAAGATGTGCATGTACTTTGGTCTATACTAGTGGAATCACATCTGCCAGCTTTGCCAGCACAAGAAAGCTTCAAAGCTTCACAGGACCTGGGGTTTTAAATATATATATGTACATTTTTTTATCTTCCATAAGTATAAGTTTTCCATGTAATATATTCGTTGCACCCTCCATTCCCATTTTTGGTTTTTAACAATATTCAAGGTAGAATATAATTAGGTATTACTACTTGTATCAATTGTTGTACATTTATTTGAAAAAAGTGAGAGATGAAGGTGCCATATTTACGAAAATTGCATTGCTACTTAAAAAATTAAAAATAAAAATACATTAGAAATTGAACAACTTAGAGCATCCACTATAGCTTAAAATTTCACCCCAAAATCCCCGCTGTCAGAAATTGATGAAAATTTTTCGACTATAGCCTATAGGACCACCCCATGGGGCTTCTACCGTGAAGTTGGAAGGGTGTCTTGCCCCTTCCACCACCACCACCCTGTGCACAATAGTTTGATTATAAAGAAATCAGTGAGCTGCCATTGAAGTCATGAACATGGAGCTATCATTTCTATCTTAAAGAAGAAGAAGATGATACAAAAGTTATCAGATAAGGATTGCAACGTACAGAATGAAATCTAAGACAGATCTTGTGTGTATATACACTACACACTATCCAAGATCTAACTACAGTAAAACCTCTATAAATTAATAATGTTGGGACCGGGATATTTTATTAATTTAGCGAGATATTATTATATCGATAAATTAATAATTTATTAATTTAAAGAGGTTTTACGTATGACCTTTAAATTTCCAAGTCCAATGTACTAGTTTCAATGTGTATTAGTTAGAGATGAAAAATAAATTACAAAAACAAGTTCCAAGACACATTCTATGAATGTACATTCACAAATTATTTGAATTTGACAATGCCCCAACTCTTAAGTGCAATGAGGAGATTTAAAGATGAACTCAATATAGATTTGAAGTTCAATAAAAAACAAGTGACTATAGATTCATTTTTTACTAGATAATCTTAGAATTTGGAATCTTTTAGTACATACATAATTATTAATTTATAGTTTCGTTGGGACCAATATATATCTGTTTGGGATTTCAAAAAGTTATTATCTTATTATTTTATCATTTGGGGTCCAATTTTGTACTGGTCCCAAGTTGGGACTGGACAAATTATTAATTTTATCGAGGTTATTAATTTATCGAGTATTAATTTATAGAGGTTTTATTGTAACTGGTACACATGTACCACAAAGACTAATTTACCCCTTATCCATTTTTACTACTAATACCCTTAACATTTTCACCCCCTCTCAAACTAACATGTGGTTCAACTACATTGAGTTTGTCCCTGAATCTGCAAAAAACTGTAATAGGTAAGGGTTTAGTAAACACATCTCAATCTGAGCCTCGGATGGTATATAACACACTTTCGACTTCTTCTCAAGCACTAGTTTCCCAAGTTGGATTTGGACAAATTATTAATTTTATCGAGGTTATTAATTTATCGAGTATTAATTTATAGAGGTTTTATTGTAACTGGTACACATGTACCACAAAGACTAATTTACCCCTTATCCATTTTTACTACTAATACCCTTAACATTTTCACCCCCTCTCAAACTAACATGTGGTTCAACTACATTGAGTTTGTCCCTGAATCTGCAAAAAACTGTAATAGGTAAGGGTTTAGTAAACACATCTCAATCTGAGCCTCAGATGGTATATAACACACTTTCAGCTTCTTCTCAAGCACTAGTTTCCCAAGTTGGGACTGGACAAATTATTAATTTTATCGAGGTTATTAATTTATCGAGTATTAATTTATAGAGGTTTTATTGTAACTGGTACACATGTACCACAAAGACTAATTTACCCCTTATCCATTTTTACTACTAATACCCTTAACATTTTCACCCCCTCTCAAACTAACATGTGGTTCAACTACATTGAGTTTGTCCCTGAATCTGCAAAAAACTGTAATAGGTAAGGGTTTAGTAAACACATCTCAATCTGAGCCTCAGATGGTATATAACACACTTTCAGCTTCTTCTCAAGCACTAGTTTCTGATGTAGTGGACATCCACCTCAATGTGTTTTGTTCTAGCATGGTACACTGGATTTTGAGCAAGTGTAGTTGCACCAGTGTTATCACACCATAATATAGGCCTGACATGTAACTTGAACTTGATCTCCCCAAGCATTTGCATAATCCATTGTATCTCGAACCTAGATTTGTGAGCTCATACTCAGATTCACAACTTGATCTTGCCACCACTGACTGCTTTTTAGAACTCCATGTAATCAAGGATTTGCCTAGGTAGACCACAGTACCCACTTGTAGACTTTCTATATGCGGGACAAGCGGCCCGATTTGCATCAAGTAAACCCTGCGAGTCCAAATTCTGCTTTGGGAATGAAGTCGATCCCTGTCTCGGTGTGCCTTGCACAAATCTGAGTAATCTCTTTAATACCTGCCAATGTTCAGTATAGGGCTCCTGCATGAACTGACTCAAGGTGTTAACAGCATAAGCAATATCAGGTCTTGTCAAGGTAAGATATTGCAGGCCCCCATAAGACTTCATACGTAGATACTTGGATTAACCAAAGGTTGACCTTGTTTAGGTACAAGATGCTTACCAGCAACCACAGGTGTTGGACAAGGTTTTAAGTACTCCAAATTCAACCTTTTCAGCAACTGAGATGCATAATAGGTTTGAGTCAAGTACAGACCTGGGTTATTCCTAGTAACTTGCATTCCCAGGAAGTATGAAACAGGCCATAGGTCTTTAAGAGAAAACTTAGAATCCAGAACCTTGATGAATTTCTGTATCAGATCTGTGGAATTCCCTGTAAGCAGAATGTCATCTACATACACAAGGGCAAACAGAACTTTGTCACCAAGACTAAACATAAACAAAGAAGTGTCACACACAGATTGTGTGAATCCCCAGCTCAGCATCTGAGTTCTTAGAGCATCAAAAACCAGGCTCTAGGAGCTTGTTTCAAACCAAGCCTTATTCAACATGCATACCAAATATGAGTTTCCAGCATCTATAAATCCTTCAGGTTGTTCCATAAAGACAGGTTCATCCAGGGTCCATTGAGAAAGGCATTATTTATGTCAATCTGATTTATAGGCCAGTTCATGGACAATGCCAAGGTTAACATGATCCTGATGGTTGAGGAATTTGCCACAGGACTGAAGGTTTCATTGTAATCTATCCTATAATTCTGACTGTATCCCTTAGCCACCAGTCTGGCTTTATGTTTCAGGATGGTACCATTAGGCTTGAGTTTAAGTTTGAATATCCACCTGTTCCCAACCACACTTTGTCCTAGAGGAAGATTTACCAAGTCCCATGTCTTGTTATGTAACAGAGCCCTATATACTTGAAGCATAGCTTCTTTCCACTCTGAACTTTGCATGGCCTCATTCACACTAACTGGTTCAACAGGCAAGGAGTGAGCACTTGCAATAGCAGCATAATAGACTTTAGGTTTATAGATCCCACTTTTGGATCTAGTCTGCATAGGATGAGGTGTGTGGTGGACAACAGATTGTGCAGTACTAAGAGGTGCAGGACTAGGTGAAACACTTTCAGTGTTTGATGACAAAGATGCATCATCAGGACTTTGTCTTTTGTGGTGAAGTAACCACAAAATTGTGAGAAGGTGTATGAGAATAAGTATGATCAAGGGTATGATCTGAACCAAGTGTGTGAACAGGAGTATGATCAGAAACAGTAACAGGTGTGCTAGGAATTACCTGATCAGTGGCAGAAGTAGCAGCAACAAAGTCTTCTCCAGGCAATCTGCTCATGATGTATGTATTACCCCCCTCTTGCTGAGATTTTGCTAAGGTAAAAGAGGAAGAAGGAAGGGTAGGATCAACCAAAATTTGTGTGGATGGACCCTGGATAAAGCCATGTTGAAAGGGGAAAAGAGATTCATCAAACACAACATTGTTTGATATGTAAACCCAACCAGTATCATCAAGACACATATATCCTTTATGAGAGGGACTAAGACCAAGATTCACACATCTTTTAATGTGAAATTGAAATTTATGTGGTGATAAGGTGCGAGATTAGGATAAGCAGATCTGACCAAAAACTCAAGATTTTATAATTAGGTTTGACATGAAAGAGGCATTTAAGGAGATTTGTCTTTGTAGGGCGAGAGTAGGGAGATTGTTTATAAGTTGGACACTAGCTTTGAAAGTTGTACCACCGGTATCTTAAGGGCATGCTGCTTGAGGCAGAGTGTCAATCTGTCTCAACAATATGTCTGTGTGTTCTCTCTGCCCTACCATGTTGAGCATGATCATGGGGACAGGGATGTCTGAATCTAATTCCTTTAGCATCAAGATAGGTCTGAAGGATCCTATTCTCACCTCCCCAATCTGACTGCAGACACTTAATCTTGGTTGGCGAGTTTCAACAAGAGCCCTAAATTTACGAAAGGCATAAAAGTATCGGACTTACTTTAATGCATAAATCCAAGTGAACCTAGAATGATCATCTATAAAATGCACATAATAAAAGTACCCCTTCTGATTTGGTGGTGTAGGCCCCCACAAATCAGTGTCAACAAGATCAAACTGTGCTTTAGCATGAGAAGTGGACACATGATGAAACAAACTATGACTCTTTCCAAATTGACAAGAGTCATAGAAAGATAAACTACCAGAAGGTTAACATTACAGCCATTCAAAACAAAAGACAGAATTTGACTGGAAGGATGTCCTAGTCTCCTGTGCCAAGTATCAGGATGCATATCAGACTTATTACAACTCACAAACTGTTTAGAAACATGAAGACAAACATCCAAGGATTTGGAGTGAAGGGAGTCTTGATCTTTAAGAGGCATTGCTATCTTTATGCTGAGACCATCCTGCATGACCCCACGAGAAGCATTGTCCTGTGACCGTCCTTCACAATACAAGACAAACCATCAAACTCAACAAATATAGGATTATTTGAAATTAGTTTAGAAATACTTAGAAGATTTTTTGTAATAAGAGGGACATGAAGGATATTATTCAAGTGTAAGTGTCTGTGTGGAGTGTGTAACACAGTATGGCCAATGCTAGCTATTGCAAGACTTTCACCATTTCCCACAATAAGAATCTCTTTACCATTATTACACAGTATGGTCAACAATTATATTACCTGCTGTTAAGGGTGAAATTTATGATTTATATGACGTTATTCCCGTAACAATATCCTTGGTATTTTAGTACTTTTTATAGAAAAGTGTTGGTTTTATCGAATTATTGAGTAAACGAGTTTTAAATGTGTTTAAATGCAAAATCGAGATATTTACGTGATTTTATCGGTGTTTTATGTTTATCCGTATGATGTTACATTTTGCATGTTTCTATCATGTTGTTAGGTATGTTTGCATGATGAGTAAGGAGCTTAAGCGATGATCACATGAAGATGGAAGAGTTGAAAGATGTTTAAGTGAAGAATCATTGAAGAAACCGGAACCAGGCACTTCATGGGAATTTTGTCCACACTTGTAGGCACTTTCAGGAAAGTTGTCTTGATGAAAGTTTTAGAGGATTGAAATAGCTTTCCAACGCATGTTGAATCACCTCATTCGGAGCCCTAGAAGTGAAGTTATGAGCAAAATACTGGAGCTGGGTCATGGGCGGGCGTCGGATTAATTCTGAGTTGAAATAATATTCATGGACGGGCGTCCATGATAATGAAACAGCGTCGGAGGCGATCTGTAGCAACCGACTTGATTTTCTCTATATATAGCAGCGCATACAATTCGAACCCTAAAAACCTAAGGCGGCTTGGCTGCGTTTTTCTCTGATTTTATCTACTTTTATGCAATTTAATTCTTAGATTAGATTAGATAGATTCATGTCTTTTATTTCATCAATTCGAGTTGCAACAAGGATGCTAAGAGGCTAAAACCCTCTTGAACAAGCGTTGTGAAGCCTTCCTTCAACAATTCAGTTTTGATTCGTGATTAATCTGTGAGTATCTATTTCAAGTTCGTTTCTTTTATCATGTTTTGTATGTTTTTGCATGTTTAATCGAAAGATGCTTGCTTTGATGATTGTTTATTTGATGAAAATCATGTTAACGATAGATCACCGTGATAAAAGAATAGATCTTCGATCTAATTAAAGCGCGAGTTATTAGATTGATTTTCTAGATTAGAAATTGAAATATTTCACGCCTAGGTTAGAAAGGCGTAATCTTTAACATCGAAAGATAAAAGATTAGGAAGCGAACTTGTCTCGACGAGTAGGAGTTTATGCCTTCGATTAGGTGAATCACGACTTGAGTGGAGATCACGAATTAATCCGAATTAGCATTGAATGTTGATAGGATAGGTGGATCAATTGCTTGTTAGATTCGTTATAATTTGATTTTAATCCTTTAAACTTGAATTGCTAGATTAGTTTACTTTTTACGCACTTTAGTTTAGTTTAGTTTATCGCTTTCAATCTTGCCTAGCATTGGATTAATTTCATCTGTCTAGTTACTTTTATGCATATTTGTTTAGGTTAGTTTCGTGACAATAGTTTAGTTGAAAACAAAAGCTAGGATTCACATTCGTCTAGTTCCCCGTAAGATCGACCCGGCATTAGCCTCCATACTACGATCCTTGCACTTGAGGTTAACCGGTTTATTACTTGTTGTTTTGTATTGATAAAATCCGGGACAAGTTTTTGGCGCCCGTTGCCGGGAACCGGACGGTTTGCCTAGTTTTGTTTTGTTGTTTTACGCTCTTTCACATGCATGCTGTTTCCCGTTTTACGCACTCAAGCGGGCGTCTTGACTAGTGGGCGCCCGTGCATGCGGAAATCGGCGGCTCGCTTTGTTTTATTCTCTTTGGGCGGCGTCTGGATTGCCAAACGCCCGTCCACTTCAACCGCTTGACCAGGCGCCCGTCCAGGACCTTGGGCGCCCGTCATCCCTCTTGCTTGATGTCTTAAGCGGCGGGGAAAATTAGGCAAGATTTTTTTGTGTTTTCGTAACTAATGCGGTGTCGAGTCTGGAAAAAATTTGATTTTACCAAAAAAAATTTTGCTTCTTTTTCCCCGAAATTTGGCGGGAAAATAATTTTCTAGAAAAATAAATTCTTCATTTTAGGCTTCAACCACTGTTTTTGTAATAATGGTGCCGAAGATAGGCGTCGTTGGCGGACTCGCCATGCACTGGCGCAGTCACGATCAACCCGGCTATTGTTATCCCGGCCATTCTTGCCTGACTTTCGAGTTAAGACCGGGACTCATTCGGATGATGCGGCATGCATCAATGTTTCACGGGTCCTCTTCGAAAATCCTCACACACACGTACACACATTTACGGAGATATGTGAGTGCGACACGCATTCAAGGTGTGAGTGAGGATGCGATTAAACTTACCTTATTTCCGTTCTCTTTGAAGGAGAAGCTAAAGAGTGGTATAGCTCTCTCCTGCGAGAATCCATTACCACTTGAATTTGCATTGGAAAAAGAATTTTTAAGCCAATACTTTCCACTGCCAAGACAGCCCAGTGTTTAAGGAAATATACAATTTTATCAAGCGGAAAGCAGAATCATTCTTTGAGGCATGGAAGAGATTTAAGGCTCTTCTTCGTAAATGCCCCCACCATGGGTTAGACTTGCGAGAGGCAAGTCAATACTTTTTCGAGTGGGTTGACCGAGCTCACCAAGGGCATGGTCAATAGTTCATCAGTGGGGCATTCTGAGGAAAGCGCTGAAGAGGGTGGGCATTGTTGAAGACATTGCCAAATATAATTATGCCCCTCCTTTCAAAGTCATTCGAGCACCACCTCCTCCTCTTAGGATCGAGGAGGTGAAAATGCAAATGAAATCGCCATCTTTGAAGCATTGTTGGCTACTCTCACGACATCTCAAAATCCGAGTTATCGGACTCCTTCATTTTCTGAGAACTCTCAAGTTACATCTTCTGCGAAATTGCTCTCGGTGGCCATATGGTTGGCGGTGTCAATTTAATTCCCTGTTCCTTATCAAGTCAATGCTTTGTCGAGAATCATGGGCCGGTATAATCAAGTCGCATGCCAAGTATGTGGCGATATAGAACACACCTGCTGCTCGTTTACGTCCTATGATTGGAATGAGCAGAGATCAATGCCTTCAATGGCCAGGCCGAATCGAGGTTTGGAAATCAATTCTGGCCAGGGCAATTTTCAAAATCGGGTTTCCGTCAAAGCTTCAATCAAAACTCGAATCTCAATCGAAACCCTAATTTTAATCGAGAACCCGAGCTTGAATTCCTCCAATCTAAATCAAGGGTTAAATCAAAGTTGGCCTAACAATCCAAATCCCGCATTTCAAAGTCGGTCTAGCCAACCTTTCTCTCAAAACATTCAGAACTCTCAAGGCCCCTCTCGTCGATGATCTTGAAGCTAGATTGGACTCTATCGGAAAAGGCGAAGGAGCGAACAATAACTTCGGAGGAGCAAAATAATAATATCCAAATGTTGATGAGCACAATCAAGAACCTTGAGAAGCGGATGGGTGACCGGCAGAAGCTTAGAGACCATCGAGGCGATTGCCCGCTTTTAGAGAAAAATCCGAAGGGTGGCCTAGTAGCTTGGCCGATTTCAATTGTGGCCAAAGCAACGACCTAGTTCCTTCGATTCCTTATGGCATGCCGAGGCCGGTGCAATGAATCTTAGAAGCGGTACTCAAGCCCGAGTGGTCCCTCTCACCAGGGAAACCACTAGCCCCCCCCGCCAGTGATAAGGCGGGAGGGAAGTTGAGCATCTACGTTCCCCGTTCAAAGAAGAAAAGACTCGGTGGCTGCTCACTGGGAGGTGAAGAAGTTGTAAGTCCTCGGTGCATTTGTTCCACGAGGAATGAAGAATCAAGTGAAAGTCGGAGGTGATCCACTGACTAATAAAAAGTCTGAAAAAGTTGTAAGGTGGAAGGACATGGAAGACAAAGCTGTCAGTGCTTCCTCAAACAAAGTATTTTCTGAGAGTGAGTTGAAGAAGCTTCCATTCCCACCAAGGAGAAGCAACATTCCCTTGAGTGAAGTTAAGAAATATGAAAAAGTGCTTAATTTGCTGAAAAATACTCAGGTTAATTTTCCATTATCTGAAGTTTTGGTTGAGATGCCTAAGTATACTAAATTCATCAAGGATGTTGTTTCTTCGAAGAAGAAGTTAGCAGAAATGGATCAGGCAATTGGTGAGGATTGCTCAATGATCAATTATCCAGACTTACCAATCAAAAGAGGTGACCCCGGAAAATTCGTGCTCACATTGCGGATGGGAGGCTTAGTCTTTCCAAATTCTTTATGTGACTTGGGTGCATCCATCGACTGATGCCATTATGCGTGTGTGGCATTTGGGTTTACAAAGTCTTCTAGAACCCACTTCCATGAACCTTCGATTCGCCGATAGATCTTCTAAGAAAGCTTGAGGGATTACGAAAGACATTTTAGTCGGATCGATAGATTTACCTTTCTGTTGATTGAGTACGTTTTAGATATGGGAAAAGATGAGAAAGTCCCACCGATTCTTGGGAGACCTTTCTATCCACAGCTAGAGCCCTCATCGATTGCGATGGTGGGCAAGTAACTATTCGAGTTGGTGACCAAGAGGTGAGCTATAGTGTCTCTAAATCTATTCAAGTACCCTCTGGTTCTCAACCGGCTTTTCCATTGAGAGTCATTTCATGACTTCAATGATTGTATGGACGAGCAAGTCAAGGTGTGGAAGCGGAATATGAGCGATTGATCGATAATCTGAATAGCCATGGTGTGGTTAATCTAGATCAATTAGCAGCTGACTTTGAGGAAGAATTGTTAGAAGGAGAAGCTTTGGCGGTGGGACCACAGAGTAAACTTAGTGATATCGAGTTGAAAAGTGGAGATCTCAAGTCAAGTTTAGAAGATCCCCCTCTGATTTAGTCTTTGAAGCGATTTGCCTAAACATCTAAAGTATGTGTTTCTAAGAGAAGGTGACAGGCTTCCATTGATTATATCCGCCAAGCTGTCTCGTATAGAGGAGATGAAATTAATCAACGTCTTGAAACGTAATGAAAAAGCATTTGGTTGGCAAGTAGGAGATATCCGAGGAATATCTCCTGACATCTGCATGCACAAGATCAAGACTAGTGAGGGTGCTAAATGTGTAAGACAGCCCCAAAGGAGGCTTAACCCTCACATGCAAGAAGTTGTTAAAAAGGAAATCATCAAACTTCTGGACATGGGAATCATTTATGCCATCGCGGATAGTGAATGGGTTTCCCCGACTCAGGTAGTTCCCAAGAAGGGTGGAATTACGATTGAGAAGAATGAGAAGGGAGAGGAAATTGCATTGAGACTTGTCACTGGTTACTGAGTCTGCATCGATTATCGCAAGCTCAATGAGGTAACCATGAAAGATCACTTCCCCCTTCCATTCATTGACCAGATGCTTGAGCGTCTGGTGGGGGCGCGCGTTCTCTTGTTTCTGGATGGGTATTCGAGGATATTTTTGAGATACCCATCGATCCTATTAACCAAGATAAGACCACTTTCACTTGCCCCTATGGGACATTCGCCTCTGGCGGATGCCATTTAGTCTCTGTAATGCCCGGCCACCTTTCAAAGGTGTATGATGGCAATCTTTGTGGGCTAGTTGAAAAGTGCATGGAGATTTTTATGGATGATTTCTCGGTCTTTGGTCAATCCTTCGATGATTGCCTCGATAATCTTGATCAGTGTTGTCTAGATGTGTGGAAAAGGACTTAGTACTCAATTGGGAAAAGTGCCATTTCATGGTAGATGAAGGCATAGTCCTTGGCCACAAAGTGTCGACCAAAGGTATAGAAGTAGATAGGGCCAAGGTAGAAGCCATTGAGAAGATGAGTTATCCTAAGAGAATGCACGCGAAGTCGAGGTTTCCTCGGACATGTCGGGTTTATAGGAAATTCATCCAAGATTTTTCCAAAGTAGCCAAGCCCCTATCTACTCTGCTCAAGGAAGGCGTTGAGTTCAATTTCGATGAAAGCGCAAGCAAGCGTTTGAGGAGCTCAAGAATCGGTTAATATCCGCTCCAATTCTTATATCGCGATTTGGAACTTGCCCTTTGAGCTTATATGCGATGCATCCAACTATCTTTGTTAGTGCGATTTTAGAACGGCGAATCGAAGGAAAGTTCGGCTATCTATTACGCCGACCACACGTTGAATCCTTCACAAGTTAACTATCGACTACGAAAAGGAATTATTGGCGTAGTGTTTGCTATGGACAAGTTCCGTAGTTACTTGCTAGGTGCTCAAGTGATCGTGTGGGTGATCACATTTGCTGCGGTATCGATGACTAAAAGGATGCTAAACCGCGCTACTTTGCGTTGGATCGACGACCTCCAAGAGTTTGGCGTTCAAATTAAAGATAAAAAAGGCGTTGAGAATGTAGTGGCGAATCACGTTTCTAGAATGTTAAGTGAGGAAAAGGGTGATCTCGATGATATAGATTTTACTTTCCTCTGAAAACATTATGTTGATAGGCGGTCGTCCTCACGATGTTCCATGGTACTCTTCCATTGTGAACTACCTTCATGCCCGTTACCTTGATCCCGAAATGTCGTATCAAGAGAAGAAGAAGTTCTTCTACGATATGAAATATTTCGTTTGGGATGAACCTTATCATTTAAGATCTGCAAAGATGGTTTGCTTAGGAGATCGTTCTGAATCGAGTAACAAGAGATTATCGAGCAATGCCACAGTGGACCCCTTTGGTGGTCACTTTGGTCCTTGGAAAATGGTTGCTAAGATATTCCGATCCGGGTTCTATTGGCCTACGATCTTTAAGGATACTGAAGCCTTTTGTAAAGCTTGCGATAGGTGTCGAGAACGGAACTCGACAAGGCGTTTTGACATGCCCTTGAAACCCATCTTAGAGTCACGAAGTCTTTGATGTATAGGGCATCGATTTTATGGGACCTTTCCCATCATCTTGTGGCAACAAATACATCTTAGTCTGCGTTGACTATGTTTGAAATGGGTGGAGGCAATTGCCACTCCTCACAATGATCATAAAGCGGTCATGAAATTTACGAAGAAGAACATCTTTGTGAGGTTTGGATGTCCACGTGCCTTGATCAGTGATGAAGGGACACACTTTTGCAACCGACCTTTGGAAAAAGTCCTCGAGAAGTATGGTGTTCGCCATAAAATCGGCACACCATATCATCGACTAGTGGTCGAGGTGAGCGAAGCAACGAGTCTTAAAAAAATCTGGAGAAGGCGGTGAATAGTCATAGAAAAGCTGAGTTCGAAGTTGGACGATGTACTTTGGGCATATAGGATTTGCCTATAAGACCCCTATGGGTACATCGCCATATCAAATGGTCTACGGAAACCATGTCATCTGCTGTCGAGCTAGAGCATAGAGCTTATTGGGCCACAAAGTTTTTAAACTTTGATGCCCAAACTTGTGGAGCGACATCGACCAGCTAGCTGATTCATACATGGTGGGCGAGTTCGGACTTGAGGCATATGAAAGTGCCAGGATCGATAAAGAGAAGATGAAACTACTCCATGGCGCCAAGATAAAGAAGAGAAATTACAGTCGGTGAGCAAGTTCTCTTATACAATTCTAGGTTACATTTGTTTCTGGGAAGTTGAGAACATGTTGGTCGGTCCTTTTGAGATTCTCCAAATCATTCTGGAGGTGTTCTAGAACTATGCGGTTATCGGATCAACCGTTTGAGTTAATGGTCAAAGGTGCAAGCACTACATTGGTGAACCTAAAGAAAAACCTTTGATTGTTAAATTTCTCGATATTCTCGGATGTGGTATTCTGAGAGGTCAATGAATTTGGCGAGTTTTCATCCGATTTATTCTCCGAGGATAGCGGTATTGGTTCATCGTGAAGTTCTAGCGGTGGTTGGGATATGGAGGAGTATGAAAAGAGCAAAAGCTTAAGCGTCATCGGAGGAATCAGAGAAGAAAGAAATCAGCCATGGGAAGATTAAGCGAGTTTGGAAGGCTATAAAAGATTTTACCCCCGTGTGTTAGATCTTTGTTTCTGCAGCCACACTACTGGACCGGAGCTTAAGCGAGGTAGTGGTGGCGAGAAAGGTTAAATGCTTTGATCGGTGAGCTTCAAATGTGTCGAGCTAACGACAATAACCATTAAGCGCTACTAGGAGGCATCCTAGATATCCCTTATTATATTAGTTTCTTTCTTTAGTTATTTTTCCTTGTTCTAGTTGTTTTAATCTTATTCGGATTGTGTTGTTTTTGTCGATCGGCCGTCGTCTAGGCTTATAAAGGGTCGAAGTGTTGTTTTGCTTACGATTTCCTCTTATCTTTATCTCTATCACTTTTGCGCGATATGATATAATCCCTTGTATCCCCGAGGTATTTCTTTGTTTTTCAAGTATGCGAGGATATTTTCGATAGCGATTGTGAGCTTTAGGCGATTTCGATTTTCCGGTGGATGGTCCACGATCTCTTGATTTCCTCAAGCATTTACGGATACGGACCATGGCCACTTCCGGACTTGCCACTTTCGAACTACAATCGGCTAAGTACTTTCTTTCTTTTTTAATTACACACACCATGAGGACATGTTGTCATTTAAGTGTGGGGAGGATAAGTCGATATGTATCTATACATTTGCTTACATGATTTTATTTCTATGCTAAAATGAGCTAAATTTTAAAAAAAAAAATTGTTTTGCCTCGAGTGAGCAATGCATGTTTTGTTCGGTTTGTTATATTCATTGATCTTTGTATGCCGTATGTTCCGTAAGTTAGTTGTTTCACCCGATATTATTTTTCACGAAGCCATAGTGAATGATGAGCTATATTATAAAGTTATACCCCTTTTGATTAGTGATGTTTGATTCCTTATAAGTCATGTGCTTAGTGCTAATGTTCATATCGTGAGACTTATGATAGTTTGTGTTTAGTTCCAAGTCACGATGTCTTGTGAATATCTAGAAGTTTGAATGTGATAAGTAATACGTAACTAATGTCATTTGAAAAAGTTGAGTTAATAATGAAATCAATAGTGTGTGTCGGAAGGTCAGTCGATGATTTGAGTGCGGTAAGGCATTATCTCGAAATGTTTTATTCCTTATGATGACCAAAAGCTCACGACGATCGAGAAAAAATTTGCTTTATGATTTGAGTAAGGTAGGGTATACCACGTATGTCCTATTACGCTATGATGAGCAATAGCTTATTACGATGTGTGTTTAAATGTGAAATCAATTGAATCAACTTAAGAATTGGTATGAAAAGAATGAAATGAGACTTAGTAGTTATCGTTAATCTTATCCCAAGTATAAACCGATGGATATCTTTGTAGGGATTATCCTCTAAGTATGTCGGAAAGGTCTTAAATGTGTTCTATCATCTTTTCCGGGATATGTTCCGTTTTGTAGGGTGCATCTTATAAGTATCTTTTATTACTAGTTTGAAGGGGTATTAGCTAGTTTTGCTTGAAATATTCAAGTTTGGATTTAGTGGAAATTTGCTATGGTTATGCACACACACACGGGTGAACTTCTAATTTATTGACTATATGGTATATGTGTTGAGATGTCTATATTCTTTCCGAGCCTTTATCTTGTTTTGTTTTGCTCGGGACGAGCAAAGTTTAAGTGTGGGGGAGTTGTTAAGGGTGAAATTTATGATTTATATGACGTTATTCCCGTAACAATATCCTTGGTATTTTAGTACTTTTTATAGAAAAGTGTTGGTTTTATCGAATTATTGAGTAAAGCGAGTTTTAAATGTGTTTAAATGCAAAATCGAGATATTTACGTGATTTTATCGGTGTTTTATGTTTATCCGTATGATGTTACATTTTGCATGTTTCTATCATGTTGTTAGATACGTTTGCATGATGAGTAAGGAGCTTAAACGATGATCACATGAAGATGGAAGAGTTGAAAGATGTTTAAGTGAAGAATCATTGAAGAAACCGGAACCAGGCACTTCATGGGAATTTTGTCCACACTTGTAGGCACTTTCAGGAAAGTTGTCTTGATGAAAGTTGTAGAGGATTGAAATAGCTTTCCAACTCATGTTGAATCACCTCATTCGGAGCCCTAGAAGTGAAGTTATGAGCAAAATACTGGAGCTGGGTCATGGGCGGGCGTCGGATTAATTACGAGTTGAAATAATATTCATGGGCGGGCGTCCATGATAATGAACAGCGTCCGGGCGATACTGTAGCAACCGACTTGATTTTCTCTATATATAGCAGCGCATAATCAACCCAAGACATACAATTCGAACCTAAAAACCTAGAAGGGCAGCTTGGCTGCGTTTTCTCTGATTTTATCTACTTTTATGCAATTTAATTCTTAGATTAGATTAGATAGATTCATGTCTTTTATTTCATCAATTCGAGTTGCAACAAGGATGCTAAGAGGCTAAAACCCTCTTGAACAAGCGTTGTGAAGCCTTCCTTCAACAATTCGGTTTTGATTTGTGATTAATCTGTGAGTATCTATTTCAAGTTCGTTTCTTTTATCATGTTTTGTATGTTTTGCATGTTTAATCGAAAGATGCTTGCTTTGATGATTGTTTATTTGATGAAAATCATGTTAACGATAGATCACCGTGATAAAAGAATAGATCTTGATCTAATTAAAGCGAGAGTTATTAGATTGATTTTCTAGATTAGAAATTGAAAGATTTCACGCCTAGGTTAGAAAGGCGTAATCTTTAACATCGAAAGATAAAAGATTAGGAAGCGAACTTGTCTCACGAGTAGGAGTTTATGCCTTCGATTAGGTGAATCACGACTTGAGTGGAGATCACGAATTAATCGAATTAGCATTGAATGTTGATAGGATAGGTGGATCAATTGCTTGTTCATTCGTTATAATTTGATTTTAATCCTTTAAACTTGAATTGCTAGATTAGTTTACTTTTTCTGCACTTTAGTTTAGTTTAGTTTATCGCTTTCAATTTTGCCTAGCATTGGATTAATTTCCTCTGTCTAGTTACTTTTATGCATATTTGTTTAGGTTAGTTTCGTGACAATAGTTTAGTTGAAAACAAAAGCTAGGATTCACATTCGTCTAGTTCCCCGTAAGATCGACCCGGCATTAGCCTCCATACTACGATCCTTGCACTTGAGGTTAACCGGTTTATTACTTGTTGTTTTGTATTGATAAAATCCGGGACACCTGCTTCGGAAGTTACATGGTTGGTAGCACCACTTTCCATGTACCAAGAGTGATCAGAGATATTGTTAGGAGTGGTCACAAAAGCTGATATCTTCTTGGGGCTTCCAGTTTGAGCATTGTTGTTACTAGGACCCTGAAAATCCTGCTCAAGCCTATGCCAGTGATCAATAGCAGTATGACCATTTTACCACACAATTGACATGTAGAGTGCTTCCATTTCCATTTCTACCACGGACTGCCACCCCTATTGCTTCTTCCACCTCTAGAGCCCCTCTACCTCTATAGTTGTTCTGACCATTGTTTGAACTAGGCCTGGCATTAGTCCTGCTTCCTGAACCACCTTGATTATATGATGCAAAATTTGCAGTGGGATGTGCTTGATTTCCTCCAACGGTTATGTGAGGATTGAATCTAGCTAAGAGCCTTTCATGAGTCAAAAGTTGAGACTGGACCTCAGGCCAGGTGAGAGATCCAACCCTAGAGGTAATGTTAACTATCACAGCTTCATAATCTTTGTCCAGACCTCCCAACACAGCCAGAATCAATTCAGAATTGGACATAGGGTATCCAGCAGCAGTTAAACTATCACTGTAAGACTTCATTTGTGCAAGGTATTCACTCATTGATTTTGAACCTTTTTGAGCTCTAGTCAAAGCACTTTTAAATTCAAGCATCCTAGCTTCTGATTGACTATTAAACAAGACTTCCAAAGTAGACCAGATTTCATGAGAGGTAGAGCATCCCATTACCTCAATTAAGGCATCTTTTGTCATAGAACTGAGTAACCACCCCATCAAAAGTTGATCAGCAGTATTCCATTCTTCTAGAGCTGCATTTGGAAGAGCACTGAATCTGCTAGTGTCCGGAGGTCTCGATGCAGTTCCAAGAAGAAGATCTTCCATCTTATGACCTCTCAACAATAGGGAGAATGGCGTATTTCGGAGAAGATAGTTATCCTCTTGATTTTTCTGATGCATGTCTGGAGTGAGATGGCCTTGAAAGGGTGGCTGGGCTACATATAAGATCCGAAGATGGTGACCGGAGCGGAGATGACATCACTAGAAAGGGCGGTGGGAGAAGCAGAACCACCGATCTAAGTAAAAGCGCCCACGGAGAGCTTTGGAGGAGGATAGAAAACCAGGATAAGGAAGCGATCCAAAAAGAGTTTGACGATACACATTTGCATTTATAGTTCTTTGCATCGGCTCCGATTGATGCGAGATGCGATTATGCGTGTTGTTGCGGCGGCTCTGAGAGGTCCTTTGTCGGACTATCAGTCCTAGAACTTGCAGCTACAGTGGTCACCGGCGGAACAGCGGTCCCAGAACATGTAACACTCATGACGATGGTCTAAAAGCTCCGATACCAAGTTTGATTATAAATAAATCAGTGAGATGCCATTGAAGTCATGAACATGGAGCTGTCATTTCTATCTTAAAGAAGAAGAAGATGATACAAAAGTTATCAGATAAGGATTGCAACGTACAGAATGAAATCTAAGACATATCTTGTGTGTATATACACTACACACTATCCAAGATCTAACTAACTGGTACACATGTACCACAAAGACTAATTACCCTTATCCATTATTACTACTAATACCCTTAACATTTTCAACAATATTACATGTGTTTTACTATAAAATATTCTTTTCATCCAATATTTTCCACCAAAAAGACTCTTCCTTTTGCGTTCCTCTATCACCTTTTGACCGTGAATGAATAGGTCATTGTACCAACCAAATGGTTTAGATTATAATATTAATAAAAATGTATCAGCCTTGAAAGAAAATAGCCAAGGCTATTGTGGATGCTCTTAATGAATAATGATGCATTTAATGTGGCAGTACTTAACAAATTTATATATTCATAAATTATAAGCATACTTTTGCTGTCATTTCAGATTGTGACATTTGAAATGTCTTTCTTAAACTGACCATGATTGCTGGTTTTTGAATTCAATAATATTACGGACAATATATTATCTCACAACATGTCACATTTGAAATGCTCTTCTCGCGGTTTGAGGTGTTTTTAAACGATAACAAACATTGGATCTATTGCAACATCATTTATCATGTCAACGTTTTGGTATTTGTTGTGGTTTCGATGTAGAGAATGAATTGTTATTCTTACAAATCCAACTATTATGATATTAATTAATTGTAATTGTTTTATTGTAACGTGATTTTACGAAATATATATGCCCTAGGGCATCAGGGAGATTTTAGGTATATGCCCTAGCTAGGTCATCGTGTTATATATATATATATATATATATATATATATATATATATATATATATATATATATATATATTAGTAGCTAAATGTAATATTAGATTTTTAGGGAAAAGCGAGACGTGTCGTTTTGCATAAAACGAAATATTGGAGTTGATTCCTTTTATTCGGAGTTTAATAATTTGGATATTTATGTACATATTTTGAGATATATATATAAATATTTAAGGAAGAAAATCTGGTTTAATAAGGGTGATTAAGGAAAATCAGAGCAATTAGGTAATTTTAGGATTTTTCCTATTTAAGGAAAAATTAGCCTAATCTGTCCCTTAAACTTTTAATCAGATTTTCCACCTCAAAAACACATCTTCTGCGTGAGAGAGAGAGCAAGATTAGGGTGAGGGTTTTGTTCATCGATTGCTAAGTCAAATCGTAACGGTTTTCAGATCAGAGTCGAGCACCGGAATCGTTGTGAAGAAGTCAGCGTTTTGATTGCAGAAGGTTGAAGCTTTGATAAGGTATGTGTAAGCCCTAATTCAGTTCATCTTGAGTTTGATGGATTCAAACTCATCGGTTAAATAGTTTTTGTCGTTTAGAAGCGTGTGGTTGAATCTAATCTAAGTTTGGATTTATCACACATGTTTTCTGAGAAAAAAGGCGGTTTATTTCTTTGTTTTTACGAGTTTGGACTTAGATTTATTTGCTAAAAGGTAAGAGGCTCTTCCTACAATTTCAATTATCGTTATTGAAGTTTAGATCATGTTTTATGATGCGTAGACGCAAGAAAGAGGTGTTATTTTGTTGATCAAAGGATCATAGACGTTTAGATATGTTTTCTTCATTTTACTGAGTTGAAATCGATGTCAATTAGGTTAGAAACGGTTCAGAAATCACGTTTTCAAGATTTTAGTGTTTTGGGAAAACCCAGGCGAACGGGCGTTTGCATTAGGCAAACGGGCGTTCACGACCCTAGTAGCTCAAACGGGCATCTGCACAAGGTGGACGGGTGTTTGAGGTCAGACTTTTGATTCGAGGATGTGCATTTATTTTTTACGGACGGGCGTGCGGGGTTAGTGGACGGGCGTTCAATGCCAAGCAGGCGTCCATAGGATGTCAAGCGGGCGTTTGACTGTTTTACCTTGTTTTTACCATTTTAGCATTTCAGCTTGGTTTTTGGCATCATAATCGTGTTTTCACTGTTTTAAACCCTTAATCCTGATATGTTAACATTAATTAAATATGAACAAGCTTCGATTGAACTTCTGATTCGTTCAGTTAAAACACCGAATGTACTCTTAAAGGGAGTTGAAGTTCGGATCCGTCGAAAGGGCATGAAAGGGCTTGTGCTTTGATGAACTAGGGTTCATCAATGTTTGTGTAATTGATAGGAAGAGATGTCTAGTTGTCTAAGTGAGGGAGTAGAGCTGATAAGGTGAGTATTATTCTGAAAACACTTAGGTGACTAGTTAATTCACATTAATAATTACATAAGTGTAGTAAAAGCTAAAATGTCATCTATTCTTAGTTAGGCACTGATTCAAATCGGCGATGTGATACGTTCATAAAAGGTGGACAACACTACTAGCTCAAAAGGCTGAAGGGTAGTGGAGGAAATCCATCGAACGTATATGCATACCGGGGAGATCCCGGGACTACCGGTGCTAATCACCGTAGATGGCAAGTATATCTCGTGGTGGAATTTTCACCATGCATTGTGTCCTTGAGTAATGATGTAACAAATATAAGCTAAGCTAGAAACGTATAGTCATGACGTGTCGATGGGCATGGAATGAACCCTAAATTGAGTCGGTCTCACTAAGATAACATCTTTAATAATAACCTTAATTGTATTGTAGCTTCTACTTCTTACTTTGTACATTGTACTTACCTCAAATGCATGTTTATTTATGTGTTTGGGGGAGAGAAGATGAACAGGTAAATGATGAGTTCGAGGAGGACTTTGATGACGACGTTTGAGGACGCCGGAGTTGAAGACCTTGTTTATTATTCATTTATTTCATTTATTTCATAGACTTGGATTATTATTGGATTCTTTAGTTTACTTCTATTACTTTGGAATTCGTACATTTTGGATTCGCTGGTTTTGTTTCGAATGTAATAATATTACATTTCCTCTTTAGTTCTTTATTTCTATTCTTGGTTATTTGGAAAAAAATTACCCGAGTCTTTTAGCTTCCGTTTGCTTTTATTTGATACGACGTAGTAGAGGCTTACGTGTAATATTATTTATATGAAATTATGCGTCCCGAACGTTTCGATTTCCAGATAAGGACTCGGTGTCCGGGAACGGGGCGTTACAGTTGGTATCAGAGACAAGCGTCTTTTAGGCTTCCCTTCTTTTAAGATAAGTTTTCTTTAGATATGTTAGTAACTTTCTAGTTTTCTTTGATCATCAGGATGGTGTTCACGAGAACTGGAGCAGGTGCTGAAGCATCAGGAGTTCGACGAGAGAGTCCTACACCAGTTGTTAGAGGCGGTTTTGTGAGGCAGAATCCTTCACCACATCGAGCCCCCCCCCCCCCCCCTCATCTGCAGCCTACTCTACGATCTCGGCGGAGTTTGTCACGCGACATCATCGAGAACAACGCCCACAATGGCATGTGGGAAGTTCGGTTCGATTTTCATTGATAAGTGATGTTCAGGTGGTTTAGTACCGCCACCGGTGAGCTACCCTCCACCTAGGTATAACTACATCTATGAAGAACCAAGAGAAGCACTATCTGAGTCACTTTGTAGTGGGAGACATTCCATCGATCTCACGTACCCCGACAACTAGTATTTATCCACCTCCAGGTAAGTGTTTACCTGCGGTGAGCCACCCCTCACCCTGATTTATCCATCATTGCAACATCGGACCTTTTACCCTCCTCCAGGTGGGTCATACTCCTCGAACTCTTGTACCACCTTCACCCGTTTTGACCATCAACAAGGCTTTGGTTACCCACCTAAGGTTTCCACCAACACGAGTACCAGTGAAGAGATACCCTATGGATACCCTCCAGGTTTATCCATGACCATTACAGTTAGGCCGGTTTTGAGCAAGCACCACCAATTTCTTGGTATCTGGTGAGAAGAAACATAGTTCAAGACTTCTTTGGGAATGTCGAGCACTCAAAGGTGAAGAATGGTTAAGAGGCTTGAGAAGGCTTGCGAGGAATATATATGTTCTTAATCGAGATGGCTTGATTGGCGGTTAGTTTCCTTTTAGGTCTGGTGAAGCTTGGATTGACGCTTATATCTGAGTAGCAATGGGAAAGTGATGATTTGGGAGAGCTTTATGGCCATGTTTTATAATGAGTATTTCCCAGAGACAGTGCAGACAGACATGTCAAGTCAGTTTCTAAAGCTTAAGAAAGGTAATTACATGACAGTATCACAGTACACCAACAAGTTTAACGAGTTGGGGAGATTCTACCATGAGTTGATGAAGGTTGAAGAAAGAAAGATGGCCCTTTACAAGGAAGGTTTAGCCTATCAGATACAGTCTGGTATGTTAGGTTTCCCAGCTAAGAATATGGCTGAATTGTTGAATAAGGCCTTGGAGGTTGAGACCTTCAGGAAGAAGGCCATAGTGGTTATTGGGAACAAGAGGAGTTTTGGCACGAGTCAAGGTAATATCCGGGGAGCACCGCAACAAAATTTTAAGAAAACAACAGCCCCTGCAGCAAGTAAACCTCCAACCGGAGCACCACTTTGCTCTAAGTGCAACAGGAACCACTCAGGTGAATGTAATGCTAGTTCAGGCGGTTGCTACTCTGCGGAGATTTAGGGCACTTTGCCAAGATGTGTCCAACCAAGGGAGTTTGAATATTTGAGACAAGGAAATGGGAAAGCGGCCCAAGTCGCTTGATTCGAGTGTTTTGCGAGTGGATCTTTGAGATGGTGGAACCAGATAGCGATGTTATTTCAGTACCTTTGGGTTATTGTAATTTATTTGAGTACTTCTATAGCACGATTTAAATCATGTTGTATTTGTGCTTAAATAAATGAATTCACGTTCTAGGTACAATAATGTTAGATAACTTAGTGGTCACGGCATTGTTTGATCTTTGGGCGTCTAACACTTTTGTGTCAACTAAGGTAGCTAAAAGCTTAACTTACCAATGGAACCTTTAAGAAACACTTTGGAGATAACAACACCATTAGGAAAGTGACTAAGGTAACCAAGTTGATGCCGCAAGTAGATGTTCGAGTTGGAACGTATCGTTGCAAGAGTGACTTTACGGTTTTGGACTTTTTAGATTTTGATGTGATTCTTGGAATAGATTGGCTATCCGAGAATTTTGTCCACTTGGGTTGTAGAGAAAATAGAGTGACCTTTAAGATACCGGGACAATCAGATAATACTTATCAAGAGAATGTTTATAAGCCCAGTAAGAAGTGTCACCCTATAATTTCAGCGGTTAAGGCTATAAGAGCTTGTCAGAAAGGTTGGAAAGGCTACTTGTTGTGCAGCAGTGGATGTGGAACAAGTGAAGCCTAAGTTAGAGAAACCCTGTAGTGAGCGAGTATCTGAAGTGTTTCGGAAGAGTTACCGGGAACATGCCGGATAGATAGATTGAATTTGAGATTAAGTTGATACCGGGGCGGTGCAGGTTGCTAAGGCACCACATAGGATGGCACCGGCTGAATTAAAGGAGTTGAAAGCACGGCTTAAGGATATGCTTGAGATCAAAATAATTCAGCCTAGTACTTCACCTTAGGGAGCCCGGTGTTGTTTGTTAAGTAACCGTCGCAGCGGGTTTGAATGAGACTAAGTAGCTAAGCCTTCTGTGGTTGCTACCAGGCCCATCAAAGAAGCTAGAGACACAAACAACCGCAGCAACAACACTAACTCCTTTTTCGTATATTATATAATGTAGAGGCATCTTCCATTCATATCGATTTGGGTTTTTCCGCACCATATTTTGATCTTCCTCTTCTTCGATATGGAATTCCCAGCAAATCCTTTACTCTAATGCAGTTCAACTACTAGAGTGGATAGCGAGACCTGGTTAGCGAACTTGTTATAACCCTATATATCTCAGTCCCAGTGTGGCTGATCATCCGAAAAGACCAAGTGAGATTAAGCTTAAGTGAGTTCAGTGCTTTAATGGATTCCAAGCTAGTGAATGCATTCAAAGTTTTATGCCTTAGCTTTAAGAGAAAGGGCAAGCCAAAACCTACTCTAACAAAGAAAGATGGTAGCATGAGGATGTGCGTGAACTACGAGCGTTGAACAATCGACCATCAAGAATAAGTACCCTTTGCCAAGGATCGATGATTTGTTTAACGATTTGCAAGGCAAGAGAGTGTTTTCAAGATTGACCTTAGGTCGGGTTATCATCGATTGAAGATCAAGGTAGCGAGATATACGAAGGCGGCTTTTAGTGCGAGTATGGACATTATGAGTTCTTAGTCATGCCTTTTGGACTCACTAATGCCCCATCTGCATTTATGGATTTAATGCAGCGTGTTTTCATGCCATACTTGGATAAGTTTGTGATTGTGTTCATAGATGATATCCTGGTGTACTCTAAAGATGAGAAAGAACATGAAGAACACTTAAGGATAGTGTTGGATACGTTGAAGAGGAACCAGTTGTATGCTAAGTTCTCAAAGTGTGACTTTTGGTTAGGTCAAGTGAGTTTCTTGGGTCATGTCATTTCTGGAGATGGCATTAAGGTTGATCCCGTGAAGATTGAAGCAGTTGAGAAGTGGTCCAGACCGACTACCGTTTCAGAGGTTAGAAGTTTTCTCGGCTTGGCTGGCTATTATAGGAAGTTTGTACAAGACTTCTCAAAGATAGCTATACCACTTACCCGGCCCACTCAAAAGGATGTGAAGTTCGAGTGGACTAGTGAGTGTGAAGAGGCTTTGAAGCTTATTTGAAGAAGAAGTTGACTACGGCCCCGATTTTGGCGGTTCGAAGGTCTTTGATAATTATAGCGTTTACGGATGCCTCGGGACAAGGTTTAGGTTGTGTGTTGATGCGAGGAGGAAGGTAATTGCTTATGCATCCCAGCAGTTGAAGGTGCATGAGAAGAATTACCCAACCCACGACTTGGAGTTAGCAGTGGTTGTGTTTGCCTTGAAGATTTAGAGCACTACTTGTATAGAGTTAAGGCCAGGATCTTCACCGATCACAAGAGCTTGAAGTATTTCTTTGTTCGCGAAAATCACAACTACACTAGTAAGTGGACTAGCTCAAGCTGTAGTAGAGCTCAATTAAGTGAGCAAGGTCGATCACGGGGACTTGTTCGATAATTATGCAAACTTAGTTATAAAATTCAAGATTACGGGTGGTTTGTGGTCTTTGACCAAAATAAAGCGGAAAATTAGGTAAAAAGAACGGTTTATCAAATCAAGATGAGTTTTAACCACTTTTAAGAAAGTAGATCGAACTGAACTAGTTAATTATTCCCTAATCGTTTCCTATATTGATCATACACTTTTGTCATTAAAGTTCCAAGAATCGAATCAATTATTGGTTTATTTTCCTAAAGTGGTTCATAGATCGTGCGCGGACTCTAGAACCCTATGAATAGCTAAACGTCTACCGTGCGTGGGCTAGAACAATATTAACTAAACACGAATTAACAACTAGAAAATACCGATAATAAATACCGTAAACCTCGCTACGTAACCACCGTGCACGGGCTAGTAAACTAATAACGATCTAATTGTTTCTTGTCCAATTACTCTTTTCAACCTTAGTTCCTTCAAGAATAATTTACGAAATCATGCAAAGAGTTGATCAAGTTCTAAACATGTATGTTAAAACGAAACAATAGAAATAATCAAAACAATTAGTATCGGGGAAACTAAATCGTTAAGGCTTTTCTCCAATATAGACCGTTGGGTACTCTTCCAAAACAAAGTCTTTTCCCCGAGACCGGGCGTTTCTCGTGTATGAATGAATATAAATCATGATTAGGTGCAAATTAACATCGTTCAATTCGATCTACAAATAATTTAACCTAACATGCTTGTACCAACGATAATCCTCACGAATTCATAAAACATAGAAGAAAAAGTCAACATGATTACCTAAAAGCACGAGACAAATCTTCTAGCTACTTCCTCCGCGATAAATCACCACTCAAACGAACATGCCTCAGCCAAACTATTCTCAAACAATGAAGAAAACACGAACTTTTATTGAAAATACTTTAAGTAAATTGTCTGCTCTCAAAATCGTGTGTATTATGATGTATTACATCTTATTTATAGTAAATAAACCGACATAGGGCTAAAAAGGGTAAATCTGTAAGTTTTAGGGTTAAGTCGGCTTGCTTAACCGGCAGTGTCCCTCGGTTCGGCGTCAGGCTGATCTGGACATGTCGAGACACGTCTTGGGCTTATGCGGGACATGTCCTGGACACATGGGCATTGTACCATAGATGTTTTCGGTTCGGCGTGTTGGTTGTCCTCTGGGCTTGTCTAGAGCGTGTCTGGACCGATCCTGAGCATTCCTTGGTCACTGGGTCGCTTTACCGAGAATCATGCTCGGTTCGGCGTCTAGCCTTTTCTTGGGCTTGTCGAGGCGATCTAGACATATGCAGGGCATCTTGGGTGATTCTTGGGCATGTCTGGCCTTGTCTGGGCATGTCTGGCCTTTATCTGGGCATGTCTGGCCTTGTCTGGGCTTGTCCAACGGCTTCGACTTGGTTCTCCTCGGTTCGATCTTGGTCTTTCAACATGTCTTGGCCCAAATCCACTTCGTCTCAAATTAGTCCACTAGTTATTCCTACAAAGAATCATAAAACGTGTAGTAATACAATTCGGTATAGAAATAGGATAAAAATACGAAATAGTCACGATAAAAGCTCATACGTAACTAACAATCAAATTAAGCACTTTTACGTATAGTTTATCATGAATTAATCTTGTTTAAGTCTAATTTCGGGGGTAAATTGATATAGAAAATGTCATAAAGTTGATTCGCATCAACTACCCCCCCACTTAATCTTTGATCGTCCCGAGCAAAACATCACATAGAAAAGTACTTCTCGAAAAGTCTTACACGCCGAATAGTACCTACTTAAATCGAGATACAAACATAAGATGTGAATCAACTTCAATCCATAAGCAAGTCATTAAGCATCCCTATATCAAGAAACCGATGTGCGTGTGTGCATAACTCGTCATGTCGTTGTGATTCATAAAAAGATTCTTATTATACAAGCCTCATGTCTCAACTTATCTCCCAAACACTCGGTCTTCGTCTCGGAAACTCAAGGTTACAGGAAATGAGCACTATTCGTTGTTGGTTGGAAGGATTCGGAAACCGAGCGCATTACCCAATTTCTTTATTTTTTTTTGAAGGGTCATGCAACTGACGACGTGAGGATCATGCAATGGTGGGTGCCTAGCAAGCCCTCTCATCAAAATGTCACACAACTTCTTCTCTTTTTTTTTTTTTTCCTTCTTTTTTCTTTTTTTGGCTGCGAATCCTTATTACTATTTTCCCTTAACCAACGCCAAACCATGCGTTGATTTCCTTTCACCGAGTAAAAAGAGAATAAAACGAGTCAAAGATCGACATGTATGTTGACACTAAACTCGCATAATCCTTCATCTAATCATGAAACAACTACAGTCAAATTCATACGTGCTTCAATTTTGTTCATAATCGATTTCATGACATGAAAAATGCTTAATAAAGTGCTACTTCACGAATGAAAACACATGATACAACGATCTTTCATTTTGTTTGTACTAACTCGGGTGTAAAAGGTGTCGAGGTTCCACTTTCAACATAATGCATGCCTTTGGAATTCACCAAAATCAAGTGATAATATTATAACTACTTTACCCAAGGAAGTGTACCTACCCCACTTAAGAACACACAATGTCCTCAATGTGAAAGAAAAATAGAATGAAATCCAAGACACTTAGCTTTGGTAAAGCCGGTGGAGCAAATCCTCGAGCTTGAAGCAAATCCGAGCGTGAAACAATAATACTAAACCAAAAGATCCATCGAAATTCCAAAATGAGCCAAGAAGCGCCAAAAACCAAGTCTAACACACTCCAAGAAGCGATTAGTGCAACACGGGATGAGAACACCCGTACTAGAAAAACAATGTCATAATACCGCGATGGCGACACAATAAAATATCGAAAGAAAAATTAAAGTGCACGAACAAGATTAAGCCAATACTAATTCCATTGTGATTCACCCTAAAATTTGACAGACAAACCCGACTCGATAAATAAATAAAAAATAAATATAGACTCCAAATAAAAATAAAAGACAAGAAAATCAGAACGACACAACAACGATTAAACTCTCGTATAGAGTAAAAAAAAACTCGCACATCCATTGCTCAAAAGCTTTTGGAACACGGCGATAAAAAAAACCTCCACACAATAAAATAATCGTGACTCAATCTAAGAGTTCCAAGACACGATGACTCGATCTAACTACGAGAAAAAAAGGATCTAAGAAGTAATTCTGAGTTTAAGGTCGTCAGCTCGACCGTATAACCACTAAATGTCTAAGCGAGTCGTCAAAGTATAGGACCTCCCCGATCATCGAGTTAACACCCGTATAATGCTTCAACCGGCGGTCATTGACCATCGAGGTCTTATCTTTACCTAGGCGTTTCACTCCCACGGTTCCCGAAGGATCTACCTTAACTTCGGCGTATGGGCCACTCCATCTCGACCTCAACTTACCGGAAATAACCTTCATCGCGAATCATGCGAAGTACCTTGTCATTGACTTCAAACTTACGATGTAAGATCTTTTTGTTGTGAATCCTCTTGGTACGTCCTTTATAAAGACGCAAACTCTGAAATGCACTCATCATATAACATGTCTCTACGGGCTCGCTATGGTACTTCATGGCCTTAAACACATTAAATGTCACTCTCTCATCATTAACCCTAAGAATTAGCTCTCCTTTCTGCACATCTATAAGGGTCCTACCCGTGGCAAGGAATGGCCTACCTAGGATTAAAGGCACCTCATAGTCCTCCTCCATATCCAAAATCACGAAGTCAAAAGGGAAAACAAACTTATCTAACTTAACGAGGACATCTTCAACTACCCCTATTGGTCTCTTCACAGAACGATCGGCTAGCTGAATAGTGATCGAAGTTTCCTTAATTTCCCCTATCCCTAATCTACGGAATATAGAATAAGGCATGAGATTAATACTAGCACCGAGGTCGCATAGGACTTTCTTAAAACACACGCACCTATGATGCATGGGATCAGGAAACTTCCCGGATCCTTTAGCCGGTGGTAACTTGTCTTTGCAAGATAGCGAACACTCCTCATTCAAACAAATAGTCTCAAAATCCAATAAGCAGCGCTTATTTGACACAATATCTTTTAATAACTTTCCGTAATTAAGCATATGTGCAATCGCTTCAACCAAAGGAATATTAACTTGCAACTTTCGAAACATGTCAATAAAATTTTTAAATTGCTTATTTTGCACATTAGGACTACGTTTAGGTGGATACGGAAGAGAATTCAAATCTGTAGCAATTTGGATCGGAAGACTTACGAGGCCTCGGCGGCACTGGAGTGTGTCACGATGTTTACGGGACATCTGGCTCATTGAACCGAGAGCTATGCTCGGTTCGGCGTCTGGTTAAGCTGATGCGGAGACTCTCAGGATTACGCTTGCTTATCTGTGTAATCTCGGTCCTCGATTGCAACACGGAGCTTTTTCCTTGATTTTTAGCATCCTCTACCCCAACAATTTTTCCACTTCTAGTAGTTATGGCATTTCGTCCGAGGTTCCTTTCGGTGTTGCTAGGCAACCATCCTGAAGTCTACTAGTCAATTGCTCCATAATCTGTCCAACTTTAGAAGACAAGCGCTTTCATTTGTGCTTCATGGCTTGCAAGAGTAGTATCGGTGCTCGATCGATATTGATTGAAAGACTTAGCCATCTCATTCATCGTCTTCGTAAGCTTCCCAAAGTTATCCTCAACCGTTGTACTCAAACGCTCAATAGCATGCTCCCATGAGTTTCTTGCATGTGGTGGCACATAAGATCCTGATTTATTGCCCTTTGGATATTCGCCACCGCTTTGATCACTATACCGGAATCCGGGGGTGTCACGGATTTATCTAGCACAGCAAACAAGTAATAAATATTTATAAATCCGGTTTCCCTCAAGTATAAGGATCGTAGTAAAGAGGTTGATACGGGTCGATCTTACTGGGGAACTAAGCGATTGTGATTCTAGCTTTTGTCTAACCTAAACTATGTCACGAAACTAATCTAAGCAGTGAATAAAAATCGAACAAAGCAGAAAATAAAACTAGGCAGAGGATATAATCCAAAGCTAGGAAGGATACATTTGCGAACCAATTCGATACTAAACTAAACTAAGATGCAAATAAAAGTAAACTAACTAAGCGAATTCAAGTTTTAGGGATTTAAATCAAGTGTGTAATGAACAAGCGAGGATTGATCCACCTATCCAACAAGCATTGATTTCCTATCTCGATTATGTTGTGGTTTTATCTAGGTTGTGATTCACCTTATCTAAACATGAACCCTAATTCCTTAGAAAGTTCATCTATTAATCTATTATCTTCCAATGCAAGATTAACGCGCGTTCCCTAACCAAAGGTGTAAACTTTATGGTTGTAATCTAGCAATTAAACCTATTAACTTCCGTTATGATAGATTCGAATTACTACTCTTATTCATGATGATCTAGGGTTTATTAAGATTTCCATCAACAATAAACAATCACACATGCAGATCTTCCGATGTAAAAGCAATTAAACGTAATAAACATGAATAAGAAACAACCTTTAAATAAAAACTCACGGTATAACCGAAGAAAGCGAAATCAAAAATCGTTGGATGGCTTCACAATACTCGTTTGATGAAGCTTTTAGCCTCTAAACATCCTCGACAACTCGAATTTGAGAAATAGTACATAAAAAGTAACTAGTTTAATCTAGATCTAAAGTGCATAAAAGCGGAATAAAAGGACAAAAGCGCAGCCTAAAGCCGCCCTTTAGGTTTAGGGTTTTGAATAATGAGTGTATCCTCCTTTTGTGTGGAGAAGCGACCTACTATATATAGATTTTAAAGTCGGTTTAAACCAAGTCGGCTACGGACGCCCGTCTGGATCTTGAGCGCCCGTCCATACCATATGAACTTCAAATCGGGCGAGTCATGATCGGGCCGCTCGTCCACCAGCGTCCACCTCGGCGTCAAACTTCACGAATCAACTTTCCATCCCCTGGGCGCTCGTTCAATTTACAGACGTCCGTCCTTTGGGCGGAGATTGCAGGCCTTGATCAATATGGTAATTTCGATTTCTTGATCTCTATCTCTTTTCATCTTGTCAATTCCTTCATTATCTCTTTTAATCATCATATATTTCGACTCTTATCTCTTTTGATCATCATTTGAGCCTTGAAAAATGTGTCTACATCATATAAAAACACCACAAAATGTAATATCGCTCAAATAATCGTAAAAACATAATTAAAGCACATAAATCAACCTATTTTGCAATTAACTCTTTTGAAATATCATTTACTCAATATATTCATTAAACACATGCTTCTTATGCAATTTAGTACAAATACGGGGAAAAATATCATAGAATATAGCATTATAAATCGTATAAAATCACCCTTAACAACTCCCCCACACTTAAGCTTTTGCTCGTCCCGAGCAAAACAAAACAAAAATTAGGCTCGAGAAAAGAACAGACATCTAAACATACATAACACATATCCAATAAACCAGAAGTTCACCATTGTGTGTGTGCATAGCCATAGAAAACTTCCACTAAATCCAAACTAGAAACTCAAAGCAAAACTAGCTAATACCCCTCGTAGACTAGTAATAAATGACACTCATTAGATGCACCTACAAGCGTGATATATCCGAAAAGATGATCGAATGAATCTAGGGCCTTTACGAAATACTCGGAGGATAATCCCTACAACATATATCATCGGTTTCTCTTTGGGGATAAGGTGAGCGATAACTTAGTCTTATATCCATTCATACTAATCTTTTAGTTGATTTAACTTTTCACTTTTAAACACACATCGAGAATAAGCTTTTGCCTGTCATATGAGAATAGGACATTTCGAGATAACACCTACCTTACTCAAATCATAAAGCGACTTTTCACGGTTGTCGTGAGCTTTTAGTCATCATAGTGGTATAGGACATCGTGGTATACCTATCGCACTCTAATCATCGACTAGCTTCCGACACACCCAATTTACTTCATATTTTCAACTTTTTCATTTGACAATAAGTTACGTGTTACTTATCACATTCAAACCTTGGATATTCACGATTATAACATACTCAGGATCTAAATACAAACTATCATAATTCGCGAGATATATACATAGCACTAAGCACATGACTTATAAGACAATCAAAAAAATCACTCGTCCAAAAGGGGTATAACTTTATAAATAGCTCATCATTTACTATGGCTCGTGAAAAATCGATCTCAGGTGAAACAACTAACTTATCAAACATATGATATACAGCTTAAATGACTATAAAAATAGCGAACATTGAATCGAATTGCCTACTCGGGACAAAACAAAAACAAAAGTGTCGAAAAATTTCGAAAATTTTAGCTCATTTGCATATAAACATTACGAATTAAGCAAATGTGTAGATACATGTCGAAACATTCCCCCCCGCACTTAAAAATCAACATGTCCTCGTGTTGTGCGGATCGAAAGAAAAGGAAAAGACTTAGTGATTTAAACCGAAACTCGAATCGTCGGTCGGGCGGAGCCTACATAATGACACTTAAGAAGGCGTAACCGGACAATGTAGCTCAAGCGAAACCGCTAAAAATATACACTTGCGTCTTGACAAACATGGAACCATCTCGGGGAAAGCGGGAGTTATACGAGCGAAAGAGATATCAAAAATGAAAATAAAGCAAAGGTAAAGCATTCAATACATCCAGAAAGTATAAACATAGTAGAAAGGAAAATACGGTTGCCTTTATGGCTTACATGATCCATCGGGAAAAGTAACATTAGCAATATCAAAATTACAGCGGATCATATAAGAAAAAGTATCAATAACATACATCCATCGAATCAAAGAAAAGAAAAACTAGAATCGGAAAAAATAAAATCAAAGGTGGCTCGTCGCGAGAATCATCGGCCGGAGGATCGGAGGAGGTCGAAGAAGGTGGTGATGTAGCCACATTGCCGAGTCATTTGCTCCTCATCGGAAGACTCGGACTCTTGAAGAACATCGGCAATGGCCTGCTCAATCTCATAAGAATAATGGAAATCAATGAGGCTTGGATTGAAAACCCTGTCATCCCTCGGTTGCGGCCTTCACTTATACACGCCAGGATCGTCAAAATGTTGTTACGAGGCGTCACGATGTCTTCAAACCGATCCGCTGCTATTGGCCATACTTAGCCGCATCGGACGAAAGCGATAAAGCGAGAATCGTAGGCGCTGAGGCGGTGCGAAGATGAACCGGGCTCTGTGGTGTCTCCGTCTCAGGCCCGGACCGAATGCTTACCCATTTCTCATTTGTATCGGCCTCGGATTCTTGGTTTGTGATCGGCTCCATACTCGGGCACACGGCATCGTCTGAGAGGCGATGGATTAAGTGAGGATAATCAAGCATCGGGTATAGATCTTACGATTAATAGCCACCTCATCATATAACGCTTTGCCTTACATTCACGTTCAAGCCAAATGTCAATGCATATAACATGCCTAGGTCACCAATGTGAAAGTCGTCAAGTTGTTCTTAGGCAACAACCGACTCTGAATAAATCGACCTTTGGACCTTCCAGGTCCTCCGTCAGTCGTGGTAACCAACTCTTACAGTCGCCTCCCGGCCTTAATGTCCATACCACGTCCGGGCACACTCTCGATCGCAACTCCTCCAAAGGATCTGCCCCAAACTACGCCTATGTAAAATCTCCTCCTTATAATCTCTACCCTCAAAAGCCGCCAACCCATACTTTGCATTGATCACCTCCGGCGTAAGCGGGGCGTGGACTCCTCGAACCACAACTACCCGTTTAAGTCGGTTTACGAGCAGTTTGCATAAAACTCCCGAACCAAGGAACTATTGACCGGCGTAGTTGGAATCGTCATCAAAGCTTCCCATTTCCGATCCTTAAGCAACAATGAAACCGGATCGACCTTTGCCTCTAAAGTGGCCCTTTCTATCAACATCGTCCTCGAGAAATAGTCTTTGTTTATACACATCGTGAGCTCTGGGGTTCACGAACCTACGAGGTAAGGGCATAGGAGAGTGCAGGTTTGGCTTTCTTCCTAGGTTGGGAAGCCACAGGTACAACCGGTTCCTCCTCATGGCGAAACCTACGGTGTCCTCGATTACAGGCGAGGCTCGCCTTTACGAGCCCTAGGCATCCGTGCTAAAGGAATATCGTCGTCCGTCTCGAGTCGGAGGTTGGTTCATCTCTTAAGGTTGCCCTAGTTTGGGTGGCTCAGGGGTTGCTCCCGAATGCTCACACCTCGGTTGGGATCAACTAAGGTTGGGTCGAACTCTTTGCGCTTTTTCCCGGCCTCCTAGCTACTTCCTTCCCGTGTCGCTTCACAACTCCTTCTTATGAACCATTTTCAAGCCTAGTCTACACCAAACAATCCCGATACCCATAAAAGATACCCGTTTAACATCCAAAGCGGGATTTCAAATCAACCAAACCACAACCACAACCATCCATGATCAATAACCAACCCGTTCATCATCAACAATGACATCAACCAACAAGAGTCAAGAATCAAAAGCGAAAGAAAGAAAACAAATAAGATGACATTCAAGTGAGCGAGGCGATCCAAAGATCGAACTCGAAAAGCGTGAACAAAATCGAGAAAAGTTGTTACTAACTTACCGAGTAAGATGAGTAGATCTTGTCGAGATGAAGATTAGTCAAACAAGTCCAAATGGCCTCCAAAAATCGGATTTTTCCTCTTAAAAGTCGGACTACAATGAGTCTTTGATTCTCCAAAAATATAGCGTGTTGGGAGTTTTGGTTATGAAAATCGAAGAGAGGGTATCAAAAGCGGTCTATAGCACTTAAAATCGCTCAAAAGCGGTTTAAAATGGAGAATTTAGGGCAAAAGGAGGAGAGAAACCGTTTTAGCGTTTGAATATCTGAAAAGTGAAGGTTCATTCGAAGAAAGGGTATATATAGGCGAGGCGTGGGCCGCTCGTCCAACTCGATGGGCGGGCGTCCACTGGAAATCAGATGAAGCTGGGCGGGCGTCGGTTTAGTAAACGCTTCGTCCAAGAGTTTAAATCACATACGAGTTGGAGGAAAATATCAGGCGGGCGTCGAGCGTAGTGGGCGTCGTCTCAGAGATTGGTCATAGAGGGCGGGCGTCGGTTATGCAGACGGGCGTCTCGGTGAGGCAAAAGTGCAAAAATCATAAAATTCCATACAACCCAAATTCAAAAGTACATCTCTTATTAAACTTAATTAAAACTTCAAAAATACAACTTTAAATCAAACAAAGTACATAAGGTGACTAGAAAATAAATAAAAACAAATAGAAAACAGTGGGTTGCCTCCCACAAAGCGCTTTTGTTTAACGTCGTTTGCTCGACGAAACAAACCTAACTAACGCTAGTCTGCATAAATCTCGTCCCAATCCACCAAGCGGATGAGGCGACGAAGCATATCAATAGCAGGAGGAAATCATAGTCGTCTTATGCGCTTTGAGTCATCTCGGCTACCTACAAACCTCTAAAATGTGAGCACTGTAGTACCCGGCGCTAGATGCATCGACATAGGGTCATTTAGGACCGTATATGGGCGTCTATAGCTCCTGTAGCTCCTCGGTGGTGAAGTCACTACCTCCCGAACAATGGGGACAATGAGAACATAGGTGATGGTCTTCGTGCGGGTACTAAGCTCAAAATCTCGTGCAAGACTATAGTGCCTCTGGTCCATCTCATTTCATCATGTCAGTGGGATCCGACTAATGATGGGAACTCCTCGGGAAGAACTCCGTAATCCATATCTAAAAGCACACTAGCTGATGCGGATATAAATAGAAAAACTTAGTCGGCTAAAACTTAATTAAACTAAAACTTAAATAAATATAACACAAGCGGACATATGAGCAGAATTTAACTAATATAATAAGGGATATCTAGGATGCCTCTAGTAGCGCTTTTTAGTTAATGTCGTTAGCTCGACACCGTTTAAAACTCGGCTGGATCAGGCCATTTGACTTTTACGCCGGCCACTACCTCGTGTAAGCTCGATCAGTGGTGTGGCTGCGAAGCGACATCTCACACATAGGGTGAAATCTTTAATAGCTTTCCAAATACGCTTGAACTTCCCCATGGGTGACCTCTTCATTCTCAGAGCCCTCGATGGCGCTTCAGCGGCGCTCCTCTCCAAGTCTTCCATATCCCAACTACCGGCTAGAACTTCTTGGAAGGACCACTTCTGACCCTCTCTGCGAAAGCAGTTGGGTGAAGACTCATCGATTTCTTCGACTTACTGTAGCACCACACCCGAGGATATCGAGGCAGCGGACATTGAGAGGTTTCTCTTTAGGTTCACCAATATAGTGCTTGCACCTCTCGGCCATTCACTCAAAGCGTGTCACCACTATAACCACGAAGTTCTAGAGCGCCTCCGGGAATGATTTGGAGAATCTCGAAGGGCGGACCAGCGTGTCCTCAACTTTCCGAAGCAGATGTAACCTGGAATTGTATAGAAGAACTTGTTCGCCGACATGGAATTCTCTCTTCTTAATATTAGCATCATGGAGTAGCTTCATCTTATCTTTACTAATCACTGGCACTTTCATAGGCTGGAGTGCAGATCGTCTAACTCATATAGCTACTGCGATCGATGTTTTCCACAAAATGGGAATCAAAGTTCAAAAACTTTGTAGCCCAATAAGCTCTATGCTCTAACTCGACGAGCGAGATGACATGGCTTTCCATAGACCATTTGATATGGAGATGTCCCCATAGGGGTTTTATAAGCGATTCTGTATGCCCAAAGTACATCATCAACTTCAAACTCAGTCTTTTCTATGGTATTATTTATCTTCTCGAGGATTTTCTTGATACTTTGGTTGCTTCTCTCAACACGACCACTAGTCATCGGATGATATGGTGTTCTGTCTTATAGCGAACACCATACTTTTCGAGAACTTTCTCTGAGGGGTCGGTTGTAGAAATGCGTCCACTTCATCAGCGATCAAGCGCGGACATCCAAACCTCACGAAGATATTCTTCTTTAGAAATTTCATGACCGTTTATGATCATTGTGAGGAGTGGCTTGAGCCTCCACCCATTTAGACACGTAGTCTCACATGAGACTAAGATGTATTTATTACCGCAAGATGATGGGAATGGTCCCATAAAATCGATACCCCATACATCAAAGACTTCGCATTCGAGGATGGGTTTTAAAGGCATGTCAAAGCGCCTTGTCGAGTTCGGTCCTTTGGCACCTATCACAAGCTTTCTGAAAGCTTACGTGTCATAAAGATCGTAGGCCAATAGAAACCGGATTGAAAGATCTTAGCAGCGGTTTTCCACGGACCAAAGTGACTCTCTATGGGTCCTTTGTGGCCTTTGCTCAATAATATCGCGTTGCTCGGATTACGGAACACATCTCACTAAGCAAACCATCTTTCTGAGATCTTAAAAGATAAGGTTCATCCCAAGCGAAATATTTCAAATCAGAGAAGAACTTTTCTTCTCACGATAAGACATTTACGGATCGAGATAACGGGCATGAAGGTAGTTTACAATGGAAGAATACCATGGGACATCGGGAGGACAACCGTCTATCAACATAATGTTTTAGAGGAAAGTAAAGATCTATATCATCTGGTTCATCCTTTTCCTCATTTAACATTCTAGAAGCGTGATCCGCCACTACATTTTCTTGCCCTTTTTGTCCTTTATCTGAGCGTCAAACTCTTGTAGGGTCGGTATCCAGCATAATAAGGCGCGGTTTAGCTTCTTTCTTAGTCATCGAGATACTTGTGAGCGGCGTGATCGATCCACGATCACTTGAGCTCTAACAAGTAACTACGGAACATGTCCATAGCAAAAACTACGGCCAAAAGTTCCTTTTCCGGTAGTGGTATAGAATTAACTTGAGAGGGTTCAATGTGTGATTTGGCGTAATAGATAGGGTGGAATTTCCCTTTGATCTTTTGTCCCGAGCAGCACCAATGACATAGTTTGATCGTCGCACATAAGCTCAAATGGTAGGTTCGATCGAGCGATATAAATTGGAGGCGGATATTAAGCGATCCTTAAGCTCCTCAAGCGCTTGCTTGCGGCTCTCATCAAAATTAAACTCAACGTCTTCCTTTAGTAAAGTGGGCGGGGCTTGGCTATCTTGGAGAAGTCTTGAATGAATCTTACTGTAGAAACCGACATGTCCAAGAAAACCTCTAACTTCACGCACATTCTTGGGGTAGCTCATCTTTTCGATAGCTTCTACTTTTGCCTGTCAACCACATACCTTTGCATTTGAGATCTTGTGGCCAAGAACTATTCCCTCATCTACCATGAAATGGCATTTCTCCCAATTAAGTACTAAGTTCTTTTCCACACATCTGGATAACACTTGATCAAGATTGTCAAGGCAATCATCAAAAGACTGACCGAAAACCGAAAAATCATCCATAAAAATCTCCATACACTTCTCTACAAGCCCGTCAAAGATAGCTAGCATACATCATTTGAAAAGTGCATTTGGGGCATTGCAGAGGCCAAATGGCATTCGCGATAGCGAATGTACCGTAAGAAGCGAGGTAAAAGTGGTCTTTTCTTGGTCAATTTGGATCAATGGGTATCTGGAAGTATCACTGAATATCCATCTAGGAAGCGGTAGAATCGTGCCCGCCAGGCGCTCAAGCATCGATCAATGAATGGAAGGGAAAGTGATCTTTCATTGTGACCTCATTGAGCTTCCGATAATCGATCTGGACTCTGTAACGGTGACAAGTCTCAATGCTATTTCCTCTCCCTTCTCATTCTTCTCAATCGTAATTCCACCTTTCTTGGGAACTACTTGAGTTGGGGAAACCCATTCACTATCGCGATGGCATAAATGATTCCCATGTCCGAAGTTTAATGATTTCTTTCTTAACCACCTCTTGCATATGAGGTTGAGCCTTCTCAGGTTTATCTAACACATTTTGCACCCTCATTCGTCTTGATCTTGTGCATCTGGATGTTCGGAGATATCCTACGATATCTCTCTACTTGCCAACCAAAGGCTTTTTCATTCTTTTTCAAGGCGTTGATTAATTTCATCTCCTACAGTCGAGGCAGTTTGGCGAGAAATAATTAAGGGAAGCTTGTCGCCTTCTCTTAAAAACACATACTTAAGATGTTTAGGCAGCGGCTTCAACACCAAATCTGCTGCAGAGGGGTCTTCCAAACTAGATTTAAGATCTCACTTTTCAACTCAATATCACTTGAGTTTACTCTGTGGTCCCAGCGCCAAAGCTTCTCCTTCCAACAACTCGTCCTCGACATCATTTGCTAATTGATCTAGATTGACCACACCATGAGTATTTAGATTATCAACCAATCGCTCATATTCAACCTACGACCATGACTTGCTTATCCATATAATCGGTAAAATCATCCGTCATATAATCAATGGAAAAAGCGGTCGAGGGCAGAGGGCACTTGAATGGACTTGAGACATTGTAACTCACCTCTTGATCACCAACTCGGATAGTCACTTGCCCACCATCGCAATCGATGAGGGCTCTGGCTATAGATAAGAAAGGTCTTCCAAGAATCGGGGGGCGTTTTTCGTCTTTCTCCATGTCTAAGACATACCAGTCAAGCTGGAAAGGTAAATCTATCAATCTGAACCAAAAGCGTCTTTCGGGATCCTGAAGCTTTCTTAGAAGATCTATCCAAAGCTGTAGACTCATAGTAGTGGGTTCTAGAAGGCTTTGTAAACCATTTGTTTGCATACAAACATTGGCATAAGGCTTATAGAGGCACCTAGATCACACAAAGAATTAGGGAAGACTAGACCTCCATTAAGGCTGTAATCACGTACTTACGAGGGTCACCTCTTTTAATTGGTAAGTTTTCATAATTAATCATGGAACAATCCTCGCCAATTTGCCTTTCCATGCACTGCTAATTTCTTTTTGAAGACACAACATCCTTGATAAACTTTGTATACTTAGGCATCTCAACCAAGACATCGATAGTGGAAGATTTACGAGTATTTTCAAAGGTTCACACCTTTCCGTACTTTTGTCCTCACTCAAGGAATCTTGCTCTTTCTCGGTGGAAATGGAAGCTTCTTAAGGTCATTCTCAGAAAAGACTTTCTTTGAGGATGCACTTACTGACTTTGTCTTCGGATCTTTCCATCGAACGAGCTTTCTCAGATTTTTTTGTAGTCGAGGATCGGCCTCCTCACTTTCGATTGCTTTTCGGTCCCGAGGATCGGCCACTTGAGGATCACCAACTTCTTCACCTCTCGGGGATCACCCACGAGTTTTCTCTTCTTGGTGAGGAAGTGTAGGTGCTCGGCTTCCCTCTGCCTTATCAATGGCGGGGAGGGGCTAATGGTTTCCCTGGTGGGAAGGACCACTAACTTGAGTACCGCTTCTCAGATTCATTGCCTTTGGCCTCCTCTTTACCGTATTGAATTGATGGCACGAGGTCGGTACATGGGCCTTTGTTCAAGTCGGCTTGAGCAACTTGACCACCCTTTGGATTCTTCGGTGGCCCAGGCGGTTTGCCAGGGTCTGAAGCTAGCTTTGCTCGACTAGTTGCCCAATTTGTCTCTCAAGATTCTTCATCGATCTACTTTGCTCCTCCAATTTAGCTTCAAGATTGGTAGATTGGGAGGGGCCTTGAGAGTTTTGGAGATTTGAAGAATAGAAATTTGGTGGGCCGACTTTGAAGCGAGAGTTTGAATTGGAAGGCCAATTACGATTGAATTTTGCATAGGATTGGAAAAATTCGAGTTTTGGTTACGATTAAACCAGGGTTTCTATTGAAATTCGATTCGAATTAAAATTGAATTAGGATTGAAATTTGAAGATGGATTAAACCCTTGGTTTTGAAAATTGCCCTGGCCAGAAGGCGATTGAACCTTTGATTGTTACGGCCATAGAATGCATTCACTTCCGCATTCGTCCGTTCATAAGGCAGAATTTAGAAGTGTGCCCCACCTCGTCACAATTCGACATGTGACTTGATTATCTTATCCATAATCATGAGCGGCATTCACTTGATAAGGTGCGAGGGGATTAAATTGACATTGGCCATTCATATGGCGGTCAGCCAGCGATTTCGCAATCTGAGAACACGAGGGTTACGTGGAAAAAGAGAAGTTTGATTTATCGGGTTTGGAACTTGAGATGGTGCCATCAGCCTGCGACAAAGCGATCAAACTTTGCAAATTGACTTCCTCAACCTTGGGAGGAGGAGGAGCTTGAATTTCTTGATAAGAGGGCATAGTTATACTTTGCAATGTCCTCAAGCAGTGCCCATCCCTCTTGAGCGTTTTCTTGAAATGCCCCACGGAAGAGCTATTGACCATGCCTTTTGTAAGCTCGGTCAATCCACTAAAGAAGGTGTTGACTTGCCTTTCCATTGGCAAGCCATGGTGAGGACACTTTCTAAGAAGAGACTTGAATCTCTTCCAACATTCGAAAAGGACTCATTCTCTTTACGGTAGAAAGTGAATATTTCATTTAAAGCTTTGGGCGAGTTTTGAAGGTGGAAAATATTGACTCAAGAACTCCTTTTGAGTTACGCCGGTGGTGATAGATCGGAAGGGAGAGAGGTGTACCACTCTTTAGCCTCTCCTCTCAAAGAAAAAGGAAAAAGTTTTAGCTTGATAGCATACTCACTTACTCCTTGGATGCGTGTAGTACCGCATATCTCTAGAATGTGTGTAAGTAGGTATGCGGATTCTCGATTGATAGCCGTGAAAAATTGATGCATCTTTGCATCATGCGGATAAGTCCTGGCCGGCTCAAAGGTTTGTGCGGTAATGGTTTGGAATAACAATAGCGGGTTGACTTTGACCGCTGGCATGGCGTGATCGCCAGCGTACATCTATTATTAGCGGCCATTATAACAAAATCAGTGATTTCCTTTGCTAATTGATCTTCAAGATCTTGCTCGGCTCTGTCTGCCAGAACCACAGAACGGAAAATCCGCCTGTTTGGCCGGACTACGGTTCGCTCGGGGTCAGGGGTGTATAATAACGGTCCCTTTCGACTCCGAGTTTGCATAAACCGGACCAAAAACAAGTAAAAAGAAGCCTAAAAACTAAGAAATTAAAAGCCTGAACTAAAAATTAAAAGCCTAAAGAAAAGAAAAGAAAGAAACAAGATTATTTAAGAAAAAAAGGACCAGACGGACGTCAATGTCACTGGGCGGGCGTCGGATGGAATTTGGCTGGGCCGGGCGTTTAGTGGTCCAAGCGCTCGTCTGAAAGGCGAGAATACTTATGCGGGCGTCCAAATATTATGGGCGCTTCGTCTAAGTGGTTAAAAGCGAGCAATTGAAAATTTTCCAGCGGACGGACGTCCGATATCCGAGACGCCCGTTTGGTAGCGGGAAAATTATAGCGAAGCAGAAATTTGCGGAAAAATATGCAGACAAGAAGGGAACCAAAGGATAAAAGCGAAAGAGAGAGAGAGAAAGAGGGAGAATTAATCACAAGAGAACCTTAAACCTAAGCTAAAACCCTAATTAACTAATCACTAAGCGATTATCAACTAAAGCGAAATTAAAAGCGGAATAAAAGCAGGACAAACAAAAACAACAGAAAAACAGAAAAACAAAGACTAGACAACCGTCCGGTTCCCCGGCAACGGCGCCAAAAACTTGTCACGGATTTATCTAGCACAGCAAACAAGTAATAAATATTTATAAATCCGGTTTCCCTCAAGTATAAGGATCGTATTAAAGAGGTTGATACCGGGTCGATCTTACGGGGAACTAAACGATTGTGATTCTAGCTTTTGTCTAACCTAAACTATGTCACGAAACTAATCTAAACAGTGAATAAAAATCGAACAAAACAGAAAATAAAACTAGACAGAGGATGTAATCCAAAGCTAGGAAGGATACGGGCTGCGAACCAATTCAATACTAAACTAAACTAAGATGCAAATAAAACTAAACTAACTAAACGAATTCAAGTTTTAGGGATTTAAATCAAGTGTGTAATGAACAAACGAGGATTGATCCACCTATCCAACAAGCATTGATTTCCTATCTCGATTATGTTGTGGTTTTTATCTAGGTTGTGATTCACCTTATCTAAACATGAACCCTAATTCCTTAGAAAGTTCATCTATTAATCTATTATCTTCCAATGCAAGATTAACGCGTTTCCTAACCAAAGGTGTAAACTTTATGGTTGTAATCTAGCAATTAAACCTATTAACTTCCGTTATGATAGATTCGAATTACTACTCTTATTCATGATGATCTAGGGTTTATTAAGATTTCCATCAACAATAAACAATCACACATGCAGATCTTCCGATGTAAAAGCAATTAAACGTAATAAACATGAATAAGAAACAACCTTTAAATAAAAACTCACAGTATAACCGAAGAAAACGAAATCAACAATCGTTGGATGGCTTCACAATACTCGTTTGATGAAGCTTTTAGCCTCTAAACATCCTCAGCAACTCGAATTTGCAGAAATAGTACATAAAAAGTAACTAGTTTAATCTAGATCTAAAGTGCATAAAAACTAGAATAAAAAGGACAAAAGCGCAGCCTAAAGCCGCCCCCTAGGTTTAGGGTTTTGAATAATGAGTGTATCCTCCTTTTGTGTGGAGAAGCGACCGACTATATATAGATTTTAAAGTCGGTTTTGACAAGTCGTCGGCTACGGACGCCGTGCCGGATCTTGAGCGCCGTCCATACTTCATATGAACTTCAAATCGGGCGAGTCATGATCAGGCGCTTTCGTCCACCCAGCGTCCACCTCGGCGTCAAACTTCACGAATCAACTTTCCATCCCTGGGCGCTCGTTCAATTTACCAGACGTCCGTCCCACTGGGGCGGGAGATTGCAGGCCTTGATCAATATGGTGAATTTCGATTTCTTGATCTCTATCTCTTTTCATCTTCTCAATTCCTTCATTATCTCTTTTAATCATCATATATTTCGACTCTTATCTCTTTTGATCATCATTTGAGCCTTGAAAAATGTGTCTACATCATATAAAAACACCACAAAATGTAATATCGCTCAAATAATCATAAAAACATAATTAAAGCACATAAATCAACCTATTTTGCAATTAACTCTTTTGAAATATCATTTACTCAATATATTCATTAAACACATGCTTCTTATGCAATTTAGTACAAATACGAGGAAAAATATCCTAGAATATAGCATTATAAATCGTATAAAATCACCTTAACAGGGGCATCATTTGACCGGGATAATACTTGGGGTATTGACCTCCTTGTCCCATGTAGTTTACCCTCTTCCGTAGTTTCAACTTGGGCCACATCCTTTTCTCACTAGCCACCCCTTTCTAAAGCGATCCATACGAGCACTTACTAATGTAACTGCGTCGAGATGTTGGACAATTGTTGAAGGATCTCTTGAGAAACATCGAGAATCAAATACCTGACTACCTTCTTAACGAAGCTTTACCATTCCATCGACTATTCATCGCGATCTTTTCCACTTTTTCCCATGCTTTATCGGGTGATTGATCCATAAAAGCCCCACCACTTGATGCATCCAACCTAATCTGGTATGTTTCTTCAATTGCATTGAAATAAGTGTGCATCAAGAGCCAAAGGGCTATATCATGATGTGGACATTTCGAGTGCTTCCTTGAACCTTTCCCGTGAGTCGGCTAAAGATTCACGAGGTAGTATCTTGAATTGTAGAATTTACATTAAGTAATTTATTCGTCTTGCTTGGTGGGAAATATCGATTCATGAACACTCGCAATAACTCATCCCAAGTCGTGATCGAATCAGGAGCCAACGAAAGTAACCATTGTTTTGCTTTTTCCCTCAAAGTGAAGGGAAAAGTGTCAACCGGATGTTTCTTACGGTATGTTAGGTGGCTTTGACGGTATTAGCAACTTCTAAGAAATTCGAACATGGGTACTTGGATCTTGGGTTTGTGAACCGGTAAAACTAGCATAATTGCGCACCATCCCGAATTACATTAGGCTTAGGGTGGTAAGCTTCAATAGGATTTGTCGGTGGTTTGATTGCTGGGACAAACTGTTCAATGGATGGAGTAGCATAGTCAAACAACGTATTTTCATGAGCTTCAACAACTCCCCCATCACCATTAGCATTATTTCGCTGTTGCAAAGCCATCTCCTCTTCAGTTTCAATCAAATCTGGAATCTCTTCTTCAGATTCTTCCTTACCTTGAAGATCGGCTTCACTCAAGTCAACCTCTAAACTCTTCCCCGAAGATGCCAAAGCCTTTTTCCGCGATGCGTTATTGGCCCTACAAGTTGCTTCGATTTGAGAATCTAAAGGAAGCAGATTCAGTTTTAGAGCTTGAGTCATGCAACTGCAACACTGAAACAACAAAAAAACTGTCGGAGAGGCAAGGTTGGCTCATTGAACCGAAGACAATTCTCGGTTCGGCGTCGAGAAAACTGAAAATCAGCAACACAGGACTCTGTCTCAGCACTGGGTGACCACGGATGCAAAAAAGCAGACTCTCCTCCAAACTCGGAAAATTCAAAAATAATCTAATCCAAAAACAAAAATCAAGAAAACAAAAATAGAATTTAGATAGTAGAAAAGACTATAACCTTGAACATCAAAACTAAGTCTACGTTACCAAAACTAGTCCCGGAAGCGGCGCCAAAAACTTGTTCGTGAAAATCACAACTACACTAGCAAGCGGACTAGGTCAAGCGTAGTAGAGCTCAATTCGTGAGCAAGGTCGATATCACAGGGACTTGTTCGATAATTATGCAAACTTAGTTATAAAATTCAAGATTACGGGTGGTTTGTGGTCTTTGACCAAAATAACGTGGAAAATTAGGTAAAAGAATGGTTTATCAAATCAAGGCGAGTTTTAACCACTTTTAAGAAAGTAGATCGAATGAACTAGTTAATTATTCCCTAATCGTTTCCTATATTGATCATACACTTTTGTCATTAAAGTTCCAAGAATCGAATCAATTATTGGTGTATTTTCCTAAAGTGGTTCATAGATCGCGCGCGGACTCTAGAACCCTATGAATAGCTAAGCGTCTCTGTGTGCGCGGGCTAGAACAATATTAACTAAACACGAATTAACAACTAGAAAATACCGATAATAAATACCGTAAACCTCGCTACGTAACCACCGTGCACGGGCTAGTTAACTAATAACGATCTAATTGTTTCTTGTCCAATTACTCTTTTCAACCTTAGTTCCTTCAAGAATAATTTACGAAATCATGCAAAGAGTTGATCAAGTTCTAAACATGTAAGTTAAAACGAAACAATAGAAATAATCAAAACAATTCGTATCGGGGAAACTAAATCGTTAAGGCTTTTCTCCAATATAGACCGTTGGGTACTCTTCCAAAACAAAGTCTTTTCCCCGAGACCGGGCGTTTCTCGTGTATGAATCAATATAAATCACGATTAGGTGCAAATTAACATCGTTCAATTCGATCTACAAATAATTTAACCTAACATGCTTGTAACAACGATAATCATCACGAATTCATAAAACATAGAAGAAAAAGTCAACATGATTACCTAAAAGCACAAGACAAATCTTCTAGCTACTTCCTCCGCGATAAATCACCACTCAAACGAACATGCCTAAGCCAAACTATTCTCAAACAATGAAGAAAACACGAACTTTTATTGAAAATACTTTAAGTAAATTATGCGCTCTCAAAATCATGTGTATTATGATGTATTACATCTTATTTATAGTAAATAAACCGACCTAAGGCTAAAAAGGGTAAATCTATAAGTTTTAGGGTTAAGTCGGCTCGCTTAACCGACGACCAGTGGTGCCCTACATTCGGCGTCGGGCTGATCTGGACATGTCGAGACACGTCTTGGGCTTATGCGGGACATATCCTGGACACATGGGGCATTTGTACCATAGATGTTTTCGGTTCGGCGTGTTGGTTGTCCTCTGGCTTGTCTAGAAGCGTGTCTGGACCGATCCCGAGCATTCCTTGGTCACTGGGTCGCTTTTACGAGAATCATGCTCGGTTCAACGCCCTAGCCTTTTCTTGGGCTTGTCAAGACTGATCTGGACATGCAGGGCATCTGGGTGATTCTTGGGCATGTCTGGCCTTGTCTGGGCTTGTCCAACGGCTCGACTTGGTTCTCCTCCGGTTCGATCTTGGTCTTTCAACATGTCTTGGCCCAAATCCACTTTGTCTCAAATTAGTCCACCAGTTATTCCTACAAAGAATCATAAAATGTGTAGTAATACAATTCGGTATAGAAATAGGATAAAAATACGAAAATGATCCACGATAAAAGCTCATACGTAACTAACAATCAAATTAAGCACTTTTACGTATAGTTTATCATGAATTAATCTTGTTTAAGTCCAATTTCGGGGGTAAATTGATATAGAAAATGTCATAAAGTTGATTCGCATCATTCTTTACCCAAGAGAATCTGAATATGAGACAAAGGAGATGGTTGGAGTTTGTTAAGGATTATGACTTGGAGATTCAAGTACCATCCGGGTAAAGCGAATGTAGTGGCGATGCTTTGAGCAAGAAAACCGGTGTTTGCAGTTTCAAGTGTTGAAGATGTTGCGAAAGGTTAGATGGGTTGAGAATCCGAAGCTTTGATCAGATTGAAGACCGACAGTTTGTGGCACCATTCTTAGCAAGATCTGAGTTGATGGATGATATTCAGGAGAAGCAAGATGAAGACCCAGTTTTGGTTGACTTGAAGCGAGTTGCAAGGAAAAGCCCACGATGGGGTTACGTGTTAGACAAGAATGGAAATCTTTGGTACCGGGATCGTTTGTGTGTGCCTAATGTTGGTGATTTAAGACAGAGAGTCATGGGAGAGGCACATAGGATCGCTTTTGCGATCCATCCGGGAGCCACTAAAATGTCAGAGACTTGAAGGAAAGGTTTTGGTGGCCTCGATGGCGGAGATAGCCAAGTTCGTTTGCGAGTGTGATACTTTGCGGAAGGTTAAAGCGAACATAGAAGACCGGGAGGAATGCTTAAGCCTTTGGATATTCGGAATGGAAGTGGGATAAGATCACTATGGATTTTATCACCGGCTTACCTAAGGCGAGAGGCGGTAGTGATGCGATTTGGGTGATCGTGGACCGATTGACCAAGTCCGCTCATTTCTTACCGTATAAGGTTGATATGCCCTTGAAGAAGATGCGACACTATACTTGGACAATATAGTGAAGTTACACGGAGTTCCTAACTCTATAGTCTCGGATCGAGATAGTCGATTAAATCGATCGGTTTCGGAAAAGTTTACAAGCGACTTTGGAACCAAGTTGGATTTGAGTACGGCCTTTCATCCTCAGACGAGATGGACAATATGAGAGAACTATCCAAACACTAGAAGATATGTTGAGAGCTTGTGTTTTGGAAGTAGGCGGATCATGGGATGATTACCTCTTGGTAGCGGAGTTTGCCTATAACAACAGATTATCATGCAAGTATAGGCATGCCACCGTTTGAAGCGTTGTATGGAAGAAGATGTAGAACGCCACTTTGTTTTGGGATGAAGTCGGGAAAGACAAATCACCGGGCCGGAATTGGTTGAGCAAGCTAAAGAAAGAGTTCAGTTGGTTAAGAAGAATCTGAAGGCGGCTCAAGATAGACAGAAAAGCTGGGCAGATGTTAGAAGGAGACCTCTTGAGTTTGAAGTTGGTGAAAGAGTTTACCTACGAGCTTCACCAATGAAGGGGAGTGAAACGTTTTGGACAAAAGGAAAGCTAAGCCCTAGAATACGTTGGACCTTTTGAGGTTACGGAAAGAGTTGGACGGTTGGCTTACAAGCTTAAGTTACGGAATCCATGTCAAGAGTCCATAACGTGTTTCACGTCTCGATGTTGAAGAAATTTTTGACCAAGACGGATGTTGAGACTAATGTTGATCCGGAGATTCTTCAAGACAATCTTCCGTATGATGAGGTACCGATCGAATTTTGGACCGGAAAGGAAAGGTGATTAAGAGGCGGTTGATTCCTTTGGTTACGGTGCAATGGAGCAATCACTCACGGATGAAGCTACTTGGGAAGTTGAGGGCGATATGATCGGCGAGTTTCAGATTTTATGGACTTACGGTATGTTCTAAGTTTCGAGGATGAAACTCCTTTAAGGGGAAGAATGTAATATTCCGATTTTCGGGAAAAGGCAGACGTGTCATTTTGCGAAAACGAAATATTGGGTTCGGTTCCTTTTATTCGGAGTTTAATAATTTGGATATTTATGTACATATTTTCGAGATATATATATATATATATATATTTAAGGAAGAAAATCTGGTTTAATAAGGGTGATTAAGAAAAATCAGAGCAATTAGGTAATTTTGGGATTTTTCCTATTTAAGGAAAAATTAGCCTAATCAGTCCCTTAAACTTTTAATCAGATTTTCCACCTCCAAAACTCATCTTCTGCGTGAGAGAGTGAGAGAGAGCAAGATTAGGGCTGAGGGTTTTGTTCATCGATTGCTAAGTCAAATAGTAACGGTTTTGGATCAGTCGAGCACCGGAATTGTTGTGAAGAAGAAGGCGTTTTGATTGCGAAGGTTGAAGCTTTGATAAGGTATGTGTAAGCCCCAATTCAGTTCATCTTGAGTTTGATGGATTCAAACTCATCAATTAAATAGTTTTTGTCGTTTAGGAGCATGTGATTGAATCTAATCTAAGTTTGGATTTATCACACATATTTTCTGCAGAAAAAAGGGGCGGTTTAGCTGCTGTTTTTCTGAGTTTGGACTTGGATTTAGCTGCTAAAAAGGTAAGAGGCTCTTCCTACGATTTCAATTATTGTTATTAAAGTTTAGATCATGTTTTATGATGCGTAGACGCAAGAAAAAGGTAATATTTTGTTGATCAAAGGATCATAGACATTTAGATATTTTTTCTACGTTTTACTGAGTTGAAATCGATGTCAATTAGGTTAGAAACGGTTCAGAAATTGCGTTTTGAAGATTTTAGTGTTTTGGGAAAACCCAGGCGAACGGGCGTTTGCATTAGGCAAACGGGCGTTCGCGACCCTAGTAGCTCAAACGGGCGTCTGCACAAGGCGGACGGGCGTTTGAGGTCAGAATTTTGATCCAGGATGTAGCTGTTTTTTACGGACGGGCATCTGGGGTTAGTGGACGGGCGTTCATTGCCAAACGGGCGTCCATAGGATGTCAAACGGGCGTCCATAGGATGTCAAACGAGCGTTTGACCTGTTTTACCTTGTTTTTACCATTTTAGCATTTCAGCTTGGTTTTTGGCTTCATAATCATGTTTTCTTTGTTTTAAACCCTTAATCCTGATATGTTAACATTAATTAAATATGAACAAGCTTCGATTGAACTTCGATTCGTTCAGTTAAAACACCGAATGTACTCTTAAAGGGAGTTGAAGTTCGGATCCGTCGAAAAGGGCATGAAAGGGCTTGTGCTTTGATGAACTAGGGTTCATCAATATGCGTGTAATTGATAGGATGAGATGTCTAGATTTCTAAGTGAGGAGTAGAGGCGATAAGGTGAGTATTATTCGAAAACACTTAGGTGACTAGTTAATTCACATTAATAATTACATAAGTGTAGTAAAAGCTAAAACGTCATCTATTCTTGGTTAGGCAATCGATTCAAATCGGCGATGTGATACGTTCGAGAAAAGGTGGACAACGCCATCGGCAAAAGGGTGAAGGGTAGTGGAGGAAATCCATCGAGCATATGCATACCGGGAGATCCGGGACTACCGGTGCTAATCACCGTAGTTGGCAAGTATATCTCGTGGTGGAATTTTCACCATGCATTGTGTCCTTGAGGAATGATGTAACAAAGATAAGCTAAGCTAGAAACGTATAGTCATGACGTGTCGATGGGCATGGAATGAACCCTAAATTGAGTCGGTCTCACTAAGATAATATCTTTAATAATAACCTTAAATGTATTGTAGCTTCTACTTCTTACTTTGTACATTGTACTTACCTCAAATGCATGTTTATTTATGTGTTTGGGGGAGAGAAGACAAACAGGTAAATGATGAGTTCGAGGAGGACTTTGATGACGACGTTTGAGGACGCCGGAGTTGAAGACCTTGTTTATTATTCATTTATTTCATTTATTTCATAGACTTGGATTATTATTGGATTCTGTCGTTTACTTATAGTACTTTGGAATTCGTACATTTTGGATTCGCTGGTTTCGTTTCGAATGTAATAATATTACATTTCCTCTTTAGTTCTTTATTTCTATTCTTGGTTATTTGGAAAAAAATTACCCGAGTCTTTTAGCTTCCGTTTGCTTTTATTTGATACGACGTAGTAGAGGCTTACGTGTAATATTATTTATATAATATTATGCATGCCGAACGTTTCGATTTCCGGATAAGGACCCGGTGTCCGGAAACGGGCGTTACACTAAAGGTCGTGCATTTCACGGCCTCTTGAACATACTTAGTGTATATGTAAATCTACTTTAAAAATGACGAATGCCTGAATTTTATAAACCTTAAGTAGGGGGAATTTCATTAATATGTGTGTGAATAAAGGGTAATATTAGGTGTATTGTAGCAAGATTTTAAAAAAAAAATTGATAAACATATTTGTCTATTGAAATGGAAACATGCACATAGCGTTTATTTCGCATACAAGTCAGAAAAAGCATAAGTTTTGAAAGTAAAAGCTTAGATCCTCATATCTATAACACTTGTTTTTCTCATTTTTGGCTGCAAATAGAAGACTCCCAAGAAAAAGTGGCTGAAGCTTTCATGACTTTCAATTCTCTAAAACCCAATCTCCAAATTGTTGTTCCATACATATCTAAAGTGGATCTGAACTCTGTTGCAAAATCAGTAAGCATATTCAAGTTCAAGCCATATTATTATCAACCATTACAAGGAAATACACTACAAGAGAATGACAATAACATTATCTACCATTACAAGTGTGCGTATGCAAGGCGGCATGCATGTTAGGATAGCGAAAACGAAATACATTACAAACCAATGGCCAACAGTACACAAACTAAAAGATTAGCTTGTTTTGAATTTGTCCATGTTCTTCTTGATATGCCTTTGTTCAATTTTAACATTGTAAATATCGTTATGTTTGATGAGGTAAGTTGGCCCAAAAAAAACAAAAGAATCTTGTCAGCATTAGCACAGAAAAGCAAAGAGCTTGCATTCTTGCCATTCCATCATCAAATCCGAACCGGTATACACATGTTCATATATAGACATACCAAAAAAAAAAACAGTATATCAATTTGATTAAAATATGAAGGTTCCAAAAGGTGCAAGCAAAATTAGGATTTTAGTCTACTAACTCGACCTACTTTGGATTTTAGTCGTATTGTTTGTTCAAGTGAGGAAAATGGTCCTCTTTTTTGGAAAATAATCCTATCCGTAGTAAATAGCTAATTGGGCACCGGAATATTTAAAAAGCGACTTACGTTAGCGCCCACTAGTACGCCACACATCAAATCTACGTAGCTATGGACCCCATTTACATTAAAAATTTCTCCTTCCAATTTCCTCCAATTTCATCCCTCAAAATCTAATCCCTAACTAATTTGCAATTTTCAATTTGAAATTGTTGAGATAGGCGATGAATCATTTGCAATTTGGAATTGTAAGTTCTACAAAATAAATAGCACCAAAGTTCATAATATCTCTACATCAGCCATTGTTTCCGGCGGAAAATGCAGCACCACCACAACCTTCTTATCCAGATATACCATTCTTGCCGGAAGTTTCAGCCGGAGCATAACCGGGAAATACAGCAGCTCCACCTCCACCTCCGCCTGAAAATGCTAGTCCGGTTTCAACTATCAAGAAACAAAAAAGCAAAATATTTGCTATTGGAATGTCAATCGAGAATGTTATTTCAGGAATTTTGTAACTAAGATCAGCATTTGTCTTCTTTTATAAGCAAAATATTAAAGAATCAGATGAATCCCAGAAGAAAATTGGGGGAAATTGTAAGGAGAAATCATTTTTTAAAGTAAAATGGGATCCACATCCACATAGGATTCAATGTGGCTGCCTAGTGGCTGCCACGTAAGCGTTTTTCAAAAATTCCGGTGTCCAGTCAGCTATTTCTGGCGGATAGGACTATTTGTCCACACAAAAAAAACAAGTTAGATGACCATTTTCCTCACCTAGAATAATGCAGGACTAAAATCCAAAGAGCAGAAATTCTGCGACTAAAATCCTAATTTTACCCAAAAGGTGGGAACAATAAATGTAGAGAAGGTGTATCATGCAACACAAAAATGAGTACGTTTTCAACTGTAGTAAAGTATTAAATTTGTGTAGTAAAGTACATACTAACACAAAAATATTGCATTTGTGTAGTAAAGTAATGAGTCCGTTTTCAAAAAGCATTTGAACGGAAAAGCCACGCCACGCGCAAAAGATTGAAATGTTCAGGAAAATGATATGGCAATTCTTTATCTAAAGCAAATTTTCCTTTTCACTAACCTTTCCTGCATCTAAAAAACCAGCAAGTTTCCTCTACATATTGCACAAACGGCTAGTTCGTGTCTCTCTATTTTAACCTCTAGACGAGGAAAAAAAGAGCCGAGTCACACGATCTTATATCTCAACCTCTCAAATCCCTCTCTTGGCCGATAAAAATGGCACATCAAGATGCATTTACTCTCTGTAACAATGAATCATTAGATAGACAGAAAAATTTTGTGAAAAAATAGACAGATTAATAATTACCTACTTATTACAAAACTAAGAGGATATAAAGACACCGTAGCAAAAAATCCGGAATTTTTCCCACCATACCACCATTTTCTGCTCCTCATCCCATGAATACCACCCAAGGCAAAAAAAAAAAAATTTGGGACGCAATTTTCTCCCATTTTTTTTACAAATGCTGCACGATCTTAAGGTCCTTGAATCACCTATTGGGTTCCCTTCCCAAATAGGGTTTAGTTTGGTTCCAAAACACCTAAATCGCTAAAACGGAGTGGTATTTGGGGAATGCAGTGGTAGTCACAGAAAAAGGCTGTCTCAAAAGTGGTATTTGGGGAAATGCCTCGCAAAAATCCTTAGTATATAAGAGCCCTGTTTAAAAAAAGAAAGGAAGAACAATAGTTCAGATGAGCACGACAAACCACAGTCGTATATAACAGAGATATTTATTTCAATGATCAGACTGGAAGACTTCCACACAGATGAAAATGTTAGCATAGTAGAATAGCTTACATAGTAGAATACAAGAGAGAGACTTATATATTTAAGCACAAAAAGAAACTAAAAAAAAAAAAGACTAAAAACCCTTAAGGCTAAAATACTAATAGCTAATATCTCCCTATACTAATAAGGGGGGAAAAAGTGTAGAAGAGTGACACTTGTTTTTTTTCTATTGGTCCGTCATTTTATTGTTCATCGGCCCAAAAGCCCGGCCCAATCTTTTTTTTTTTTAAAGATTTTCTTTTTCATTAGGCCCAAATGGAGAGAAAAGTGTTTTTTTTTTTTGTTTTTTTTTCTGAGGTGAAGGGTTAGAGTTAAATTGTTTGATTTTAGAGGACTCAATTGTATTTTTAATCTACATATTAGCTTTAATTTATTTTTAATCTTATTATGTGTGTTGTGCTTAAGATGTATCCGATTCCAATTTAATTACATATTATTTTGCTTTCCATTGAGATCTTTTTTTTTTTGGTCTTATCCTAATACGATCTGTACGTGATATTTCAATATACTATATAGTTTGTTAGGGAAAAATGGAATTTTAGTCCGATAACTTGCTTTTCATTTTTCGATTTTAGTCCTTTTTAAACTCGGTGAGAATTTTGGTCCGTTAAGTTTTAAAAAATCGGATTTTAGTCCTTTTCGCCGGAATCTTGATGTGTCATATTAATCCGTGTGAGAGGCTGCTTGAATTGGCGGTCATGTGGCATGACCATCTTGAGTTAAGCGCCATGTGGCGGATTGGTGGCATGTGGGGCCCATCTTGAGTTTGAAAATAAAACTGAAGCCAAGGGAATTCGAACCCATGACCCCTTACCTAAAATTCAGCTCCTTACCACTATACTACCAAGACCAATTAGTATAAATGGGAACTAAAAATTATAAGTAATGTTTATACGTAAGTGTATGTATATAGACACTTATATACACGCACATAAATATGTTTTTGTATATTACGTAAGTGTGTGTGTAAAAATATAAAAACACTATTAGTGTTAAAAACAAATGTAAAAACACTATTAGTACGTACATGCATATACAAATGTAAAAAAATTTCGAGATCGCTACCGATATATATATATATATATATATATATGCGTGTGTGTGTGTATCTGTACGAACATGCATATACATATGTGTGTGTATATGTAAGTATGTATATAAATATATGTGTATATATATATGTACATACATGCATACATACATATATATATCTATATTATACATATATATACATACGTACATATATATATATATATATATATATATATATATATATATATATATACACAATAGTGTTTTTATATTTTTACACACACTTACGTAATATACAAAAACATATTTATGTGCGTGTATATAAGTGTCTATATACATACACTTACGTATAAACATTACTTATAATTTTTAGTTCCCACTTAGACTAATTGATCTTGGTAGCATAGTGGTAAGGAGCTAAATTTTATGCAAGGGGGCATGGGTTCGAATCCCATTTGCTTCATTTTTATTTTCAAACTCAAGATGGGCCCCACATGGCCGCAAACTCAAATTATGGTAATGCCACATGGCCGCCAACTCAAAGCAAATTTCTCACCGGATTAATATACACATCAAGATTCGGCAGAAAAGACTCGAAAATCCGATTTTTAAAACTTAACGGACCAAAATTCTCACCGGAGTTTAAAAATGACTAAAATCGAAAAATTGACAAGTTACCGGACTAAAATTCCATTTTTCCCGTTTCTGTGTGTTCTTTTCCTTTTTTGCGTATATATATTTTACATTGTGTGCCTATGCCGATTTTTTTTAGGGGCATCGTTTTTTGGGGTGCTACGTATTGATTATTTTTTTCCGTCTTCGTTTTTTTACTTCTATATATTGTGTGTGTCGGTTTTTTTCTTTGGTCAATGGTTTAGTAGTGTCGAAAGGTGTCGATTTTGTGTCGTGGAGTGTTGATAGTGTGTTAGATTTTAATTAATATTCATTTGATCAACCGACAACCGTTGGATATGGCGTCGGGGTGTATCGAAGCGTGTCGTGTCGTGTTTTGGGTAGAACACGTGTTGTTGCAGATAATGTCGAAGATAGCTTCATTTTTTCGGTTAAAATTGATTTAAGTAGAAATTGAAAAAAAAATTATTCGGTAGTGTCGAAAAGTATCCATACGATGTCGGGAGATGTCGAAAATGTGTCGGATATTCATTTCATACGCACTTATATTATTCTTCTATGAACATGTTTTGATGCCACCCTAAAAGTTGTGAGGGGTGGTTTGGGTTAGGGTGGTGGGAAGGGTAGGGTATAGTAAGATGGGTGGTGGGCACGGTAGGGTAGGGAGTTGTAGGGTAGAGTAGGATGGGGTGGTGGGTAGGGTAAGGTAGGGTGGGATGAGATAAAATAGGGTGTAATAGGCTTAGCTAGGTTGGGAGGTAGGTTAAGGTTTGTAGGTAGGTAGAGAGGTAGGGTGCGGTAGGGTGTGCTAATGTAGGTGAGGCGAGGTATGAGATGTAATGCGGTGATGTATGGTAGGGTAGGATGGTATGGTTGGATGATGTGGCGTAAGTTAAGTAAAGTTTGGTAGGTTGAATAAAGTACGTAATATAGGGTAGTTTGGTAAGATAATATGTGGTAAGATAATGTGGTGTAGGGCATGGTGAGGTAGGATTGGATAGGTGAGTGTTAAAAAATGTTGGGATAGGGTGCGGTTCGTTACATGCTACATTCTTCGTATTTAATATCGTCAAATAAGTTAAAACTTATAGCATGGGCACTCCGTGCATTGCACGGAGTCCTGTTTCACTAGTAAATATATATGCTAACACCCCCCCTCAAACTCACGATGGTACAGCAAGAAGCATCGAGAGTTTGTCAACGAAAAATCTATGACGCTCGACAGTGTGAGACTTCGTGAAGAAGTCAGCCAACTGCAAGGATGACGGAGTAAATGGTAGAGAAATGGTGCCGTGATCCAAATGATGCCAAGTGAAATGACATTCAATCTCAATGTGTTTGGTGCGCTCATGAAACACCGTATTGTGAGCAATCTGAATGGCACTCTTATTATCACAATACATAGGAGTGGGATCAGAAAGAGTAACTCCCATATCAGCCAGTAACCAACGCAACCATATAATCTCAACCGTAGTGGAAGCCATAGCACGATACTCTGCCTCGGTGGAAGAACAGGAAACTACATCTTGTTTCTTGCTTTTCCACGAAATAAGAGAATCACCAAGAAAAATACAAAACCCAGTCGTGGACTTCCGAAAGTTGGATCACCAGCCCAATCTGCATCAGAAAAAGCACGAAGCTCCAAGGAAGAAGTGGATGGAAACAAAAGACTCTAGTAAAGAGATCCCCGTGAGGTAACGCAAAATCGCACAACAACGGTCCAATGTATAGCGAAGAGGTCTTTGAAATAAAGCCCGACTAACAATGTGAACAAAGATAGGCAATATCGAGGCGAGTGATCGTCAAATAAACAAGAGGCGCCAACAATGGACCTATACAGAGTGGATCGGTAGAGGAGTGCCATCATCACGGAGTATACTTTGCGTTCATTTCGAGAGGAGTGTCGGATGTGCGAGTGTCGATGAGAGCGTGCACGGTGAATAATATCAATGACATACTTGGTGAGAGAGAGGTAACCTCGTGGTGAGAGAGGCAATTTCAATTCCTAAAAATATCGTAAAGGCCCAAATCTTTCATCTCAAAGCAACGGGACAAGGTTGCTTTCAAATCCACAATACCGTCAACATCATCACCCGTAATAATCATATCATCAACATATAACAAAAGGAGAACACGACCCGTAAGTCGATCGAACAAATAAAGCGAGTCATAAGGGCTAGTGACAAATCCAAAGGAGATCACAACCGAGAAAATCTATCATACTAAGCCCGAGGGGTTTGTTTAAGGCCATCTGGCGCTTTCTTAAGGCGACAAACCTGTCTGGAGCATGAGAAACACTGGTGGGGAACCAAATACACTTCTTCCTTCAAGTCGCCATTCAAAAGGTGTTTTTAACATCCATCTGAGATATATGCCACTGACGAACAGATGCAATAGCAATGAGGACACGGACTGAAGTCATCTTGGCAACAGGAGCAAAAGTCTCCTCATAATCTAAACCATACTCTTGAGCAAACCCCTAAGCAACTAAGCGGGCCTTGTATCGCTCAATAGAACCATCGGATTTCGTCTTAACTTTGTACACCCATCTAGAACCAATAGTCTTTTTACCTGCAGGAAGATAAACAAGGTCCCAAGTACCAGTCTTGTCTAAGGCAGACAGTTCCTCAGCCATAGCATTTTGCCAATCACGGGAACGAACAGCCTCCTTATAAGAGGAAGGCTCTAGACTTACGTATGCGTACTGGATAGCGGGGCTCAGCAAGATCCGTCGTCACAAGCGGTGATTGGGTAGCCATATCAGGGGTCAGAGAATCATCAATAATAGGTGCAGTAGGAGGTGAAGAGTCAGACGAGAAAGGATCAATGTGAATAAGATCAGATTTAGTCAAGTTGTGGGTGCTGGCGGGAATGGTGAAGAAAGGGATATGCTCAAGGAAGGAGACATGGCGAGACACATATAGTTTTCGAGAGGAGGGATCATAACCATGATAACCTTTTTGACCTATACCATACCCAAGGAAAACACATATAGCAACACGAGAAGAAAGTTTGGACAAATCTACATGTGGACGAAGAACAAAGCAAGTGGAACCGAAGACTCTTAAGAGAGAATAATTAGGTGTTTGACCAAATAATTGTTCATAAGGAGAAAGGCTAGAGTTATGAGCAGTCGGGATACGATTAATAATGTAAGCGGAGGTGAGGACAGCTTCTCCCCAAAACTCATTTGGAACACTAGCGGATAGCAACATAGACCTAGCTGTTTCAACAATATGTTGATGTTTTCTCTCAGCAACACCATTCAACTTGAGGGTATCGGTGCATGAAGAGTCGATGCATAGTACCTTCCGAGAAACAAAAGATCGAGAAAGGGTTCCACTAGTGTATTCCCCACCCAAATCAGAACGGAAACACTAAAAACAACGATTGGAATGTTGGGTTTTAACATAGGCTTGAAAATCAGTATAAATCTTAGTGAACTCAAAACGATGTTTCATCAAAAACACCCAAACATAACAGTATAGTCATCAATAAAGGACACATAATATCTAGACCCCCCTTTGGTAGGAATAGAGCGGGTCCCCAAACATCGAGTGGACTAAATCAAAAGGCGCACAAAATTTTGATGAACTATTATGAAAAGGCAAAGCAGAAAATTTCCCAAGTTTACATCCACTACAATCGAAATATCATGAGATTTCAAATCACCCAAAACACCAGTATTGCATAAAAATTTCAAACGAGAGTGTGAAACATGACCAAGTCTAGAATGCCATAAAAATACTTAGAGGATGAACTGGTTAAATGAAAAGAAGATAAATCAACAGAGGTGTCATTTGCATAGCCGTGAGTCTGTGACTCATCCAAAACATATAGACCCCCTTGTCTACGGCTGTCCCAATCGACCCTCTTGGAATCGGGATCCCGCATTGAGAACAAGAAGTGGAAGGAAAATGAACAGAATATCCAGAATCACATAATTGACCAACAGATGCAAGGCGAGAGTAAGTTTAGGGATACAATAGACATTTGAGAGAGACACGTGGGAGTGTGAATAGTGCCAATGCCACCTAATGGCAAATGTGAGCCATCAGCAGTAACAATAGTAGGGGAACATGAGTCAGAAGACAAAGATGTAAACTTAGATGAATCAGGAGACATATGAAAAGAAGCCCCAAAGTCTAAAACCCATAGGGATGACGGTTTACCTGAGGGATTTGATGAAGGCAAACCTGTTGGAGAACGAGTAGTCATGGAAAAATGCTGAGGCGGCGTGGCATGTCTGACCTGAGGACGGAGACTGAGTAGCAAGGAATCTCTGAAACTGTTCTGCAAGGGCATCCATAGAAGGATTCTGAGAAGAAGCCACATCCAAATCACCCGAAGGTGCACCCGCAGCCATATAAGATGACCCACTACTGGTCTGCCCTTGTCCGTACCACGTAATGCGTGGCTGTCCACCACGGTTATTCTCTTGAGACTTATCACCAGACTTCGAATTCTTCAAGGCTAATGCAAGGCACTGACTTTTCCAATGTCCAGGCTTCTTACAATAACGACACTCATCCTTTTTAGAAGTATTTGTCCGAAACTGTTGAGATGGTGCTGCTAAAACGGATGCAGAAGGGGCGGTTGGTACCTTTTCAGTTTGTGTTTTCAGACGAGTTTCTTCAGCTAACAACTCGTGAACCACTGAATCGACAGAGGGCAAGGGATTACGATGCATAATCGAAGCACGACAGTGCTCATATTCTAGACGAAGCGAGTGTAAGAGCTGAACAAGGCGCGATTCCTCCCGATGAACAATATAAGGTTCAAAGGCTTTCAATTCAGCAGACTCTGTCATAGCCAAATGATCCCAAAGAGCAGTGAGTCCAAAGATAAAATTTACGAATCGCAATCATTCTCGTGACAAAACACACAATTTCCCTTCTAGCGAAAGCGAACAGATATATTGGTGCGTATAAACAGTCTTCCCAAGTAGTCCCAAACTTCCTTTGTAGTTTCATACTTATCCAATTGCACACTAATCTTAACATCGACAGAATTATTAATCCAAGTAATAATTTTTGCATTGGCACAATCCCACTTATCGAGCAAATCAGCATAATTATCAGTACCTGCTTTGGGAGCTGTAGCAACCCCAGAGACATATTTCCACATTTCTTTCCCCCGAAGAATTTTTTTCATCACATAGCTCAAATACGAGTAATTTTTACCATCCAAACGAACAACAATTGACTGCAACGAGTCATCACTAGGAGCCATTGGTGAACCGAATAAGACCCAAAAAAAATGCATAAGTCGAAACTCAAGCAAATCGGACAATACTACACGATGGCCGGAACCCCAAACAAATCGATGCAAAATCGAGACAAATCGATGCAAAACTGAATTAAAAAACTCACCAAAGCGACGGCGGCAACAACCATATAGTTCGATCCGCGACAGTTGGGCTTTAGATGATTATAGGCTCTGCTACCATGTTAGCATTCATACAACCAAACAAGAATTGAAAATGAGAAGATGAATGCTGGAAGCTTGTGATATCAAAAGTGAAAAGCTTACATAGTAGAATACAAGAGAGATGCTTATATAGCCAAGCACAAAGCAAAACTAAAAGAAAAAAGACTAAAAAGCCCTTAAGGCTAAAATACTAATATATGCTAACATAAAAGAGAAATCAAACAGCCTGATAACTCAATTCAATTCAATTTTGAGCGACAACATTGAGTGACAATATCACGTTCAAAGAGTCTGATAACTCAACTAATCTACAACCTTAGTTGCTATCAATTTTTATTACGTTCTCAATTCCTTAAAATCAAAGCATGTTGAATATGTCACAAATATCTTAAGTATGGGTTTCCCTTCAATAGACAACCAGTATTATAACTCATCTATTCCAATATAAAAAAAAAATAGAAAAGATAAGACCAATACAAAAAGCAAAAAGCAAGGACCTTTTGCATTCATCTGAAACTGATAAAGGATATATTACTTAATCAACCAGAAATCAAAACATCCGGACTAAAAATATCATCGGATGAATATACTTAAAAACGCACTTAATCACGAGAACGAAAAGTGCACAAAATCCGGACACAATAAATAATTACGTGAAAAATAAGAAAGGAGTGTACATACTTTGCACTGTGTTGGCATGTTTCTGAATCTAGAACTTTATATAAAAACTGATAGTAGGAAACAACATCCCATATTGACCTTTCAATTTCTTGGATCATTAACTCATTGAAACAATTAATCAATTAATCCGGATGGAATGGGAGACCGACCCGGGCCCACAATACAAAGGGGCTCATAGTTACATGTTTTACGATTGTATTAGTTTATATAAATAGCCGAAAAATAGTAATTTTGAACATTGATCTATGTTGGTGTAGTGGAGAAGCAGTGGTTAATCTATTTTGTTGATGTAGGTTTGAATCTTGTCCATTACACTTTTTTATTTTTTTTTATTTTCTTTTCTTATTTTTATGTTTGTTTTTTTTATGTTTTAACCTTAAAATCTATCGGCCCTCAGTATATTCACGTTTATCTGTATGTTTTCCTCCTTTCAGCCTTCAATATATTCACGTTTATCTGCATGTTTTCCTGCTTACACTTCTAAATTTTTTTACCCCTTTAAGAAAAAGGAGAATTAGAGATAAGGACAACATTTGGAATATTTTTAAATAACAGAACAACTCAACATTTTTTATAGGAAGAAAGACAACTTTTATAATTTTTATAATCTAAAGGACAAAACAAACAAAATAAAAAAAATAAATCCGACGCACCGGCTGGAACGGACCTGTTCCAAAAAAAAAAAATTATCTTTCCTCTCTGATTTTCAAACCGTCATATTTTTTGATCTAGATCTCCAAATACGGTAAAAATTTCACTAAATTTTTTATTTTTTGATACTCTTCGTTTTGAGACTTGGTTCGATATAATTACAACATTTTTCATGAGATTCACTGTCGAAATTCACTCAGTGAATCCCGAAAATCAGTGAATTTCGACAGAGGATTTTCTGAAATCCCGTCGAAATATGTTGAATGAAGTCTCAAAATAAAGAGCATGAAAAAATAAAAAAAAAATTGGTGAAAGAATGTTCAAATTTGGAGTTCTAGTTGGAGAGATATGAGTGTTTAAAAAAGATAGATGTGAGAGAAAGTGTGTTTTTTTTTTTAAATAGGCGCCATAAAAGAAAAGAAAAAAAAAATAGTTTTGGTCTTTATGCAAAAGTTTCAAAAACCTTTCATTCTTTTTAATTGATGAAATATTTGTGTCATTCTCCCTCATTCTCTCTTAAGAAAATAGCCATGTCAAAAATAAAAATCATATCTCCATTTGATGAATTCTTTTCTCCTCAAACGTACTCTTACTTTCAAAATATAAAAAAAAGGTTCATCAATCTATTTCCTGCTCGTGCGTTCCACTTCCAGTTTCCACTTCTCCCTTCTTCATAATTTTTTTCCTTCTACCTTAAAAAGAATATCCACAATTTAATTCATCTCTCCACCGTCTGCTGCTCGCGGCCTCTATGTTCGGGTACTTTTTTTTGTTTTTGTTTTAAATGGAACACTATTTCAATAAAACATCGTGATGAACCATAAAGGAGACAACTATAATTTAAGAGACAAAATGTAGAATAGGATTGTAGGAAAAAACCATTTACTATTTCAGTATTTTTTTTATCATATTTTTATATAAGACCATAAGAATTATAATTATTAGTTTATTTATTAATTAGATTAATAACAATTGAAGAACTTTTTGTATTTTTTTCTATGTCGTTTATTAATTAATATTTGATAAATTGTTAATAAAAAATGGCCCTTGTTTTAATCTTGCCCCGGGCCAACTAAATGTCCGGAACGGCCCTGGCGACAAGAAGCATGATGTGTTCTTTCTTGGATCGAATGACAATCCGGGGATTCTTATAACCTTGATTCAATTGAAAGGCGAGACTATGATGAGTGGTCTAAGGAAGTGAGGACCGCCTTGTGAAAGAAGCGAAAATTAGGGTTTTTGGAAGGGACTATCCCAAAACGCATTGATGATGGGAAATTGGACGATTGGTATACAGTGCATTCAATGCTCCTATCGTGGTTGATGAATACGATTGATCCCTCAATTCGATAGACTCTTTCGTATTATGATGATGCAAGAGAACTGTGGTTGGCTTTGAAGGGAAGATTTTGTTTGGTTAATGGGATGAGAATTTTTCAATTGAAAGCCTCTCTCGCTGAGTGCAAGCATGGGAGGGAGAATCCATTGCTTCATATTTTAATCGGATGCAAAAATTTGGGTTGAGATCGGCATATATGTGACATGGACGACTTGCTTATGTGATGGGTGCAAGTGTGAATTGGCTGTGAAATTTTGAAGTTGCGGCTTTAGGATCTTGACATTGGTTTTTCGTCGGATTGGATGCCGCTTACGCCTCTGTGTGGTCACAACTCCCAAACTATGATTTGTTACTCTCTCTTGATCATGCATATAAAAATTTGATCCATGAAGAGTGGCTAGGGGAGTAGCCGGCTGCTCGATGAAGGAAGATATTGATACGATGATGGTCTGTAAGGCCGAGGCGCGTGGAAAGAACAAATCTGGTGATAACACGAAGAAATTTTCTAATCATTACGATCGTAAAGGCCATGATGAGAGCTCGTGCTTCCAAATTAATGGGTTCCTGGATTGGTAGGGAGACAGACCATGAGGTGACCGAGGTCCAGAGCGTGATGGCTATGGAGGGGCATCCAGAGGAAGAAGTCGTGGGAATGTGATCGCGTGTAAGTCACTAACGTCGATATTACTAGCAAGAATACTAGGTACATCGTAGTATATTAAATGTGAGTCAAGGTCGATCCCACAGAGACAATGCAACTATATGTATAAACGATTCTAACCTAATTAAGAAGCAACATAGAGGCAGTCATTGACCAACAATAACATAAAAGAAAACAAACATGGTATTCCTCTCCCTCTTCTCCCCGATCTACTAACTTGGATTAGTTAATCGTTATGTTTACTACCCCACATAATTTCTTAGATTAATCGCGAGCTTTCATTTTAATTATCATTATCATCAGCTACGGGAGCAATTCCTACTCCTATCTACTCCGACAATGGCAGTAGACAATCTATACGCAAGCTACCCTCCTTAATTGGTCCGTAATAGCCCATACGCATAAAGAACTAGAACTGCCGATATTGAGCGCTAACTCATACCGCTAGCCCGCCTGAGACAAATTTGTCGACATTGACCAAAGACGCGTTCTAGGGTCCATTCTAGACTATGTCCAAACTTAGCACTTCACTATTCGTATTTCATGCCAGATTACGATTACAATAAGCAGATTGGCCAGATCTAACCTACCGTTAATTAAACCTGTCAATCAACGCAGCTGTAGTGAATCCCAGGTTAGGTTTTCTAAATATTGCCTCGGTAAACTGGTATAGACCGCCGGGTTACCAAGGTCAGCTTTTCCTAATTTCTGGATCTACATTGCTCTGATACGATTAAAATAAGTAAATTATGGGGTTTTTAGACATGCATAAATACGAACAGATCTACCATATTGAAGACAATAAAGGAATGTTCAAAGCTTCATACCTTCAACAATGGAGATCTAGCTCGATCTACTCAAGCTAGAGATGATGGAAGAAGGGAGGAAACCAGAAATAACTCTCCAAAGCTCAAGAAAACATTATTTCATGAAAAGTGTATAATGTAATTGATAAGATATGGGATTGTTTACAATAATCTGTAAACGCGGCCTTATATAGATACAGTGACCGACTTAAGACTCTCTTAAACCCTAACCGACCTAGTTGAGGCGGCAGAATCAATTTCGTGTCAAACAAGTCGCCGGTTTACAGGGTCCAGCCTTCGGGTTACCGGGCCTACTTTTCCTCTCTTTCTTCAGCAGACTTCTTCTTGGACTTTAATCACTTGGCCCAATGTACTTCTTTCGGTTCAGATCCATTCTCCAATACTCCAGATCTGGTACATTCTATAAAACATGCAAAACGAGACAAAACAGTACCAAAACCTCGGGAAAATAGCATAGATGCAGAATTACGATCCTGGAAACACTCACATAGCATTTAACATATATTCCATATAATAACGATTATATCTATCCTCTCTTGAGCAGAATTCAGGGTGAATATAGGTATAATTATTGGTACCATTTAGAGTGTTATCAACTACCCCCGACTTAGCTTTTGATCGTCCCGAGCTAAAAGGCGAAAAGAAAACAACACCCCTGATCAATATATAAGTTAATTAAAAACAACTATGCATCACAAAGTCAAGATCAAGATCATGCCACTCATATCCATCAGTAACGCATTAAACACTATTCACGTCATGAGCCAATGTGTGTGTGCAATAACTTTCACAACCGCTTAGTAATGCAGACAATCTCATATTACGCCAACCTCTAGTCGAACTAACCAGTCTCGAACATGTTATTTATGAATTAATTGATCTGGCAAGGCGGATCGAGAACCGAGCATATATTACTCTTAGGCTCACGTTTATTGGTCTATGCAAAAGTCATGCGTCTTATGCTCCATCGACTAAAATATTGCCAAAGAGAATATAGATGTATATATTTCAATGCACTTCTCTTTCTTGGCGGGTAAACTCTCATTGATTTAGCTATCATCACGGCCCCACTCATGATAAACTACCGAATCCGAGATTCCTTCGCCTTTATAAGCATTGGTGGAACATGATTCGTGTTGAAGCCAGGGTCAACTCTAGTCAAGTAATATGCTATCGACTACACACCAAAGGAAGTGAGTTACACGTGCTTAAAATGGTGGCTCATAACAGAATATGCGCTTAATACGCCACTACTTCAGAAGTGGACACTTTCTCTTACTCGTACAAAGTAAAACAAAGATGAAGTCAATTAACTCGAAAAGATCAAAGATATCATATTTTTACGAAATTCTATTGAGACGAATCAAAGTCTAAGTGGTGAATCGTGCATCAAAGAGAATCAAGATAATCACGCAATTCATGGAATATTGTGCTAAGAAGCTAAGTGACGTCCTTTACCCCCCAACATAATCGAAACATTGTCCCTAATGTGTAAGATGAAAAATAAAAAATGAAAAGGAACTTAGCTTCGGTTAAGCGTGGAGCCAAAGAAGAATCGGATCTCCGTACAAATCATTGGGCTCATGTAAGTAATCCATGAAGAATCTGTGCTAAATAGCTCAAACAAACCAAGAAGAACAGCGGTGACAAGAAACTGTTATAATAAAACGGCGGCGGTAAAAGAAAAAAGAATTAACTCTAAAACAATTTAAGCCGACAAAATCATTATATTATAAAATTCCGCTACATCAACTAGATAGGAAAGAAAAATAAAAAATAAAAACAAGAAAATGGAAAACAACAATAAAAAAGAAAGAAAATCTAATCGTCATTAGAATAACCCTCCCAGTCATCTCTAGGCTCAAAACCGGGAGGTGGACCAGAACTGGAGGCAGCTGCGGCTGAAGATGAGGCTCCATGACGAGGGGCAGTCCTAGTTGGCGGGGTCGAGGAAGGTATGCCAAAGTAATCGATAATCCTATCCATCTTGCGGTGCAAACTCACAATCTCTCGCGAGTGCTCCTAAAGCAAGGCTCTCTGAGTCCTCGGTGCTCCATGCACCAGAGTACGCTCCCTTTTAACTCGTCCAACCCGTCTTTGTACTCTCAAAACTGACTCCGAACTGAGCATCGGCTCAGGGTCTTCCCAATCATCACTGACGAGCATCTTCACCTCGTCCTCCAAAGCAAACATATCAATCATCGGCCCATATGGTAGCAGCTCGCGCTCAGAAGCGGCAGCAAGCTCGTGGATACGGCTATGCATCAGTAGACCAATGTTTATTGGAGATCCCTGCTCCATATAAAACATCAATTCCGCCCTCTTGGTGTTGACAGAGACCGTGTGCTTAGTCGGTAGAAGGCTGGCACAAACAAATATGTTAACCATCTTCCGGTCCCAGGATAACTCATTCTCTAGGAAGATGGTGGGGGCTCCAGCAGGATTGCGCTTCCATTGCACCCTAAAGTACTCAGCTATCATGTCCATCCTTTCAAGATCTTCAATATTGCTCGAGGATGTGTACTCATCCGGGCCCACCGGTGGAGTCTAACCCCAAAATGAGCGTTGATCCGCTCAATAGAAAAATAAACTTTGATACCGTGAACCATAGCATATGTGGCTCCGGGGTTATGCGAAACATAAGCATAAAATTCCCTTACCACCGTGGCGTTGAACCGGGCCGGTGCCTCAGCCATGTCCAATATATCTTGTGCTTGTAGGGCACCCGAAAAAATCAAACCGCAATCGTCCAAGTCTACCCCTCGTTCTCGAGCCACTGGTCTTGCGTTCCAATGCCCTCGGAACGACTCATAAATCTCTAAAGAATGGAATTTCTCAACCCCGTCGATTAAGGGATTAGCATCTCCATACACACTCTGATAACCACTGGGACGAACTGTTGAACGTTGACGCTTAGGACCCATCCTGAATGAGTATAGGGACTGATTCTGAGATTTTTTCTGAAAAATTACCCTCGGTAAACCGGAGATAGGGTGCGGTTTACCGGCCTGCAATTTTTTAATTTCTTTCTAGGACTGTGCTTCTGGTATTGGAAGAAGAAGAAGCTATGAGACTTCATCATTGTAAACAATAATGAAGATCGACAAAGAATGACAGGGTGGTGGATGTGGTGTGTAGGGTTTGGAAAAATGGAAGGAAATGGTTTGGTTAAGATGGTGATATGGTGGTGATGGTGGCTGAATTAGATGGAGGAAGAAGAAATAGGAGAAGTTTGGTGATTTAGGAGAAAGTATTTGATAAGAATGATGAGATTGGTGATGAAGGGGTGGTTTAAATAGGAAGAAATGAGTGAATGTGGAAGGATTTAGTGGGATGGTGGGTAGAGGAGTTATTAGGGTGAGGGATTTGAGGAGGTGATTGATGGGATTGAGGTGGAGTTATGGTGGAGTGTGGGAAATGATGAAAATTTTGAAAAGAGGGGAAAAAAGGTGGCGTTTCTGTTGACTGACCGTATCTGGTGCAACGTGTGTCCTCCACGTGTCTCTAAAAATTCAGCTTTACAACCTGACGTTCAGAAATCTAAAAATTCACCCTCGGTAAACCGGAGGTAGCCTAAGGTTTACCGGGGGTACTGTTTCCCAGATTTTTCTGTCTGCCTTCACTATGCTCAACCTCTCTGCTCAATTCTGATCTCAAATTGATTAGATCTTCACTCTTCAATTGTTATTTCCGACTCAAAACCTAACCTACTTCACTAGAATCCGCAACGAGTAAAAAAACCTTTCCACAACCATTCGGTTTCAACCCGTAGGATGAAAAAAATCTCGTCCTTTCATGTGACTTCTTTTATTCATTCCTAATCTACCTAAGGGTTTAAAGAAAATAGTTCTGAGTTTATAGTCGCATGCTCGACTTTCTTCAGATCTCCGATCATTCAAGGGTTGGAGCTTTAACTCGCCAAAATTTTGCTCCAGAGGCTTGTACCTTTAATGAACCTTTTTGAGCTCTCTTCCTAGCACGCCTCTCTCTCTTAGCTTGCGTGCTAGGTCTGCCTCTGCGTCAAGATTTAGACTTTGAACCCAAGGACTCCACGTTTTCCACTTTAGCTCAACTCGTTCACTACGCAACACAGAAGGACTAGATTCCGTGAGCATCTTGTCGTGGTCCTTCTCTTCTCTTTCTCTCAGTATTAGTCTCATAAATTCTTGCTCAACGGTTTCTACTACAACCTCTCTATTCTTATACCCTTCCATTTCCATAATTTCCACCATTCCTGAAGCATACGTCATCTTACAACTTTCCGGCTTATTTTCTAGGAGTTCTAAGATCTTAAAAGATACAGCGTCAATATTCAACCTTAGAGTAATCTCCTCATTATCAAAATCCATAACTGCCCTACTTGTCGCTAAGAAAGGTCTCCCTAACAAAACTGGGGCACTTGGGTCCTCAGGTACATCTATGACCGTGAAGTCAATAGGATATGTGAACCCTCCTGCCTTAATCGTACACTTCCTAAGCAGACCGGCAGGCATATCTCTAGCTATCAACGAAAGTCATGGTCCTGGTTTGATTCATTACGATCGGAAGCTTGATCTTTTGACAGGGGGAAATGGGTAGAATGTTGCAACCCGAGCCAGAGTCACAGAGACCTAATCCTACTGATATACCATTAATAGAAATCCGGAGTCTGAACGTGCCAGGGTCTCCTAACTTCACCACGGTGTCTGAGTATGGGTAATCCTCAGGCTCAGAAAACATTATGTCATGATCCTCTTCAGGATCATCAGAATCATAATCCGAAGACGATATCAATTAACTCACAAGGGAACTCACCTGGACGATACGTGATATACTCCTTTAAGTTCTCTTCAAGATCTTGCTTGATTTCTTATTTCTCCTTTTCCAACCGTTTCTTTATAGCTTCATAATGCTCTCTTACTTCAGATCCAGGGTACATGGAAATCGGTGTGATGTTCAATATCGTTCTAGGCATATTGCTTGACTTGTTTGCTCCTTTTCCAACTCTGGTTTGATCGAATTTCTGAAGTGTTCTGATCTTCCTGCAAAAAGACAAAGTAAAACAAGGAAAAGGTTAGCAACTTCCGCTTGAGTTGGGTGTCATCCCAACTGCTGCGGACCTACTAACTAAAATCAACAGGGAATAACACAAGATAACATGAACTGTACAGAAATCGATTTTTCAGGCTTCGGTAACCCGGGGGTTAGCCACGGTAAACCGGCCCTGAAATTTCTTTTCTGGCGCGTTTAACAATCTTGTGGTTGATCTGAGCGACTCAAGACTCAAAATAAAATAAAATAAAATAAAAACGACTTCTTAATCAGAATTAAAAAGTTTATATTTATAATTGGCCATTGTCCCCGGCAACGGCGCCAAAAATCTTGATCGCGTGTAAGTCACTAACGTCGATATTACTAGCAAGTATACTAGGTACATCGTAGTATAGTAAATGCGAGTCAAGGTCGATCCCACAGAGACAATGCAACTATAAGTATAAACGATTCTAACCTAATTAAGAAGCAACATAGAGGCGGTCATTGACCAACAATAACATAAAAGAAAACAAACATGGTGTTCCTCTCCCTCTCCTCACCGATCTACTAACTTGGATTAGTTAATCGTTATATTTACTTCCCCATATAATTTCCTTATATTAATCGCGAGCTTTTGTTTTAATTATCATTATCATCAGCTGGTGAAATTCCTACTCCGATCTACTCCGACAATGGCAGTAGACAATCTATACACAAGCTACCCTCCTTAATTGGTCCGTAATAGCCTATACGCATAAAGAACTAGAACTGCCAATATTGAGCTCTAACTCATACCTCTAACCCGCCTAGACAGCTGTCGACATTGACCAGCATGTTTCTAGGGTCTATTCTAGACTTTGTCCAAACTTAGCACTTCACTATTCGTATTTCATTCCAGTTTACGATTACAGTAAGCAGATTGGCCAGATCTAACCTACCGTTAATTAAACCTGTCGATCAACGTAGCTGTAGTGAATCCCAGTTTAGGTTTTCTAAATATTGCCTCGGTAAACTGGTATAGACCGCCGGGTTACCGAGGTCATCTTTTCCTAATTTTTGGATCTACATTGCTCTGATACGATTAAAATAAGTAAATTATGGGGTCTTTAAACATGCAGATTAACTAAAACACATAAATACGAATAGATCTACCATATTGAAGACAATAAAGGAACGTTCAAAGCTTCGTACCTTCAACAATAGAGATCTAGCTCGATCTACTCTAGCTAGAGATGATGGAAGAATGAACGAAACCAGAAATAACTCTTCAAAGCTCAAGAAAACTTTATTTCATCAAAAGTACTGTGTAATGTAATTGATAAGATATGAGATTGTATACAATAATCTGTAAACGCGGACATATATAGATACAGTGACCGACTTAAGACTCTCTAAAACCCTAACCGACCTAGTTGAGGCGGCAGAATCAATTTCGTGTCGAACAAGTCGCCGGTTTACCTGGCCCAGCCTTCGGGTTACCGGGACTACTTTTCCTCTCTTTCTTCAGTAGGCTTCTTCTTGGACTTTAATCACTTGGCTCAATGTACTTCTTTCGGTTCAGATCCATTCTCCAATGCTCCATAGGTACATCCTATAAAACATGCAAAATGAGACAAAACAACCAAAACCACGGGAAAATAGCATAGATGCAGAATTACGATCCTGGAAACACTCACATAGAATTTAACATATATTCCACATAATAACGAGTCTATCTATCCGCTCCTGAGCAGAATTCGGGGTGAATATAGGTATAATTATTGGTACCATTTAGAGCGTTATCAGAATGGCAATATTTAACCTCAGCCGGCTGTCATGGAAAATAATTTGGCTGGCAACACATCGTGCAGCCGAGTGGTGCTCCTTCGCACCCCTCACCTTTGGAGCATGCGGGTCTAGCAAACATTACTCCCGCGCAATGGCAGGGTATCTTGGATCTTTTAAAATTGACTAAACCAAAAGATCGTTTGATAGGTCAGTTATTGTGGATTATTGATACGGCCGTGACATGTCATGTGACTGGTACATTAATTGTGCTTTTGTAGATGTCAAGAAAATAGACCACAGCCTTATTGGTTTACCGGATGGTCGCGCCTCTATAGCCACACATAAGGGGGCCGCTTTGTTACAAGTAAATTGCGTCTTAATAATGTCTTGTTTGTTCTCAATGCCCAAGGGCCTCGTGTGTATGTATATATATATCTAGTACAGGTGATCCATAAAACCTCATTCAATGAATATATGGTGTACTTTGATCTCACAAATAAAATATTAGAGAAATTGCCAATAAGGCATTGGCCCAGGGGTATTAGCTGTGGTTGTTAACGCGGAGGTTCCAGGTTCGAGTCCTATTGGGGACAATGTGTGTGCGTGTGTCAAAAAAAATATTAGACAAATTAATTCAGATCAGAAGCAAAGAACATATCTACTAAGAATCAGAGGAGTTGAAATGTTGAAAGATTCAGAAAAACAGCAAGATGGGTCGCAAAGATTCAGATTCAAAAGACAAGATTCAGATCAGAAGAATATGATACGATCAAAAGTTAAGCAGAATTGTGGAAGAAATATACAGAAGTAAAAATAGAAGATTCAAATCAGAGGAAAATGTTATGCTTAGATGGGAATAAAAATTCAGACCTGAAAGATCAGATCCGAAGATAACTTATGATGATCAAGTATCAGAAAAATCACGTAAAGACAAGTTTAACGTTCAAATTGAAGAGATAAGGTTGAGCAAGCATTTAATACGGCCCAGAATGGTCAAAATTGCTGCTGAGGTTTGAAATTGTACAACAGACAAACACAATGACCTTATCATTTTGTACAAGCAACGTACGTTCAAATTTTTCAGGAATCTTTTTAGAACAATGGTTGATTACTGGTTGGACCACACGGCTATATTCACAAGAATCCAAGAACTCATCAAAGATTTATAATGTTCAATTTATTCTGAAGTATTCAGCTGAGTAAACAAGCAGATTCAGCCGAGAATAGGTGAATTAAGACAAGAAGAATCCAGTCAGATCAGAAGAATGCCATGCACTATAAATAGAGAACTTAGACACTCAGAGAAAACTAGCGTAGCTATTCGAAACATTCAAAGGCATTATATCAGTGATATTCAGATCATTCCAGCTAAATCCAGAAAATCAAGAAGTTGCAAACTCTGAAGCTAGAAAGAATCATCTAGCAACAACTATTGATCTTAAGCCAATCCTAATCTTCAAATTCATATCCAGCAAGGATCAACCTTGAATCAATCTTGATTCAACACTCACTTCATCTTGTTCAATCAACAAAGAAGTTCAATATGTGAAGTTGTTGAGACAGTCAAGGACAAAGTTAGCTAGTGAAGCATTTTAAAGGTGTCAAAGATAGTTAGCAATTCATGCAGTGGAAGCTATGAAGGGGTTGTGGTGGTAGAAATGACAAAGATCTTAGACGAAGTTCACGCAGGAGTGTGTGGGGCCATCCCACCGATCGCTCCTTAAGCCAAAAATCTTTTCACGGGTATTATTGGTCGACACTCTCTTAGGATGCTCACCGGTTCGACCAAACATGCGACAAGTGTCAAAGGTTTGCCGACATCCCCAGGTTACCTTCGGTCGAAAAAAGAATCGTCATCTCAACCTAGACTTTCGACATATGGGGACTCGATCTCATTGGCCCGTTCCAGAAAGGGCGAGGTAGTTTTCGATCAATACGCTACTGTTGCAGTTGACTACTTCACCAAATGCGTCGAAGCCAAAGCCTTTGCCAAGACTACAATGAGGGACGCAATCTAGTTCATGCACGATCAGATCTTGACCCGATTCGGAGTTCTCTGAGCAGTGGTGTCTGACCACAGTCCTCAATTCAGGGAACAGTTTACACAGTTTTGCTAGGAACACAACGTCAAATATTGGCAGTCCTCTGTATCTTATCCCCATGGAAACAGTCACGTAAAAAGTGTGAACAAGCAGATCCTCAAAATGCTAAAGAAAAACTTGGATGAGAAAGTTGGCAGAGGGGTGGACGAGCTATTATCCGTCTTATGGGCTATCCGAACAACCTTTAAATCGACAACATGTGAAACTCTTTTAACCATAACTTATTGTTCGGAAGCCATGGCTCCTGTCGACATAACACTACCCAGCCTCAAGGTATCTTATTACGATCAGCTCAGCAATCAAGTGAACAGGTAGCTCGATCTCGACTTATCAGAGGAAAAAATGCTACAGGCCTATGGTTGACTCTTAAACTACAAGCAGCTCGCCAAGAGACACCACGACAAGCAAATACGAGATAACTCATTTGCAGTGGGCGACTTCGTCTTTCGAAAAAGATAAGCCGTAGGTCATCGGGCAGAAAAAGGAAACTCCTGCAGAACTGGGAAGGACCTTGCCGAATTTCAAGAAAAGTCAAGAAATGGACTTATATTCTACAAGATGAAAATAGAGTCGACCTCAACCAGCCTTGGCATGCGGATAACTTAAAAGGTGCTACATGCAGAGCTCCAACTCATGTTATGACATTCATCCTCTCGTTTATTAACGTGGATGATTACGCTTGCTTATTTATAAACACTCAAATCGCACAACAAGGTGGGACGAGTTCAATAAAGTCCGACTCTACATTTTACCCTTTTTGAACCCGCTCAATTGTTTTACATATTGGTTGTTTTTAACACAAAGTAAATATGAAGACACGGATTGTTTCCGACAAGATCGCAACTCGACGCGCTCAACCTTGCTGAAAACAAGGGGGCCACTATACTAGTTTGATGGAGTTTATAGAATTATAAACTGGAAGTGAAACGCGGAAATATTATTAATGAACTGAAAGTCACAAGTTAAGTTACGATGTAGCTGATCATAGGGTATTTATAGCTTCATACACCTCATTGATCAGTTAGAAGTAAATTACAAACGGTTACAACAAACTTATAACAGAATAATTGTTTTCTACAATACATTACATTATACTTAGCAGTCATTTGTGTGTCTTTACATTGTCGGTGGGCTCATCTGTGTCTTGTTAGCGAGGCTATTGTGTGTCGGTCTTTGTTGTGTCTTGCCAGTGATATTGTGTATCAGCAAATTGCACTCAGCATTCCCTTCAGCCTTTATACTGTAACACCCCCTTCAAGCTGAGAGTGGTTCATGAACAGCTTGCACTCATCATTCCCTTCAGCAACTTGAGCTTTGGAAGATCTTTGAAATGCCCAATTTGTCTAGTAGATAGGAGAAAATAGGTGCATCCAAGGCCTTGGTGAGGGTGTCAGCTACTTGTTCGTTTGTGTTGACTGGGAGAAGTTTGACAAGTCCTGATTTGACTTTGTCTCTCACAACATGGTAGTCAATTTCAATATGTTTTGTTCTTTCATGAAAGACTGGGTTATGAGCAATGTGCATTGCACTGGCATTGTCACAAAATAACACACCAGGCAACTGAACTGGAACCTGCAAATCATGTAGTATATAAATCAGCCACTGGATTTCACAAACTGCATTTGCCATAGCCCTGTACTCGGGCTCTGATGAGCTTCTAGCTATGGTTATTTGTTTCTTGACCTTCCAAGATATTGGAGCATCTCCCAGAAACATCATATAACCTGATACCGATCTTCTTGTCTCAGGACAACCTGCCCAATCGATGTCTGTTAAACCTTTAAGTACAAGGTTGTTTCTCACTTTGGGAATAAGATTCCTTGACCAGATTAGTCTTCAAATACCTCGCAGACCTATAAGTCGCCTTCATATGATTTTCGTGATAGAGCGTCTAGAAATTGACTCGATTCTTTGAAGCGCAAAGGCAATATCTCGTGCAGTAAAGGTAAGATAGATAAGTTTTCCCAATAAGGATCCAGAAGGATTATCCTCCAAAATGGGTGAATCACCATGCTATAAAGTTTTCTTGGACTCCATAGGTGTCTTAGCAGGTTTTGCTCCCAAAAATTCATATTCTTCTAGGAGATTAAGGGAGTATTTTCTTTGAGAAATTGATATGCATGTAGGTGTCCTAGCAGCTTCAATGCCTAGGAAATATCTCAATTTTACAAGATCCTTAATAGTGAATTGCTAGTGTAGGGCATCCTTGACCTGCTGAATTAACTCCTCATTGAGGCTTGCTGCTATGATGTCATCTACATAGACTAGCAAAGCAATAAAGGATTGTCCTGACCCTTTTGTAAATAAATTGTGGTCATTTTTGGATTGAATGAATCCTTGAGCCTCCAAAGATTCAGTCAACTTGCAATTCCATTTTCTACTGCTTGCTTGAGGCCTACAATGACTTAGTAAGTTTGCAAACTTTATTTGGTTTATTTGCTGAACAACCTGGGGGTAACTGCATGTATACTTCTTCATGTAAATCTACATGTAGAAAGGCAGTGTTGACAACCATCTGATGTAGATGCCAATTGTTGGATGCTACAAGTAAGGCTTTAATTGTAGTGATCTTGATAACAGGAGAGAAAGTTTATTGATAAACAATTCCATATGTTTGAGTGTAGCCTTTTGCTACTAGTCTAGCTTTATACCCATCTACTGAACCATCAGGGTTGTATTTGACTCTGTACACCCATTTACACCCAATAGGTTTCTTGCCTGGGGGCAGATCAACTATTTCCCATGTATGTGTCTTTTGTAAAGCTTAAATCTCTTTCTTCATTGCTTCTTTCCATACATCATGATTGATGGCTTGATTGTAAGTCTTAGGCTCTTTAACAACATCAATAGCATTAATGAATCTGGTATAATCTGTTGATAGATTGTCCTGGCTCATGACTGCACTTAGCAGGTGCAGAGTCTGTTGAACAGTGTGAGCACCCCTTGATAAAAGGTTGGTGATTTTCTTCCTCTTGTGGACCTTCTTAATTTCTGATTGATCACGCATGCTCTTGTTAGATGCCTCACCTCTGGTGACTTATGTCTGGCCGGTCTCATCTGACTCATTCAATTGAGATCATCAAAAAGTATCCATTACTGGTAAAGGAACGGGCATGTCAGTAAGATATATAGCATTTCCCAACACCTGTTGAAATGGAGGAAAATAAGTCTCATGGAATTGAGTATATCTAGCAACAAAGATATCTTTGTTGGTAATGTCTAAGAGAATAGCACCCTTGGATGTATTTGAATTCCCAAGATAAACACAAGTCCTACATCTTTAGTCAAATTTTGTCATGTACTGCTGAAGTGTGCAAGAAAAAATTAAGCAACCAAAAACCTTAAACACATAATAGTCTGGTTTGGTGCCATAAAGCACTTCATGTGGAGTGCTTTCCTTCAGCATTGGTGTAGGTGTAGCATTAATTAATTTTACAAGAGATGTAAAAGATGAAACCCCAATATTCAATGGGTAAATTACTCTGGAACCTCGGTCCCCTAGCAACATTCGGTGAGATGTCGATGTTTTCTTTCAACAATACCATTCATTGGTGTCTTTGACACAAGATGTTTGATGTATGATGCCTGCTGAGAATAAAATTAAGTGAGCTAGAATTCAGCTCCATTATCGATCTAATGACTTTGATAATTTTGTGAAAGCTGTAGAAACAAATTTGACAAAAGATTTTGTTGAAATAGTGTCCTAAACCCAATCGGGTTGGACCGGATCCGACCGGGTCAGATCATTTCTACTATTTCTTCATGTTTCTACATTTATTAAATGGCTTTTCTGTCGTCGTATATTTGTTCTCTTAAAAAACCAATTGTGAATTGTTATATGATAACGTACTTAGTATTAAACTATGATAGAGAAACCATGATAGGCGATTATGGTTGATGAGATCTCTAATCACTTTAATAAGTTTGATACTTAAATGTCTCTAGGCTGATGTACTATTAAACAGGACATTGATAGTACAAACAGACTAGCACGTATTAGATGTCTTTTGTCTTTAAGGGCAGGGATAGATCACATCTATCGAAGTATTGAGAAACTTGGACTGTATGTGGACGTGTATTAGAGAATGCGTACGTTAGACTGACCCACTTACACTGTTAAGTGTCACACTATGTGGAGGTTGTGTAATTATCCTTAAGACCGGAGTCTTCATGGCATCACGGTGTGGATTGTCAGGCTTTGACACTCACCGAGGTTTCCTCACAGCCATGGGACGATCATGCGGTAGTGATTGGGTGTGATATCAAGCATCGCGGAGTATACATGTTTGGTCGTCTGGAAATCGCGTGCGCACTTATCGGTAGGGTGAATATCCGAAAAGGGCCTTCTTATAAGGAATGTCTTACTCTCGTGAATCTTTGCAAAGTGGAAGTAAATGTGTTACTTCGAGAGAGCATGATATCCAGATTATAAAATACGGTCGTTGATGTTTTGACACTCGACTAACGACCGTATGGATATTATTACAGTGATAGGATTGTAAGTTACACGGTAACTGTTTCACATGAAATGTAGTAGTCATTTCATTTGACTCTTCCGATGATTGGGGTCACGGTGTGTTGCTAGACGCTATCCCGTGATCGTTAGGCATGGAGGGCATTATCGTAATTTGCACTTTGTGTCTACGGCCATATTCGGAAGCCTATCGGGTCACACACATAAGAACATCTAGACGGATTTGTTGGTCCCTTGAAAAGGCTTTAGTTAAGTTTAGAGGGGGTGAATAAACTCAACACTTAAAACTTTGGAGTTAACAAATTCTGCAACCCGAATTTCTGCGATACTTGATGGTCTCTTTGAGACCTCGATAACTCTTGATAAAGCGATAGTCTCTTGTGATTCGATTCTTTGAATTTGTGCGTGAATAATATCAAAATTAAGCCTTGTTACTTGTTGTTAAATATGTTACCAAGTATTAGATACTCAGTAGTGTATGTGTGTGATTTGGTTTCTAGATTCGAGGTTGATATGAATAATAACTAAGTCTAAGAAAGTAAATCACGATAAGTAAGTAGAGATTTTTATAGTGGTTCCAGGTGATGTAATCCTGTCGTCCACTCTTCTCTGTGATGTTGGAGGAAATTCACTAGAGATCTTTGAGTTATCTATTACAAAGAATCCTAGGTTGCTTGTCCTTCACCAATAACTATGGCTTCACAAGCTGGCAGGAGCGGGAGCAGTAGGATTCTTTGCTCCTGAGTCTTCCTTTGGTCCTTGAAGGGTAGAATTGCCTCTTCACGGCTCCACCACAAACCAACAGTCTTTCACACACTAATGAGATGCTTCTTGTCTTGGCCGGAGTTCTTTATAAAATAAAGAATGAATCAATTAAATGATTCGATTGCGGCGCTTGATTAGGATGATATAATCGGCGACTTGCGGTCTTCAAGTGTGTATGCTTGATGCGGCTTGAACAGAATTCACTTGAAGAAAATAACTAGATCAGCTGACCTTAAGCTCGGTAAGTTCGGTGAGGGTGTTTTTATTTCAGTGTTATCACTTGAAGTTTATTCCAAAATTCATCATCTTCTTCTTGAGTTGAAAGTCCTCTATTTATAGGTAGGAATGCATGTGACTTGAATTTGAAATTCAAATGTGACCGTTTCTTGTATTTGTCCCATCCTCATTTGCATTCTGTCACTATTCATGGGGGGTGACCTTTGTCGGGATTACTTTTGTGATGCGATCTGTCCCCTTTGACTTGTATCAATGGATAAAAATATGGATCATCAGCGTCTTTTTAATCTCGACCTTTGATTTGCTTGATAAGTCGAGAGGTAGTTGGGTATTCTTATCCATGTAACTTTCCAATAATCTTGAATTAATCGAGGTATATATCGGCGAGGTTCATTAGTCTGCTTTGTAAAACCAATCGATCTCTTTGAACATCATATTTTTATCTGTAAAATATAATGCGGTGATTCCTTTTATCCAACTTTTATTTGTGAAGTTAGATTACATCATTTTAAATATAACTAAGTTCCAAACATCATCCAACTTGTGGAACTTAGACTTACACACAAGGTATATGTAATCAGTTTAGGTCATCACAGACTTGCCTAAATCGATTCCATATCCTTGACATTAAATACTAAGTTTGATCCCTTAGCCTTCATTTCTGAGTTTGAACCCTCGGCCTTGATCTTGATCTTGGCGAGGTTCACGACAAGTCACGACCTATTTACCCTATCGACCTAGACCCGGTCTGGTGATAAGCGATCAGTGACCTTTTACGATGCTTGTTTGATCAAACCTATTTATGAATCAAACTCTAATAAACCTATACATTTTATCTAGACATCTTTTTGCCTTTGCACTATAACGGCTAGTATGGCACTCATCATCAAAACTAAGAAATAAGTCCAACAATTTCCCCCTTTTTGGTGATGATGCCACTACCTCACCTAATCGACAAAGCAAAAAGATAAAAACACAAGCAGAACAAATTCAGTCAATTCTCATTATAAATATTTGTTCTGATTATTACAACTAGATCTGACAAAGATAAGCAGTGAAAAGTAGATGATCTATTGTCTCTTCTCTCTTTCTTGTCTAGCCTTCTCGACTTGCTCTTGATAAGCTCGATCTCTTCTATCATTTCAATCATCCATTCATTCTCAATTAGTGTAAAGTCAATATAAAATTGACTTGTTTCCACCAATTCCATGCTTGAGCGGGGACAAGATTGATCGATTCACCTGAAGCCAAACTTCATATCTGACTCCTTAAATTCATTGGTGAATCTTTTGCTTTTGTAATTGGCGGCACCTTTTCACCTTTGCTACTTCTTCTACCTCGGTATTTGCTCTTAAAGCTCTAATCCTTGCCTCCCAAAACTTCAAACTCAAGAAGGAGTTAAGACCTTCATGAAATCCCATGTCACGATAGGGTCTCTCATACATTATGGAACTCTTTCTTGTCTTGTGATAGGAGATCATCGGTGAGTTGCACTCTGCCAGTGCGAGGTTGCCTAAAAGCATTTGTATCATCAGTCCATCTCTTACGTGCAAAGAGTCTAGCGGCCTCCTTTCTTTGCGGTGATTAGCCCTCTTCCCCCTTAGTGACATCATCAACAAAGCGTGAGATGAGGCCATGAATAGCTTCTGTGATACTATCACTCTGTGTAATTGACTGCCATTGTTCGGTTCTAGTATCAAGTGAAGTAATCCTTGATTGCGGGGTCTCTTCGGTCTGTTGATCCTTTCAGTGAGTTTGGGATCAGGCATAGCAGGTTGTTGTGCGGCAACAGGCTCGGCAAGTTTGGGAGCTTCAGCAAGCTTGTCAAGTTTCTCATGTATAGAGACAAGTTGATCTTTTAGAAACTTGTCTTTGGCTTTATTTCCAACTTTGATACCCTTGACATCTAGTATCAAATTATTCATTGCATTTTGAGTAGATGCAAAGTTTGAAGCAAGCTATATCGATGATTGTCTATTATCATTTACCATCTTTATCGATTCTTCAAATCTACATTCTTACTGTCAATTGAGTTCTTAAGCTGTTGCATGTCATTTCTTACAGATTCTTAACTCATTGACAACTTCAATTGGCACTCCATTTGGCCATTCTCTTGTCGGTAGATCCATGTGAGCTCCTCGACTCTATATTGTGCTGTTGTGTGCATTGATGACCATGGCTCTACTCATATCTCTCCCGGCGGGGAGGTCCTTCCTCAACCATTGCACCAAGAACATCTTCAAGGATAGGATCTTGTGCGGGTTCTTCAACAACTTCTTCTTCTCAAAAATTTGAAATTCTTCATCATTGTAGTCATAGTCCGGTAATTTGCTCATCCTCATTGCCAATGATCTGTGGCTATCCTTCCCTCTGATGACCTTGGCTCAGCGAGTCTCTACTCTGCTGACCTCATCAACAGCGGGGTTTCCTCATACCCAACTCTGGTTCCAACCTTTGTCAGTCTTTGTTTGAGACTCGGTGACTGTACCTCTGTTCAACCTTTGTCAGTCTTTGTTTGTACCTCGGACAACTGTACCTCCTCTTCAATTTCTGTGGATTAAATATAGCCTCATTATCCACTTGAAACCTTACTGCATGACCAATCTTGGTGAGAATCATGGCGATTTTGGTGAGAATCCTTCAAAGTCAAATCCACTTTGATATTCAATGGATTCCTCAGAACTAACACTTAGTTTCTTTGAAGTCGGTGGTCTTTTCCACATCAAATCGGCGTGTGTACATCTTGAGGTTGTGCGGTAGGCTCTACAACATGAAATGTGCTTGGTTCATCGGCCCGACCTACCCGGCACTCAATGTAATTCCCTCGGTGATTAGTGCTTCTAGGTCATCCATGGTGAGATCTTGTAGATCCTCATCCATTTCTCGATCTCTTGACCTCGGCGAGATCTACCCGACATCAGTGGTGTTATGCGGATGGTACATGTGTTAGTGCAGCCCCACTTGATTCTCCTGGTCGGAGGAAAATCTCTCTACTATCGATGATGAAGAAGAATCATCGGGACCATCTCTTGGATCTCTAAATTTGATACCCTCCTCCTTACATTTGCTCATCAAGCAGATCCATCGGTCTTGATTGCGGCAAGGTTGTATCAATCGAGATCCGACAAGTTTTCCACTCCCAACTTGTCAAAAACCCATTCTTCAAAATCTGTCATTGGTTGAGCATTTGGTTTTGTCTTTTGTAGAACCCAAACTTCCCTTTGGAAGTAATCGGCAATTCTTTGAAGTTTGGGATCCACATACTCTTGATTTTCTTGCTCTTTTTCACATGCCTTTCAAATGGCATAAAAGATCTCTGGGAAGCGACTCGGTAGCTTGTTGACCTCAAAGGTTCCAACAAGCGATTCATAGTATCTTCTACGAGATGTTTGAAAGTCGATGAGTTCTTTGTGATTGTACATTTGTACCTACTACTTCCATCTGTATCACACTTGGTTCCCACGACTTACATGCTCATCGGCGGGGGTTAGCGTGTTGCTCTTCCCCACGAACTATTGCCAAATTTGCGGGGTCTTCAACCAAGTCTCCAATCACCTCGTCAACCACCACAGCGAGTTCGAGTTCGGTGGTTTCTTTGTGGTTCTTGATGGATACTCTGCGAGGCTCGAGGGTCGATGAAGCTGCTTTGTACATCCTCTCTGATTGCTCAAAAACAACACATTCGACATCGATGTAGACTTGATAACTTCTTCATTTGAGGAATCACTTGATAACAAGCTGGTGGAATGATAGTTAGAGGCTCGGCCTCAATGACCTCTTCTTCCTCTTCTCTTGGTGCTTCCTCTTGGACTCTTTGAGCTTCCAAGTTTTTAACTCTTTCCCTTGCCATATTTCTTCTTTTTGGTAACCTCCTTCATCCTCTTGGATAGGGGTTCATCATCATCAACTTTTCTAGTCAATTTTTTTTTTCTACTAGCTTCCTTACATTTGTTCTCTAAAAATTTCTCCATGAGTTTTCTTGAAGCCACTGGCGAGGTCGATAACCTCCACTTGACCTCGGCGGACTCAACGATCTGTCTTTGTTTCCCTTCTTGTTCTTTTTGATTTCAAGACTTACGTAGTCTTTCTAACATCGGCACTCTTTCTCTTTCAGTGATTTTCTTTGGTGCGGCGAGGTTTGATAGATATCTTCTTAGTTTGTTGAACACTGCTCACCACCGAGTATCACCATCATCTCCATCATCATTATCATCGATAGCCTCTCCGGCCAATCTCTTCATCATCATCAAGTCCGGGAATTGCATAATCAATCTCCTTTTTGTATACGGGTGATTTATGTCAAGCTGGTTCAAGGTCGGGAACCTCAAGTGATTCGGCAAATGAGTGCGAATCATCAAACCTAAAGGTAAGGCCTTTGATTTCCTTTTCACTAGTTTGTCCTCCTTCGCAACTTTCTTCATATAATGAATAAAGTACCCATTGATCAAACTTCATGCTCCTGCGAGATGATAATCATCGGCTCTATCTTGGAGTCACGATAGAGTATCCATCACGCCAACTAGCCCAAGTATGTTCTTTGCAATGAGCTTGCTCGGTGAGACTATATTCAATACCAATGTTTTTGCGGTTGATGCAGTGCGATTTGATAGTTGCTTACTGTCTTGATCGATCTACAAAAGCCATCTTGTCCAATCCCATAGCAGGATTGGTGAACCATCAACAACTTCTTCAAAACCAAACACTTGTCTCGTGATTGGAGGAGATTACAAGCTCCTCACCATTTCTGATGGTTTTGAAAGCTTGATTTCTTCTTACATAACCATATTCTTCGAGAAATCAATAACATTGGTGTATGATATCGTTTTAATCGATGTTGAGTATATTCTCGATCCTGCAAATCTTCTTATTCTTCGACCTATATTAATGGCGGCTCTGTTTGATTTGCATCAACAACATAGCCTCTTACACTTTGGCTTGATTCGATTTGAACCTCAATCTTTTCCGCCATTGAAATAAGAAAAGGATGAAGAAAATTGCTCTTAAATCTGTGTTCACCACGATGTAGATTTTGCGAGAAATAAAGCGAAATTGCAAGTGGTGAATACGCTATATATATAATGATCGATTATATAGGCGGTGGGTAGTTGAAGCCATCACTTTGCCGCGTACATTGAGGTAACCACGATTAAATCGATTAAATCTTTGTCTTGACACGTGGTCCATTACTCCTCCATGCGTTTGTAACCGTTGGATGGTTTAAGCTGTGGTAATAATGGATAAAATAAATATCCGTAATATGCTTTTTGACCTAAATAACTTTGGTGAGTAACGTTCCATTGGGTGAGGTATCCTCGGCGAGGGTGGGCTCGGCGATCTGGCGATATGTGCTTGAATGACCTTGACAAAGTGACTCTCTTGATCCTTGTTTTCTCCTTGTTTTGTTCAATTGATAATACAAGATGAAGTTTAATACCAATGGTGATCATCAAGTGAGCTCACCCAACATGACAAAGACCAATCCGCCAGCAACCTCATTTGCTCAATTGTTCAAACATAAGTACATGGAATTGTTGATACCAATGACTAATACGCTAAGTGAGCTCACCCAACATAGCAAAGACTAATCCCCTTGGTGAATTCGATTACAACTGCTTGATTATCAGTCAATCTTTATAATTCCAAGTTCGAGTCCTTAATTTAGCAAATCTTTCAACATCAAGTGGTTTAGTGAAAATATCGAGCAAGTTGATCTTCAGTAGGAATGTATAGAACCACCACATCTTTCTTTTCAACATGATCTCTTATAAAATGATGTCTCACATCAATGTGCTTGGTTCTTGAATGCAAAACAGGATTTTCTGTGATTGCAATTGCACTTGTGTTGTCACACATGATTGGAATTTCCCTTTCTTCAATTCCATAATCCCTTAATTGTTGTCTTAGCCAAAGTACTTGTGCACAGCAGCTTCCAGCAGCAATGTATTCAGCTTCAGCAGTGGAAGTTGAGATAGAATTCTGTTTCTTGCTAAACCAGGAGACCAGTCTATTTCCCATTAACTGACAGGTTCCTGAGGTGCTTTTTCTATCAATCTTGCATCCAGCATAATCAGAATCTGAGTAGGATATTACTTTGAAGCTTCCTTCCTTGGAATACCATATTCCTACTCCCAAGGTCTCTTTAAGATACTTGAGAATTCTCTTCTTGCACCTAAATGACTTTCTTTAGGTTTAGATTGAAATCTTGCACAAACACCTACTGACAAAGGATATATCAGTCTGCTTTGGCGGTGAGATCTGATGATTGCCTATCATCATACATACAAAGTCGATCAACATCTTTGCCTTCTTTATCTTCATCAATCGATGTTTGTACTCATAGGAGTTGAATTCTTAGTCTTTGTTTTCCATACCAAATTTCTTGACAACTCTTTGGTATACTTGGTTTGATGAATGAAGATTCCATCCTTCATATCATTTAACTTGCAATCCCAAAAAGTAATTCATTTCTCCCATCATACTCATTTGGAATTTGCTCTTCATTAGATTTGCAAACTTTTCACAAAGTAAATCATTCTCAGAACCAAAAATTATGTCATCCACATAAATTTGTACCAGTGAGTCTTTGTCCCCTTCTTGATTACGAAAAGTGTCTTGTCAATGGTCCCTTTTGTAAAACCATTGTCCACCAAGAATTGAGATAAAGTCTCATACCATGCTCTTGGTGCTTGTTTCAATCCATAAAGTGCTTTGTTGAGTCTATACACTTTATCTTCTTGATCTTTAACTTCAAATCCAGGAGGTTCTTTGAACATACACTTCCTCCTCTACAGGATACCATTCAAAAATGCACTCTTGACATCCATTTGATATACTTTGAAGTTCTTGTATGCGGCATGTGCCAAAAATAATCGATAGCTTCAATCTTGCAGCAGTGCATAAGTCTCATCAAAATCTATTCATACAGCTTGAGAATAGCCTTTTGCAACTAGTCGGCCTTATTTCTAACAATGGTACCAGATTCATCAAGTTTATTCTGTATACCCATTTAGTACCAATGATATTTGCATGACTTGGCCTTTCAACTAGTGTCCAAACTTGATTTCTTTCAAATTCATTTAATTCTTCTTGCATAGCAATTATCAATCTGGATGCGAAATTGCTTCTTCAACAACTTTAGGTTCCATTTGAGATAGGAAACAAGTAAACATAGCTTCGGTTGTCTTTAGTCCTCACACCTTCTTTGTACATTGCCAATTACTTGTTCGGCGGTGAGGTGATTCCTTTTCATTGTGGATTTTGGTTATTTTGATTTTCGGGAATATCATCTTCGGTAAGTCTGCTTTGTAGTTTCTCTCTACAGGAGAAGTCGTGAGATCCTTGAATTGCTTGATTGTTGCATCGATAACATTGTCGGCGAGGGTGTTATTGAGGCGATGTCGAAACTTTTAAGTCATTGAATCTTTCCAAAACTTCAACACAATCTGGATCGGTGACTTGTTGATTCTTAGCGAGTTCATGATCTTCATCTTCCATTCCGAGTAAACTTAGGTTCATCAAACACAACATGGATTGTTTCTTCATGTTTTAGTGACCTCTTGTTCGATTACTGAATGCTCTCTTGATTGAAGAATATCTAAGAGAATATGCCTTCATCGATTTTGGTTGGAATGTCTTCAAATGAACTTTGTGATTTAGAATAAAACATTTACTTCCAAATGGATGGAAATAGGATATGTTAGGTTTCCTTCCATTCCAAACCTCATAAGGTGTCTTGTGACTTCTTGTTTCTTGATGTTCTATTTTGTGTATAGCATCTTTGTATTTCTTGCTTGACCCAATATCTTTCGGTAGCAATGCTTCACAAATCATTGTTCTTTCTGCTTCCTTTAATGTCTGTTTCTTCTTTGACAACCCCATTTTCTTTGAGGTGTAGCAATGATGAAGTTGATGAAAGTACACCATTACATTCACAATATTCTCTTATAACTTTGTTGAGAAATTCGGTACCACGATCGATCTTATCTTTATAGTATTAAACTTTTCTCATTTTGTAATCTCTTCAAAAGATTAGGCATGCTTTGGAGTGTCTCACTTTTCTTGTTCATGAATATCACCCAAGTGTATCTAGAAAAATCATCCACAACCACTAAGGTGTATTTCTTTCTGTCACACTTGTTGGAGTTATTGGTCCAAAAGATCCATGTGCATAAGCTCCAACACTCTGTTAGTTGATTGTTTAGTCTTTGACTTGAAACTTGACTTTATCATTTACTTGGTGACATGCATCACGAGATAGCATCCTTCTTGAATGTGATCTCGGGTAAACCAACCACTAACTTCTTCTTCACTAAGCTGATTAATATCATCAAAATTTAGATGATTTAACTTCTTGTGCCATAACCAATTGAGTTGATTTGGTATGCACAATCAGCGATTCACAGGCTATGATAGACCAATCCACAACATACATGTTACTGTTGCCTTCTACCGGCAAGTACAACTTGATCACCTCTTTCACTAATGACAATACAATTGTTTTTGTCAAAAGTGACCTTGTATCCCATATCACGAAATTGTCGATTGCTCGGCAAGTTGTAATCGATCCTTCCACATATGCAACATTCTTGATTGTAAGTCCATTTTCGATAAGTGTGCCATATCCTCTTGTATAACCGGTGTATTTTGTTGCCAAAATTTACCCTTGGACCATCTTTTGCCACAAAGTTTGATAGGCAGTGCTTATTCTTTGTCATGTATGTGGAACATCCCCTTTGTCAAAGTACCGGACACCTACAAAACAAAGTTAATGCATTTTAGGTACCCAAACTGTTTGGGTCCATAGTAGTCGATGCAAGCATGACCCTTGGTATGTTTCCATAAGGTCTTCTCTAAATGTGTCATACTTTGGTTCATACTTTGGTTCATACATGTATTCCACACATCCATAAGTTCTAATGATAGGTTGTGTAGGAACCACATATATTTTACGGCCTTTTGGTACATAATCTTTGTTTGAAATGATTCTTGTTATTAGAAACATTTGCATAACCATAGGTGTCTTTGTCTATTAGGAACGACCACTGTAATATGGAGTCTCTTTGAGGTCTTGTGTAAAGTCTCTGATGATTCCATTGCTAGGATTTTTACTAGTAGTATGGTTTATCTTGTTGTTTTCTAGCATTAGATCTGGGAATATTCCAATCATTATCGGCGAGGGAGCAATCTACCTTCCCCCACGAGATAAGTATCCCTTGAATGATCAACATTTTTGGATTTAGGATTCTTATTCTTGGAATATTTCTGTTTCTTTCCCTTACGTGGTCAGTGAGACTTGGTAGCAGTGCGCTATCAGTGACTTAGAAGGCCTGGTGATCTATTTTTGGATTTTTATTCTTTTACTACTAGGGTGTTGACTTACGAGACTTACGATTTTGCTTCCTTGAGGCATTCTCATTTGGTTTTCTTGCTTGGTGACCTTACTTGGAGATGGATCTAGTGCAGGCACAAACTTAGGACCAGTGCAGTACTAGGTTGATAACTTCTTGGATCCACTCTTGTTAGATTCTTGAGTTCCAAATCAAGCCCGATTCTATCTCATAAGGCTTTTCTGATTTGTATGCGATATTGGAACAAGATGGTTGTGATTCGAGAATTTGCTTTGGATGTTGTGAGACTTATCTGATTACATCCAACATCTTTTTCCTTACCTTTGAAAACCCTTAATTGACTTTCAATCTTCCAACTTCTAACTCAAGAGCCTCTTTTTCAGCCTTCACAACCTCATAAGCAGATTGTATTATCCTTAGTTGATTAAGGATGGCATCCAAAGTCTCATTGTTGTCGAATTTCTAGGATTTGAACCACAGGTTGATTCACAATCACTTCAGCGAGGAGTGTTTATAGATCTGATGTTGTATACCTCCTCTCGTTTCATCCATGTTGGCCATCAAGCATAATCCTCCATATCGGCAACTTGATCTTTGTGTCATCGATTCATTTCCTTTTTGATTCCACTTCATATCTGATTCATCTTGACAACCATAGCCTTCTTGCCATGTCTCCTTTGTTGACTCTTGGTCTTGATGAGAGTGCGGACAATCAGTCTAAAATGTCGAGGCTTACTGATTGAAGCAAAGATAATCGAGTTCCTTGCCTTGTTTCAACTCGGGACAATCAGTTGAAGTGTCTGGTTTCTTGCAATGAAAGCATAGATAGTCATTATCTTTCTTTGGTTCTTCTTTCCTTCTTTGTTAGGCCTCTTTGTGAAATTTCTTGTAGGGGCCTTTCGGTCTTCATCATTACGATTTTCTTGCTCGGTAGGGCAATTTGCTCTTGCATTTCATCTAGCATATCATCTGTCCTCTGATGTTTCTTCATGATGTGAAGCAGCCAATGACGAGTGGTCTTTGGCTCTTCCTTTTCGATTCGAGGCACTAGCTTCTTGCTAAATTCATAGGCCTTAAGATCGAGAGAAACAGTTTGAAGGTGTCTTCTTCATGCGACTTTCTCATTTCTTCAATTGCGAGTCACCTTCATTTTCCAAACATCTCTTGCAGGTAAAGCTTCCAAGATTTTGGTGTTTACTTCCTCTTTTGAATAACTTACACTCGTGAGTAAGTTCATCTAAGATTGCATTGAATCTGGACTCCATTTGCTCAATGGTTTCATTAGGTAGCATTTTGAACTTTTGAAACCTTTTTAAGCCCTGTGATTTTGTTCTTCTTTATTGCATCGGTGCCTTCACAGTTAAGTGGATCTTATCCCAAAGTTCTTTTTGCGATCTTGCAATCTTTGACTTTCATGTACATATTGCTATCAAGGTTACGTAGATGATATCAATAGCAATGTTGTTGAGGTTTGCTCTTTTCTGTCTTACGCATTCCATTCTCTCTTTGGTTTAGGAATGTACTCGATTCATCACCCATTATTCTTGCCTTTGTAATCTCAGGTGGTCCTTGATTAGTACATCCATCATCTCATCATGAGTAGCGACAAGATATACTGCATTCGGCGTTTATACTCATCAAATCTATCAAGAGAGCACATCAACATGGTTCAGCATCTTGTGTGTTATCCATGATGCAAGTCTTGAAAATCGGTAACTTGAAAGAAAGTTTTAAAGAATTTTCACAAGCACAACAAGTAGGATTCCTTGAGCGAAGCCTTTGCTCCGATACCAATTGTTGGTCCCTTGAAAGGCTTTAGTTAAGTTTAGAGGGGTGAATAAACTTAACACTTAAAACTTTGGAGTTAACAAATTCTGCAACCAGTGACTCTGCGATACTTGATGGTCTGCTTTGAGACCTCGATAACTCTTGATAATGATGAGTCTCTTGTGATTCGATTCTTTGAATTTGTGCAGCGGAATAATATCAAAATTAAGCCTTGTTACTTGTTGTTAAATATGTTACCAAGTATTAGATACTCAGTAGTGTATGTGTGTGATTTCAGTTTCTAGATTCAGCAGGTTGATATGAATAATAACTAAGTGCGAGAAAGTAAATGCGATAAGTAAGTAGAGATTTTTATAGTGGTTCAGGTGATGTAATCACATGTCGTCCACTCTTCTCTGTGATGTTGGAGGAAATTCACTAGAGATCTTTGAGTTATCTATTACAAAGAATCCTAGGTTGCTTGTCCTTCACCAATAACTATGGCTTCACAAAGCTGGCCGGGAGCAGGTAGGATTCTTTGCTCTCTGAGTCTTCCTTTGGTCCTTGAAGGGTAGAATTGCCTCTTCACCGGCTCCACCACAAACCATGAGTCTTTCACACTAACGGATGCTTCTTTGTCTTGGTGAGTTCTTTATAAAATAAAGAATGAATCAATTAAATGATTCGATTCTGGCGGCTTGATTAGGATGATATAATCGCGACTTGCGGTCTTCAAGTGTGTATGCTTGATGCGGCTTGAACACGAAATTCACTTGAAGAAAATAACTAGATCGTGACCTTAAGCTCGGTAAGTTCGGTGAGGGTGTTTTTCAGCTCAGTGTTATCACTTGAAGTTTATTCCAAAATTCATCCTCTTCTTCTTGAGTTGAAAGTCCTCTATTTATAGGTAGGAATGCATGTGACTTGAATTTGAAATTCAAATGTGACCGTTTCTTGTATTTGTCCCATCCTCCTTTGCATTCTGTCACTATTCATGGGGTGACCTTTATCGAGATTACTTTTTGTGATGCGATCTGTCCACCCCTTTGACTTGTATCAATGGATAAAAATATGGATCATCCCAGCGTCTTTTTAATCTCGACCTTTGATTTGCTTGATAAGTCGGAGGTAGTTGGTACATTCTTATCCATGTAACTTTCCAATAATCTTGAATTAATCGAGGTATATATCAGTGAGTTCATTAGTCTGCTTTGTAAAACCAATCGATCTCTTTGAACATCATATTTTTTATCTGTAAAATATAATGCGGTGATTCCTTTTATCAACTTTTATTTGTGAAGTTAGATTACATCATTTTAAATATAACTAAGTTCCAAACATCATCCAACTTGTGGAACTTAGACCTTCTACACAAGGTATATGTAATCGAGTTTAGGTCATCACGGACTTGCCTAAATCGATTCCATATCCTTGACATTAAATACTAAGTTTGATCCCTTAGCCTTCATTTCTTGAGTTTGAACCCTCGGCCTTGGTCTTGAGTCTTGACGGAGTTCACGACAAGTCTCTTGACCTATTTACCCTCTTGACCTAGACCCGATCTGGCGATAAGCGATCGTGACCTTTTACGATGCTTGTTTGATCAAACCTATTTATGAATCAAACTACAATAAACCTATACATTTTATCTAGACATCTTTTTGCCTTTGCACTATAACGACTAGTATGGCACTCATCATCAAAACTAAGAAATCATCAAAACTATTGATTTTGAAAAATAAGTTTTAATAAGATAAATCAATCAAATATATTTTCCTTATTTTACTAGTAAAAGGTTTTCTTCCTCTCTACTCTATTAGGGGCGCCCCATCCACTATAAATAGGAGGTGGGTGTCAAGCTCTTTTGTACATCACAATTCCAAGAGCTAATAGTTCTTGTGAAAAATATAGAGCTTCCCAGAGAGATATTTTAGAGAGAGAATGTTAAGGGTGATTTTATACGATTTATAATGCTATATTCTATGATATTTTTCCCCGTATTCGTACTAAATTGCATAAGAAGCATGTGTTTAATGAATATATTGAGTAAATGATATTTCAAAAGAGTTAATTGCAAAATAGGTTGATTTATGTGCTTTAATTATGTTTTTACGATTATTTGAGCGATATTACATTTAGTGGTGTTTTTATATGATGTAGATGCACTTTTCAAGGCTCAAATGATGATTAAAAGAGATAATGAAGGCATTGACAAGATGAAAAAGAGATAGAGACCAAGAAATCAAAATTCAGTCATATTGGAGTGGCGTCCAGGTCCCGTCCAGTGGACGGGCGTTTGCTGAAATTGAGCAGCGTCGAGAGATGGAAAGTTGATTCGAGGAAGTTTGGGCCGAGGTGGACGCCAGTTGGTTGACGAGCGTTTGATCATGACTCGGCCCGATTTGAAGTTCATATGAAGATTGGGCGGGCGTTCAAGGATCAGACAGGCGTCCGGTAGCCGACTTTCTTTGAAACCGACTTTAAAATCTATATATAGTCGGCTATTTTCTCCACACAATACACTCATTATTCAAAACCCTAAACCTAGGGGCGGCTTTTAGGCTGCGTTTTCTCCTTTTATTCAGTTTTATGCACTTTAGATCTAGATTAAACTAGTTACTTTTTATGCCTTTGTTTATACAAATTTGAGTTCTTTGAGGATGTCCAGAGGCTAAAAGCTTCATCAAATGAGTATTGTGAAGCCATCCAACGATTGTTGATTTCGTTTTCTTGGTTATCTTTGTGAGTTTTTATTTAAAGGTTGTTTCTTATTCATGTTTATTACGTTTAATTGCTTTTATATCGGAAGATCTGCATGTGTGATTGTTTATTGTTGATGGAAATCTTAATAAACCCTAGATCATCATGAATAAGAGTAGTAATTTGAATCTATCATAACGGAAGTTAATAGGTTTAATTGCTAGATTATAAACATAAAGTTTACACCTTTGGTTAGGAAACGCGTTAATCTTGCATTGGAAGATAATAGATTAATAGATGAACTTTCTAAGGAATTAGGGTTCATGTTTAGATAAGGTGAATCACAACCTAGATAAAAACCACAATATAATCGAGATAGGAAATCAATGCTTGTTGGATAGGTGGATCAATCCTCGTTTGTTCATTACACACTTGAATTAATCCTTAAGACTTGAATTCGTTTAGTTAGTTTACTTTTATTTGCATCTTAGTTTAGTTTAGTATTGACTTGGTTCGCAGCCCGTATCCTTCCTAGCTTTGGATTATATCCTCTGTCTAGTTTTATTTTCGTTTTGTTTGATGTTTGTTCCTTTGTTTAGATTAGTTTAGTGACATAATTTAGGTTAGACAAAAAGCTAGAATCACAATCGTTTAGTTCCCGTAAGATCGACCCGGTATCAACCTCTTTACTACGATCCTTATACTTGAGGGAAACCGGATTTATAAATATTTATTACTTGTTTGCTGTGCTAGATAAATCCGTGACAAGTTTTTGGCGCCGTTGCCGGGGAACCGGACGGTTGTCTAGTTTTTGTTTTCTGTTTTTCTGTTTGTTTTTCCTGTTTTATTTCGTTTTAAATTCCTGTTTTTAGTTGATAATTGTTTTAGGTAGTTGTTAAGTAGATAATTAGGGTTTAAGACTGTCCCTTAGTAGTTTCCTTGGAGATTAGATCTTCTGTCTTTCTGTTTTTCTGTCGTTCTTTCTTACCTTCTTTTATTCTCTGCAAATTTACGCTTACGTTCTAGTTTTCCCGTTAGCAAGCGGGCGCCTGGATATTGGGCGCCCGTCCGGCTGAAAATTATCAATTGTATTTTGTTTTATTCACTTAGGCGAGCGTCCATAATATTTGGGCGCCCGTTCAGTATTCCGTCTTTCAGGACGGCGTTTGGATCACTAAGCGCCCGTCCAATCTCAATTTCATCGGGCGCCCGTCCAAACTTTTGGGCGTCCGTGCGGTCACATTTTCTTCAACACTTTTGTTTCCTTTTCTTCTTTCCCATTCTTTTCTTTAGGCTTTTAATTTTAGTTTAGGCTTTTACTTTCTTAGCTTTTAGGTTTCGTTCCACTTGTTTTTGGTCGGTTTATGCAAACTTGGAGTCAAAAGGACCGTTATTATACACCCTCGCCCCGGCGAACCGTAATCGGCCAAGCAGCGGAATTTTCGTTCTGTGGTTACGCAGACGAGCCGAGAGAGATCTTGAAGAACAACTAGCTAGAGAAATCAGCGATTTTGTGATAATGGCGTAATAATAGAGCGTCGTTGGCGGACTCGCCATGCCGGCGAAGTCAAAGTCAACCCGGCTATTGTTATTCCGACCATTCTTGCACAAACCTTTGAGTTAAAACCAGGATTTATTCGGATGATGCGGCATGCATCTATTTTTCATGGTTATCAATCGGAGAATCCATACCCACTTACATACATTCCTAGAGATATGCGGGACTACACGCATCAGGAGTAAGTGAGGATGCTATCAAGTGAAACTTTTCCCATTTTCTTTGAAGGAGAGGCTAAAGAGTGGTACACCTCTCTCCCTCTGAATCTATCACCACCGGGCTGAACTTGAAAGAGAATTTTTAAGTCAATACTTTCCGCCTTCAAAGAGGCATTGAGTGTTTGAGCGACATCTTCACATTCTATCGGAAAGAAAATGAATCGTTCTTTGAATGTTGGAAGAGATTCAAGTCTCTTCTCGGAAAATGTCCCCATCATAGCTTGCCACTTTTGGAAGGCAAGTCAATACATTCTTGAGTGGATTGACCGAGCTTACAAAAGGCATGGTCAATAGCTCTTACGGTGGGGCATTTAAGAAAACGCTTTGATGAGGATGGGCATTGTTTGAGGACATTGCAAAGTATAACTATGCCCCTCTTATCAAGCAATTCAAGCACCTCCTCCTCCCGAGGTTGAGGAAGTCAATTTACAAAGTTTGATCGCCATGCTCTGAAGCGAGATGGTACCACCTCAAGTTTCAAATCCAATAAATCAAACTTCTTCTTTTCCACAGAACCCTCGGGTTACATCTTGTGAAAAAATTGTCAGGACGGGCCATATGAATGGCGGTGTCAATTTAATCCCTGCACCTTATCAAGTAAATCTTTGTTCATGACTATGGACGGTACAATCAAATCACATGTCGAATTGTGGCGAGGTGGGGCACACTTCTAAATTACGCCTTATGAGCGGACGAGAATGCGGAAGTGAATGCATTCTATGGCGAGAACAATCAAAGGTTCAATCGGTTTTTTCTGGCAGGGCAATTTTCAAAACAAGAGGTTTAATCCATCTTCAAATTTCAATCCTAATTGAATTTTAATTGAATCAATTTCAACGAAACCCGGGTTTAATCGAATCAAAACTCGAATTTTTCCAATCCTACATAAAAATTCAATCAAAGTTGGCCTTCCAATTCAAACTCTCAATTTCAAAGTCATTGACCCACCTATGCTCCAAATCTCCAAAACTCTCAAAGCTCCTCCCAATCTAACAATCTTGAAACCAAGTTAGAGGAGCAAAGCAGGTCAATGAAAAATCTCAAGAGACAAATTGGGCAACTGGCTGAGCAGTTGGCTTCTAGACCCCCAGGGCCGCTGCCCAGTTTCACTGAGAAGAATCCGAAGGGTGGTCAAGTTGCTCAGGCTGACTTGAACAAAGGCCCATGTACTGACCTCGTGCCATCAATTCAATACGGTAAAGAGGAGGGCGGTGCAATGAATCGAGGAGCGGTACTCAAGTTAGTGGTCCTTCCCACCAGGGAAACCACTAGCCCCTCCCCGCCATTGATAAGCCAGGAGAGGAAGCCGAGCACCTACACTCCCCTCAATTGCAAGAAAACTCGGTGGTGATCCACGAGAGGTGAAGAAGTTGGTGATCCTCAGTGGGTGATCCTCGAGAATTTGAAAAAAGCAATCGAAAGTCGGAGGGTGATCCACGACTACTAAGAAATCTGAGAAAGCATTCGATGGAAGGATCGGAAGGCAATTTGTAAGTGCATCCTCAAAGAAAGTTTTTTCGAGGCGACCTTAAGAAACTTCCATTTCCACCGAGAAAGAGCAGCATTCCCTTGATTGAGGACAAAAGTGCGAGAAGGTCTTGAACCTTTTGAAAAACACTCAGGTAAATCTTCCACTATCAGATGTCTTGGTTAAGATGCCTAAGTATACAAAATTCATCAAAGATGTTGTATCTTCGAAAAAGAAGTTAGCAGGCATGGAAAAGTAAATTGGTGAGGATTGCTCCATGATTAATTATGAAGACTTACCAATTAAAAGAGGTGACCCTGGCAAATTCGTACTTACAGTATTAATGGGAGGTCTAGTCTTCCCTAATTCTTTGTGTGATCTAGGTGCCTCTATAAGCCTTATGCCAATGTCTGTATGCAAACAGCTCGGTTTACAAAGCCTTCTAGAACCCACTACTATGAGTTTACAATTCATTGATAGATCCTCTAAGAAAGCCAGGATCCTAAAAGGCGTTTTGGTTGATTGATAGATTTACCTTTCGGTCGATTGGTATGTTTTAGATATGGAGAAAGATGAAAGCGTCCCCACGATTCTTGGAAGACCTTTCTTATCTCTGACTAGTAGGGCCTCATCGATTGCGATGGTGGGCAAGTGACTATCCGAGTTGGTGATCAAGAGGTGTGTTACAATGTCTTAAAGTCCATTCAAGTACCCTACGGACCCCTGACCGGCTTTTCCATTGATTATATGACGGATGATTTTACCGATTATATGGATAAGCAAGTCATGCATTTGTAGAAGCGAGAATATGAGCGATTGATTGACAACTGAATACTCATGGTGTGGTTAATCTAGACCAATTAGCGGTGATTTTGAGGAAGAATTGTTGGAAGGAGAAGCTTTGGCAGTGGGACCACAGAGTAAACTCAGCGATGTTGAGTTGAAAAGTGGAGATCTCAAGTCTAGTTTAGAAGACCCCCCTGCAGATTTAGTGCTAAAGCCGTTGCCTAAACATCTCAAGTATGTGTTTTTAAGAGAAGGTGACAAGCTTCCACTAATTATATCTGCCAAGCTTTCTCGTTTAGAGGAAATGAAACTTATCAACGTCTTGAAAAAGAATGAAAAAGCCTTTGGTTGGCAAGTAGGAGATATCAGAGGGATATCTCCGGACATCTGTATGCACAAGATCAAGGCGAATGAGGGTGAAAAATGTGTTAGACAACCTCGAGAGAAGGCTCAACCTCATATGCGAGAGGTGGTTAAGAAAGAAATCATTAAACTTACGGACATGGGAATCATTTATGCCATCGCGGATAGTGAGTGGGTTTCCCCAACTCAAGTAGTTCCCAAGAAAGGTGGAATTACGATTGAGAAGAATGAGAAGGAGAGGAGATAGCATTGAGACTTGTCACCGGATTCTGATGCGCATCGATTATCGAAAGCTCAATGAGGTAACCATGAAAGATCACTTTCCCTTCCGTTCATTGATCGGATGCTTGGCGTCTGGCGGGGCACGCATTCTCTTGCTTCCTAGATGGATATTCGGGATACTTCCGGATACCCATTGATCCGGTGACCAAGAAAAGACCACCTTCACACCTTACTTATGGTACATTCGCTACAGGCGAATGCCATTCGGTCTCTGCAATGCCCGAAGCTACATTTCAACGATGTATCTTTGGCTATCTTTGACGGGCTTGTAGAAGTGTATGAGATCTTTATGGGCGATTTTTGGTTTTGGTGATCCTTCGATGATCGCCTCGACAATCTTGATCAAGTGTTATCGGATGTGTGGAAAGAACTTAGTCTTGAAGCCCGGGAAAAATGCCATTTCATGGTAGATGAGGAATAGTTCTTGGCCACAAGATCTCCGCCAAAGGTATAGAAGTTGACAGGGCAAAAGTAGAAGCTATCGAGAAGATGAGCTACCCTAAGAATGTGCGGGAAGTTAGAGGCTTTCTTGGACATGTCGGTTTTTCTGAAGGTTCATTCAAAACTTCTCCAAGATAGCCAAGCCCCCTGTCCACTTTACTAAAGGAAGGCGTTGAGTTTAATTTTGATGAAGCGCAAGCAAGCGTTTGAGGAGCTCAAGGATCGTTTAATATCTTCTCCAATTCTTATATCTTTATTTGGAACCTACCATTTGAGCTTATGTGCGGACGCATCAAACTATTTGTTGGTCTTGTTTCTAGGGCAAAAGATCAAGGAAAGTTCCGACCTATCTATTACGCATAAGTCACACATTGAACCCCTCTCAAGTTAACTATACTACTCTCGAAAAGAACTACGGCGTAGTCTTTGCTATGGACAAATTTAAGTAGTTACTTGTTAGGAGCTCAAGTGATCGTGTGGGTGATCACGCTTGCTGCGTTATCGATGACTAAGAAAGAGGCTAAACCCGCTTTCTTTGCGTTGAATACCGACCTACAAGAGTTTGGCGTTCAAATTAAGGACAAAAGAGGCGGTGAAAATGTAGTGGCGGATCACGTTTCTAGAATGTTAAATGAGGAAAAGGATGAACCGGATGATATAGATCTTTACTTTCCTCTAGAAAACATTATGTTGATAGGCGGTTGTCCTCACGATGTTCCATGGTATTCTTCCATTGTGAACTACCTTCATGCCCGTTATCTCGATCCGAAATGTCTTATCGGGAGAAGAAAAAGTTCTTCTCACGATTTGAAATATTTCGTTTGGGATGAACCTTATCTTTTCAAGATCTGTAAAGATGGTTTCTTTGAGAAGATGTGTTCGAATCGAGCAGCGTGATATTATTGAGCAATGCCACAGTGGACCCATTTGGCGGTCACTTTGGTCCGTGGAAAACCGTTGCTAAGATCTTCCAATCTGGTTTCTATTGGCTCACGATCTTTAAGGACACGGAAGCTTTACAGTAAAGCTTGTGATAGGTGTCAAAGAACCGGAACTTTAACAAGGCGTTCGACATGCCTTTAAAACCCATCCTCGAATGCGAAGTCTTTGATGTATGGGGTATCGATTTTATGGGACCATTCCCATCATCTTGCGGTAATAAATACATCTTAGTCTGCGTGAGACTACGTGTCTAAATGGGTGGAGGCCCAAGCCACTCCTCACAATGATTATAAGGCGGTGATGAAATTTCTAAAGAAGAATATCTTCGTGAGGTTTGGATGTCCACGTGCCTTGATCGGTGATGAAGGGCGCATTTACGCAACCGACCCAGAGAAAGTACTTGAGAAGTATGGTGTTCGTCATAAAAGCGGCACACCATATCATCCGATGACTAGTGGTCGAGGTTGAAAAGACAACGAGCATTAAGAAAATCCTGGAGAAAGCGGTGCTTGATCATAGAAAGGATTTGGAGTTTGAAATTGGATGATGTACTCTGGGCTTACATAACTGCCTATAAAACCCCTATAGGGACATCTCCATATCAAATGGTCTACGGGAAACCATGTCATCTGCTTGTCGAGTTAGATCATAGAGCTTATTGGGCTACAAAGTTTACGAACTTTGATTCCCGATCTTGTGGACAACATCGACTCTGGCTGATTACATGAGCTAGGCAATTCAGACTCCAGGCCTATGAAAGTGCCAGGATTATTAAAGATAAGATGAAGCTACTCCACGATGCTAAGATTAAGAAGAGAGAATTTCTAGTCGGCGAACAAGTTCTTCTATATAATTCTAGGTTACATCTGTTTCCTGGAAAGTTAAGGACACGTTGGTCCGGCCCCTTCGAGATTCTCCAAATCACCCCTAGAGGCGTTCTAGAACTTCGTGGTTATAGTGGTGACCCGTTTCGAGTGAATGGCCAAAGGTGCAAGCACAATATTGGTGAGCCTAAAGAGAGACCTTCGAATGTCCGTTGCCTCGACATCCTAGGGTGTGGTGCTATGGAAGTCGAAGAATTCAAGTGAGTCTTCACTCAACCTGTTTTAGAGAGGATGGCTGTAGTGATCCTACGAAGAAGTTCTAATTTGGTAGTTGGGATATGGAAGAATTGGAGAGGGGCGTCGGTTGAAGCGTCATCGAGAGGGCTCGAGAGAATGAAGAGGTCACCCGTGGGGAAGTTCAAGCGTATGTGGAAAGCTATTAAAGATTTCACCCCGTGTGTGAGATCTTTGTTTTCTGCGACCACACTCTTGTCGAGCGAGCTTACGAGGTAGTGGGTGGCGAGAAAAGTCAAATGGCTTTGACCAGTGAGTTTTCAACGGTGTCGAGCTAACGACATTAACCAAAAGCGCTACTAGGAGGCATCCTAGATATCCTTATTATATTAGTTAGGGTTACTTTCACTTATTTGTTAGTATTTTATTTATTTAAGTTTTAGTTTGATTAAGTTTTAGTGACTAAGTTTTTCTATTTATATCATCGGTTAGTGTGCTTTTTAGATATGGATTACGGAGTTCTTCACGAGGAGTTCCCCATCATTAGTCGGATCCCACTGATTCTGATGGTGATGGACCGGGAGGCACTATAGTCTTGCACGTAGATTTTGAGCTTAGTACCCGCACGAAGACCATCACCTATGTTCTCATTGTACCCGCTGTTCGGGAGGTAGTGACTTCACCACCGAGGAGCTGAGGAAGCTATAGGGCGTCCATATACGATCCTAAATGACCCTATCTTGTGATCTGCATCTAGCGCCGGTACTCTGAGATTCACATTTTAGAGGTTTAGAGGTATTTGGAGATGGTGGGGCGTACAAGGCGACTATGATTTCCCTCCCGCTATTGATATGCTTCGTCGTCTCATCCGTTTGGTGGATTAGGACGAGATTTATGCGAGACTAGCGTTAGTTAGGTTTGTTTAGTCGAGCAAGCGACGTAAAACAAAAGCGCTTTGTGGGAGGCAACCCTTTGTTTTATATTTGTTTTTATTTATTTTCTAGTCACTTTATGTACTTTGTTTGATTTAAAGTTGTATTTTTGAAGTTTTAATTAAGTTTAATAAGAGATGTACTTTTGAATTTGGGGTGTATGGAATTTTATGATTTTTGCACTTTTGCCTTCTGGGACGCCCGTCCAGAAAACTGGACGCCCGTCCGCTATGACAAATCCTTAGACGGACGTCCACTACGCCTGGACGCCCGTCCACTACGCCTGGACGCCCGTCCGATATTTTCCCTCCAATCCTGTATGTGATTTAAATTCTTGGACGAGCTTCTACTGAACCGGACGCCCGTCCAGTTCATCTGATTTCCCAGTGAACGCCCGTCCACTGAGTTGGACGAGCGTCTAACATCTGCCCATATATACCCCCTGCTTCGATGAACCCTCACTTTTCACTTTTTCAAATCGAAAAACCGTTTTCTCTCCTCTTTTGGCCTAAAATCTTCATTTCTAAACCATTTTGAGCGATTCCAAGTGCTATAGACCGCTATTGATACCCTCTTTTCGATTTTCATAACCAAAACTCCCAACACGCTTTATTTTTGGAGAATCAGCACCCTCCTTAGTCCGACTTTTCAGAAGAAAAATCCGATTTTTGGAGCCTAATTTGTGTTGTTTGGACTAATCTTCACATCAATCCGCATCTACTCATCCTACTTGGTAAGTTAGTAACAACTTTTCGTTTTTATTCACGTTTTTGTGAGTTTGATCTTTGGGTCGGCTCGTTCCCTTGAATGTCATCTTAATTCGTTTTTACGGTTTTGTGTATCTTTACGCTCACGATATGGTGATGTGGTGTTGTGATGGATGGTGAATGGGTTGGTTGGTGATGATTGTGGTTGTGGTTTGGTTGTTTTGAAATCCGCTTTGGATGTTAAGCGGGTATCTCTTGTTGTGAATTGGGATTGCTTTCGTGTAGTCTAGGTTTAGAATATGGTTCATAAGAAGGAGTGGTTAAGAGGCATGGTAAGGAAGTGGCTAGGGAGGCCGGAAAGAAGCGCAAGGAGTTTGATCCTACTTTAGTTGATCCTAACCGGGGTGTGAGTATACGAGAACAACCTCCAGAGCCACCCAAACTAGGCTACTTTGAGAGATGAGCCGACCTCGACTCGAGGAGGCGATGACGATGTGCCTTTGAGTACGGATGCAGAGTTCGAAAGTGGGAGCCCTCGTCTGCAAAGTGAGGAGACTATAGAAACTACCGGGAAGAGGAACCGGTTGTACTAGGGCTTCCCCTCCTAGAAAGAAATCTAAAACCGTTGCCCGATGCCATTGCCTCGTAGATTCATAAACCCTAGAGCTCATGGCGTCTATTCTAAGCATTATTTCTCGAGGGCGATGTTGATTGAGCGGGCCATTTTGGAGGCCAAAGTCGATCCGGGGTTCGTTAAGTTGCTCAAGGATCGGAAATGGGAAGCTTTGATGACAATCCCGACTACCTCGGTAAATAGCTCCCTAGTTCGGGAATTTTATGCAAACTGTTCGGAAACCGACTTGGGGACAAAGGTAGTTGTGGTGCGAGGGTAGAAGTTCCTTTTACACGGAGGTGATCAATGCAAAATACAACTTAGCGGCTTTTGAGGAAGGGATTATACGGAAGAGATTGTGCATAGGCGAGTTTGGGGCGAGGATCCTTTGGAGGAGTAGAGGTTACGAGTGTGTCGGATGTGGCATGGACATTAAGGCCGGAGGCGACCGGAAGGACTTGGTTACCACGACTGGACGGAGGGGCTGGAAGGTCAGTGTCGGTTTATTGAGTCGGTTGTTGCTAAGAACAACTTGGCGACTTTCACATTGGTGACCTAGGCATGTTATACGCATTGACATTTGGCCTGAACGTGGATGTGGGGCAGGCGTTATATGATGAGGTGGCTATTAATCAGAAGATCTATACCCGATGCTTGATTATCCCTCACATGATCCACAGTCTCTGTATCGATGCCGGTGTGCCTGAGTATGGAGCCGATCACAAACCGAAGAATCCAAGGCCGTCTGATGAGAAAAGGCAAGCCTTCGGGACGAGATGAGAGGCGGAGACACCTCGGGAGCCTGGTTCTTCGGCACCGCCTCGTGCATCCTCCCCTTCCTACTTTATCTCCCTTGATTAGGATGCGGTTGAGCATGGCCAATAGTTTCGGGAATGGTGAGTGATATCCGGGATACAGAACAATATTTTGTCGATTCTTGATGTATCTGTGAGGGCGGCGGCCGAGGGCGAAAGAACCTTCAATCGAGCTCCGTTGATTATCTTTTTGCCGATGAGATCGAAGCAGGTCATTGCGGATGTTCTACACGACTACGAGACATCTTGAGATGAGGAGCGGCTGACTCGGCGGCTAGGGCTACGGCACCACCTTACGGACCTCTCTCCGATCCTCCGGCCGATGATTACGGGACACCGAGCACCTTGATTTTATTTTACGATTCTAGTTTTCTTTTTCTTTGATTCGATGGGTGTATGTTATTGATACTTTTTCTTATATGATTCGTTGTAATTTTGCTATTACTCATCATTACTTTTCCCGATGGATCATGTAAGCCATAAGGCACCCGTACTTTCACTTCTACTTTGTGTTTATACTTTTCGGATGTATTGAATGCTTTCACTTTGCTTTATCTTCATTTTTGATATCTCTTTTCATTTTGGTATGACTCCCATTTTCCCGAGATGGTTCCATGTTTGTCAAGGCGTGCGGGTATATTTTTAAGCGGTTTCGTTGAGCTACATTGTCAGTTACGCATTCTAAAGTGTCATTATGTAGGCTCCGGCTGACCGACGATTCGCATTTCGATTTAAATCAGCTAAGTCTTTTCCTTTTTCTTTCGCTCTGCACAACATGAGGACATGTTGATTTTTAAGTGTGGGGGAGGGGAATGTTCGATATGTATCTACACATTTGCTTAATTCGTAATGTTTCTATGCAAATGAGCTCAAATTTTCGAAATTTTTTCGACACTTTTGTTTCTGTTTTGTCTCAAGTAGGCAATTCGATTCAATGTTCGCTATTTTTATAGTCATTTAAGCTGTATATCATATGTTTGATGAGTTAGTTGTTTCACTGAGATCGATTTTTCACGAGCCATAGTAAATGATGAGCTATTTATAAAGTTATACCCTTTTGGATTAATGATTTTTGTTTTAAGTATAAGTCATGTGCTTAGTGCTACGTATATATCTCATGAATTATGATAGTTTGTATTTAGATCTGGAGTATGATATACTGTGAATATCTGAAGGTTTGAATGTGATAAGTAACACGTAACTTATTGTCAAATGAAAGAGTTGAAAAAATATGAATTAATTGGGTGTGTCGGAAGCTAGTCGATGATTTGAGTGCGATAGGGTATACCACGTATGTCTATACCACTATGATGACTAAAAGCTCACGGCGATCGAGGAAGTTTGCCTTATGATTTGAGTAAGGTAGGGATTATCTTGAAATGTCCTATTACGCTATAACGAGGGCAATAGCTCATTACGATGTGTGTTTAAAAGTGAAAAAGTTAAATCAACTAATGAAGTGTTATGAAATGTATATAAGACTAAGTTATCGTCTACCTTATCCCAGGTAGAAAGCGATGAGATATGTTGTAGGGATTATCCTCTGAGTATTTCAGAAAGGCCCTAGATATATTCTATCATCTTTTTCGGGATATATCACGTTTGTAGGGTGCATCTTATGAGTGTCATTTATTACTAGTCTACAAGGGGTATTAGCTAGTTTTGCTTTGAGTTTCTCGAGTTTGGATATAGTGGAAGTTTTCTATGGCTATGCACACACACAATGGTGAACTTCTGATTTATTGGATATGTGTTATGTATGTTTAGATGTCTGTTCTTTTCTCGAGCCTAATTTTTGTTTTGTTTTGCTCGGGACGAGCAAAAGCTTAAGTGTGGGAGTTGTTAAGGGTGATTTTATACGATTTATAATGCTATATTCTATGATATTTTTCCCCGTATTCGTACTAAATTGCATAAGAAGCATGTGTTTAATGAATATATTGAGTAAATGATATTTCAAAAGAGTTAATTGCAAAATAGGTTGATTTATGTGCTTTAATTATGTTTTTACGATTATTTGAGCGATATTACATTTAGTGGTGTTTTTATATGATGTAGATGCACTTTTCAAGGCTCAAATGATGATTAAAAGAGATAATGAAGGCATTGACAAGATGAAAAAGAGATAGAGACCAAGAAATCAAAATTGATCATATTGGGTGGCGTCGAGTCCGTCCGGTGGATGGCGTTTCTTGAAATTGAGCAGCGTCGAGAGATGGAAAGTTGATTCGAGGAAGTTTGGACGCCGAGGTGGACGCTGGTTGGACGAGCGTTTGATCATGACTTCGGCCCGATTTGAAGTTCATATGGAGATTGGGCGGGGCGTTCAAGGATCAGACGGGCGTCCGGTAGCCGACTTCTTTGAAACCGACTTTAAAATCTTTATATAGTCAATTTGTTTTCCACGCAAGGACACAATACACTCATTATTCAAAACCCTAAACCTAGGGGCGGCTTTAGGCTGCGTTTTCTCCTTTTATTCAGTTTTTATGCACTTTAGATCTTGATTAAACTAGTTACTTTTTTATGCCTTTGTTTATACAAATTTGAGTTCTTGAGGATGTCAGAGGCTAAAAGCTTCATCAAACGAGTATTGTGAAGCCATCCAACGATTGTTGATTTCGTTTTCTTCGGTTATCTTTGTGAGTTTTTATTTAAAGGTTGTTTCTTATTCATGTTTATTACGTTTAATTGCTTTTATATCGGAAGATCTGCATGTGTGATTGTTTATTGTTGATGGAAATCTTAATAAACCTAGATCATCATGAATAAGAGTAGTAATTTGAATCTATCATAACGGAAGTTAATAGGTTTAATTGCTAGATTATAAACATAAAGTTTACACCTTTGGTTAGGAAACGCGTTAATCTTGCATTGGAAGATAATAGATTAATAGATGAACTTTCTAAGGAATTAGGGTTCATGTTTAGATAAGGTGAATCACAACCTAGATAAAAACCACAATATAATCGAGATAGGAAATCAATGCTTGTTGGATAGGTGGATCAATCCTCGTTTGTTCATTACACACTTGAATTAATCCTTAAGACTTGAATTCGTTTAGTTAGTTTACTTTTATTTGCATCTTAGTTTAGTTTAGTATTGACTTGGTTCGTGAGCCCGTATCCTTCCTAGCTTTGGATTTATATCCTCTGTCTAGTTTTATTTTTCTGTTTTGTTTGATGTTTGTTCCTTTGTTTAGATTAGTTTAGTGACATAATTTAGGTTAGACAAAAGCTAGAATCACAATCGTTTAGTTCCCCGTAAGATCGACCCGGTATCAACCTCTTTACTATGATCCTTATACTTGAGGGAAACCGGATTTATAAATATTTATTACTTGTTTGCTGTGCTAGATAAATCCGTGACAGAGAAAAGGCCGGTTTAGCAACCGGATTTTTCTAGTAGCAATCCAATGGTGGATTCCGGCGGGCTGTTCGTGTGGATCACCGGTATAGGCCAAACACTTGGGTGGCTCCGTACATCGCTACTCTCCTTAGATGGTCAAAGCGTCGATCTTTTAGATCAAACAAGGTAACCACCGTCTACTACTTGTTTGTTTGTTGATTAAACAAAGTCGATCTTGGGAAAAAGGAAATCAAAATTTTGAATTCCGCTGCGTTCCCGCGTTGATTTCTAACAGATTTAACAAGGTCAGAAGCTTCAGATTTGTGCCTCATAAGAAAAACCCAAGTAAATCTAGAAAATTCATCTACAACAATAAGAAAATATTGTTGTCCATTCACAGTATACTGTCTCAAAGGATCCTAAATATCCATATGAACGAGATCAAAAGCAGAATTTACAGTAGTTGTACTTAATGGAAAAGGTTTTGCTTTAGTTTTGCCATGAGACAGACATAACAAAGGTCATGATCACAAAACTTGACATCAGCAGACTGTGAACTAATGGCCTGTAGTCTCTTATTTGGCAAGTTTCATAGTCTGTAATGCCATAAAAGAGTATCATCTAATCTATCAGACAATGTGTGATTTTCTACAGCATTGACAACAGATAGGCTTATTGGTTGATCCATGACATAGAGTCCTCTGTGTAACTCAGCTGAACCAATCACTTTATTGTTCTTGTCCTGCAAAACACACTTCTTAGCAGAAAAAACAACTGCACCTTTTGTATGATTAATAAAGGTAGGTTTGGAAAAAATGTTATACTTACACATTGATGATGCTGAAAATCGTCGGGTAATAAATCCGGAGCCTTTTTTCCTAGTGACAACCTTGTCAAGCTTTCAAGAACGAAAACAATGGTAACGGGGTGGTAGTTTGTGGTGGTTCAGACTGGACTTGAGATGTTGTTTCTCAAAGCTGCCTATGTATCATATGTTTGTGTTCCTTAGGGATTGTTTATATAGAGGGGCGTTATGCCCTAAGCCGTCATGGGCCTTGTCCATGTTGGACTTGGATTTTGTGTTCCCTAAAGAATAGATAATTACGATTTAATCTCCTTAATTGTTGGAGATAATTATGGATATATTTGAATGTTAGAATCAGAGTCTTAATGATTTGGGATTCTTCTGAATTTATCTGATTTGCTACGTACAAGGGAGAGTGGGCCCAAGACTCAGGTAGAGCTGTAAGGGCTCTTATATGCCTAAGCCGACCTGCAGAGGTCGGGGGTAGCCGAGCAGAGCTCGGTTCGGATCCTTGGGGCTCTTGGCCCTTAAGGTGTTGACTTCTTGGCTCTATTTACTGTCTGGCTACTGTGGTGGTGACACGTGGTGAGGTGCTGATCCGACCTCCGTCATAAGCCCTCAGATCCAGTTGAGCTCTTGAGGTCAACTCGGATCTGTCCATTTTGTGACTCGGCGCGGTCATCTTAGACTTGTAATTTTTTGAGTTGTGCTTTCCAGGTGGCAGGATCACCATTATGACGTTGTCATTCCGGGATTCAAGGCGTTTTAGCCTATGACTGGTGATGATGTCAAAAATATCAACAAGTTTAGTAGATTTAAAGATGGATATCTGGCTAAAGTGAGTGATTTTACTGGTGGTTGCGCGGAGGCACTTAAGAACAAGATGAAGAAAATGTTGTGTTGGCTTTGTTCGCGTTGAAGGATGGCGAGCTGGAAGGGCGAGCGGTCGGCCCCCCAATGCTTTGTATCAATCTAGTTGCTTGTTGCTTCATTCCCGTTGCCTTGGCTCATGACGGGAATCGTTATGGTGCCAGGCGGGCTTGATCGTGCTTGGCTTGGTCCGGCTTATTAAGGGGCGGAATGGTTGGGCCGAGGGGCCTATCCGTTACTAGGCTTACGTATGGGCCAGGTTCGGATTCATGGGCTCTTTCCAGACTAGGGGACTCGGCATGATTCGACACATCAATGGCCCCATACTCTTTGAGCTTTCAAATGTGTAAGTGAAAGTCATGGTGTAAAGTTGTAGCGACTTAATATACCGTTTGCTGAGGTGACTGTTGCAGAGCGATCTGCTGAGATAATGTAAGGCTCATTTAGCGTAGTTTGCCGGTGTCGTGCTTAGGTAGCGACCGGTTTTAAGTGCGTCAAGCTTGAGAGCGTAAGGCTACAATTTTGAGAAGATTCGCTCGGGGGCGAGCTTTAAATATGGTTCCAAGCTGGAGTCGGGCGTATAAAAGATTTGCTCGAGGGCTTATCAGACTAACTTCTAGCGTTAAGTTTTTCGGTGAGCAAGGCCAGATTAGACTGACTTCTCGCGTTAAGTTTTTCGGCAAGCAGGGTTAAGTTTTTCGGCAAGCAGGGCTAGATTAGACTGACTTCTCGCGTTAAATCTATGGTGATCCAAGCCGGATTGGACTGACTTCTCGCATTATTAAGCGGACGGGCTTATGATGCCGCTATTAAGCGAACGGTCTTATGGTGCCGTGCTATTAAGTGGACGGTCTTATGATGACACACTATTAAGCGGACTCAATGTGCTTTTTAGTTGACATATTCTTGCTGAGTCGGTCCTGTAGACTTTATTGAGTCCGACCTGTGGAACAGGAGCCGATCTCTGGGATGACTGATGTGGAGCTAGCTAGACCTGGCCAAAGAAAACCGGATCGGCGGTTGGGAACCGGAACCGGCGGTTTGGTCAACCGCCGGTTGGTGGAACCGTCGGTTGGGCGGTTGGGGGGCGGTTGGGGCTTTCTGGCAACCGGAACCGGCGGTCGGAACCGGACCGACCGGAACCGGTTAAAACCGGCAGGAACGGAATCGGCGGTTGAACCGGTCCAACGGCTACATTTTTCACAGCTATTTTTTTATTGTTTCTTTTTCTTTTCTCCCAAACACCTCAAAAAATCCTATAAATACTACCCCATCCCATTTCAAAAATCCTACACCAATCTCCTCACAATTCTTACAACTTCTTCTCTCATTTCTTACATTTTCTACTCATTTCTTTGATTATCAAGTTTGTTTAGTTGTTAAAAACAACAATCAAATTTACTTTACGATACCAATTTTTGAAGTTGCTCTGATTTAATCGTTACTTCAATACGGTTTTAGTTATAAGTAAATTGGTTTGTATTTTATTCAACTATTTTTTTTACAAGTGTTAAAAAAAATTCAATTTTATAATCAAATTTACTTACTAGACCGAAATTTGAAATTGTTCTGATTTAATCGTTAATTCAATTCGGTTTTAGTTATAAGTAAAATTGGTTAGTTAAATTAATTTTTTTTATAACCGTTAAATTTAATTTAGATTTTGTATAATGTCAAGAAGAGGTGCATCATCACAAGGCAATCGAAATGTTACTTTCCGTGATGACACGGTTGTGCTGGAATCGGATGATCTTGCTGGTGGCTATAGACCACAACATTTTACAGACCCTGTCACCGATAGTCACATTTCGATTCCTCAATTTGATACACCTTTAGGTTACAATCATGATGATTTTGATAGTCATTACGACGATATAATGTCTCAACCTGTAAATTTTAACATCAACCTTAACAAAGCTGAAGGTAATGATGAAGTCGACGTTGATGATGATGATGATGTATTTCCGAATGCTTCCCGTCCTAGACAAGGACGTGGTGGGAGTCGTGTGGCTGTAAGAACACCGCGTGGTGCTAGTTCTGATCCTACTCCTACTCCTGAGTCAGTCGATTTAGATGCTGATGAAAGTACCCGATCCAGAGCACTAGAAAAAAGGTTAAAATCGTGAATTTTTACGGAATTTTTCACAAAGGTTCCTCGGATTGATGAAATTGCATTAGCTAACCCAGGAAATTTTTTATTCGGGGTGTGCAATTTCTGTGGCAAAAAATACCAATTTAAACATTCCGGTGGTTACGGATTGATGCAGGGTCACATAATAAGTGAACACCCGGAAAAATTGAAAGACAGCGCGCCTCAAACCTAGCTAAACATGCCGAGCTCCAGCGGAGGTAACACTAATCCACTCTTTATTTACACTCGTGATAACTGTAGAGATCTAACCACGGATCTTATTGCGGGGATGGGTCTTCCTTTTAGCTTTCCTGAGAATCCAATTTTCGAAACTTACGTACAAGGGGCATTGCAGCCAGCTTTTACTAAGATCCCTCGTGCAATGGTTACTAGGGATTTCAAAAATAAATTTATTAAACGACAAAATATTATTAAAGAAAGTTCGAAGAAAAAAAATTCCGAATATGTGTATGTGCCGATATTTGGGAGGATAGGAGGACCAACAATTTTTATTTGGGCGTGTCGTCTCACTGGATTGACAACACTTGGATAGTCCAAAAAAGGTTACTTGCTTTTCGTTTATTTAACAAAACTCATAATGCTTCTAACATTGCATCTTTATTAGTTGATATTTTTGGGGAATACGATTTAAAAGATAAAGTTTTTTCTATTGCGTTTGACAATGCTTCAAACAACACTGCTTCTATTCCCGACTTATCCCGATAATGTGAACCTCCTTGTAACGGTCAATTTTTTTATGTTAGATGTTTATGCCATATTTTTAATTTATGTGTAAAAGATGGTCTAAAAGTTTATGACCATAATATTAGTGCGATAAAAACTGCGATTTCACATGTGTTAGGTAGAAATATTCTCCTTAATAAATGGTATAAATTTCTAAAAGAGAAGATCATCGCCCTGTCAAACTGCCGCAAGATGTATCGCATAGGTGGAACACCACTTATGATCTTTGGAAAAAAACAAACAAAATTAAAAATGTCTTTTGTGAATTTTTAACTGAACACTGTCCGAGCGAATATCGTTTGTATCCCTCTATTTGGACTGCATGCAAGACACTGATGGATGTTTTTTAAGTATTCAAAAAAATTACTGAATTGTTTTCAAAATGTTATCAACCCACAGCACATTTAGTCTTGCATGCTAGTGTAAAAATAACTGCCGAGTTTGAAACCATGGAACACGATGCTACATTATTTCAATGTTTAGGGCTGATGAAGGAGAATTGGAATAAGTACATGTTGCATATTCCTGACACTTATCTCATTTCTTCTATTCTCGACCCACGTTTAAGACTAGTAGGTGTGTCTAACATGTTAAGTGCTTACTATGATGCTTTTTCTGATATTTATAATGTGCCCCCGGTAGATTATACAGTTGAAGTAGATAGACTTGAAAATTTATTAAACACTTTGTATGTTGAATATGAGCGTATGTATGGATTGAGAAACGACGCGGTTCCCAATCCATCCGCAAATGCTTCTACTAACCCTACAGGTGTCATGCGGGGACTTAAAAAAGTTCTGGATAAAATGAATTCGAAACGACAGAAGGGAGCGACATCATCATCCGATCAACGTACAGAGATATCCAATTTTTTAAATACAACGGTTGGACTTATTTTGAGTTTTAGTGATGAGTGCCAGACTAGTTGTTATAGAGCAAAGGCAAAAAGATGTCAAGATCAAATGTATATGGTTATTAGAGTTTGATCTTTGTATAGGTTTGATCAAACAAGCACTGTAAAAGGTCAGCTGACTTTCATCAGCAGACTTGTCTATATCAGTAGGGTACCTGAGTCAGTAGACTAGTTTAGAAACCTGCTGAGGACTGAAGGCTGAGGGCTCAAAATCAGTTATTGAAGGCTAAGGGATCAAACTTAGTATTTAAAGTCAAGGATATGGAATCAGAAATTAGGGAAGTCTGTGATGACCTAAACTGATTGCATATACCTTGTGTATAAGGTCTAAGTTCCATAAGTTAAATGGTGATTGGAACTTGGTTATGATCAAAGTGGTGTAATCTAACTTAATAATAAAAAGTTAGATATAAGAGAAGTCAAGCTAGGTGTTTTATAAACACGACAACCTTGAATCAATGACCGATCGATATGTATTTGTGAGACTTACATACAGGAACTCTTGAACATATATTTTGATTTTATCAAAGGTTACATTGGAAGTTTACAAAGAAAATGATAGATAACAACATTGGTTTTGTCAACAAATCAATGGCCAAGATTAAAGGGACGTTGGAAATAAACAGAGGTTTATCCAATGGATACAAGTCAAAGGGTGAGCGATCAGAATCGACAAAAGTAAACTAACAGTGTCAATACTATGTATAGGGACAGAAAGCAAGTCAATATGGGAATCTGAAACGGCTATGTTTGAATTTCAAACATAAATCACAAGGAGTCTCACCTATAAATAGAAGACCCCTAATACAGAAACAGAGGATGATTTTTGAGAGAAAAAACAACAAATAATCTTGAGCTTCAGATTCTTATCAAGAAGTCACCCTGCTGACCCTATAGAACTTAAAGTTACTGATCCAGTAAACTTCTTCAAGTGTAATCTGTTATCAAGCTACATCAAGTTTACACACTTGAAGAATCCAAGCTGCTGATCATATCATCTTGATCAAGCTGCTGAAGGCTGAATCACTTACTTGATTCAAACTTTCTTTTATAAGAAACCTGCTGAAGACAGTGAAGCATCTTTGGGTGTCAAGGACTGTTGTTTGTGGTGGAGCTGGTGAAGTGGCAATCCAACCCTTCAAGGACCAGTGGAAGACTTTGGAGTAGCAATCCTACCTATTCCAAGTGTTCAGTTTGTGAAGCCATAGTTATTGATGAGGGACAAACAACTTAGGGATTTTTGTAACTGCTACCTCAAGGATCTCTAGTGAATTACCTCCAACATAACAGGAGAAGAGTGGACTGATAGGATTACACCACCTAGAACCACTATAAAAATTGCCTACTTACTTTCTACATTTACATTTTGCATCAAGTACATTTAGCACATCAATCTACTGAAATAGCAACTGAATCACACACATACACTACTGAGTATCTAATACTTGGTATCATATTTTAACAAGAAGTAATAAGGCTTAATTTAAATATATTCCGCTGCAACAAATTCAGTAAAGTCAATAGTCAACAGACTACTGAGTGTCGTGAGACTCTTGAGCAATCGACAAATTCTTTGAAGTTCTTTGAGTTTGTTAACTCCAAAAGTTTTAAGTGTTAAGTTTATTCACCCCCTCTAAACTTAACCAAAGCCTTTTCAAAGGACCAACAATTGGTATCGGGCGATTGCTTACATTGCAAGTAATCCTACTTGTTACGCTTGTGAAAATACTTTGAAAACTTTTTCAAATTTACGATTTTCAAAGCTTTGCATCATGGATAACAACGGTATGCTAGAAAAATGTTGATGTGTTCTTTAGATCATTTTGATGAGTATAAGCGTCGTATCTGAGGCTTTTATTGCAACACATAATGAGATGATGGATGTGCTGACTGTTGGACCACTAGAAATTACAAGGGCAATAACTGTGGATAATCAAACTCAGTACATTCCAATGCCAAAAAGAGAATGGAATGCTGAAGATAGAAAAAGAGAAAATCTCAACAACATTGCTATTGATATCATATACAGAACCTTGGATAGAAATATGTACATGAAAGTGAAAGATTGCAAGACTGCAAAGGAACTTTGGGATAAGTTACAATTAATCTGTGAAGGCACTGATGCAATCAAGAAGAACAAAATCAGTGTGGCAAAGAAGAAGTTCCAAGAGTTCAAAATGAAACCAAATGAAACTATTGAACAAATGGAGTCAAGATTCAATGCAATCATGGATGAACTCACCCTACTGAGTGTAAAGTACTCAAAAGAAGAAATAAATTCAAAAATTCTAGAAGCTTTACCTGCAAAAGAAGTTTGGGAGATGAAGGTAACTGCCATAGAAGAAATGAGAAGTTTACATGAAGAGAATACCTTCTAATTATTTTTAGACCTCAAGGCTTATGAATTCAGTAAGAAACTTGTACCTGAGACTGAAAAAGAAGAACCAAAGACCACTGCATTTGCTGCTACACATCAAGAAGAAACATCAGGAGCTCAAGATGATCTACTGGATGAGATGCAAGAGCAGATTTCCCTACTGAGCAAGAAAATCAGAATGATGAAAACTAGAAGGGGTTCTCCAAGGAATTTCACAAAGAATTTTAGTGAAAAGAAGAAGGAAGAATCCAAGAAAGACAATGATTACTTGTGCTATCAATGCAAGAAACCAGGACACTTCAAACCTGACTGTCCTGAACTAAAATAGAAGAAAGAACCTAATTATCTTTGCTTCAATTGCAAGAAGCCTGGACATTTCAGACCTGGTTGTCCAGACCTACTGAAGTGCAAAAGTCAACAAAGAAGTTATGGCAAGAAAGCTATGGTTGCTGAAGATGAATCAGGATATGAAGTACAATCAGAAAAAGGAAATGAATCTGATAATACTGCACTTGTTGCTGATATGGATGATTATTCTTTAATGGAAAATATGGATGAAACAGAGGAGGTATACAATTATGTATCTATAAACACTCTTGCTGAAAGTGATTGTGAATCAACTTGTGGTTCAAATCCTAAAAATTCTGACAATGAAGAAACTTGGATGCCATCCTTAATCAACTGAGGATAATACAACTGGTTATGAGATTGTGAAGGCAGAAAAAGAAGCTCTTCAAACAGAAGTTGAAAGATTAAAAGCTGAATTAAGAAATATCAAGGGTAAGGAAAGAGAGATTGGTCAGAATCAGCATAAGTGTGCTGTACATTCAGTAGCTACTGAACAATCTTGTTCCTCCATTGCATTCAAATCTGGAAAGCCTTATGGTGACAGAACCGGCCTTGGATTTGGAACTCAACAATATAATAAGAGTGGATCCAGTAAGGTTACTGAATCTGGAACCAGAATTGGTCCTAAGTTTGTACCTGCACAAGATCCAACTCCCAAAAAGGTTGCTGAGGGAGTGAAGCCTATTGAGAAAACTTCAAGAAGGCAAAATCAGAAGTCAAAAAGGTCAACAGCACCTATCAAAAAGAATAAATCCAAAAATAGGACTGTTGTACCTTCTAGACCTGTTGATAGCAGACCTGCTACCAAGTCTGCTGGACCACGAAAAGGCAAAAATCAGAAATATTCCAAGGATAAGAATCCTAAACCTAAAAATGTCAATCATTCAAGGGATACTTATCTCAGGGGGAAAGGTATACTGTTCCCTACTGATGATGAGTGGAATATTCCTGCTCCCACTGCTAGAAACAACAGGTATAACCATGCTGCTAGGGTAAAACCTCAGCAATGGAATCAGCAGAGGACTCAGCAGAGGACTTATATAAGACCTCGTGAGAGACCTCGTGAGACTTCATATTACAGTACATTCTAACAGACTGACAAACTAATGGTTATCTTTGGTGCTTCTAAAAATAGAAATCACTCCAAACAAACATTACATACCAAAAGGCCGGAAAGCATATGTGAGTCCTACACAACCAAATGTTAGACTTTATGGATGTGTAGAATACATGTATGAACAAAAGTATGATACCTTTCAAAGAAGACCTTATGGAAACTTGCCAAGGGTCATGCTTACCACTGACCATCATGGACCCAAACAGTTTTGGGTACCTAAAATACATTAACTTTGTTTTGTAGGGTGTTTGGTACTTTGACAGTGAATGTTACAGACATATGACAAAGAATAAGCATTGTTTATTAAATTTTGTGGCAAAGGATGGTCCAAGTGTGAATTTTGGCAATAAAAACACACCAGGATACACAAGAGGATATGGCACACTTGTGAGAAATGGATTAACAATCAGGAATGTTGCATTTGTGGAAGGATTGGACTACAACCTACTGAGCACTGGACAGTTTTGTGACATGGGTTACAAGGTCACTTTTGACAAAAACACATGTATTGTCATTAGTGAAAGAGGTGATCAAGTTGTGTTGGCTGGAAGAAGACAACAAAACATGTATGTTGTGGATTGGTCTACTGCTGTTCCAGAGACATGCCTGATTGTGCATACCAAGTCAGAACTGAATTGGTTATGGCATAAGAACTTGAATCATCTGAATTTTGATGATATCAATCAATTGGTGAAGAAAAAACTGGTGATTGGCTTACCTGAGATCACATTCAAAAAGGATGCTATATGTGATGCCTGTCAGCAAGGTAAACAGACAAAATCAAGATTCAAATCAAAGACTAAGCAGTCAACAAAAAGAGTTTTGGAGCTGATGCACATGGATCTATTTGGACCAGTAAATCCAACAAGTGTGACAGGAAAGAAGTACACTCTAGTAGTTGTGGATGATTATTCAAGATACACTTGGGTAGTATTCATGAACAAGAAAAGTGAAACACTTCAAAAGATGCTTGAACTTTTGAAGAGATTGCAAAATGAGAAAAAGTTTGTGATGAGTGAAGATCGGATCGGACAAAGTGGTTGAATTTCTCAATAAAGTTATAAGAGAATCTTGTGAAGCGAGAATTGTGTGCTACATCAACTAGTCTCTTTCTTTGGTACACCTCAACAAAATGGGGTTCTTTGAGAGAAGAAAGCAGAACTTTAAAAAAGCGGGAAGAACTATGATTTGTGAAGCATTATTACGAAAGATATTGAAATTCAAGCGATCAATACAACATGCTATACACAAAATAGGACCTTAGTGAACAAAAAGCTGCTGAAGACACCTTATGAAATTTGGAATGGAAGGAAACCTAATATATCTTATTTCCATCCATTTGGAAGCAAATGTTTTATTTTAAATCATAAGGAGCAATTGAAGACATTCCAACCTAAATCAGATGAAGGAATCTTCTTGGGATATTCTTACAAACAATGCATTCGAGTCTTGAATAAAGGACACGAAACATGAAGAAACAATACATGTTGTATTTGATGAACCTAAGTTCACTTTGGAATGGAAGATGAAGCTTGAACTGCTTGAGAATCAACAAGTCACTGATCCAGAATGTGTTGATGTTTTGGAAAGGATAAATGAGTTAAAGGTTTCTGACTATGCCCCTGCTGAACACCCTGCTGGTAACACTACTGATGTAACAACGGAGGCAGTTCAAGGATCTGCTGAACCTCTTGAAGAAGCAACAGCAGACCCTACTGAAGAAGATGTTCCTAAAAATCAATCTAACCAAAATCCACAATGGTTAAGAGATCACCCTGCTGAACAAGTTATTGGCAAAATACAACAAGGTGTAAGGACTAGAAGACAATTAGAAGCAATGTTCACTTGTTTTCTATCTCAAATGGAACCTAAAGTTGTTGAAGAAGTAATATCAGATCCAGATTGGATAATTGCTATGCAAGAAGAACTGAATGAATTTGAAAGAAATCAAGTTTGGACACTAGTGGAAAGACCTAATCATGCAAACATAATTGGTACAAAATGGGTATACAGAAACAAATTGGATGAATCTGGTACCATTGTAAGGAACAAGGCCAGACTAGTAGCAAAAGGCTATTCTCAAGCAGAAGGAATAGATTTTGAAGAAAGACTTTCATCAGCAGACTTGTCTATATCAGTAGGGTACCTGAGTCAGTAGACTAGTTTAGGAACCTGCTGAGGACTGAAGGCTGAGGGCTCAAACTCGGTTATTGAAGGCTAAGGGATCAAACTTAGTATATAAAGTCAATGATATGGAATCAGAATTTAGGGAAGTCTATGATGACCTAAACTGATTGCATATACCTTGTGTACAAGGTCTAAGTTCCATAAGTTAAATGGTGATTGGAACTTGGTTATGATCAAAGTGGTGTAATCTAACTTAATAATAAAAATTTAGATATAAGAGAAGTCAATTTGCAGTGTTTTATAAACACGGACAACCTTGAATCGATTGGTGATATGTATTTCAATGAGACTTACATACAGGAACTCTTTGAACATATATTTTGATTTAATCAAAGGTTACATTGGAAGTTGACAAAGAAAATGACAGATAACAACTCTTGGTTTTGTCAACAAATCAATGGCCAAGATTAAAGGGACGTTGGAAATAAACAGAGGTTTATCCAATGGATACAAGTCAAAGGGTGAAACGATCGAAATCGACAAAAGTAAACCGAGCGAGTGTCGATTACTATGTCTGAGGTGACGAGAAAGCAAGTCAAGATGGGACAAATCTGAAACGGATATGTTTGAATTTCAAACATAAATCACAAGGAGTCTCACCTATAAATAGAAGACCCCTAATACAGAAACAAAGGATGATTTTTGAGAGAAAAAATAACAAATAATCTTGAGCTTCAGATTCTTATCAAGAAGTCACCTTGCTGACCCTACTGAACTTAAAGTTACTGATCCAGTAAACTTCTTCAAGTGTAATTTGTTATCAAACTACATCAAGTTTACACACTTGAAGAATCCAAGCTGCTGATCATATCATCCTGATCAAGCTGCTGAAGGCTGAATCACTTACTTGATTCAAACTTTATTTTATAAGAAACCTGCTGAAGACAGTGAAGCATCCTTGGGTGTCAAGGACTGTTGTTTGTGGTGGAGCTGGTGGAGAGGCAATCCTACCCTTCAAGGACCAATGGAAGATTTTGGAGCAGCAATCCTACATGTTCCAAGTGTTCAGTTTGTGAAGCAATAGTTATTGGTGAAGGACAAACAACTTAGGGATTTTTGTAACTGCTACCTCAAGGATCTCTAGTGAATTACCTCCAACATCACAGGAGAAGAGTGGACTGACATGATTACACCACTTGGAACCACTATAAAAATTGCCTACTTACTTTCTGCATTTACATTCTGCATCTAGTACATTTAGCACATCAATCTACTGAACTAGTAAAAGATAATGCTTCTAACATTGCATCTTTATTAGTTGATATTTTTGGGGAATACGATTTAAAAGATAAAGTTTTTTCTACTGCGTTTGACAATGCTTCAAACAACACTGCTTCTATTCCCGACTTATCCCGATATTGTGAACCTCCTTGTAACGGTCCATTTTTTCATGTTAGATGTTTATGCCATATTTTTAATTTATGTGTAAAAGATGGTCTAAAAGTTTATGACCATAATATTAGTGCGATAAAAACTGTGATTTCACATGTGTTAGGTAGAAATATTATCCTTAATAAGTGGTATAAAATTCTAAAAGAGAAGATCATCGCCCTGTCAAACTGCCGCAAGATGTATCGCATAGGTGGAACACCACTTATGATCTTTGGAAAAAAAAACAAACAAAATTAAAAATGTCTTTTGTGAATTTTTAACTGAACACTGTCCGAGCGAATATCGTTTGTATCCCTCTATTTGGACTGCATGCAAGACACTGATGGATGTTTTTGAAGTATTCAAAAAAATTACTGAATTGTTTTCAAAATGTTATCAACCCACAGCACATTTAGTCTTGCATGCTAGTGTAAAAATAACTGCCGAGTTTGAAACCATGGAACACGACGCTACATTATTTCAATGTTTAGGGCTGATGAAGGAGAATTGGAATAAGTACATGTTGCATATTCCTGACACTTATCTCATTTCTTCTATTCTCGACCCTCGTTTAAGACTAGTAGGTGTGTCTAACATGTTAAGTGCTTACTATGATGCTTTGTCTGATATTTATAAATGTGCCCCCGGTAGATTATACAGTTGAAGTAGATAGACTTGAAAATTTATTAAACACTTTGTATGTTGAATATGAGCATATGTATGGATTGAGAAACGACGCGGTTCCCATTCCATCCGCAAGTGCTTCTACTAACCCTGCAGGTGTCATGCGGGGACTTAAAAAAGTTATGGATAAAATGAATTTGAAACGACAGAAGGGAGCGACATCATCATCCGATCAACGTCTGAGAGATATCCAAATTTTTAAATACAACGGTTGGACTTATTTTGAGTTTTAGTGATGAGTGCCAGACTAGTTGTTATAGAGAAAAGGCAAAAAGATGTCTAGATCAAATGTATATGGTTATTAGAGTTTGATCTTTGTATAGGTTTGATCAAACAAGCACTGTAAAAGGTCAGCTGACTTTCATCAGCAGACTTGTCTATATCAGTAGGGTACCTGAGTCAGTAGACTAGTTTAGGAACCTGCTGAGGACTGAAGGCTGAGGGCTCAAACTCAGTTATTGAAGGCTACGGGATCAAACTTAGTATTTAAAGTCAAGGATATGGAATCAGAATTTAGGGAAGTCTTTGATGACCTAAACTGATTGCATATACCTTGTGTACAAGGTCTAAGTTCCATAATTTAAATGGTGATTGGAACTTGGTTATGATCAAAGTGGTGTAATCTAACTTAATAATAAAAAGTTAGATATAAGAGAAGTCAGCTGCAGTGTTTTATAAACACAGCAACCTTGAATCAGCTGACTGATATGTATTTCAGCAGACTTACATACACAAGAACCTGCTGAACATATATTTCGATTTTATCAAAGGTTACATTGGAAGTTTACAAAGAAAATGACAGATAACAACTCTTGGTTTTGTCAACAAATCAATGGCCAAGATTAAAGGGACGTTGGAAATAAACAGAGGTTTATCCAATGGATACAAGTCAAAGGGTGAACAGTCTGGAATCTGACAAAAAGTAAACTAACAGTGTCAATACTATGTACAGGGACAGAAAGCAAGTCAATATGGGAATCTGAAACGGCTATGTTTGAATTTCAAACATAAATCACAAGGAGTCTCACCTATAAATAGAAGACCCCTAATACAGAAACAGAGGATGATTTTTGAGACAAAAAACAACAAATAATCTTGAGCTTCAGATTCTTATCAAGAAGTCACCATGCTGACCCTATAGAACTTAAAGTTACTGATCCAGTAAACTTCTTCAAGTGTAATCTGTTATCAAGCTACATCAAGTTTACACACTTGAAGAATCCAAGTCTTTGATCATATCATCTTGATCAAATTTCTGCCGAAGGTGAATCACTTACTTGATTCAAACTTTCTTTTATAAGAAACCTCATGAAGATAAAGTGAAGCATCTTTGGGTGTCAGGACTGTTGTTTGTGGTGGAGCTGGTGAAGAGGCAATCCAACCCTTCAAGGACCAGTGGAAGACTTTGGAGTAGCAATCCTACCTGTTCCAAGTGTTCAGTTTGTGAAGCCATAGTTATTGGTGAAGGACAAAGAACTTAGGGATTTTTGTAACTGCTACCTCAAGGATCTCTAGTGAATTACCTCCAACTTCACAGGAGAAGAGTGGACTGATAGGATTACACCACCTAGAACCACTATAAAAATTGCCTACTTACTTTCTACATTTACATTTTGCATCAAGTACATTTAGCACATCAATCTATTGAAATAGCAACTGAATCACACACATACACTACTGCGTATCTAATACTTGGTATCATATTTTAACAAGAAGTAATAAGGCTTAATTTAAATATGTTCCGCTGCAACAAATTCAGTAAAGTCAATAGTCAACAGACTCTCGAGTGTCGCCAGACTCTTGAGCAATCGTGAATTTCTTTGAAGTTTCTTGATTTGTTAACTCCAAAATTTTTAAGTGTTAAGTTTATTCACCACCCCCCTCCCTCTAAACTTAACCAAAGCCTTTTCAAGGGACCAACAACAACATTTGAAGGCTGTGAAACCGAATCCTATGATTTCGACTTCGACTTATTGAAGTGGCGGAAGAGACATGCTAAAGAATTTCCAGTGCTTGCAATGATTGCGGTCTAGTTTTTAAGTTGCCCTCTTTCGACCGTCACTGTTGAACGAATTTTCAGCATGGCTGGATATGTGCTTACCAATAAAAGATATTCGCTTCATCCCACTACTTTAGAGAAGCAAATGTGTTGTCAAGATTGGGTATGATCCGAGAAGAGGGTGCAAGACATTGAGTCAAAAGATGAGGAGTCACAGTTCGAAGGCGGTGACACTGAAACTTCAGGAGGAGTAAGCGCTCGAAATACCGACATCGATTAAAGGTACGCAATTTATATCTTACTTATATATTTGTTAAAATTTATAAAACAACTATAAAAGACTAAAAAAACTATAAGAAACTATTAAAAACTATATATATAAAATAAAAATAAAAACCAATAAAAGACTAAAGACTACAAAAAAAACCATTAAAAAAACCCGATAGAAACTATAAAAATCTATTAAAAATAACTATAAAAACCTACTACTAAAAACTATAAAAATAAAAAATAATAAAATAATAAAAAAAATTATAGAAAACTATTTAAAAAAACCATAAAAACCATATACAAACCTAAAAAATTATATGAAACTATAAAATACAAACACATAAGAATACTATAAAAGACTACAAAAATAAATTAAAAAAGACTATAAATAATACAAAAAACAATAAAAACCTATAAAAAAAACCATAACAACACTATACAAAACTAAAAAAACTATAGAAAACTATAAAAACACCCAAAAAAACCATATACAACCCTAAAAAATTGTATGAAACTATAAAATACAAACACATATATATACAATTAAAAAAACATTTAAAAAGCTTTAAATACTATAAAAACATATAAGAAGACTATAAAAGAATAAAAAAAAAAAAAAAAAAAAAAAAATATAAAAAAACATAACAACACTACACAAAACTAAAAAAACTATAAGAAACTATAAAATACTATAAAAATGTATGAAAAAAAACTATAAAAGACTTTAAAAAAAACAAAAAGATAAAAGACAAAGAAAAACAATAAGAACTACGTTCGCTTTGATTTTTTTATATGTATCGTGCCTCCGACACGATTACATATAAAAGATACGTAGGCAACCGAATTACCGGTACAAGCATTAAAAAAAACACAATTTACATATAAGAAAAACAACACAATATATCTCACGTAATATTTAATAAAACAACATTTTTAATCAACATATACTTAAAACCGACTAAAAACAATAAAAGACTAAAAAAACAATAATAATAAAAAACTATAAAAGACTAAAAAAAACCAATAAGAACTACGTTCGCTTTGAATTTTTTATATGTGTCGTGCCTCCGACACGATTACATATAAAAGATACGTAGGCAACCGAATTACCGATACATACGTTGAAAAAATAACACAATTTACATATAAGAAAAACAACACAATATATCTCACGTAATATTTAATAAAACAACATTTTTAATCAACGTATACTTAAAACCGACTAAAAACCTATAAAAACTATAAAAGACTAAAAAAAACAATAATAAAAAAACTATAATAACCTATCAAAAAAACTATAAAAGACTAAAAAAAAACAATAAGAACTACGTTCGCTTTGATTTTCTTATATATGTGTAAATGCATAAACACGATTACATATAAAAGATACGTAAGCAACCGAAATTTGAAAAAATAACGTTTTAAAAATAACATAATTTACATATAAATAAAATAACACAATATTGATATTATATTTAAAACTGAATAAAAAACTATTTATAAAATATATATATATTACATTCGCTTTTGTAATTATAGTGAAAAGAATAGTAATTTGTTATTATAGTGAAAATAATAAGTATTATATGAAAATGTAAAAAAAAAAAATATTAATAAATTTTAAAACCGTGGCCTGAACCGTGATCTGAACCGGGAGCAAACCGTGTGAACCATGAACCGGCACCAACCGGCAACCGCCGGTTTTTGCAACGGGTGGTTCACTCCAACCGGCGGTTTCAAAACCGGCACCAACTGGCCACTAGAAAAACCGGCGGTTCCGGTTGAGGGGCGGTCCGGTTGGGTCATTTGGACGGGTCTAGAGCTAGCTGACGCGCGGCTTCAAGGCCATGGAATACGCAAGCTTGCTTTTCTTACTCGAGTTTTGTACTTTGATAGTGTTTCTTACTTCCAGGGAACATGGATTGGCCAGTACGTTTTCCCTGGGCTGGGCAAGTTTTTAGTATTACTGGAGATTTGAAGAAGATTGCCAACCTTAGGCAAGGTCAGCCTAACCATGGCTACACTTTGGGGGTGGATAAGGCAAAGGGTCAGATTGATGACTTTGTCAGGGACAATCTCCCCAACAAGGCTTTTTATAAGCTGGGCATGGGTGCGGTCTATGACAACCGTCTGAAGGACTTCCCTGAGGGAGTGGACATTGTGTCCGAGTACTCCCGCCGTAGTTGCGGTTGCTCTTACCTCGGCTATTGCTTCTTCTGATCCACTGAGTCCAGCCCCCGGTTCTTAGATCAGTAGGCTTGTGGACTTGTAATTTTTTGTTTTGAAATTTAATTTCAAATGAAATTATAATTTGCACAATTTGATAATAGACTGAGTATTTCGTTAAGTTCTCAACCTTAACTTTATTCCGAGCATTTCTTTAAGTACTTGTTTTAATCCACACTTTCTTTAAGTGTTTCGTTAATGGTGAGGTATCTGGCTCCCCAGTATGCCATGAATTAACTTGTAGTTTTGGATGGCATACTAATGGTTTTGTCATGTTTTTTCTCGGGTCTGTCCTACAGACAACGAATGCAGCTAAGTCCGACTTGCAGACTTAAAGAGATTGTTTTACAAACATCTTGAGTGCAACTTACGGAGCTTAATTGAGTCCGACCTGCGGACTTTGGTTCCAGTCCAACTTGTAGACCTAATGAGCTTGTCCGACAAACTTCGCTGAGTTCGTCTTACGAAGCTCAGTTCGAGTCTATCCTGCAGACTTAGAATTATCCTTTGAAAACTTTGCGGAGTTCGACCTATGAGGCTTAGGTCGTTTCTGTCATGCAGATTTGATTTTAAGATGAGTCCGTACCGCAGAGCTCGGATGTCAGTCCTGCTGACTTGGAATTTTGTTTTGAAAAAGCCCAAAAACGTTGCTTTGCAATAAATGCTATTTTACTCTTGATAAGTTTTCTTAATCCGAACTTTCACCCTTTTGAGTGCTTTTCATTTTATATTTGGGACGTCTTGCCCCTCGATATGCCATGCACTAACTTAGAGTTTTTGGATGGCATACTTGGTTGTTTGTTTGTCTATTCTCGAGTTTGACCTGCAGACTTAATTATTTGAGTCTGTCATGCTGATTTAGTCATTTAAGTCTGTCATGCAGACTTAATTATTTGATTATGTCATGCAGACTTAGTTATTTGAGTCTGTCATACAGACTTTATTAGTTTGGTCTTTGTCGATCTTGCTGAGTCCGACCTGCGGAGCTCAGGTGTCAGCCTTAGCAATTTGAGTGGAGTCCGCCATGTGGAGCTCGGCTTTTCTGGCCTGCAGACATAATTTAGCGGGCATGTTTGTTTTGTCCGACTCGGGGAGCGCGGTTGTCATATTTTGGCAAACCAAGTCAGAAGTTTTGCTGACTTCGCATCTTAAATTTTTGCGAGTTGTGTCAGATTTTTCAGACCTCGCGTGTTTTTTAAAGAGACCGACTTGGTGGAGCTCAGATATCGTATTTTAATGGAGTCAAAAGTATTTCTGACTATTTCAGCGAGTTTGAAGTTTTACAACCTCGATATATGCGTGTCTGTCCTGCAGAACGTAGTGACAAAATACACAACGAAACGAGTCAATATTATATTGAAATAGCGTTAAGGCGAACCTGATGGGACGATGTCCTTATCACGGGCTTGACCGCTTGGTGCACCAGAGGTGTTGTTGATCGTACCGATGGGACGATGGCGTTTAGAGTTGTTGCATTCATGGCAGCCAACTGCTCCGCATATTGTTGGTCGACCTGGGCCAGTTTGCACTGACTTCCCACATATTGTTGAGCGAGCTGGGCCAGTTTGTACTGACTTCCCGCATTAATTTTTCGCCGAGCAGGGCTAGACTTGTCTGACTTCCTGGACTTTGTTTAGCGAGTTGGGCCAGTTTGTACTAACTTCCCGTAATGATTTTAGCGGCAGGGCGGACTTGTCGACTTACTCGAATTTGTTGAGCGAGTGGGCGATTTATGCGACTTCCTCGTTGATTTTTTTCCGAGCAGGGCCAGACTTTTCTGACTTCCCAAACTTTGTTGAGCGAGTTGGGCCAGATTGTACTGACTTCCCGCATTGATTTTTTGCTGAACAGGGCCAGACTTGTCTGATTTCCCGGATTTTGTTGAGCGAGCTGGGCCAAATTTCATTGACTTCCCGCATATTGTTGAGCGTGTGTTTGTCCTGCAAACTCATTAAAGACCATGCATAATGGAAAACTGGTTATTGGCGCAGTCTGCTGGTGCCGTGCTTAGATAGCGAGCGGACTTACATAAGATTTGCTCGGGTGAGAGCTCCAAGAGGATAGCCATTTTTTGTTACAAGTCTCCTCAATATGACCATTAATCCGCAAAAACTACATTGCATCTTTTTGGGATTCTTAGGTCTGGGATTTGCAGCAGAGTTAGGTCTGCTGACTGTCTGACTTTGCCCCTGTCCATTTTTCTGAGATAAAAGAACCATAGATTCTTGATTTTTGGCTCTATTGGTTACACATAACTTTTGTCTTTCAAATTTAATGACCATTGCAAAGGCATCATGAATTTCTGGAAAAGGCACCATCAACATTGTTTGTGAAACCATTGGTTCAAACTCATCCCTTAAACCTTTAAGGAATTTCATGACATGTTCAGCCTTCATATGATCCATTAGTGTGCTAATTGCATTGCAGTGACATTGAGGATCACAAGAGCAAACTGATACAGGTCTAATAGTCTTGATTTCTTCCCAGAGAACCATCAATTTTGTGAAATATTGATTGACAGAATCAGTACCTTGCTTCAGCAAATCCATCTCCTCAAGAAAATCTGAGAGGCTTAAGGCATCAACATTAGAAAATCTAGCTGCAAGATTCTTCCAAACTACATGTGCACTCTTGAAGTACATTAAACTTTGAGCAATGGTGTTCTTTACAGAATTCAAGATCCATGATCTCACCATTGTATCACATTGTCTCCATGCATGAAACTCTGCTGAATCTGCTTTTGGACTTTTGATTGAGCCGTCCACGAAGCCACTGTTATTCATGGTGATTAACACCTCCGTAGACATTTTCCATGGATTATAGTTGTTGCCATTCATCAATGGCTGAACAAGAATCATAGACGGATTCTCATTAAGATGAACATAAAATGGACTAGAGGGACTTATTTCTTGTTTATAAGCTGCCATGGCTATCAAGAACTCCAGAATTGATCACAAATCAACAATAAAAGTGAAATTACAGAAATACCGATCAAGAAATGATCAAAAACTCAGGAAAATGATGACAGTTTACTCTCAAGAAACTAAAATCTCAGGGAAAAAAAATGAAGAACACTCTCAAGATTCTTCAAAGATTGGAGAGAAAACGCAGGAAAGCAAGGATTGGAGAGAAAACGCAGGAAAGCATTCAGTAAATTTTTAATTTTCTGCTCTGATACCATGATGAAGTTTATAGAATTATAAACTAAAAGTATAACGCGGAATTATTATTGATGAACTAAATGTCACAAGTTAAGTTACAATGCAGCTGATCATGGGGTATTTATAGCTTCATACACCTCATTGATCAGTTAGAAGTAAATTACAAATGGTTACAAAAACTTATAACAGAATAACCGTTTTCTACAAAACACTACATTATACTTAGCATCGTGTCTTTACAATCGCGTGTCTTATTTGTTTGTACTATCATCTTAGAGTCGTTGTGTGTCGATGTCTTGTGTCTCGTCGCGATCTATCGTGTATCAGCAGATTGCACTCAGCATTCCCTTTAGCCTTTATACTGTAACATAGTTCGACATACAAACAGACTGCGGACTCAAAAGTTAGAATAAATTTCGACAAATCATACAAGTCGGAATTGAAAGACAAACAACATTCAAGCAATCGAATTGAAAAAGACGAGAAACTGATTCGGAACAAATAAGGCCGAAAGCAAAGTTAAAGTCATTATAGAAACATGTTTGAATCGACGATCAGAGAAAGTTATTACAAAAGAAATTCAAATGTTTTCAAAACAAGGCGAACTACTAGGAAGAATCCTTATGATGAGCTTGGACAGTGGCGTCGGGATGGACCTCAGAAATATTGGCGGGATTCAAAAATTCGTCCATCTCCGGGACAGCATTTATCACCTCCTGGGTAAGATATGGCGAGAGTGAGCCACCAGTGGTCGGGATCCTGCCATGCAGCGGAGTGAGCTACCAGTTCCGGCACCGAACAGATTCTTTGAAGAGTTGAAGTTTGGGACCGTCGGAAGAGTATAATTGGCCTTTGGCTTTGATGAGTTAGTATGCATGAATGTCTATGTATGTGCTAGTCCTTTAGTGTTTGGTTGCCTAAGATGAAGGAGTAAAGTTGTTAAGTGAGTATTTTCCTTGAAGTTAGGTGGCTAAATAATAATTAATAACATACATACTTGTTTTGTAGATAAAAGTCTAAACATCAATGTTGTTCTTGATAAGGCACAAGACAATATAGCGATGTGTTGTGTGGTCAGGAAAAACGGACAACTTCACCGATTACAGAGATGGTCAGTAAAAGTGGAGGGACTTCGTCGAGCACACACACTATCGGGATTAGCCCGTGGCTACTAGTGCAAATCTCTAGTAGGTTGCACCCCAGTGTTCTTAGTGCATGACCAAATTAAACGTTATGCCATTGAATACTTATTGTAACAAAGATAATATAAGATAAAAACAAGTACGAATCTCACAACATGTTATGAGCATGAAGTGAAACCTTAGAGTTTGTGTCAAGTACATAAAGATAACCTAATTAATAATGTCTTGCTTTCCTTTCATTATAAAGCATGATTGTTCAACAGCTTCTACCTCTTGGCTCTTGCTAAGTACGCTATGTACTTACCACTGCTGCATGTTTTGTATGTTTTCCCCTTCCCGAGAAGATATGCATTATAATCATGAGATTGATGATGAGGATGATGTTTGAGACTTTGAGCTATGCTGGGTGTTTATTATCTAGCTTTCATTTCTAATCATGTATTGTATTGACTATGTATTTTTGTTAAAAAAAACCATGTTGTACCTTTATTTGCTTCTGTTTAGAGACATATGTTGTAATATAAGTTACATGCGGTTTGTAAGACTTTGTATGTTGTAAGATTTGGTTTATCGTTGTTGTAAGATATTGTTTCTATCTTCTAGTTGGATGGTATTGTAACTCTTGTAGATCCTTGTATGGTTTTTATCCGAGTGTTTTACCTTCCGCGACGCTTTAATTATAATACGATGGTGTAAGTCTTACATATAATGTTAAACGTAATTAAAGTTATACGTGTCGAACGTTATTTTCCGGATAAAAACTCGGTATCCGAGAACTTGACGTTCGCTTATATTTCTTTTTTATTGTTTCCTTTGCATTTGGTCAAAGAATCTAGACAGAAAATCTTCAGAAAAAATCTAAGTTTAACCAGGTAGATGATGTAAACGGGTTAACGGGTTAATGATTGATTCTTTATACGAGTCGATACTCGAACCATCGTGATGGGGTCGCTAAATTTATTGGTCAGACCGTGGAGCCGGGCTGGATTTTATATGTTTCCGATGGTCTCGGTCTCGGTCTCGGTCCCGGTACACTTTGTTCAACTTTCTCATCATTTTTTTTTTTTTTTTTTTTGGGGGTTAGAAAATTAAAAGCAAAAGTAATTGCTCCCGGACATACTCATCTTTCAGCGATCACTCACCCGCAAGTGTCAAATTTAGACTGCTTGATTTGCTAACAAGAAATTCTTTACGTTAATTGGGCAGTCTTTTTCTCCGCATCTTTTCCCTGTTATAGAGAAGGCGTGTGAATTTGTATTTCTCCCAAAGATTGTATTGACGGATCCTCTTTTGCTGGTCTCTGTATTGAATTCAATTGGGTACAGAAATTAATCGGTGATTAATATCGGCGGCGGTTGAATGATCACGGTATTGTGGTACTTTCAGGTGAGCATTAGAGTTTGTGATTAGAATTGGGCTTTGAAGCTACAAATTTTGCAAATTCTTGCTCTTTTTTTATGGAAAGTTGTCATCTTTGTCATGTTGTTTAAATTCCTGAATGCTTTGTCACAGGAACAATAATGCTTTTTCTTTGGTAGACTTTCACGGCGACTTTGATAGAAGGCTTTTGAGAGTCTTGATAATTTGATTTATACTGATTTTATTATTCAATTTGAGGAATGGATGAGTTTTTAGATCGGGCGGAGTGGTGAAGAAAAAGACTTCATCAGGGTGTTTAATCATCAAGAAAAAGGGTGATGTTTTGGGTGGTGGTGGGGGTGGATTTTCACACATGAACAAGAAGAGGTCAAGGAAGTTCCTGAGTGGATTTGAGCAGGGTGAGGACTCATTGGAGCTAGGTGGGAGAAACTATAATGGAAAATTTCTAGACGATGGTGCTGTTTACAGAAGAAGGGTTGTGGAAGATCAAGAATACAAGAGAATTGGGGAGGATTATGAGAGTGATCACAAGAGGAGTAGGATGATTCAGTATGATGATTTTGATGGGAAAAACGTGAATGATTATATGGAGATTGTTCAGAATAGAGGCAGATCTAAAGAATTCGGTGGTGGGAGTAGCAGGAGGAGGATGGTGGAGAAGATAAAACATTCAAATTTTGATAATTCAGTGCGTTGTAGGAACGAATTAGTTGATTTTGGTGGAAAGAGAAGGTGTGATATGGATGAGGAACAGAGCAGTAAGAACGAAGCCCGTCTGCCCGTTTCATTTTCGAGGTTGAAGTCTCAAGAGAAGACTGCGCAGCTCATTAGGTTACAGGGTAAAAATGGCGTCTTAAAGGTTAAGGTGAACAAGAATAGGATGATGGATTTCTTTTCTGGAAATAAATCTGACTGTCAAGTAGTTCAAAACAGGAATGCATTTAATTCTGAAGATCTCGTCAAGGAGGAAACGCCTGTAAGGACTCCGCTTCAGGATTATGCAAGAGCAGATAAAAGGGGTGCAGTAGTTGATAGCGGAAAACGAAAGCTGAAATTGGACACACCTATGCTAGGCAAACTCAAGAAATCTGGAAATTATAAGAGTGACAGAAGTGCCTCGAGTTGGGGCCATTGCCACTGGACAAAAGCAACATAGTTGGAGACGATGAATCAAATAAAATTGACATATCACTTAAGCTGGCACCTCCTGATATGGCCAGCAGTTTCTTTAAGAAGAGAGAAGAAAAAAGATCTTCACCAGCTGAATATGTCTCTTCAATTAAAGCTACAGAAGAAAATTTTACTCCACAAGCTGATGCTAAGATTCAGACAGAGAGCAAGAAAGCAAAAGTTAAGAATGGTGGGAGTACAGAAAAGCAATTGCTGCGTGAGAAGATAAGAGAAATGCTCCTTAAATCTGGTTGGACAATCGACTATCGTCCAAGAAAGAACAGAGACTATCTTGATGCAGTATACATCAATCCTAATGGAACTGCATACTGGTCTATTATTAAGGCATATGAAGCATTTCAAAAGCAAACAGGTTCTGAAAGTCAACCTGATTCTCGTTCTTTTGCTCCTTTGTCTGATGGTTTGATCAGTAAACTAACTCGCCAAACAAGGAAGAAGATTGAGAAAGAAATGAAAAAGAAGAGAGAGCTTGACTCTTCGATAAAGAATTCTGACAAAGCTGCTTCTAAATCGTTCTCTGAGTGCTCAGATGATGATCAGCAGGAAGAGAGACTTGGGAAGGCCAAGAATGTGATTGCACATGGAGGAGATGGTGGCAATGGGGGCCAAATAAATCATGATTTTAATGTAGAAAAGCCTGATCTTGACAGAAATCAGAGACCATGGACTGCTAATTCTGGTGTAGTACAAGCAAGGAAAAGCAGAAAAATTGGGCGATGCACTATGCTGGTTCGTACTTCTGGGCAGCCTTCTGAATCTGATGGATATGTTCCCTACACAGGCAAGAGGACTTTGTTGGCATGGCTAATTGATTCAGGGATCGTGCGGTTGAGTGAAAGGGTCCAGATCATGAACCGTCAGAGGACACGAGTCAAGCTGGAAGGGTGGATTACTAGAGAAGGAATTCATTGTGGATGCTGCAGTAAAATTCTGACAATTTCAAAATTTGAGCTTCATGCAGGAAGCAAATTGCATCAACCATTTCAGCATATTGTTTCGGAATCTGGATCTTCTCTTTTGCAATGCCTAATTGATGCATGGAACAAGCAAGAAGAGTCTGCTCGTCATGATTTACATATTGTAGGTGTTGATGGTGATGATCCAGATGATGATACTTGTGGTATTTGTGGCGACGGCGGGGATTTGATTTGTTGTGATGGCTGCCCATCTACCTTTCATCTTAACTGCTTAGGATTACAGGTGCGTTTTAACATGAAGAAGTCAAATTTTCTCAAACAAAGAGTTCTTGCTTGCTCTTCTCTGCTTTGTTTTCTTAATATATATGTATTTAGTGAAAAGACTACTCATTTACTAGTTAACTGACTTTTTCTATCAACATCTAGTTCCTCACCCTGTGCCATGGATAAGCCTCTTTCTTAGGTCCACATTTGCTTCCATTGGAACTCTTGTTTGCTCATTCTTTAATAGCAACAAAAATGACTTAACTGAGATTTCTCCCCTGCTTCCTGCAATTCCTTTTTTTTTTTTTTTTTCGGATCAGAAATGTTTGATGTACTATAATTCCTCAAAGCATCTTTGCTTAACTCGCACTTTCTATTCCTGAAAACCTGAGTTACAACTTCCGTGCGTCTGATTTTATCACTTCGTCCACGTATGCTTGTGGCAGAAGTGGCAAGATTATGTGAAGTATATGTTAAATCTATTTATTACAGACTTACAAGCATCCCAAATCTGCCAATCAGTCTTTTCCCTGCATAGGAAAGAATGTCGTCTTTGTAATGCAATTGAAACAACCCTTGAGTCGAATCTTAGCTATTGGCATGTGGTTTCTTAATGCCTTGCTTATTATGGAATCCTATGATAATGTATCGAGTCAATATGTCACGAGGGAACACCTTTGTTTGTTAATTGATAAACATCCCATTTTTACTGCAGATTCTTCCTCCTGGTGATTGGCACTGTTCAAATTGTATTTGCAAATTCTGTGGAATGGCTGGTGAAAATGTTAAAGAAAAGAACACAGAAACTTCAAGTCAGCTTGCTTTGTGTAACCTTTGTCAGAAAAAATGTAATGGTCTCTTATTTTCTACTTTTCTCATTTCTCCTCTTATTTTCTGTCTTATGGATTGTGACTGTATTGTATATTTGTTTCATGCTGGCGTCCTTAGATCATAAAGAATGCAGTAAGAGATTTTCTGTTCCACTGGATACTAGCAACACTCCACCTATTTTTTGCGGGAAAAAGTGCGAGGAGGTACTATATAATGCTTTCCTTCAACTTTTATTATTTTTTTAATCTTTATACTAATCAATAGGAAAGCATACCAATCAAACGTACTACTGCACCAAGTTCTAACATCTAAACATTCTTTTCACACTTTTTAACAGTAAGTTATTTTATTGGTAAACTTGGATAATGGTTTCTTTTGATTGCTTGGGACGATGACGGGTAGAAATTAGTTTCCTTTATCTCAATAAATTCAAGACCACATGCCTTATCATTGCATTGCTATGCATTTCAATGCCTTGCTTTCTCGTCTAGGTGATAGCAAGGTACGAAACGAATACTCTTTTCTCATTCTGCTGTTCTTCCCAGATACATGATCATCTGCAGAAGATTCTTTGGGTCAAACACGAGCTTGGATTGGGCTTCTCTTGGTCTCTCATACAAAGAACAAATTTAGATCATGACACGGATGACCCTGAATATCCTCAAAGAGTGGAAGGGAATGCTAAAATAGCTGTTGCACTCTCTGCTATGGACGAATGTTTTGTCCCAATCATGGATAGGCGGAGTGGGATAAATCTACTCCATAATGTTCTCTACAATTGCGGGTAAGGGTCCTGTCATACGTATTGGAAAACATGTTTTTCAAGTTAGGAGGGTACCCTTTAGCTTCTATTGCTCTTTTTAACAGAGTTGTGACCAAGGATGAGCATTAGGCCTAGTCTTTTGTTGTCAGTGTGATTATCATTAGTAAAACACACAATTCTCTCTTTTCCCCCGGAATAGCTGTCTTTTGTGCAATAAAGATGTGAACTCTGCTTGTAAAGTTTTCATCTTTTCAACTGCATATTCGCCACGTCTTTTTGTCTTTGTATTGTTGTTAGGGTTTGTAGTATTTTGTGTTGAAAAGATCTGTGTTTGTTTAGCAAGCAACAATTTTCTAATGGAATCCTGTGTCGGACTTCTCATTATAGGTCAAACTACAGTCGATTGAATTTCCGTGGATTCTACACCATGGTTCTAGAGAGAGGCGATGAAATAATATCTGCAGCTTCTATCAGGTAAAATGGGATATTAATGCGTATTTTTCTTTTCCTTCTGATCTTTCAAGGCAAGAATTAGCAATTACTCTGTAGTTTTTGCATATGAGGTTTTTCATTTCTTTTTATAAATTTAATGATGAAAAATTAAGATATATTCCTTCCGTCCCAAAACGTAAATCATTTTAGAGTTTTCTTGCAGTTTAATAAAGTGGTTAAATGTCATAAATTTTAGACTATAATACTTAATGCACGGATGCACCCCTTGACTATTGTTACTGCAATAGTTGTAAAGTATGGAGAAGTCAGAAGTGGTTGGATTTTTTAAATTAGGAGTAACATGAGGAAAAGGGTTAATAAAATTTTCTCTTGGTATTGTAAATTGACTTACATTAAGGGACAAATAAAAAGTGTCAAAACGACTGACATTTAGTGACGATGGGAGAAATTAGAAAGAAAAAAAAGTAAAAATTTGGAAGTTTGATTTTTTTTTTAATCTCAATTTTGCAGAAAAGGGTCGTTTTTCAGCATTTTCCATTAGTCATATTGATGTATATATTGTTCCTCTAAACCCTCACTGTAGTCCGCTAAATAGTCACATGCGTACGGAAAATATACTTCATTGCACCATTCTCGAATTGCCGCCAATTGAACACTGATTTTGGAGAAAGAAAACTCATAGTCCCTAGCAAATAGGCTCTATATATTGGAGTCAAAAAAAAAAAAAAAAAAAAGCATCAAACTGGACACCTTTGCCGCTGTATTCGTGAGAAATAAATGCACTCTTGTTTTGTGTTCAAAAATTTGACATCACAGTTTATTACAAACTGTGCATTCGAACGTCCTAACACTGACAAACCAGATGATTTTTTTCTTAACACCGTTTTTTGAACGATTTTGGTTTCATCAGTTCCGTTATCCCATATTGTGTTGATATCATAATATAATCACTTGCACTTTTTCCCATTCTTATTGTTTTTTTGGTTCTTGCCTTTCTTAGATTCCATGGAGCACAAATAGCAGAGATGCCTTATATCGGGACTCGCTACATGTATAGGCGCCAAGGAATGTGCCGTAGGCTACTGTCTACTATTGAGTCGGTAATAATCTGACTGTTTGCTTTTTTCAACCCCGTAACCCCACTCTTCTGTCTTTATAGATGGATATTTTTTTAAATCAATTTATTGAAGATTATGATGCAATTTTGACAATACTTTAATCCAGGTTTTATGCTCACTTAAAATCGAGAAATTGATTATTCCTGCTATTGCTGAGCATATGGATACTTGGACAGTAGTTTTTGGGTTCAAACAACCCGAGGAATCACACAGGAAGGAGATGAAAATGCTGAGCCTGTTGGTTTTTCCTCGGACAGACTGGCTACAGAAGCCGCTGTTGAAGAAAGATAATCCCGAAGGTGACTTCATTCCCCAATTCACTTCGGGTAAATATTTTGCGTTCCGACTAAAATTTGGTTAGCAAGATTTCCAAAATTTTGATGAAATTTGGGTATTTGCGGGTAAAATTGGAAAATAAAACAAAATTAATCCTAGTGATAAAAAAAGGGAGCCTTTAAAGTACCACACTAAATCTACCATTGCTTTTAAGGGCACTTCAGTTCAGTACATATGCCTATTTTTAAACCTTGTTGTGCTACCCTAGATAGATTTACTGTGGTGCCCTTAACGCGCCCCCTAAAAAAAATTTGCCGTGTGAAAATACCTGCAGTTTATGTTGGTGATTATTTTCTATTATTTTGAACTTTCTTTCTATCTAAAGTGAACAAAAAAAAAAGGTTATTGGTGATTGGATTTTGTTGTTTATAATCATAATTAGTGCATTATGATTATGTCTACAGAAGGCTTGAAATGCAGTGAATCCAATGACAAGGGCACATTGTCACCTGTTTCACTTGAAAGCTCTGACATGGATCCCTCTAGGAAAGACACTGCCGACAATCCGGATTATATCAATTCAGATCGCACGAGTAAGGTTATATACGAACCCGATCCCATTCTTCCTGTTCCTTTGGCGGCGGCAATGGCACCTCCTGTTTTATCGAACTACACGAGAGTTTTGCATGCTTTAAACTGTCCTGAAGAAGTAGCTACTACTGCTGATGTCACTAGTTATCAATGCAAGGAGAATAAATGTGCCGATGATGCTCAAATAATACTGGAGCTCGCCGTGCCCTCTCTCGAGGCGAATTCTGCATCATGTCATCAGATGAAAAGATGATACGCGGTCTTGTGCTTGAGAATTCTGACAGTTGATTTTTGGACAATTATGCACAAAAGTTGCTCTCGAATGTGACGATTGTATGGCGAATAGGTTACTCTCTAACTCTGCCTTTGATTTCTTTAAGGATATGCAGCAAGCAAATCAATGACCCTGAGGTTTTACTTTTTCCAAGTGAAGTTGCAATAAAAGACTCTTTACTTGTATTATGTAAATGTAAACATGTTAATATGTTTGTCACTGTTATTGGCACTACAGTCAATCTACTTTTCGGGCACCAAAGTGGACATTTGACCTCTCCAGAGTCGAATTTATGAAACTCGACGGTGGAGAGTCTGAAAGTCGAAATTTTTCTAAAGTGGGGTGTTTGGATAGATCGACTGTGATGTCATTAATAGTCCTAATATGTCCTATATGACATTAGATTGGAAGTATTGGCACTGGATTGAAGATTATTGTTAAGGACATTTTCTTTGGAGTAACTACAAATTATGAGGTTTTAATATCCCAAGTGGCAATATAGTTGGTGCAACCAAAACTGGGAAATTTTGCAAATGCATAGCTTCCTGGGGCAGAATGACGAGAGCCATAACTATCATCTAAGTTCATTTTTCGGTGCTGTAAACGTGTTTTTATCTTGTTCCTTCGGGGACATCCGATAAATAAATTAAAAAAACGTGTTTTTATCTCGTAATACTTAAAATGTTGACTCCATATGTTTAAAAAAAAAAAAATTTGCTGATTCCATAGAACGAGGTTGTTGAGCACGGACTATTTTTAAAATTGAAAGTTAAAAACACACCAAAATTGATAGTTTACATTCTCTCATACTAAGAAAATGGCACAAGCAAATGCAAAGCCTAAGCATAGCAACAAACAAGTACTAACAAAGATTGGCTTTACAAATTCTCTTGTGCAGTGGTTAAATCACCTAAAATTTCTTGTTTGATTTCTTCGGGTAGTTCAGCCGAGGGCCCTGATCTTGAGTAGAAGTTTGCAAGAGACCTTATAGCTTTCTCAAGCATGGCATATGATTTCTGCAAAAAAGTAAGTAATAAAGGGTCCTGTTAGAGCTGAGCATGAACTAAAATCTTGATGAGTAGTCATAAATGGTGGGTCATTCTTGGGCCACTGCCGCCGCCGGCTTGGTCTAAAAGGGCTAAGCTGAGCATGAACTAAAATCTTGATGAGTCATAAATAGTTCGGTCAACTACTTAGACCGTTTTCGTCCTCGCTTGGTCTAAAAGGGCTAACCCGAGTTGACAAAGAGCTTTATGACTCACACTTATATGGCTTTACAGATGTGGGACTTTATATTCCCCCCTTATAAGGCACTAGCGTCCTTGCGAGAACGGTCAGGGGACTTGTCTCAGTCTCGTCCCTACCATAAAATTCTAGAGGTGGCTCCCCACCGCCACTCACGGTGTGGCACGTAGCTTCGTATGGCAGTCGGCTCTAAATAAGTTAGGTGGAAATCTTGATGACCATTTTTACATTCCCCCTTTATAAGGGACTAACGTCCTCACCGAACGGCCAGGGGACTTGTCCAGTTGTCCCAGTCTCGTCCCTACCATAGGATTCTAGAGGTGGCCTGCCTCTCACGATGTGGCACGTAGCTCCGTATGACAATCGGCTCTGAATATGTTAGGTGGAAATCTCGATGACCATTTTTAGACATTGTATTGCATCATACGAGGGTGATTCTTGCATGGTGACTCCATTTGTAGAGTTGTACCGTGTGAATGAATCTGAACCACACAGTTTCAATTCAAGTTAAAACTGTGTGGTCCAATTCATCCACATTCTTTACTCCACAAATGGAGTCGCTGGAAAAGAATTTCCCATCATACGAAACTTAGCATTTGCAGTCGATACTGATACTGTACGCATATGTGACTTTGAATTCAGATGTTTGAGAAGCTTTTAGTCCTTCCAAAAGAAGATTACCTCTGAAACTACAGACTTTTGGCCTTTCCAGTTATTCAAGTAGTCTCGGATCGACTCTTTTGCAGCATCTGCTGTCCTTCTAAACTTGGCATTGTCCTTAGGATCTTCTTTCAAAGATTCTTGAAGGGTTTTTACCACCTCTTTTGCAGACTTCAAGTATGCCTTTGGCAACACATTTCCATTCTTGGTTTTCTCATTAGGATCAAGTAGAGATTTTATAGCTCCAATCACCCCATCATCATCATCCTGGCCTTTGGATTCTGTTTCTGACAAAGCTGGGAATGGTCTTGCAACCCAATTCAAATTCAACAGTAATGGGGTAATCCCACAACCTAAAGCAAGTTGGCGTCGTGAATATGTCGCTTTAGCGGCTAAAAATGCATGAGCACGATTCGAGGGTTTTGGCTCATCTGCAAAAGAGAAAATAGTTGGAAATTGGGAAGTAGTTTTAGGCAAGAAAACACAAGTATCCTACTGCTTAATAAGTTTGTAAAGTCTAGAATCTTGCATTGATCCTTACAAAATCAAAAGTCTATGGGTCTTATTAGACAAAGTTATCAATATTTTAAAACTTCCCTTAAAAAAACCCAGAAACAACACAAAAGGGACTTTGAATAAACAATTCTTGGGAAACAGAGATAGACTATTGAAGAAATTGGAGGGTAAACACTTGTAATAATAACTGCATAAAATTTCTTAACCAGAAAAAATCACTCAGAAAGAATAATCATTGCCAATTACACATAAAAAAATAATCCTACTAACAGAAGAAACCATGTGAATAATTAATTGTACATTCGAACCTTGAGGCTTTTGACTTCCGGTGGAAAGAAGAATTTTGAGGTGGCAACCATTCGCAGAGACAAAAGAAGCCATTTTTATTGTGGGTTCAACAGAATCTTCTTCTTCTTCTTCAGGAGAGAACCCGACGGCTTGAAACCAGTATCAATTATCTGCCTCCTAAATCTTACTTACTTATTCTTTATTTCCATTTAGTTTCCAACCAATCACAAATAAGAATCTAATTCACCAAGAAATGGGATACTTTTGAGGCTTTTGCTTCTGTTTACCTTTTTTTTTTTTTTTTTTTTTTTTTTCAGGCACACCAACTAACTGAACTAAGGATATCCATTAGCCATAGCCTAGAGAGGATAACCGCTTTAGAGTAATTTCTTGACACCAATTTTGTCATCATCGATACGGACTTTGCATACATAAATAACTATTATGCTAACAATAGGCATCTGGTCCCATGGTCTAGCGGTTAGGACATTGGACTCTGAATCCAGTAACCCGAGTTCAAGTCTCGGTGGGACCTTTATTTTTCCAATTTTTTTATTTTTTTTTTAAATACTCTTTCTATCCAGTAAAAAAAAAAACGCATTATCAAATAATCCAGACATCTCCCCCAAAAATCAACAATTTCCTTCTCTTTTCCCATCATAATTGTTTAATTTTCTTTTCTCCTTTCCCATAACCGCATTGCCTTGATCAATTTTGTATAAATTTCTCTTCTCCTTTCCCCTACCCATAATCGCATTGCCTGATTCGAAGCACACTTGAATTGCATTTTATTTATAAACAAAATAGTTTTTCAAGAAGTTTTATCTTGAATTATCCAATCTTTGATGCCTATTTGATGATGGATTTGTTTCAGGTTGTTCTATCAAACTGTAGGTTTTGGTTGATTAATTGGTCATGTTTTTGGAATTTGGTAGGTGTTAATTATGGTGAAATTAATCTAATTTGGGCTGGTGCTTTAGTTTTCTTGTTCCCCTGGTTTATTATTATTGTTATTTATTTTTATGATTTTTGGTGTCCTCAAGGTTACTACATTTCACTATAACAATGATCAGAAAAAGCTTTGAAAGACAATAAAAATTTGGATTGTGTCTGGAAGAGTTGTCTGAAAGTTTTTTTTGTATGACTAAAAAATACAGGCAGAGGCGGCTGCAGGAATTTCGAAATGCGGGTCAGGGATCGAGAGCAACACAATCATATTTTTTTCTTTCTGTACTTCTAAGGTTAGAAAAGAACTTTAGCCTAAATGACGTTAAAACAAATTCCAAAAGGTAATTCGTATGGATGTAGAAAACAAGTTATAATCACAAATAGTAAGCTCCTCTTCCTTTATAAGATAAAGAAAAAGGGGGTCAACCCTTGAAAATAAGAGGGTAAGGTCAATCGGTTATTTCCTCATTATTAATATCTACACATATGCATAGAGATTTTCTTTAAGGGGTCAAGTGCACCCACCCACCCCATGTAAAGCCGTCCCTGAGTGCAGGCAACATAAAAACAGTTGTTAATTTGTACGAAGCAAAGGGCAGTTATTTTGGATGTTTCGGATGATTATGATATGTGTTTATCTGTTGGAGATGAAGAATCGTTTCTTGATTGTTTGATGAAATGTTGAGGTGAAACTATTACACACTTTCGTATGTTCTTGAAAATATAAACAAAGAAACATAAAACTGGAACAAATCAAGATTTTATTTGAAAAATGGTTACAATCTCTTTAATCTTAGGTTATGACGGAAAGAAATTTGACTTTTGCTTGATGACTCTCGGATACGGGGGAAGAACTTTAAAGTTTGATGAAAATTTGAAGGGGTTTTTTTTGTTTCCTTCGATCTCCTTGTTTACGAACTTCGAATTTTGGAAGGATCTTCGATCGTTGAAAACAACCTTTCTTGGCATTTTGAAGCTTTTGATTTTCTTCGTTTTCATGAAGTGCCTTGACGATGCTAAATAATGTACCACCGGAGTAATAGGCCACGTGTAATCTAAGGGTGAGCTGTAAAGGGGTCGAATGGCTGAACTTTTTAGGAAAGGTAGTGTTTTTAGGTGGTTTATGGCTGAGTCCAAGTATGTATCTTGGATTGCCTACGTATCCTGTCTTAGACCCAGGAATCAAGCCTTACGTAGTTCCTGGAATGGTGTATGTATAGGTACATGTCCTTCCTCTGCCCTAAATTTAGGGCGGTTTGGTCCATTGGCATAAATACCCTTAAATGGGCTTTGCCCTCCTGCTCAAGCAACCTACTGGATGGTGGGCCCGGGTATCTGGACAGGAAGTCTCCGTCTCGACTCGACACATGCCGACATGAGTGATCGAGACTAGACACTTGAAGAATCTGCCGTGACTGCGGTCTCTGCGAGTGCATATCGTGTCGATCTAATACTGCTGTATTTGACATAGACTTTTCCACATGCCAGTTGGACCACTCAAATAATTCCACGTGGAGGAGTAAACCCCCGTATCGTCATAAGCCCCCCAGATCGGAGGGAAGCTCATCTCGAGATGCTGATGTCGGATCTGATAGTTTGAATAACTCTTCCGACACGTGGTCTTCTCTGGGCGGGATAAACAGCTGTCACACTAACCGATGTAGGTCGTTGTCAGGCTGACGTCACACTATACCATCATTAATGAGTGCGAGAAATGAAGCGTTTCTTATTGGGCCGCGTGGAGATTTGGCCCTTGATTCTCGCGTCGCGCTCCCTATAACTGCCCTCAAATCGCCCTTTCAAATCACTTTGGAGATTTTGTGCGCATAAAAGGAGTGCCCCAACCTTTGAAGACTATTATTTGCCATTTCCTGTTTCTGTTCTACCATATAAACGCAAGTAAGCCCCATTCTATTCAAACTCTTTTTCTGTCTTTTATTTCTTGCATCTCTTGTTGATTCCATGTCTAGTAGCAATAGTGATTCACAAAATAGAGAGGAAGTTGTTGAAATTATAGAGGAAGAATCGACGGAGGAGACGGTTTCTGAGTATCCAACTGTTTCTGGTGAAGGATTCGCCGGAGAAGAGGAAGAAGGAGCGGAAAAGGAAGAGGGAGGAGAGGAGGAAACGTCGTCTCGACCTGTTGGCCCTTCTCGACCTGCTACCAAACGTAAGACCAGAATGCTGGGTCAGGGTCCGTACGGATGCAAGTCAAACTTGAGCCAAGAGAAAGCCAAAACCATCTGTTTGAGATATGGAATTCCGTATTCTTCCGAGAATATTAAGGTGTCACACGGTCAGTTCCAGTTTGCATGTGACCCGCCTCCAGGATTTTGTGCAATATACGAGGCACGACTAAAGGAGGGGTTGAGATTCCCCTTCGATCCATGTTTCATAGAGGTCCTTCGACACTACAGGATTAGTGCCCCACAACTTGCTCCAAATGGGGTTAGGAGCGTTATGGGATTCGTGCTGGCGTGTCGAATCGCCAAAGTTGAATTTTCAGTTCGACTATTCCGTCAGTATTATGCCTTGTCGAGTCTGCAGGATATAGGGTGGTATACCTTTCAGAAGCGCCCTCAGGCATCAGAATTTGTGAGAAAGGTGATCTCATCCCATGGCGAGTGGAAGCCCAATTTCTTTTTTATCCGACACGGGCTGATTGACATCGACATCCATACCGGTATAAGACCCCGAAATGGCATGGCGGACTTGACTCACGAGGCTCGGATGGTCGCGCGACTCTCGAGGTCGTTCATCCCCACGCGTCGCTACTCAAAACCTGCGTTCTTTATATCCTTTTGCCGACATCGAGGCGGCGGCCGGGTGCTACCTCGAACTCGGCGAGGACGTTCGAATTTTACGTAGGATTTTCATTCACTTTGTCGACTGTTATACTTATCAAATTTTTGTATTTTTAAGCGTGTTCTAACGCCGAATTTTCTCTGTTCAGCGGTGGATTATTTCTCAAAGATGGACGCTCTGGGCAAGATGCCTGACCCCAAAACTACCGACCCGAAGAAAATCCAAGCGCTGGTTGGCATCGGGTCGAAAGCGGCTGCGTCTGGCGCTACGACTTCTGGGAATCAAAGGGTCCCAGCCCGATCTGCTACTCCCGTGTCGACGTCCAACATTCTTAGGGACCAGCCTGACGAGGCACTCCCGACTAAGGAGACTGAGGAGAGTCTCGTGCCGAGAAAGCGTCAAAAGACAACGGAGGTGAGGCACGGGATTGGGAAGGAGACCCGCAACCTCGCCCCTCCTAACTCCACCGACGCGCTTCCTGCATTGAGCATGGCGGAGATGGAAGGCATGACTCCGGAGGAACTGCATGACTTCATCATGAAGAGTAGTCGAGCCGTAAGTCTTCTTTCTATTTTCCTTATAAATTTGCGATCCGGGTCTGTTTTTGACATCATCAGTGTGTTCTTTTGCAGACTCGACTCGCGGCTAAAGTCGCACGACTCAATGGATCGTGTCCCCGTCACCGCCTCGAGAGGAACACAAGGAAACCGTTGTTAAAGTGACCACGGACATCGAAGCGAAGGCCAAGATAAACAAGTTGAATGACGTCGTGTGAAAGTCGAGTCGGATCTCGAAAAAGGCTAGAGGCGGTCTATCCAAAGCTCGAAAGATGTATCCAGCGGGGATCTTTGTGATGGCGGTGATGAAATCGGAATTGGCAGAGGTGAAGTCGAGCTTGAGGGACTAAAGCCGAACCATTTGAGGCGATCAAGGCTCGTACCACCGTCCGATCTCTTCTCGATGAGTTAACGGCTCGATTTGAAGCGCTAAGCGAGGACTTTTTGACCTCAAAGGAGCTCGAAGACAACCTGACGTTGCTCATGACTCAGGGCATGAAAGGGGGATTTACCATGGCTATCAACCAAGTCAAAGAGGTCGATCCAAGCTTCAACATGTTTGCCCTTGCGAAGCCTTATCTATATGATCTCGAGGCCATTCCTCGTTATGGGCGATACTTTGCTGAGTTCAAGGCTGGCATCTCTTTATATGAGAAGTACGTGACTTCGGTTCTGAACGACGATGATGCAGAAAATGTCGAGTCTGGGGATCAAGTCGATCCTAACACTTCGACCTCGAACCAACCTGACGCCTGATGTTATTTCCTCTTTTGTTTCTTTAAATAACTCGATTCAATTTGGTTGTAATAACTTGTATGATTTCATTCGTCTGAACTTTCACTTTGTCTATTCGATCTTGTAAACTTGTGACTTTTCAATTTGCATTTTGATTCATGAATTTAAATCTATGCTTTTTCATTGAATGTCTCTTTTTTTTTATATGCCTAGGGTGCAGTCCTTTGGACTTAATTCCCTCGAAAATGTTGCCTTATGGGGTGTAGTCCTTTGGACTTAATTCCCCTGCTGGCCCCTCGAAGTGTAGTACGAGTATACGACTCGTGGTACACTTGGGTATGAGTCGACCTAGCATTGTACTGCCTTGTTGGCCTGACTTGGCTTTTGGGTCGGAGCTCGATTCGACTCTCCTGCCTTGTCAGGCTTGTACGGATATCGAATTAAGAAGTCCCTACTCAACTGTCGCACATCGTGGTGCTTATGATCTGGTCGAGTTGGGTATCCATCATGGGATTTTCCGACTGCTTAGCATCGTGGCTTACTGGCATGTCGGGGGCGATATAAGCACTGTCAGTGACTTGGCTTTTTTTTTTTTTTTTAACTTTGCTATAACTCCATCGAGTCGATGATACGCAGCTCGGAAGTGATTTAAGCATTGTCAGTGACTTGGCTTTATTCACTTTTCCGATTTAATTCCCTCGTGTCGAGGTTTTTTGTTGGTCTTTTTCTTCCAGCCTCCATTTCTTTTTTACATGAGCATGTTAAGCGTATTAAGTACAATGTAGAAAAGAAAATTACTTGAATAGAAGTCATTAGCAGCAAATGTCACATCGACCTATTACCAAATAACTTAAAAATTTGAAATTGCAAATGTCATAAATTGAATAAATCATCTTAAACGTAGTATCTCCGGAGATTGGTGGCGTGCCAAGTCCGGGGCCTTTGTCGCGCCATCCGATCTCCCAATTGATACGACCACTTTTGGGTGTACCTTCAGAATTTTATAGGGTCCTTCCCAATTCGGCTCGAGCTTGCCTATTGGGTCCTGGCTGCTAGCTTCGTTCTTCCTCAACACGAGGTCTCCTACTTGGAAGTATTTGTATTTCACCCTTGCGTTGTAATATTGTGAAATCTTCCTTTTATAACTGGCCATCCGATATGCCGCCATCTCTCTCTTCTCCTCGACGTTATCTTTTTCTTCCATCAGACCAGCAGCATTGGTTTCGACATTGTAAGCTAAAACCCGAGGTGACGCTAGCCCGATCTCCGCAGGTATCACTGCTTCGCATCCATAGGCCATGGCAAAAGGAGTCTCTTGGGTAGCTGAATTGGGTGCGGTTCGATACGACCATAGAATGCTGGGCAACTGAGCCACCCAATCTCGACCTTCATCTTCTAATCGCTTCTTCAACCCAAACTTGATCTGTCTGTTCGTTTGTTCGACCTGTCCATTGGACTGAGGTCGAGCCACGGATGTCGTTCTATGCTCGATCTTGAACTTCCTGAGCCAATTTTGCACTCGGTCGTCTAGAAATTGAGTTCCGTTATCCGATATCAGATACTTGGGAATGCCAAACCTGCATAAAATATTTTCCCACAGAAACTTCTTGATAGTCTGAGCTCTGATATCAGTAAGAGCTTTGGCCTCAACCCATTTCGTGAAATAATCAACGGCTACCACAACATACTTGTAGTTACCCGGAGCTCGAGGCAAAGGTCCGACTATGTCGATTCCCCATTCATCGAAAGGCCATACCGACTCGATAGCGTTCATTTCTTGTGCTTGTTGGTGGGTCACTACATCATGTACTTGACAGGCTCTGCATCTCGTAACCAACCGATTTGCGTCCTTCTGCATAGAGGGCCAAAAATATCCTGCCAGTTTGCATTTTCTGGCCAACATTCGAGCTCCACAATGATTACCACAAATCCCTCGATGTATTTCTTCGAGTAGATACGCCCCTTCATCTTCCGACGCACATCGCAACCAAGGTGTTACAAACGATTTTCGATAAAGCACATAGTCGAAAAGGGCGTACCTCGAGGCTTGCAGTCTAATTCTTCTGGCCTGAGACTTGTCAGATGGGAGAACTCCATCTTTTAAGAATAATGCTATCGGATCCATCCATGTCGATCCTTGAACCACTGGCTGCACATCGACCTCGTTATAGCTTCGTTCTGCTAGCATCTCGACCAGAACTTTCCTCTTAGATTTAAAATTTGACGCGAGCTTAGACAAAGCATCGGCTCGTTTGTTTTCACTCCGAGGCACCTGCTCAATGCGAACTGTCTTGAATTTTGACATTAATCCCTGTACAACTTTCAAATAACTTTTCATTGATTCTTCTTTAGCTTCATACTCTCCCCGTATATGATTTACCACGAGCTGAGAGTCACTGTATACCAAAAGATTCTCGACCCCCAACTTCGATGCTAGTTTCAAGCCCGTGATCATGGCCTCGTACTCGGCCTCGTTATTCGTAGCTTTGAACTCGAATCGGAGTGCATATGGGAACTCTTCCCCTTTCGGACTAACCAGTAATAATCCAGCCCCAGCTCCTTCTTTACTTGAGGCACCATCGACGTGGATGGTCCATTGTTCTTCTGACGACTGCTTTTCTTGTTCCAATTGAATCGAAAGACCTTCGGCTAGGAAGTCTGCTAGGGCCTGACCCTTGATGGCGGTACGGGGTAAGAACTCAATATCATACTCGCCACTCGACAACCCACTTGGCTAACCGACCCAATGTCTCGGGTTTTGCGAATTTGCTTTAAAGGCGTCGATCACCACCACGGCGGGGTGCGCTTGAAAATATGGCTTGACTTTCTTGACGATGTACTGCATCCAATGCCAATTTTTCAAGCGATATCGGATCTCGGCCCCATGCAATGCCTTACTTACAAAATAAATCGGGATTTGCCCCTGGTCCCCTTCTCGAACTAACACCGCGCTCACAGCCTCTTCGCAAATTGCCAGATAAACTAAGAGCTTCTCTCCTTCTCGAGGTGAGGACAGCGTCGGCAAATCAGATAAATACTTTTTCAGATCGTCGAACGCTCTTTGACACTTCTCATCCCACTGGAATGGACTCGCCTTTTTTAGTATCTTAAAGAAGGGCAGGGCCCTCTGGGCTGATATCGACAAGAAGCGATTGAGGGCGGCCATCCGACCCGTCAATCGTTGCACCTCCTTTACGTTACGAGGTGCGGGCATGTTTTTCAGCGCTTCAATCTTATCCGGATTGGCACGAATCCCGTCCCTTGATATCATATAGCCCAAGAATTTTCCAGATCGAACACCGAAGGTACACTTCTTCGGGTTAAGCTTCATTTTTACTACCCGCAACACCTCGAAAACTTCCCTAAGATCGACAAGAAACTGTCCCATGGACTTGCTCTTGATCAATAAATCATCAACATAAACCTCCATATTTCGACCTATCTGTCTTTCAAAGATCTTATTGACGGCCCTCTGATAAGTGGCCCCTGCGTTCTTCAAACCAAACGGCATTGTTACAAAGCAAAAGGTACCAAATTCAGTGATAAACGCGGTTTTCTCCGAGTCCTGAGGGTCCATAAAGATTTGATAGTATCCTCTGTACGCATCGAGAAAACCGAAAACTTCGAAGCCCAATGTCGAATCGACCAACTGATCAATTTTTGGAAGAGGATATGAATCTTTGGGGCATGCTTTATTGAGATCTGTAAAATCGACGCACATCCGCCCGACTTTGATCGAAGCTTCGACTAACACGGGATTGGCTAACCAATCTGGGTATAATACCTCTTTCACGATCCCAGCAATCAACAACTTGTCAACTTCTTTCTTCACTGCCTCTTTTCTTTCAGGTGCAAGATTTCTCTTATTTTGCCGTATCGGCTTCTTTCTTGGGTCGACGTTAAGGCGATGCACTGCCACATTTGCCGATAAACCCGGCATGTCATCTGCCTTCCAAGCAAAAACGTCTCGATATTCCGCTAGGAGGTCGACCAGGGCTTTCCTATCGGGGTGTGGCATCCACTTCCCGATCTGGACCCCTTGGTCCTCCTCTTCCTTCCAGACACAAACCTCTTCCGTCGGGTCGACGGATATCCAGCTTCGATCCTCTTCCTCTTCTGGTATCAATTCCTCAATCAGAACTTGTCCAACTCCTTTCCCCTTTGTCGTGACCAAACTACAATTTCTAGCCACCTCGATGTCTCCTTTTACTTCATGGGTTCCATACCAGGTGGGGAACTTCATGCTGTTGTGGAATGTCGAGATGATGGCCCTGAGGTCGTATAAAGGCAGCCGACTAGTATCGCATTATATCCTGATGGGGCCTTGACCACGACATAGGTCATCTCCATAGTTCGCCCATTTTCTCCGTCTCCGACTGTTGTCAACAAATTAATCGATCCGGACGGGGTGGATGGCACGCCTGTGAATCCAAACAAAGGAGTAGACAACGGTATAATGTCTTCATCTTTCAACTTCATAGCTTTGAAAGCCGAATGGTAGAGAATATTTACGGCGCTTAATCGTCGACACAAACTCTTTTGATCCGACCTCGGCTTATTACCGCTTCGATCACCAACCGCCCGCTATGACTATGGGAACTCGAATATCATCTTTTGGCCCGTAGCCCACTTCCGTAGTAAATCTCAAACTTCTTCGATTCTCTAGATCTATCTCAAGAATGTCGACTCGATCGAGGTCTATCTGGATTCATGCTCTGCAACAATCGTGTTTACGTCATACCGGGCGCGATTATCACGGTGGGGGTCTCGATTCGATCCTCTCGATGGTCATCACGGCGATTATCTCGGTATGCCGGCTCAGCCGACCTGTCTCGACGATTTCGATTGTCACGACGCGGGATCGATCCTTCTTTCCATTATAAGTCTTCCTCTTGTACTCTCTCGACGGCCTTTTGGCTCGTCCTTTCTCGACCAATCAATCACCTCATCCAATCGACCCTCTTGAATGCAGGCGTCGATATCCCTCTTCAGATCGAAACATTCCTCCGTGTCGTGCCCCACGTCTCTGTGATAGTCGCAATACTTATGAGTGTTCTTCCTTTTCTCCGGGTCCTTGGACATCGGCTTGGGTGTTCGGGCAATATTTTTCTTGATCATAATTGCCAACACCTCTCCCCGAGACCGATTGAGGGGTATAAAATCTCGATCTTTCAGATTCCCTTTCTTTCCAAGCCGATCCGATATTGGAGCTGTCAGTCGATCGAACACGTTGGTCTTGCTTTCTTCGTTCCGACCCCTAGGCTGACCCTTGGTCTGGCTTCGGGAGTCGTTCCTCGAATTGAGGCCAAGTGAAATGGTGTGAAAGCGCACTGCCTCTTCACCTTGGCAAAACTTATGGACTATGTTCACACATTCGTCCATGTCATTCGGCATCTTCTTAGACAACTTGTCATACAGTTTCATATTCCGCAAACCTCCAACGAAAGCATTAACTTGCAATGCATCACTGGCATTATTCACTTTCATGGCCTCGAGATTAAAACGCCTCATAAAATCGATAGTGGTTTCTCCTTTCTCTCGCTTGATGTTAGCCAAGGTGGGTAGCACTAAGGTGGAACTTCTTGTTCCCGATAAAAGCGTCTCTAAACTTCATCCCAACTCAGTAAAAAGCTTGAAATCGACCGGGCCGTAGCTTATGAAACCATTCACGGGCTCGACCCTGTGAGTAACGTGTCGAAAGCTCGACACTTCATGGCGTCATTGGCGTTTCTCAATCTCATCAAAGATATGTATCGATATAGATGATCCTCGGGGTCGTTGTACCGTCATAGGGTTCCATCTTGGGTGGTTTGAACGACTCAGGCATCGTGTATATCTCTATCTCGGGACTAAATGGTGATTCGAGCCATTCTGTGACCGGTTCCTTGCCTACGATGCGATTGAACTCGTTTCGGATACTTTCTTCGACCTGATGCATTTGCCTTTCTTGTCCAGGATGCTTGTGGGCGTTAGTCACGCTGATTTCAATCGCACCTTCCTCACATTCTTCTTGGGGGTCGACAGGCCTCTTCCCCTAGCATTATCGATTTCTTTGCGACACGGTGGGTCTAACAAGTGTTCTCCGGGGATTCTGATTCCTTACCAATAAATGCCGACGCCACCACCCTTTTTAGGGCTTCTTCGTCTAAAGACGCCAAGTGATCGGCCATGTCCTGTAGCGGTGGGGGAAGCTGAGGTCTGGATGGATCTGCAGCGGCCAGCCTAGATCCCGTGGGGACTTCTTGAATCTGAGATGGAGCTCCTGCCGGATCTACATCTGCTTGCTCCTCGATCTGCATGTTCTGCTTTATTCGTTGCCTTCTTCTTTGTTGGTGGTGCCATTGCGATTTCTTTACCCACTCACTGGTAGAAAAGGGCCCTCCTTCTAGCGCCAAAATGACGATGCTAAATAATGCACCACCGGAGTAATAGGCCACGTGTAATCTGGGGGTGGTGTAAAGGGTCGAATGGTTGAACTTTTAGGAAAGGTAGTGTTTTTAGGTGGTTTATGGCATTTGAGTCCAAGTATGTATCTTGGATTGCCTACGATCCTGTCTTGCACAGGAATCAAGCCTTCACGTAGTTTCTGGAATGGTGTATTTATAGTACATGTGTCTTCCCTCCGCCCTAAATTTAGGCGGTTTGGTCCATTGGCATAAATACCTTTAAATGGGCTTTGCCCTCCCGCTCAAGCAACCCTCTTGGATGGTGGGCCCGGTATCACGGACAGAAGTCTCCGTCTCGACTCGACACATGCCGACATGAGTGATCGAGACTAGACACTTGAAGAATCTGCCGTGGATCTGCGGTCTCTGCGAGTGCATATCGTGTCGATCTAATCTCGCTTTGTATTTGACATAGACTTTTCCACACGGTTGACCACTCAAATAATTCCACGTGGAAAGAAACCCCCGTATCGTCATGCCTCAAACTTTTTTTTTTTTTTTTTTGAAGATATTCGACTTTTTCCTTGAAGAACCTTGAATTAACTTGGAAGATCTTCGATGTTTTCTAGTGTTGATGATGAGTGCGTTTACAAATGGCTAAGGTCTCTCCTATTTATATTGGTGGAGGACGACCTTTAATTGATTTGTATAAAATGTCAAAACTTCGAGTTGGTTCCAACCATTTATATAAGATAGATAATCATTGCAAATCAATCAAATCTCTCTTTCAACTGGCTTCAACGTATTCAAACAGGGAGAAAAAAAAAAGTGTTTTTGCGTTGTTGGACCGTTGCAGACTCTTCTTTGAATGCATAATTTATTTATTTTAAGAGAATTTATGTTTTATTAATTTTTATATTATCTACTCATATTTTATGTAGGAAATAATATACAATAATATGAATTTAGGCCATATATAGCATAGTTAGCAAAATTCAGAACATAAATTATACTACCTCCGTACCTCAAAAAGTATCACTTTTTGTGGTGCACACGGATTAAAAAATCAATTAATATATTGTATTTTAAGTACTGCCTCTGTCCTATAAAAAATGTTCATTTTTTGAAAATAAGTTTTCTCATAAAAAGTGTCCATTTACAAAACGAATACATCATTTAATGCATTTTTTTTCATACATACCTCTATGTTTAGCATTTAATGTTGTATGTTCATTTCACAATCCAAAAGAAGCATTTATTATGTTATAGGGTATATATGTCCATTAATACTAATAATACTATTCATTAATTGATTTCTTAATCTGTGTGCAAAGCAAAATGTGGACACTTTTTATGGGACGGATGTAGTACTAATTGACATATATACCCTATCACATAATAAATGTTCTTTTGGAATATGAAATCAATATATAAACATTAAATATTAGCATAAGGGTATGTTTGGAAAAATTGCATTAAATGATATGTTGGTTTTCTAAATGGACATATTTTATGGGACAACTTATTTTGAAAATATGCACACTTTTTGTGAGACAGAGGTAGTATATTTTAAAAACAGATGCATATAATACTTTATTCCCTTAAAAATTCCGGTCAAAAACCGGCATAAAAACGGAGACGGTAAAAATATGTACTAAGTATGTGTAATAAATGTCATAGGAATTGAATCTGACCTAACTAAAAATGCCATTGCACTCCATGATATCAACTAATGTTTAAATCCCCCATCCCGGTTACAATAAAATTGAAATCCTCTTTACCAAAATATAAGGGAAATATATAAAGGAAATGGGGGAGAACTTTTATTTTACTTTGATTTATCGTCTTGTAAGTCTTCTAAACTTCTCTATGTTGAAAAAAAATTAGAACTTGTAATTAAATAGCAATTAATCTCAGGTGTAAATTTCAAATGATCGCATTAATTATTTGATATTGTGCTAAGGAGAAATATCACTTAGATAAAATCGTGATTTTTCTAGCCAAAAAAATTCACTATCCGAATTGTACGTATAATTTTTGACACGGCAAAAAAATGTGAATTTTCACGAACATTCGAAATCAGTACATGAAATGCAAGTATTTCTTATTAATTCGTTCGGACGCAAATTATTCGTGAATTTACTAACTATGATATATAGTATGTGAGTTATATAACGTGTCACATAAAATTTTTATAACCGCAAATATCGCCTTGAGATTTGATTGCTAGCTTAATAAAGATTTATTGCAGTGGCGAGTCCGATTTTTTTTTAATCAAAGCCTGCATATAACAGAAAAGCCTAAAAGACCAGTTTTTGTCTATCATTTTCCTCTCTATATACAATTTTTCTAAGAAAAGTAAATCTGCTCTTTGTTCAGCATACTAAGAGCAAATACAATGGCTCGTTTTCTGCAGCTTTTTATATAGAACCACCATGAAAAAACAATGGATCATTGTGGTTAATTGCTCTAATTAAGTCGGCCAAGAGAGGCATCGACCTTTTTTTCTTTCTCTCTTTTTTCAACCTCTTCTTCCCCGCCGAGATTAGGAAATCTCCGCTCCGACACCAAGCACACCAATCCTTTTTCAACACAAGGAGCTAAGGAGCGAAAGATAAGCATCTTTTTTCTTCAGTTTGTTGTTAGCGCGGAGTTGAGGTATATATTTTTCAGTATTTCTTGAAATATTTCTTCTGCTGTATTTTTGTGTATTGTTTTATTAGTAGTAGTAATAGATATGTCGGCTAGTCAACTGGCCAAGTCGACTGCTGACGGGGAGTCGATTGTCACTTTTTCTTTCTCTTGACCAGAGTCGCCCCAGAAGCGGTACAGCGCCATGGCCAGGCGCGCCAAAATTTGTAATTCGCGCTCCGTTTAATGTTATTGTGGTGTAATTTTGGTTCATTTTTATTTTATACTTAAACTAAAAGATCGGAAAGCCTCAAATTCATATCCGAATTCGATTTAAAAGTCTAATCAATTTTTGTTACATTTTTTATATCATCAACTCATATACCCCGATAATAGTTGTTATTGAATTTTTTTCACATGGTTAAGGGTATTAAGAATTTTTTTGGCGCAGGCGCCTTCGATCACATGAGTGACGGCGGCCTGGTCTTGACCATCGGCTATTGACTAAAAGTCAATTTTTTCCATCTTTTTTCCTTTTCCTTTTTTATAACATATAATATATGTGTATATGCATACATATTCATGTATGTATTCTTTGAAAAAAAAATAGTACTTAGGATTTTAACTGACAAAGAAGAACTACAAGACACGCAAATGCGTTTTCTCTAAAGAGATGTTTTGTTCCTCACAATTTGTCACTTAAGAACTAACAAAAATCTCTCTTAGGATACAATGGAGGTGTTTGATTCAAACAATAACTTGTTTGAATCAAACCAAGGACACTCAGAAGTTTGTTCTGATGATGCTTTCAGACTATAAATGAATTCGTTTGCATGCTTGTGCCTTTTAAAGGCCGAAGGTACCTATTCACAAAGTGAGAAACTCCTACACGAAAAGATGAGGGTCATCACCGTTCACAGATTCATGTACACTTGTAAAGGCACATCAGTTCGTAAATGCATGAATCTGAACGAACTAATGCATGATTTCGTTCATGAACTCATGCATTTCGAACCCCGTTTCGTTGCGAACATTAATCTATACGGCAACTCGTAAGCAAACGATTATAAAACATTTATGAATAAAATAACATGTATATACATACATAAGTTTTTTTTGTATAGTGTAGTGTTGATTGGTAGTTAATTGGACAGTCTAACCGGTTAGTCACTTGACTGATGATGTGGAGTTGACCAATCTGTTGACCCTTGAGTATTTTTGCAAATTTGATCTTAGTTGTTTGTAGTACGACGATTCCACAAAAGCATATACAAATATACAGTCAAACAAGTAGGTGAGCGGAGTAGTTGTCTGACGCGAGTGGAGTGGTTAGTTTATCCACCCCACGTAATACATCCAGACATATAGCCAGCCAATGATGTGAGTGTGGTATATAGTGACTTCACCCTGCATAGCTCAGCCAAATACACAGTTAGTCAAGAACACGAGTGGGGTACTTAGTGTTGAGAAATTGTGTACGCCATGTTAAGGTGATTATTTAATAAGTACATCATGTATTTATGTGTGTGACTTCATAAATTCTTTATTAGGCCTTTGTGTTTGATTGCTTTCAAAATATATCATTAATATAATATTATTTCATAATTATTCATGTATATCATCTTATGTGTCTGAATGTTATATCTATTGGATTATTACTTGTATGATACCGTGTTCTATTACATTTATCTTATATATCATAATGTGCACTAGATCTACTATAATTGTAGTCTTTCTATTTATGTGTTATATATGTGAATTTATCATTGTGTACATGTGTTACACTAATGATACTCAAGTATATGACTTACGGTACATGGCACAAGCTTTATTGTTTATGACCATGCTCGAAATTGTCTAAGTAAAATCCCATCATTGATGTTGTTGAGTACAGATGATCAACGGCTGAAGGTATCCAAAATGTACCTGTAAACTAACGAGTCGTTAGGGGTCCCGGAGTTCTTTCTCCGGGAAAACCCTCTGACGCTCAAGTCGGTGATTTGAAAGTAAGGTGGAGTATAAATTAATTTTTAGAGATTAAAAATAACATTAGATAACATACCTTGCATGTAAGGAGTTTGATCCCTTTTATTTATATAGTGTACAATGGTGGAGATGGTGGCCCAATAGATGGTGATGTCGTGAGTACAGAGCTTATCCAGGTTGTAGTAGATTGAAGCCCATTAGTTGTGAAGCTAATGATACCTGTGACAGAGAACAACGTGAGCCATGTCTGATGTTTGAGACCAAAAGTGGTCCGCACAACGTCGTCCCTTCTTTGTATGTGAGTTATCTGCATTGTGTTGATGATGATAATCTCCTTGTGGGAGAAATGCCTTGTCATGAGCAGCGGACGGGGATTAAGTCGGCCTTGATGCTAATGTCGATCTTCAAACACTTAGCGAATAATGAAAGCCATATGATGGTTGAGTATCAGCTCGGCCCATACACTGAGGTGGAGTTATGGTCATAGCTCTACCAGATGAGCGTCACGTGTATGGTGCCTAATCATACCCATGTCGAATGCTTCCTAAACTTGAGCTGGGATGTAGATCGTAAGTTAGTTCTGCTTATAAATGGCATGGCACAATCTAAGAAGTTAGACCTGAACCGTTTTTGACATAAGATAGGCTTGTTGAACCTATGTCAGCCTACATATTTCAAAATTCAATTTTCGGTTTGGTTATCGAGATATCCTTTTTTTGAATGATTGCCTCCGTTTGGGAAGGGTTGTAAGTAGGGTTGACTCTTCAGCTTTCTCCTTCTTACGCTATAAAAAGAGATCTCCTCTCTAGTTGAAGGATCTTTACAAACTATTGTTTTTTTTCAACTGCCTTTGCAAGAGAAAATTGTGCTTCATTGGCTTTCTTCAGAGATCCACTTAGGATCTTTAACAAGTAAGCCTTTATGTTCTTTTTTGAGTTTTGGTTCTCCCCCATGGAGTTTTTTTGTAGTACTTTTGTAAGTAGTTCGTCCGATAAGGCCCTTAATTTAGAAATTTATGAGGGTGCTAGCCTTCGGTATCTTCTCAATCTAGGTTATGGACCTTCAATGAGTTTTACCACGATACCTTTGATGGAAGTGTGTACTCTGTAGTAGATGTGGAGCGATCTTGGTGCATGATATCCCCACCGCATTACCTTGGAGTGGAATGATGTAGATGTGTGAGAGATACGAGATTCGCCTAAGTATTTTCAGGCATATTCTCTCATCCTTAGATCGGAGAGCTCATCGACCTTTTGTTGGGAAATGCCCGTGTATGCCGAGCAATTAGTTGCATGTCTCAGGTTCCCTCTGGTTCAGCCATTTGTTGCACCTTGACCTATCACAATCTGAGTCTTACACAAATTGCCCCTAAAAAGATTAGAAGTGTCTGCTTGAATCTGTTTAGGGGCAACTTGAGTAAGACTTTTAGGTTTTGCCCTTGTTTGTCGACTTTTGGGCCAAAAGAAATTTGTAACCATGTTTAGAAACTTCTTCAGAAGTAACCCATTCATTCTCCAGGCTGGTATATCTTCCTACGCCGGAACTCATATGATGTGGGAGCAGATTCGCGACTTCTCGCTAGGCATCCTCTCTTGTTGAGGATGGAAGGAGCGATATTTTTACATATGGGCTTCCGACATGCTCCATATGGGCTATTAGAAAAAAGTGGTCCTATCCTTGATCCCGTTCCCAATGGTGTTCTGCAGCGCATATTGAAGCCTTTGCCGTTTTTAAAACTCATCTCCGAACCTTCTATTTTACCACCAATGTGCTTAGGTTGGTCAAGCTGAAAAGTGTTGGTCCAGAAGATTACGAGCCACTCCTTCTCGAGGAGACAGGCCTCCATAAGATTTCATACATATGCTTATTTTGCTTGCATCTCTTATGTATTTTACGTCGAATTGCTGAACTGAGATAGATTTTCTCTTTTCTACGGTGCATTCTCTGCTTAATATAATCGATGGCGCCAAGAAGAGGAAGAATGTGGGAGATGCCGGTATTTCTGAGTGGGTTCCCGTCCCTGCTGACACATATGACCGCCATGTAGTTACCAGTACTGTTGCTTATGGCCGAGCTGAAACTGCTATCTCGTCAGGCCAGTTTGATGTATCCGATCCGATAACTCGAGTAAATAGATTTCCCTCGACTTCTGCCAGTGCTATAGGGTCTTCTACTGAGAGGACTAGAAAAGGTCTGATGAAAGCATTGAGGGGAATTATCACCCTGCTAAGAGCCCTCCCAATGTATGATTCCGTTGTGATCGTCTTAGATAGTGGCGATTCCGATGGCTCTGTTGGCCTAAACGGCCCGAGTTGCGGCCTTGCCCCAAGTGAGCCTGATGTTGGAGAGTCAAGCTTCTTGCTGATCTCAACCTCACTCAAAAGACTATTCTCAGCCCATGGGACATCATTCATATCCCTCATGTTGATGCGTCGGAGCGGGCAAGCTTGGCTCTTGACCCGACTTTCTTTTGCCCGAGCTGGGCTCTGAATGTTAATTCCCAACTATAGAATCCCATGGTGGCCCTGGATTGGGCTCAAGGTTGCGTCCCTCCAAAGGGTGATCAACTAGCATTTTCAAATCTACAAAATGGTTGTGATATGAAGTGATATTCATGTGACGAGAAAAGTTGCTTTTGGTGACGTTTAATAAGAAGAAACACAAATACCTTGTATGAAAGGCTATAGCAACGCTTCATGGGTGCAATACTCCTTCATTTACATCTTTGGTTCAACCGCAATACATCAAAGAGAAATACGACCGATGTAAGCTTAACTCAATCTCAATCTTCTTACTTTATGATAGTGGCAGTATCATAATTTACTCAATTCAAGTGTGAGAGACTTGAATGTGATATGTAGATCAAGATCTGTATTTATTGTGTTGTAGTTGATGAACTTAAAGTTATTACCTTTGATGTATTTGATCTTGTTGCCTAGGTTTATATTGTAAGAGTTTCAAGAAGGTTAATCTTAAAACTCACTAGTGTGCAACAAGGTAGTTTTCTTGAGCTTAAATGTTGATATGGTCAAGAGTGTGACTTGACTTGCATTAGAACAACTTGTTTTGATCTGAAGGCTATGATATGCATGTGAATAATACAAGGTTTCTAACATGTTTCTAACCAATAAGCATAATGAACTTTTGAAAATTTTAGTGACACGTCAAGTGTAGAGTGTCGTCTCGGAGTGCAATTCGAGAAAACACGATTGTAGTTATGCTTTCCTTTTATATTGATTAATTGAGGGATTTTTGTAATGTCAGGGTAATACAGATTTGGGGAAGTGCCTTTGCTGCGGTTTTGAGCCTAGGAGTGCAAGTCTCCTACTAAGGCTTGGTGTTTCAAGTCTCTAAGTGTAAGTCTTCATGTTAAGGCTTGATGTTTCAAGTCTCTAAGTGTAAGTCTCATGTTAAGGCTTGGTATTTCAAGTCTCTAAGTGCGTCTTGATGTTAAGGCTTGGTGTTTCAAGTCTCTAAGTGTAAGTCCGTGTTAAGGCTTGGTATTTCAAGTCTCTAAGTGTAAGTCTCGTGTTAAGGCTTGGTGTTTCAAGTCTAAGAGTGTGTCTCCTAGAGAGGCTTAGTGGTTGATACTTGTTGACCCAAAACTAAGTCTAGGAATTAACATAATTGTTTTGAGTGTGTGTTGCTCGCTTCAAATCAACACAAGTGCTTTGAGTGGATATATTGCTCTCTTAAATCAACACAATGTGAACTAGAGTGGAGGATAACAAAAATAACCGTTGGTTGGGTGAACTGTTTAAAAATTTTAAGGTGTTCTCTACTTTACGACGCAATTTACATTTCGGCGTTTACATTCAATTCATATGCTTTATTAACCTCAACATATATCAACCTTTAAGCACACTTGGAGCATATCAATTATAAGAGAATTAAAAATCTAATTTTCAGGTTATCTTCTTCATAACGTACAGGATTCTGAACATTTGACTAATCCAATTGCCAGGTCTCGACACTCGTCGGGTATGAGGGAAAAAACATATTCTCAAATTCAACTGGAACAAAAATTGAATATAAAAGTTACAACATAGATACCAAATCATACTAGTAAGAGTAATGGTTATGAATATAACCGGGAATTTTTACATGTTATATTCATAACTTCTTCATTTTGGTTAGAATGACACCTTTCTCAATTACCACCCAGTATACTGAAAATAATCTGGTACACATTTAAATAGAAAAACACACACAACACACATGCTTGCGATTGAGCAATCGGTGCACCTCTCATACGGTTCAAACATAATACATATTTCTACAATCACAGAACCAGTCCACACAAATAAATAGAGACAACTATGATCAAGAAAAGAAAGGGAAAAAAGAAGGAAAGAAAAAAAATCGTTAGCACCATGCACTTAAAACAATTCATTTTAAAGACGATCAAATTCAGGATTTCATTTCGGCCCGAACCCCCTTTCTAAGCATATCATGGAATGCCCACAGCACTCAATATGCTTTGCAAAGCATCATCATGTCAAACTTCGATTTCTTTTACACCCCATGAAGATAGATAGGTAGGTAGGTAGATAGATAGATACCTCTGACATCAAAGCTAGAGAAATGTTCATGCTTTGCTTCCTGGAACCAACGAGTGCAGTTAGTGTAGGAAAACGTGAAACAGGGTTTTAATCGAGATTAGAAGGACCCTTTGATAATGTGATAGAAGTGATGCCTTTGTTATATATAGACATGTAATATAACATATACAATATTCTACCTGATTAAAGGCATCTACAGAGTCTATTCAAATAAAAATATTGATGTACTATTATTGATGCTAAACTAAACTCACTAAGAGGTCAATTATTATGAATGAGCTTTGCATTGAATACCATTTTTTTTTCTTTTAAAGCCCCCGGTATCCGAAACCAACTGGTCCGACTAATCCGGAACTCATCCTACAGAGTCGGACTCTTGCTCAGGGATAAGACCTGGCCAAGAGTAGTTGCTGTTCAGATTTCAATTAAATTGTAAAGAGTGTTTCTACGGATAGACAAATCACTTTACCGAAAAGCTTTGTTTAACTGCACCATATTTATGTCCCCGAGAATACCCCTCTGACGGAATAACATGTTTTATTGTTTCCCCCATATAAGTAGAGCGTGTGCGTGTGTACATATCTATACACACACACACACACACATATATATATATATATATAATGAATTTCCTCACTTAATTCCCATCACACACACATAGCACTGTTCTCTTAATTTGTTTTTTCTCCCGCTGCTCTTGTCCATGGCGCAACTCCAACTCATTTTCATTCATTCTGATTACTCACGTTCACAGCATATGAAATAGGATTTTAAAAGATGACAAAATAAAATAAAATTATGGTGAATGGAATCGTGAATTTTGGAGTTTCAGATGCAAAGATACGAGAGTTTGAATGTTATTAATGACCTTTTTGTGTTTTAAAAATTTCTATTTAATCAAACCACGTGTGAAGCACACCTGCGTTTTGTTAGTTTGATAAATGAGCTACTGTTATAACTGAGTCTGTTGTTGGACTTTTGATTTTTGTGCATTTAGTCTTTTTTTGGTAGTAACAAAATTTACTGATTTACAAACAAATAATTCAATAGAGCAGTTTCACCAAGAAGCAGCACAATAATAATGGCAGAGGAAAGGGGGAGGGGAGGCTGGCGGTGGATAAGTACCTCGAATCTATTTTCCTATCAGGTGTGGTGGGTTGCATTGTATGCATTGTCAGCTGAGGAAGTGTCAATGTCATTAAGTCCCAATTCCTCATTCTGCTCCCAAGATCTTTCATACTCCTCGACTGGAGAATGACACAACACAAGTATTAAGCACCTCAAAAAAAAAAAAAAAAAAAAAAAAACACGAAACTCTGGAGCTTAGTGCAAAAAAACAGACTGAAATCTAGAGAGCAAATGGGCTTCACAATTTCCACTAACATTAAAGCTTCACATATACTACCCCCGTCCCAAAATGTGAGTCCGTTTGGACGTTTTCACACAGATTAAGAGAGTTGGTTAAATTTGTTATATGTCATTAAATTTCATCAAAAAGTCTAATGTAATAAATGCTTTATTGGTTTTCTAAATGGACTTACATTCTGGGACAAAACAAAAAGCTAAATGGACTTACATTTTGGGACGGAGGTAGTATATGCTAGATAGAACAGTGACAGATTAAGTTGATGAATGAAATTAGAAATATAAATTGTTCGTAGAGTGTCATATTCAATACATATCTGACACGGTTACGCACCGGATTATACTTAGGATACATGCTTAGGGAGATTTTTTACAATCTTTTAAAAGTTGAATACAAGATCCAGATATGCATATCTGAAACTCAGACACGGATATGAAGATATTCGATTGAATATTGAAGAAAAACGCCAAAAATGAAGAAAAATCACTAGAAATTGTTCTATTTTATGATTATTAATACATGCATAGTTAGTTCCATGTATTTTTAATATGTATTTGGTCTCTATATATTTTTTCGATTATATGTAGATCCTCTTCGTACTCAAATCCTATTTTTTTTTAAATTCTGCAACTGTGTAGCCCATATACTTGTGTGTCAATACTAGTGCAACATGGCGCTAGGTATGTTATGTAGGACATGTAAACATCAAACACCAGTTTCACATTGAGTTCCTTCTATTCCAAAAATCAACAATCATTGGCTCAAATCCAGGAAAGAATATGACAAATCAATCTCCAGAGAATATGGAGAGGCAAACTTACAAGTCAGCTGAGAATCATCCTTAATATCATCAGTTACAGGCGCCACAAAGGAGTTTGCAAGAGCATCATCAATGATCAAAGTCCAAGGCCTCTCTAAGCGTAAAAGCTGTATTTTGACAATCTTACTTCAGATAACAGAAACAGATCTCAAGAAGACAACAAAAATCCTGAGTGTCGTATCAGAAAAACATAAAAACAGCAAAACAACAAAATAAAACAGAATGTGCCTCCTTAGATCAGTCGATTGAGCTGAAAAGTTCAGTAATCCAGTTTCTCGTTCTTTATTCTAAACTCTCTATGAAGCCATTTAGCAATACACATGTTCATAAAATGTGAACTTCAATCTATAGACTAGACAACAGGTCATGGTTTTAAGCAATGACGATAAAGTTTTTCATACTGCAGACTAGATGCATTCAACAATTGTTATTGCAACACCAAAATCAAAAGTACAAAAGTTAGCTTAAATATGATTATGCTTGTCTAGCATTAAACACGCACATAAATAAGCCCTAAAGAGACATGTTCAGCGGATGGAAATTTATACATACTAGTTTACAATTTATTTGCCAATTCATATTGTAAAATAAGATCTGGTGTCCCAAAGCAAAGAATCATATGCTATGCAGATATTATCATTGTGCTTCTTTACCTTACGAATCTTTTCTCCAAACTCCAGCCATTTACTTTTTCTACTCTCATCAATGCTATCTCCAAAAGTAAACCCATGTACACTCTCAAGGCCTGCAATTGAGATATAAACAAAATTTAAATAGTTAGGCAGTGAACAGCAGCACAATGCACATAATTACTTCTCCTAGACAACATCAGTCCAAAATAGGATCAAAGTATGGGGAAACAAGGACAAGAAATAAGCCATTTAGAGACTCGTAAATAATTACGCAATTCTAGATCTAGTGAAGCACATAATATGCATCTGATCTCTTTCATATGCAATGTCATATTAAAATGCAGTTCAGATATAGCATGATGCCCAGAGTAGTGCTCTTTTTGAAAGGTACTCTTACCACCTTTGTTCTCTAATTTTTACCAAATCCATAGTAATAACACATGACATTATCATTATTCACGCTTGTTACTACTACGCAAGGAAAGCAATGTGCATCCATACATCTTTTCCAAACATTTATCCTGCTCGGCTCAAGTCTATCTTTTTTTTTCTCCATGCCAGCCGTACTGCTTTATCGTCACAACCACTGAACAACCAATCCCTCCTAATGCATGTAATTATGAGACGTTCGTTGAACTCTGCCCGAGTCATAAGACAACCCTAGAGACGCTTGTAAGATTTATCATGCGTTTGGGCAGGTCGACTCCCCTTAATTTGGATTGAAAAAAACAACTTTATTCATCTTAAGTAGTAATTTGTTGAGAAAATTAGGAGCAAAGAATCATCTTATATTTATGATTAAGGCTGATGAGCCTTTAAATACAACCCAGAAAAGATTTAAACAGGAAGGAGGTATAAGAACAGTAACAACTCTTATCTCGATTTCTCAAGATAAACTCTATCTAAAATTATTTCAAACTTGAAACAGAAGACCTCTCTCTCCTATCAAATCGAGGGAAATTTGCGAACTACACACCCTTTAATAAGCAGATATCAATATGTAATAAAAAAAACACTACATAACAAAAAATTATTATTATTTCCTTTGTTTACTGATGTCTACATAATTCTCTCTTTCTTACATTACTCCTCACACTACAAATAACCTGTTTTATTTGACACGATACTCCATGTACCCAAACAACATCTTAACTGGTATTTATTCACCATTTAAGAATTAAGGCAAATAAATTCATTTCCAAATGGACCATTATTGTTCCAACAGCATTAAAAAACCGGAGAGACAATTATAAAACATACAAGCAGGTTAATTTTAAATTACATTATTTATCTTCGTGACATAGGATTAGACTGGTTGCAAAACCGTGAGATCATATCATTCGCTACGACATTGAAACTAACCACCAATTACATATTCGCCATTTCAATTAGCTGTAACATTAAATCAAAATGAATATTTGGCCGAAATAATCAATCTAGTTGAAAACGTATACACCTACAAATTATCGAGATATAAATTACCATGGTTGAAATCATTTAGAAGCAAATGCATTGAATCAAAGATTCAATATATCTGTAATTGAAATCATTTAGAAGCAAACCATGGTAGTAGAAGAATGTAGTTCAAAGAATGAAAGAAAGATTTTCATATTTTTAGTTTCTCAGAGAACTCTGAGAGGAAATGAATAGTGTACGATGGAAGAGCCAACAACGGCTAGTTAATTAATTCTAGCGCCGGATGGATTAAACCCTGATCTATCACTTAATTTAGCCGTTAAACACAAGTTGAATACTCCTTTTCAACATTTACTAACTAGAAGAGATGGATGGGTTAAAAACATATAAGATATATATCCAATAATTATATACCCGCGGAAACTGTCCAAAAAAGTAACATATCAAGATGAAACATGAATTGAATCATGTGGCACACAACAAAATGTACTAGATAAATGTAATCTATGTTGACATTTTAAGGAAACAAACTCCCTCACAGCAAAAAGCGGTGGAATTAAAACGACCTAGAAGCTCCGAAAACAAACTTACTTTCACTTATTTTTGTAATTAGTCCTTCAACAGTCGTCACAGCTCCACCTAGTGTGCCACTGGCTAGCTCCAATTCAATTTCTGGAATAATCACTCCAGCAGTATCTGACTAATAACAACAGTACTACAATAAGATGCAAATAACAGCTAACTCATCTAGGACTTATTGATTAGGAAAGTGGGTAAGAAGATGCAGAATTTTATGTGTACAGAATAGTGACCGAAAACGTAACCATGATCAAGAAGCCCAGTAATGCAATCATGAGTCGAGCACAATAATTAACAAATATTAATACTTCTGAAGTTATACGATTTCCAAGTAAGAAACAATAAAGCTATAACACATCAGAAACCCTCCCTTTTACAAATACTTACAAAAAATATTTATGCACCATTTCACCACATTTGGTGAAACTCAATTATGATCTCCAGTTTATACGATAGGAAAAGGCTACCACAGATTTTAAATGGATAGACCGAGTATTGTCCTGTCTCTGATAGATGGAAACAAGCAAACATAAGTTCCCACAGACAAGAAGCTTAAGACAGGAAATCCAGCTTGTCTACAACCTTAGCCACTAGGTCTACCTCAGCTTTCTGGTAGAAAGCACATAAATTACCAACTCAACTTAAAACATCATTTGATAAGGAGAAGTGTAAAATAGAAATACATATACAAACACACTCACTCATGTGTGGAGCTTCACCAACATGTGGACAAGAGTAGACATGCCGCATTGGAGTAGCAACATTAGTTTTTCTTTATTTTAACAAAGTAGAAGCAGTAGTAATACTTTTTTTTAAATAAACAGGGCAGCAAGAGTTTGATCACATGACCTCGTGTTTGAATACCATGATAAATCAACAAATCACCGAAAAGTGTAGTTGTTAAAGAAAAGAGTAAGTTATGCATGTATATAGAGTAGAAAAACTAAACAAAAAACTAAGCTTTAACCAAACGGCCAACAGATGAAATATTTTATGGTGAATGAAATAAGTCCATATGTAAACCTCTAAGATATTAGATCAACCTTTTTTCCCAGTGTACCATGTTGCAAAAAAGTGAATAAAGTAACATGAAGTTAAATGATATCCTGTTGACTGTTGTAAAACAAACTGAATTTGAATAATAAACAATCCGTCTTAATCTGTTGGGAGCACAGAATTCCCATTCAGAGATAAGCCCATTATTAAAGATTGTGATTTACTTATAAACCGCTCTCAGTAGCTTGCTCAGTTTTATCATAGTATGATCGTATTAAAACTTGAAAGCAACATATCAACAATCAGTAAAAAAGTTGTGTGTGTTGGTGGGGGTGGGGTGTGGAGCACGCTGATATTATTTTCACAGAGAAAGAAAGCACCATAGCTTTCATTGTTTGCAAGCTTGTCAGCAAGTTTCACTAAATTGACTGTTTTTTGCTGAACAACAAAGGGACGAATTACATGGCTTCATATGAAAACATGTGCAACCTACATACCTTGATAACATCTCGACTAAGATCCTTTACGTTTTCCACCCTGACACTAATTTTCTTCCCCTTAGAAGGTATGCTGCCACCAGGTTTCAGCTGTAAAGAAAAGCAAAATGCTAAAGCCTTCATCCAATGGTTGGCTACTACAAAGATCATAAATGATGCACTGAAACAAACCTCAGAATTCCTGTAACCGCAAGAATCACAGGTGGTTGCCATGACAATCACCTCTTGAAAATATGGTATATCTGTTCTTTATTAATTCCAACAAATATTTGTATATGGTAACTAGAAAGAACATTCTCACGATACAAAATGAAATCCCCAAACAGCGAAGGGAATAAAGACATGGACATTGTGGTGGAGCAACTTTGAATCCTTGTCCTCAAGAAGAGAACCAATTCAGCTTCTCTATAAGATCGTGAAGTCCAGTCATTTTATAGTGGTCCATGACCAGCTAGGCATCATAGTAGGTCAAAAGTCAATAGAAACTGAATTAAGAAATAAGAAGCAAGAGAATTAGTACGGGACCCATATGAACCCAAACATATACCTCCACTTGATTTCACCGTACTGTTTACTGACCAACTAGTAGGATGCTAATGCTTGGTCTTGTTAAAGTCTAAAATGTATTATTCACCTCCTCAACAACTTTAGATTTTGGGAGACATGTCATTTCAACATGGTATCAGAGTAGGGGTCATGAGTCCAAATCTTTTTGCCAACTATGCCACCAAATTTACATTGTCCACATGTTGAGCCTCTTCATTTGTTTTGTCAAATGTTGGCCCAACCTTGTTTGTCTTTATGTCCTTTGTCCAGGCTTTTTGTGTTGAGCTCACAAATGAGGGAACGTGTTAATGTCAATAAATGTCGAAATTATTCAACAGTTCCATGACTATCATAAAATTTGTGCTTGACATCACACAGTTTGTCATATATTACTTGAAGTATTACATTTCATCACCTGATCAAAAACTCTCTCCAATAAGGTGTTGGTAGTTCATCAGTTCGCTAGTTTATATATTAGTCTTTCTTTCCTTTCCCTATGTAACTATGTTGCACCTGTTGAGTTTGGAACATTAGTTCAGTCATTGAGCGTCATACTTAAACTGAGAGGAAGTTAAATTCTGCAGTCATTCTTCTTCTCACTAAATATTAAAAATCAATTACTTGGAAGTAAAAAAGTATAGAGTCCATAGGAGCATCTCTAATGAGCAAGAGGCGGCTGGTGGTGTGGTGCGCAGGGGATTCAGTATCCTTTGCCAAAATGAACAGTTTGTAGGCTAAGAGCTTTTATTGCTTGCAACAGACCCTTAGGTGACACAGAATAAATAAAAACCAAATGGACAAACCACATACTAAAGAAAAAGGCAGGCATAACCTGCAAGTGACAGCTGGTACCAGCACAGGTTTGAAAAGAAAATGTAGCAGGGTGATCATCATAAAAGTTGGATTTTCAGAATATCAACTTGTGTAACCTAGCTGCTAGATTGTTTTTCAAAAGTTTGTCATCATATAACTATGACCGGAATAAACTAGTGAGCATGTATACAGTTCAGTAAATGGAGCTGGAAAACATGAAATATAAGTAAGAAAATCACAACAATAAAGATATGTAGTTTTTGTTACAAACAACAAGACAAGCCACCAAAGACACTAACATATAAAAGATTTGAATTATTTACCATTGCCCAAGTCGATGCCAAAGCATGGCACATAACATGTGTCTTTAAGTACTTCAATTATTCAAGTCTATGGACGAATAGAAGCCTGCCAAGAATATTAAAATTCAAGGATACTAGTAACAAACATCCGACATTCACACTTGGCAGCACATGCTCCACAGGTGGACGGAAAAGTCATCACCTATTGCGATCCAATGATAAAAGTGCATAAGTGATGATGAGTGTAACAATGCAAAAGAGTGTGCATGTGAAATAAAGTACCTCTTCTGGTGCAGAATACCGAAACAATGCTTCAGCAATCTCTGTACTGTTACCCTGTGCAATCGCTCGCCGACCAGCTTCTGCTCCAACTGATCCATGTGGTTCTCTTTGCCTTTGACCCAGGTCGTCATTGACACTAAAAGATGGTTGATCACCAGCTTCACGGAGTTGCGATGGATCAACAATATAGCCAAGAGACGATTGTTGCTCAGTGGTTCGCTCATAAAATTTAATAGCCAGTAAAGGATCAGGAGATGGAGCAAACCTACAAGATAATATCCACCATTCAACGTAAGGAAGAAACTTTAGGATCCTCCAGGTTGTCTTCCCATTAGTTTTAGTATACAACAATTTTTGGAGAATTTCCCATCACGGTAGGCTTACATCAAGGATAACCTTTAAATCCATGATTTTTTTTCTTTATTCATAGATGAACACAATAGACACATTCAAGATAGAGCCCCATGGTGTATGTCCTTAGCAGATGATACTACTGATGGTTGAAATAAGGAAATAAATCCATGCTAAGCTTGAATTTTGACGTGATACACTCGGCAGAAAGAAATCAGGGTATGTGCAATTCAACTAGCATCAAAAAGAGTATGAGTGAATCTTGTGTCAAAAGGCATTTTCCTAAAGCGAGAGCTTCATGTATATAGGATTTATAAACATAAAAATGGAGGAGAAGACAGATGTTTTTGCAGAATTTTATGAAAGAGAAAAGGAGAATAATATAGAAAAAATTATTTCCTTCACAGTTTCAAGAACGAAATTACAACAAATAAATAGAAGTGGGTTGAGACTTCCCAACTTCAGCCGCCTAAGCCTTAGCTGCAACTAAATGGGTAGATTAATAAAGTTTGACCCTTTAATCTAACTACCAACAAACAACAGTTGTATTACATAAACAAAATTAAATATTAAAATAAAAATAATCCTTTCTATACTCCCCTCAAGCAGGTCTATAAATATCTAATAAACCAAGCTTGCTAACACAATATTGAAATGGAACTCTACGTAACCAATTTGTAAACACATCAGCAACTTGAAGCTTGGTAGGACATAGGATAGGTTGATGCTTCCATCATCAAGTTTTTCCTTAATGAAGTGTGTGTTAATCTACACATCTTTAGTTCTGTCATGCATTTTTTTACTTCTCCATGACACAAGATAATCACCAATGAACATATGGTGTCTTGCATAGTTGTTAAGGCGAGCGCCTAGGCGAGCAAGGCGAGAGGCGAGACTTTAACGCCTTAGTGCTGTCTAAGGGGCTGAAAATGCCGGGCGAACCTAAGGCGTTGCCTAGGCGAGAAAGGTGAGCAAAGCGTGAAAAGGCGAGCGCCCGGTTTTCTTTTAAAAAAATTGAATTTCAGGGTTAAAAAAGTCAAACCAATTAATAATAACATTAAACCTAAGTCAGCCCGCCCCTATTCTTCATTCCCTGCTTCTTGCACGTTGCTTCCTGCTCCTGGAGACATGTGAACTGCTGCCATAGAAAAAAAAAAAAAAAAAAAAAAAAACACTTGCTGCTCTAAAAAAGCTTACTACTTCTTCTCCTCTATATAACCGGCAGTAATAAAGGTGCTGCAGCTACAGGTAAACAGTCAGCTGCAGTCTTCTCCCGTCCTTTTTTTTAACACATGAATGTGTTAAATAATTTAATCTATATGTGATTATGGAGTTGAAAAACATGTTTATAATTTTTTTAATGAAACAATGAATGAAAATCAAAGTAATGATGTAAGTAATTTGATTATGGAGTAACGGAATTGAATGATTCTCTAAGTAGTGATCTCTGTTTGTTTGATTTTGTGAACTCTAGGACTAGTATTAGTCTATTAGATTCGCTTAGAACTTTTGAGACAGGAAACCTTTTGGTTGATTGGTTCACTAGAATCCTTTTGGTTTATCGGTAGTACTCGGTTGGTGTGTTAAAAGCTTAAAACATGTTTTGACGACATTATGTGATTTTCTCTGTTGACTTTTATATATGTTATAATCTAATAGGCCAAAACATGAGTACATGAATTTATTGCTCGCCTAGCATGCCGGGCGTTCGCCTAGGCGACGCCATAGCGCCCGGGCGAACTTGCCTCGCCTTGGCTTCGCCTCACGCTTTGATAGCTATGGTGTCTTGGAGCCTGGGTTAAGTTAATCCCAATAGGGTTAGGAGCTATGTAATTGTCTACTATATATATATCGTGTTGAATAAAAGGTGGAGACGCAAGTTTTGATGATCTGAATTACTCTTAATTTACTGTGTTAATATTTAACAAAGGTAAAAACCAAACAATTTAACTGAACATGTTTTAACCATATTACTCATGGAAGGAACCATACATTAAAATGACTACAACAATCTGAACAGATACTCCCAAAGAATAAATAAATGAGAAATTCAATCTCTTACGGGTTCTCAATATAGCTGTTTCCAGCAGGATCGTCAAGAATGAATGTGAAGTCAGTTTCTCCAGTTGCACAAGCTCTCAGTTTCACCAAGAACTGATCTAAAGCCTCGGCTGTTTGAGGATCCACTTTCTATGATATCAAAAAAGAATGAAAAATAAATGATAAAAATATCAAAAACAAACCACCAAGTTTTCAAGATTTTCACAAGTGCTGAATATAAAACCTGAGCAAAAGGTACATACCTTCCTTTCTTCTTGAAGAGCCTCAAGTCCCTCCGCAGCTCGTGTCAAGACACCTTCCACCTAGAAAAAACACATTCGCAGCAGTTCATGAAAACATGGGATGAAGAATATATCCAAGTCACACACATCCGCTCACAAGGGGAAGAAACGTTATAACTGCTAAAATAAAAAATCTTAGCTCAAAAATCTAAATGACAAACTGCAAAGCAGCCACTGTTTTCTACATGAAACCTAGATATCTAAGCAATATGGGGCATACACTCTACTCAATTCTCCATCTTTATATAAATTCATCAGAATACCAGACTACAAAATTGAACGGGGTTAGTCACAAAAAGTAGATTATAAGAAACACTGAACATTAGACAACCAAGGCAAGAAAAAGGACAGGAAACTGCCAGCCATAATATAAACTCAAAGGTCTATCAGTACAATATCAAAACGATATCCTAATCTGCCATAGTGCACTGCAAAAGTGATAAGACTACTGTAAATCCCTTTTACCCCCATTCTGACATATTGTAGTATTACAGTATTTGAAACAGAATGAATGTGGAAACCCTTTCAAACACCAAAAATGAAATATTAGTCCAAACATAAAAGAAAAATATTAAAATCCATTCCACTGAAGTTCTACATTTTTGTTTTATTATTTATCAATTAAATGATCAAGCATAGCTTATGTATCCTTCTGACTGAAATGATATTGGCCTACCGCAAAGAAGCACTTCCCATTACTCAGATTGCGACATATCACAAAAAAATGCTTTATTTTTTAACGCTGCCCTCCTATCGGCGGCTGCTAGCCTTCCAAAGCTAGATGCCCAAATGAAGAAATTGCACAGCCCCCTTAATATTCATAAGGCCCTAGGAAAAAAACTAATAAAAAGCTTAACACACATCCTCAATGTAACTCATCACCACCGATTATTACCAAACCTGAAAGTTCTGGATTTGTTATTTCTAGAGTATGATACAGCCATCATTATTAGGTTTGCCAGCTGCTAACAGATAGACACGTGTAAAACCCAATCCTTATCCATAAAATTGTTACATATGTTCTTGGCACTGTTAGAATGCACCCTTGGAAAGTTTACTCACATTTTCACTCAGTAGCTTTGCTTATACTGTTGATATTGCGTAAGAAACTACAGTTGAATGGGCTCCAACAGTAGTTTTATATCCCCAACTTAGACCACTAGTAGAGATAAATTTTCATGGCAGGACAAAAAAGATGAACCTCTCAGAATTTTCTTAGAAGAACGACTACTTCCCTCTAAAAAAAAGAACAGACTATTGTACTGCATACGGCAAGCTGAAATAAATCTTCTTTTCTTTTTGTTACAAAATAGACAAAAAAGAGGGGAGGTTTTGACTCCAGTCACCATCTCAAGTACAGCAGTCCCTCGAGCTAATGCAGTTCCACCACTGGAAGCAGGAATCGAACTCACACCTTTGTGAAGGAAGGAGTTCGTCCTTACCAACTGAGCAAACTTGCATCGCTATCAACAAAGACTTCACTGCTCAGCTGGAAAAGGAAACATAAGGCAATCTGAAGCTTTGAGTTGGCTTAGCGAGAAGCATTGCTACATTCAAAAAAATCGGAACAAGTCGAAGGCATATCTTTTTGACAGAACTCTAAGCAATATTCATCAGGGATTATTGTAGTTTGAACTCGGGCGACAACAAAATAACTTCAATAGTACAATTCAAAGGACATACCGTTGACAATGACCCACGTTGAGCCTCTGGAGGTATCTCGAAATCCAATTCAGGGACCTTCAAAAAGACGGAAGACAGAGATCATAGGAGAGACAAGAGAACATACACATGTATAGTCCAGAATTATCATGAAAAGGTATCAATAAAGCAATCTTGGAAAGCTTAAGATTTTAGGCACAACAGAAAGACCAGCACATGCTCCCATTTATGTAACCAAGAAGTCCTTCACACATTATATCTCTAGTCTTCAAGGGAAGAATAGATATTAAATCGATAGACAAGAAAACATATGCAGCAACTATCAAAGATTTACCTTTATAGTAGCCGTTTCAGATTTCACAACTTGACGGTTAAGCACCTGCAGCAACGACAAATTTTAAGTAACATTCTAAAGTTGATATTGAAAAAAGAAAACAAGGGAAAAAAATCCAAACTAATGAAAAAGAAATCTAACGAGCTTGCAGATGAAAAGAAGCAAATGCTCACTTTTCAAAACATGTGCTGGTCACATGAAGGGGTTACATACACTAAATTAACTCCTATAATATATTCTTCATCTGTACCAGAGTTGAGTCAATTACCTGTGGGGCAATCGTACATATTGATATATCAATAAAAAATTCATCCTTGAAAAATACATGGATACCTTCATCAGATTCATTGGCAAATTTGCAAATGGAAAGAAGAACAAAGTCTCTAAAATAAATTCATGAAATCCGAGACTAGGAAAGGGAAGCAGATAAGCGAACGTTTAACTAGATAAAACTCAAACCTCGAACCTTAAAATCCTAAAAAAAATCTTAATGCATCACATCCATTGCATAAGGAAACCGCTTTCATCTATAAGCAAGAAAGTGGCTTCAAAAAAATTCTGGACTGAAACTTACTCTAGTTAATTGCATTATCAAACCTTAATGACTAGTTTGGATGGTAGTAATACAATGCAATGGAATAGTTTTTCATTCAATTATATTGTTTGGTAAGGTTTTAATGTAAAGGGATGTACTGAATATCATTACAACATAAGAATGGAATGGGACATGCAAAGAAAATTGACGAAAACCGGCTGCCATCTACACCCCCAACCCACGGTACCATACCACCCTCGCTAACCCCACCCAACCACCTCTCACCCTACCCTACCCCCTCAATCCACCCATCCCAACAACCCCACACACCGCACTACTCTATTGCCCCTACCCCACCGTACCTATTTCCCAACTCACCCAACCACCTCATCCACAATCATGCAACCCATCACCCTACCTTACCCCTACTCACCCCCAAACCCAGCATACCATACCATACCACCCTCCCTACCCCCACCCAACCACCTCTCACCCTACCTACCCCCTCAATCCACTCATCCCAACAACCCCACACACCGCACTACTCTATTGCCCTTACCCACCCTACCCATTTCCCCACTCACCCAACCTCATCCACACTCCTGCAACCCATCACCCTACCTTACTCCGCGTCCGCAATCTACTCACCCAAATCCCATCACCCCCACCACACCCGTGCACCATAACAACCCCACCTATACCCTACGACCCCAACCTAACCATACCCTCACCACCCCACACCACCCTTACCAAGCCAAACAACCCTAACTTCAACTTTACCACCTTACCCTAACCTCACCATCAACTCTACCCCACCTTGCCCCTACCCCTACCCCTACCTCTAACCCCAACATACTCACCCTAACCACCCTAACCCCCCACCCCACTTACCCTAACCACCTCACTTTATAACCCACCCCTACGCCACCACCCTTAAATCACTCCGTCCATACCGCTCTACTACCCCACTCCCCACCACACATCACCCACCTTATCACCTATTATAAAATCTCGTCCGTTGCATGTCATCGTGTGCCAAATAAAGTGTAACGGAATGTCCCAGTTACAATACAATACTTCCATCCAAAAAGGCCATGAAGGCTTGTTTGGATCACTGAAATTCAATGGAATGAAATGAGCATGATCAAATGGACTGCGTTCATAGCCGCATTTGGCCGCAATAGAATGGGTCAGGAAATTACCAAGTAGAGGCGGTGCCGATGGTGGGACATAAGAGGTTATGACGTGACAGTGGGATAGAGAAGGTTGTGGTGATTAGTTTCAGGTGGGGGCCGATCGGATTACTTTCAAGTTTTATTTCAGCCTATTCAAACGTTTTTTAACAAAGGAAAATGGGTTTTGTGAAATTCCTTGGCAATGAAAAGTCCTTACATTTCATCACATCCAAACATATCAAATTGATAGAATGGAAAGACTCCATTGTCAAAGCCATATCATATTGAAATTGTCCTCTGGCTCCTCAAAAGCTATGGACCCAACAGTAATACACTCCAATATTCTCTCAGTTATCCCCTAACTGCACTAGAAATGTCACCTTTTTTTAACTAGAAATTTCACCTACCTAGCAGATTATCCAACAAATTCAATAAATCATGCTTAAAGGTGTGGGCTCATCTGCACAATACTATACAAGGATTAGGGGGGGTGTGTGGGAATCTCAGACAATAAAAGACAAACTGCTTTGGGGAAGAAAAAAATGTTCAATCTACACAACCTTGAATTCTCCCCGTAGAAATTTAAGACGGTAGAGACACCCTCGAGGCTGAATTTCACCAGCAAACTGCACTTCATTGTTCCTAAACAAGAGACACAGCAAACGACAGAGGATCAATGAACAGCATGAAACAGACACACTCCAGTTACATGAGCATTTAAGCCAATGAAGGAGCAAATTACCTTTCCCCACAGTGTGGACATTCAAAAGCTGACAACAAGATCTGCATGGAGATAAATTTCAAAATCAAATCAATTCTAAGCTATGTAATTAAAAAATGGCTAATTGGTCCCAGCATTAGCATAACCAGCCAAACAAAAAAATGTCGGGCAGAAAGCTGAGGGAAATACCTTTCTGAAATGCGGTATCAATGTCAACAAAAACCTTGTTATCCCCTGAATAATGAAACGAGAAAATCGACATGAATATCACAACCAAATAACAAAGAACTTCATCTCATCAATCCAAAAGGGTTATGGTATGTTAAGCATACTAAAACATAAATACAAGTAGCATGATGAAACAATTTAACACAAATAACGTTAATGCACAGAAACAAAGTGCTAAGCAAATCATCCTTCAAACACTCGATAACAAGTCTTCAACTATGCAAGCAATATTCATGACTCTGCAAAATGATTTTTATGCAATATTCTCATATAGCATAATTGACATCATACCAACGACCTTGTCAACACAATGGTGAAAAGCGTCGAAATGTTCCCACCAACAAATATTTTGATGCACTGAATTTGGAATCTTAAAGCCATAAAAAAAGGAACATAAGAAGAGAAGGAAGGGAGAACTGGAATTACATTTTGGCCACAGCGCATACAGAGGCTCTCCACCTCGTAAAGTGGAGCATCAGAGAAGTCATTAGAGGCGGAAACAGCTTCCACGACCGATCTCACGTCTAAAACTTCTGGTTGCGACTGCTCACTAGCCTCCGACGGCGCTGGAGCTACCCCATCTGCCCGTGGCTGTGAAGTCTCCATTGTAGCTCTTTTCTTCTTCTGCCCGTGGCGGTGTGTCTTTCAGTGGTGTAGGTTAAGCAAAAACGGACGTTAGAACCCTCTCTAGAACCTCTGCGAAGTTCCCAATAATGCAAGCGGCACTAATGCCGCGCCGTGTCCCACAATGTCTCCTAAAGAACACACAGCTCGTTCTCCCCACGTCCCCACGCGTAATTTGTTTTTGTTTCAAATAATTTTACAATTAATATCGATAGGGTTCTATTGGCACACTTATTTTTATTACTAGCATCATATTACTTTCGGCATCATAAAAAATTATTTCGACGTGATGGTTGTTTTTAATAAAGCGAACGCGTCGATTCTTGTTTGCGTTCTTTATTGAAAAATAACGTCAATGACACGGCGTTGGTGTTAAAAACAAACGTCGATGTGCGCGACATTTACGTTATAAAAGTATCACAACTTTAAACAAGCAGTCGCGGCTGGCCCGTTTTTAAATAAGAGCGTCGGTGTTGGTTTTAATAAAGCAATAATGATGATGAAGTTTTGTTCATTCGAAAAAATAATAAAAAAACGGGTGCCAACATTATAGAGTTTTTTTTTTCCGTCGATACCCAAACTTTATTTGGTGGGACTTGAACCTGTGACCTCTTAGTCACAGGGCCTCAGCTTAAGAAAAATTTGTCGAAAGTTTGAGATTTATTTTGATCATCCAAGACTAGGGGTGACAATTTTCCCGACCTGTTCCAAATCTCATCCCGATCATGTCTCGAAAAATCCCGATCCCGAAATTTCGGGATTTTTCCCAACCTGAAAAATACGAGGAACAGGATCGGGTATAAAACTCAAACTCGTCGGGTTCCCGATCCCGACCAGGATACATACATAAATATCTCAATATATATATATATATAATTTTTTTCATCCCGATATAAATACAACAACTCTAAATACTTAAAACATAAAAATATTACACTCTCTGCTTCTATTGTTTATTACTTTCTCTGCACCTCTCTTCTGCTATCTAATATACCATAATGTTTTTCCTCACAAAAGTCATCCGCCTCCACCGGCCGTCGATTTTGTCGCCAATAACTCCTCCCACATTTTGAACTAATATTTTGATCAAGTAATTGTTGTTATTTTTTTATATTAACATAAATATTTTTTAATATCATATGTTCAGGACATTCATTCCCAACCCGACGCTTATCGGGTACGGGCTCAGGAAGAAAAATTGAATCCCAAATCTTATCAAGATGGGTTTCGGACGAGGAGGTTTACAGGTCGGACCCCGACCCGGTGCCAACACTATTCAAGACACTTAAATAATACTCAAAAAATAGTAATACGGAGTATCATGCTTTATAGAGATACAATTATTATGTAATGCTCAAAAAAACTAATGATTTAAAATTACTAATCCCAATGATCCACGACCCTACTCTAGAACTCTCGCTTCTGTCAAAATATCTAGAATCTTTTGTAATATTTTGAATTTTCAAAAAGGACAAAAATGTCTTTAAAAAAGTAACCTCAAATTAAAAAAATAATAAGAATAATGCTTTCAAACTAGATCTAAATGTTCTCATGTAAAAGCCTGTATCGGAGGAAAATGCTAAAACTTGAAGAAGAATCTACATTATTTGGATTTAGATGTGGGCATGAGAATATAAGCACAAAATAAATAAGTATAGAGAGAAAAAGGATTTGCGAAGTGAGAATATTCTTGTGAAAACCGCCATGTTTGGACAGACAAAGAGGGAAATAAATAAATAAATAAATAAAAGATAAGATCAAGTATAGATACTATGATGAGAAGCTATGTGATGCCGCGGAAATGAATGTATCTATGCTTGTTCTAATCATTTATTTTTTTGATTTTTTCCTCTCTGGCTATCAAAACACGGCGGTTTTCACATCAATCTTTTCCTCTCTCTATTTATTTATTTTATGCTTAATATTCTCATGCCCACACCTAAATCCAAAAACTGTAGATTCCTCTTCAAGTTTTAGCATTTTCCTCTTATACATGTTTTTGCTTGAAACGTTTAGATCTAGTTTGAAAGTATAATAATTTATTTTTTTTAATTTGAGGTTAATTTGTAAAAGTAATGGGTTTCAAAAAGGTATGATTCTGCCATAATTTTGGAATCTTGAAGTTATGATCATGTTTCAATTCATAGTTCTACTTGTTTTGAAACATTTGTTCATAGTTAATTCAAGATAGAATTGTGTTTTTTTAGATTTTGGTGAAGATTTCAAGATTTTGCTTCAGAATCTGGATTGCTTTGGGCTTGAATTGGATTTTTATATTCACGGGCTTGAATAGGTTTTTTTATTGAACAAGTTAATGTTTTATGATGTTTTGGTGAAGCATAATTGGTTATAATTGTTGTAGATGAAATGTTTGTGATTGTTAAATGATTGTAGCAATGTATGGCATGTTTTGGTGTTTGTTTACTGTTATTTGGTGCTTAAAAGCCTGGAAATTGATATGAGAGAGGCTGTGAATCCAACAAGAGAAGAAAAAAAAGTGTAGGCAAGCTCTATGCATCATGGTGCACACATATGCCTCTCTATAGCACGCGCTTATGAATACAGAGAGTTTGGGAAATGTTGCAGTATTCACGGGCGCGGGCCTATGGCCCAGAAATGTTGTTTTGCATGTTTTTGTGTACTTTTGAGTTTAGGAAGTTGAGATTAGTTTCTAACCTTTCTAATATGATATAAATAACCTAAATTAACTTAACAAAGCCATGTATTAGCTTATGATGCGTTTGTTCCAGCACCGAATGAATTCTCAAAAAGATGAAGCTCGGGATCGTAGAAAGATTAGAATTGACCTTCTTCATTGATGGGTTAGTATTCATCAATGTCTCTGTATGTGTTAGGCTCAACTAGAGTCTAGTTGTCTGTTGGTCCGTTATAACGGCTTGGGTCAAGTTTAGAGGAGGTTGAATAAACTTGACACTTAAAAACTTTTTCTAAGAGTTTATAACTCAGCTGGATGACTAGTCTGCTGACTACTCTGCTCAGCTGTATTATATGCAGTGGATAAATTAAAGCCTTTTAAAATTGTTGTTCTTATGCTTGATATGATGAGTATTATGAACTTAGCAGTGCAATGTAAATGCAATGTTGGTAAGTAGATAGATAATAAGCTAAGTACAGAAAGTAAAGTGCAGGAAAGGAAAATGCAAAGTTTATAGTGGTTTAGGGTGGTGTAGTTGTTGAAGTTGTAAACACAACGAAAATGGAAGAAAGAATGCGGAAGACTTATTATTCAAAGAATAAAACAACGAGTTAAGATACAATTCAGCTAATCATGAATATTTATAGCTTTATACACCTCATTATTCAGTTAAGAGCAGTTACAACAAAATACAACAAGATAACCGTTTCTAACTGCAAGATACTATGTTGGCTGCCTCAGTAGTCTTATGAGTCTTCAGTAGTCATATGAGCACTCAACATTTCTTTCCACTCATATATTGTAACACTCCCTTCAAGTTGAGAGTGGTTCAGATCAGCTTGCACTCAGAACTTTTTTTCACTACTTGAACCAGGTTGAAATATCTTGGAAATCCCCAGATAAGAAAACTTAGTGCATCTAAGACCTTGGTAAGAATGTCAGCAATTTGTACTTTAGTGTTGACATGAAGTAATTTGACAAGGCCATATTTGACTTTGTCTCTAGCAACATGACAATCAGTTTCAATATGCTTAGTTCTCTCATTAAACACATGATTATGGGCATAGCACTGACATTGTCACAAAACAGCATAGTAGGCAGATGGACAGAAATATTCAAATCTTGTAGGATATAAACTAGTCATTAAAGTTTACACACCGCATTGGCCATAGCCATGTACTCAACCTCTGAAGAGATTCTTGCTATAGTTGTTTGCTTCTTTGCTTTCCAAGAGATAAGAGCATCTCCTAGGAACATCATGTAGCCTGACACGGATTTTCTAGTTTCTGGACAGCCAGCCCAATCACTATCAGTAAAACCCTTCAAAAAAAAATTGTTCTCTGTTGGAAACAAGATGGCTTGCCATGGATTGGCTTTCAAATATCTCATCAATCTGTGAGCGGCCTTTATGTGATTTTTAGTAGGAGTATCTTAAAACTGACTCAGCTGCTGAATTGCAAAGGCTGTCTGGTCTAGAGAAAGTTAGATAGATAAGTTTACCCACCAATGATCTATATGAAGTGCTATCATCTAACGGAGGTGAATCTCCATGTTGCAAAGTCTGCTTGGATTCCATAGGTGTCTTGGCATGTTTAGCCCCTAGGAACTCATACTCTTCTAGAAGATTAAGTGTATACTTTCTCTGGGAGATAGATATGCCTTCAGGAGTCCTTGTAGCCTCAATGTAAAACGCCTCAACTTTCCAAGATCTTTAATTGTAAACTGCTAATGCAGTGCATCTTTGACCTACTGAATTAACTAAATATCTGGTCTAGCTGCTATTATATCATCTACATAGACTGATAGAGGAATAAAGGAGTCTTCTAAACCTTTGGTGAATAGACTATGATCATTCTTGGATTGGACAAACTCCTGTCCTTTTAAATACTCAATTAGCTTACAGTTCCATTGTCTAGTCTAGTGAAAGTTAGATAGATAAGTTTACTCACCAGTGATCTATATGTAGTGATATCATCTAACGGAGGTGAATCTCCACGCTGCAATGTCTGCTAGGATTCCATAGGTGTCTTGGTAGGTTTAGCCCCTAGGAACTCATACTCTTCAAGAATATTGAGTGTATACTTTCTCTGGGAGATAGACATGCCTTCAGGAGTCCTTGCAGCCTCAATGCCCAAAAACACCTCAACTTTCCAAGATCTTTAATTGTAAACTGCTAATACAGTGCATCTTTGACCTACTAAATTAACTGAATATATGGTCAAGCTATTATTATATCATCTACATATACTAATAGAGCAATAAAGGAATCTTCTGAACCTTTGGTGAATAGACTATGATCATTCTTGGATTGGACAAACCCCTGTCCTTCTAAAGACTCAGTTAGCTTACAGTTCCATTGTCTGGTGGCTTGCTTCAAACCATATGGGGACTTAGTTAATCTACAAACTTGATTAGGTTTATCTGTCTAAAAGCCCGGAGGAAGCTGCATGTATACTTCTTATGCAGATTTCTATGTAGAAAGGTTGTATTAACATTCATCTGAAAAAATGCCAATTATTGGTTGTTGATGCGTTGCTAATAAATGTCTGATTGTGGTAATCTTGACTACAGGAGAAAGCGTCTCTTAATAATCAATGTCATACGTCTGTGTGTAACCTTTTGCAACTAGTCTGGCTTTGTATCTTTCTATAGAGCCATCAAGATTATACTTGATTTTATACACCCATTTGCATCTAACGGGCTTCTTAACTAGCTGGTAAATCAACAACCTCCCAAGTATGAGTGGTCTATAAAACTTCAATCTCCTTTCGAATAGCTTCTTTCCACTCATCATGCTTGATTGCTTAGTTGTATGTCTTTTGTTCTTTGACAACATTAACTGCATTGATGTATATGGCATACTCAGTTGAGAGTTTTCTAGATGCATCACTTCACTCAGCAGATGTGGGTCTGCGTTGTATTGTGTAAGCATATCCTTCATAGAAACTTGGTGCCTTTCTTGCCCTTGCTGATCTTCTCAGCTGAATAAGTGCAGGTGCCTAGCTCCCTAGAATAGTTTCTTCTTTTGAATCCTCATCTATAGTAGAACCTATGCTAGATTGCTCAACAGACTCACTCAGTTGATCATAAAAAACACCATGACTGGCAGTGGTACTGGCATATCACATGTATATCTAGCTTTACCAAAGGCGGAAATAGAGGAAAATAAGTTTTAATAAAATTGAGTGTTTCTGGCAACAAAGATATCTTTGTCGGTGATATCTAAGAGTATAGCACCTGATATACCAAGCCCAAAGAAGCCGCGGATCCAAAGCCTGGCCCACGCATAAGCCCTATAAAGGATAAAGCTCGCGGTCCATCTAGCTCGCTTGCCACAAGCCGAGCCAAGCCAGGACAGTAGAGCTCGCCTCACGACTTTATGGCCCTCCCCAGCAGCCGAGAAGACAGACAAACCAAGCATCCAGCTCAACTCAAAAACACTGGGGGCGACCTGCTCACCACCTCCGGCTCGCCGTCCACCGGATCGTACCAAGCCCACTCGACTTGACAAGTCTACACAAGTGGCCATCAACGCAGATCCCACAGCGGTTATATTACAAACTCGTCCCAGTTAGAGCTCGCCCGACGACACACGTATCTTTCCGCCATCTCTGTAAACCGCCGACTATAACATCTATAAACAGTGGTGCCCCCTCACACACCAGAACTGCGTTATTTGGCTTGATCTTTTACACTCAATGGTACGTAGGCAGCCACAATGGCATAACCATAATCCCCCAAAAAAACACCCCACTTATTATATTTGATCTTCATATTGTTCTTGAGACTAAATGACAAAAAGTAAGTAAATCGCACATAATCAGCTAGATATCCACCGCATCATCTGTTTATGATAATGATATCAGTTGGCTCCATTACGGGAAAGTTATGCATCTCAGCATTTTCCGGCCAATTCAGGGATTTACGGCAGTCTGCTCTAGTTCCGGCGATCTTGGACCACCATTTTTTTGGTTTTCCGGTTGGACCGTCATCAAATCTTCATCCAGATCATCCGGATTTCCACATCTTCAACGAGATCTTTATCAACAAAACATGATTCTAGGATCATCTAACTAATTCCACCCTCAGATTCATAAGATTTTCATCGGGTCTATCTCAGATTTATCAGATTTTCATCGTGCACATCACATTTTTTCCAGACTTTCATCAGATTCACTAAACACGGAGAACATGCCTGCCGAGACCAGATCAACCAGCGTTGTCGGAATGGACAGTCTTCTTCCTGTCGGTGAGAAGAAAGGTAATTTGAGTCCGGATGCAAAAGGGTTTCGCAGTGGTGGTGACACTACGCATCACGACCCCGAGGGCCATCAACCGACCAGCCCGCTGATAACACTCTAAATGGTACCAATAATTATACCATTATTCACCTTGAATTCTGCTCAAGAGAGGATATATAGGCTCGTTATTATGTGGAATATATGTTAAATGGTATGTGAGTGTTTCCAGGATCATAATTATGCATCGATGTTATTTTCCCAAAGATTTGGTGCTGTTTTGTCTCGTTTTGCGTGTTTTATAGGATGTACCGAATCTGGAGCATTGGAGAGTGGATCTGGACAAAAAGAAATATATTGGGCCAAGTGATTGAAGTCCAAGAAGAAGCCTGTTGAAGAAAAAAGAGAAAAGTCGGCCCGGTTTACCGAGGGCTAGTGCCGGTAAACCGGTGACTTGTTGAACACGAAACTGATCCTGCCGCATTATCTAGGTCGGTTAGGGTTTTAGTGAGTCTTAAGTCTGTCACTGTATCTATATAAGGCCGCATTAACAGTGTTCTTCAAGAAGTTTTTCATATTACATTACATACATTACATATTTTGATGAAAGTTATTCAAGCTTTGGAAGAGTTATTTCTGGTTTCCTCCCTTTCTCCATTATCTCTACCTTGAGTAGATCGAGCTAGATCACCATTGTTGAAGGTATGAAGCTTTGAACGTTCCTTTTTGTCTTCAATATGGTAGATATGTTCGTATTTATGTGTTTTAGTTAATCTGCATGTTTAAAGACCCCATAATTTACTTATTTTAATTGTAATTGAGCAATGTAGATCCATAAATAGAAAAGCTAACCCCAGTAACCCGGCGGTCTATACCGGTTTACCGAGGCATTCTTTCAAAAACCTAAAACTAGGATTCACTACAACTACGTTGATCGACATGTTTAATTAACAGTAGGTTAGATCTGACCAATCTGCTTATGTAATCGTAAACTGGCATGAAATACGAATAGTGAAGTGCTAAGTTTGGACATAGTCTGATGGACCCTAAGAACGTGTTGATCAATGTTGACAGATGTCTAGGCGGGTTAACGGTATGAGTTAGCGCTCGATACCGGCAATTCTAGATCTTTATACGTATGGGCTATTACGGACCAATTAAGGAGGGTAGCTTACGTATAGATTGTCTACTACCATTGTCAGAGTAGATAGGAGTAGGAGTTGCACCCGTAGCTGATAATGATAATTAAAACGAAAGCTCACGATTAATTTAAGGAAATTATGTGGGGAAGTAAACGTAACGATTAACTAATCCAAGTTAGTAGATCGGTGAGAAGAGGGGGAGGAATACCAAGTTTGTTTCTTATTGTTCATTGTTGGTCAATGACCGCCTCTATGTTGCTTCTTAATTAGGTTAGAATTGTTTATACTTATAGTTGCATTGTCTCTGTGGGATCGACCTTGACTCGCATTTACTATACTACGATGTACCTAGTATTCTTGCTAGTAATATCGACGTTAGTGACTTACACGCGATCACCCACCAGATGAAGACATTTATCAGTATGACGCCCGAGACTACCTCAACAGCCGAGTTAGGTCTAAAGAAACACTGGCCGCCATTATCGAGCAACATAAAGGAAAAAAGACGGCTTAAGCATCCCGACCGGATCACTCACATCAGTTGCCTCCCCATGAGGAGACAGAAGCATACGAAAAGCTCTACACGAAATCATTGCTTGCCCATGCCGCCTATGCAGAAAGGATCCTGTTAGGAAATCACTAGTTTAACGCAGCGGAATTTAAAATTTGATTTCCTTTTTCTAGATCGTTCTTCGTTTAATGCAATAAACACGTTAAGTAGTTTAACGGTTATACCTTGATGATCTACTAGATCGTTGCTTTGATCGTCAATGGAGAGTAGTTCAGTGCGCAAGCCGTCCATGCGTCCGGCCTCTATCGCTAATCCACACGAACCCTTTGCCGGAATCCTCCTTGGATTGCTATCGGAAAAACTCCGGTTGCTAGACCGGCCCTTTTCTTCCCTCACAAACTCACTATGGATTGCTCTCTATTTTACACAAGAACTATGAGCTCTTGCAATTGTGATGTACAAAAGAGCTTGACACCCACTTCCTTTATATAGAGGAAGTGGCGCCCCAAAGTTGTGTGGAGGGGAAGAAAACCTTTTCCCAATAAAATAAGGAAAATCAACTAGATTGATTTATCTCTTTAATTATAATTTATTTTGCCAATATCATATATTGATTATAATTATCTTATTACCATAAATCTATTTTTCCAAAATCAATTAATATTTTATATTAATATTATGGCAATCTTATTAATTAAAGTGCACAATCCAAGTGTATCCTTATACCCTAGATGTGGCGCCCCATATGCCAATTAATTGGCTTCCGGAATATTCTTTAATTAATATAATTAATATCTTGTATTTTATTTATTCATAATAAATAAATACCACCATATTAATTTACCACTATAACCTTATAGTCTAGAGATAAACTTTCCTTATTTGGTCATCAACTATTACCGCATTTTAATCCGACTCGATGTTCATATGTGTGTGACCCGATAGGCTTCCGAATATGTTGGCCGTAGACACAAAGTGCAATTTACTAAAATGCCCTTCATACCTAACGATCACGGGATAGCGTCTAGCAACACACCGTGACCCTCAATTATCGGAAGAGTCAAAAGCAATGAAATCTACCTTTCACGTGAAACAGTTACCGTGTAACTTACAATCTTATCGCTGTAATAATATCCCCATGATCGTATCTCGAGTGTCGATACATTAACGATCGTATGTTATAATCTGGATATCATGCTCTCTCGGAATAACACATTTACTCCCACTTTGAAAAGATTCTCGAGAGCTAGACATTCCTTACAAGAAGGCCATTTCGGATATTCGATCCCAATCATAGGATATGCGATTCCCGGACGACCAATCATGTATACTCCGCATGCTTCAATATCATACCCAATCACTACCGCATGATCGCTCCGTGGTTAGGAGAAATCTCAATAGTCTCAAAGCATGACAATCCACACCGTGATGCCATGAAGACTCCGGTCAAAAGGATAATTACACAACCGCCACATAGTGTGACACTTAATGTAAGTGGAGTGGAGTCCGTCGACGCATTATCTAATACACGTCCACGTCTGGTACAAGTGTCTCTACACTTCGATAGAGCGAGATCTATCCCTACCTTATAAAAGATAGAAGACATCCAATACGTCTTTAGTGCGATTATGCTATCAATGTCCCATTTGATAATACATAAGACTAGAGACATTTAAGTACCAATCTTGTTATAGTGATTAGAGATCTCATCAACCATAATCACTATCATTGTTTCTCTATCACAGATTGACACTAGGGACGTTACTATATATATACAACAAATAATATGAAGATAAACAATATATAATAACATAAGTGCTTTTATTAATCATTATAAAGTTATTACATGAACTAAATAGACTGCAAATGACCCGACCCGGTCGGATCCGGTCCAACCCGATTGGGTTTAGGACACTTTTCCAACAATCTCCCACTTGGCCTAAAGCCAATCACCCATATGCCTAAGCCCATGCAAGTGAACATGTTTCGTGCTTAGCTTGAGACAATGCCTTAGTTAACGGATCGGCTATGTTATCATCCGTGTGGACTTTCTCTATCTTTACATCTCCTCTATCTACTATCTCTCTAATCAAGTGATAGCGCCCGTAGCACATGTTTGGACTTACGATAAGACCTTGGTTCCTTTGATCGAGAAATCGCTCCATTATTGTCACGATCTGAGAGGCTTTGGACCTTGATGGAGGAACCACACCAAGTTCGATGAATGAACTTCTTCATCCAAAGCGCTTCATTTGCCGCCTCCGAGGTCGCTATGTATTCGGCTTCCGTTGTAGAGTCTGCAGAGTCTCTCGCTTGGAACTCTTCCGGTCATTGCTCCGCCATTAAGCGTGAAAACAAATCAGATTGCGACTTAAAGTCGTCGCTTTTCGATTTGAAGCGGCATCTGTGTAACCTCGTAATACTAAATCATAGTTCCCGAAAACCAGGAACATATCCCTAGTCGTCTCATGTACTTAAGGATATTCTTGATGACAATCCGGTGACCCTCATTTGGATTGGGTGTACATGCTAGTCATACTAAGAGGGTGCGAGGCGTCCGGTCTTGTGCATAACATGGCATACATGATGGACCCGATTGCCGAAGCATAAGGGACTTTACTCATTTGTGCCCTTTCCTCCTCTGTCTTAGGACTCATTCCTTTTGACAGGTAGACCCCATGTGACATGGGAAGCAATCCTTTCTTGGACTGCTCCACCCTGAATCTCTTCAGCATCTTGTCTATGTAGGTGGATTGCGACAGACCAAGCAACCTTTTAGATCTATCTCTATAGATCTTTATTCTAGAATATAAGTTTGCATCACCCAAGTCCTTCATTGAGAAGTTCTTGGATAACCAAGCTTTGACTGATTGTAACATAGGCACATCATTCCCTATGAGCAATATGTCATCTACATAAAGCACTAAGAACACAATGGCACTCCCACTAACCTTCTTGTAAACACAGGGCTCATCTTCGTTCTTGATGAAATCAAACTGTTTGATTATCTCATCAAAGTGAATATTCCAACTCCGAGAAGCTTGCTTTAGTCCATAAATGGATCTTTGCGGTTTACACACATCATCTGGCGTCATTGGTTGTGAAACCTCGGGTTGTGTCATATACACCTCCTCAGTATGAGTTCCCGTTAAGGAAAGCTATTTTTCACATCCATCCGCGATTTCGTAATCATGGTATCTTTGCAATAGCGAGCAAAATTCTAATGGATTTTAACATGGCAACAGGCGAAAAGGTTTCGTCATAGTCAACTCATTGTCTTTGCTTATAACCTTTTTCCACTAACCTAGCTTTGTAGGTAGTCACGTTACCGTCCATGTCGGTTTTTCTCTTAAAGACCCATTTACACCCTATAGGAACTATTCCCTCAGGTGGATCAACTAAGTTCCAAACTTGGTTGTCTTTCATGGATTCCATTTCAGAATTCATGGCTTCCAGCCATTTCTCTTTGTCATGCCTTAATAGCACTTCCTCATAAGTTCTAGGGTCCTCATCTTCCATGAGATATACGCCAGTGTACCTTTCAGGTTCACGGCATTCCCTGGTGGATCTTCGAGGTGCTAGTGTGTCCACGGTAGAGGATGGTGTCACATCTGTATGTGGCAAGTCCTCTACTTCCATCAACTGACTGTTATCCGTAAGTGATTCTCGAATTTCTTCAAGATCAATTTTACTCCCACTGACCCTATCCACGATAAACTCTTTCTCCAGAAAGTGGCCAGTCCTGGCAACAAACACCTTTTGTTCCTCAGGATGGTAAAATTGGTACCCTTTGCTTTCCCTAGGATATCTCACAAATAGACATTTGTCAGACCTGGGCTCTAATTTGTCAGGCATCATCCGCTTCACGTAAGTCAGACAACCCCAAGGTTTTAGATGACCTAGGATCGGTTTTCTTTTAGTCCATACCTCGTAAGGCGTAGAGTCAACCGTCTTTGATGGAACTTGGTTCAGTGTATAGGTTGCGGTTTCTAGAGCATACCCCCAAAACGATTTTGGGATAACTGCATAGCTCATCACGGATCGCACCATGTCTAACAAGGTGCGGTCCCTTCTCTCGGACACGCCATTCATTTGTGGCGTCCCGGGAGGGGTCCATTCAGGTAGAATCCCATTCTCCTTCAAATAATCTTGAAACTCTCCATCTAGGTATTCTCCACCTCGATCGGATCGAAGTGTTTTGATTTCTTTACCGAGTTGTTTCTCCACTTCACTTCTGAATTCCTTGAACTTTTCAAAGGCTTCAGACTTATACTTCATTAAGTATATATAACCATAGCGAGAATGGTCATCAGTGAAGGTGATAAAATAAGAGTATTCTCCTTTGGCTTGAATTGACATTGGGCCACACACATCAGTATGTATGAGAGCAATTCATTGGATCTTATCCCTTTGCCACTAAAAGGTGACTTTGTCATCTTGCCAAGTAAACAAGCCTCGCATGTTTCAAACGATTCATAATCGAATTGATCCAACATTCCATCTTTATGGAGTTTGGAAATGCGATTCTTATTTATATGGCCAAGTCTACAATGCCATAAGTAGGATTCATTCAAGTCATTTGTTTTGGCTTTCTTGTCATTTATATTAAGTACGTCAACATTCATATCTAATATGTAGAGACCATTGCTAAGTATGCCAGTACCATAAAAGATTCCATCACGTGAAAAAGAACAACATTTATTCTCAAACGTAAAAGAAAATCCATCAACATCTAATGCATAAATAGAAATAATGCTCTTCATAAGAGCATGAACAAAATAATGATTATTGAGTTCTAGTACTAGCCCACTCGGGCAATGAAAGAAAATAAACTCCTACGGCCGGTAAGAACACTTGCTCCATTTCCAACGCGTAGGTCCACCTCTCTCTTTCCTCAGATCTCTAGTTCTTCTTAGTCCCCCGCATATTCGTACAAATATGAGAACCACAACCATGATCTAATACCCGGTGGTTAGACTTAGAAGAAGTAATGTTGATCTCAATCATAAATATACGAAGTCGAAGCATCGGAATGCTTCTTCTTGGTTCTCAAGAAGCCTTTGCGTTTCTCCTCCAATGTCCGGTCTCACCGCAATGGAAGCAAGCATCCTTGGATTTGTCTTTTGCTATCTTAGGCGTTGGCTTAAGTGCGACCTTCGCCTTCTTGGACTTCTTTTGGGCTTTTGCTTTGCCCTTGCTTTAAGTGACAAACAACACTTGCTTTCCTTCCCACAAAGTGCCTCGGCAGATTTTCAACATGTTCAATAACTCCGCTGAGGGCAATCTATCTTGTTCATGTGATATTTCATCACAAAGCTGCGAGAATGAATCGGTAGAGATTGCGAATCAAGTCAATACTCAACTCGTTCCAACTTATGGCCCGGCTTCCCAAGCCTCTCTATGTACCCGATCATTTTAAGCACGTGTGACCCCACAGCAGTCCCATATGCCATCTTACAACCAAATAGGGCCTTCGAGACCTCGTACCTCTCAGTGCGAGACAGAGAAGCATAGAGTTTCTTCAGCTGGACCATGATTGAGTAGGCGTCCATAGACTCATGTTGTTTTCTGCAGATTCGGTGTCATGTAAGCAAGCATGATACATGTAGCATCGATCTTGTCGAAGCGATTGCTTGTTATACTTCTCGGCGGCATCTACAAACCGAATGTTCGTAAAAACACGTTTTAATATTTATAATACCGACACACCCCAAGTATAAGGATCAGTAGTAAAGGATGTTATCGGGTCGCCCTAAGGAATGGAATGTTTATCGAATTCAAGTATAAATCTATATCGATTATGTCACGATTATCTATCTAAACTAAGGCTGAAACTAAATAAAACCTAAACCTAAGAATTGAAACTAAAACAGGAATAAAAACAAGCAGAAAATAAGAAAACAGAAAGACGGACGAGCGTTCAATTTGATGAGCAGCGTCTGGAAACTAAATCTAGTGGACGGCGTCTGTCATTGTTGCGGACGGCGTCCGATTACTGACTGAAGCGAGAAAAGTGCAGAAAACAAAGAGGAAACTAGGGTTTATAAAACTAGAACTTAAACTAAACTTAATCTAAGCGATTTGATTCGAGACAATTAAAGGAAAACACATGCAAAGGCAACGAATCCACCCACCAACAAACAACCCCAACTAGATGGTGATCTAAAGACATAGTTTTTAGTAGTGATTTTTCACGAATTCAATTAAATTTCTTCAACCAAATTCTAGGGGTTCGTTTATCTTTCCAAGTAAACTAAACGAGATACCAAACATGATCACGAGATTGTTCCCAAACTCTACTCAATCAACTATGCATAATCTCTTTATGACACAATTAATTGCATCACATGAGCGAAATAAAACTTAAACCAAAGTATATTTTCATACATAGATCCAAGCATATAGATAAAAATAAATCGTTTCATCGAATCGTTAATTTAAACATGATCAATACAAAAAAACATCCAAAGTGATGAAAAACTATAAATTAAACTCACTAACATAAAGCATCGAACTCTCTAGTTGGTTGTGTTGATGATGGGCTTCCTCCGTCGACTCACTGCAAGGTTTCTAGCCAACAATCATGTTGAATATGATTGTTGGATTGGAGAAATTCATCTCTATGGAATTAGGGTTACGCCGCGGCTTTTTTTTTGTGTGAAAGTGCGATCTCAATGATGTGGTAAAAGTATCTCCTTAGGGTTGGAAATTTGCTCTTTGTATTTATAGAGTGCTAAGTCGGTTAGCCTTAGGTCGGCGGCTTGAACAACCAGACGCCCGTCCAGAATGCCTTAGACGCTATCAAGACACTCGTCCAGATTCCGTCCAAACTCTCTGTTCAACTTTTCTTCTCTGGACGCTCGTCCAAGATCAGTGGACGCCCGTCCACATTGATGCAGAACGGATTCCTTGATATTCCCATCTTTATCTTGATTGATTTCTTCCCTTATCTCTTTTATTTTCCTATATCTTTGATTGATCCTCTCTCATCTCGAAATTAAGCCTCCTAAAAGATAAATAAACATTGCAAAATGTAGTGAAATCCAAATAATCATAATTAAATCAATTAAACACTTAAAATAACCAATTTTGCAAATAACCATATTAAAATGACATCTACTTAATAATTACACTTAAACCCTTAATTCTCATATAAATTATGCAAATGTGGGGAAAATAATAATGAAATAAACCCTTAATAATCATATAAATATGCCTTAACAACACCCCCACACTTAGCTTTTTGTACGTCCTCGGACAAAACAATCAAAACTATAGCTCAACTTTCATGTAATCCACATAGATCTCTAACTCACGTAACAAAAGATACAACAACTATAGCAAACAATACCATCACAGAGATAGATTCAGTGTATGTGTGACAAGCCCTTTTCAAATTTAACAAGCCTTTCAAAGAAATATCCTCTCAAAAATCCAATGATTATCCTAGATATAGGCTGTAATAGCTCCACTCAAAGCCTTCCCACGCACTCAGTAGGATAATCCCTACAGCATATCATGCGGTTCTACTGGGTATAAGATCCATGATAACAAAGACTTCACTTTATTTTTACTCATCATTTTCAACATTTCAAATTTGCCGCATATCAGAATGAGCTTTTACCCATCATAGTAGAATAGGACATTTCGAGATAATCCCCTACCTACTCAAATCATAAGGTAGCTTCTTCCAACTGTCGTGAGCTTCTGGTCATCATAGTGGTATAGGACATACGTGGTATACCCTACCTCACTCAAATCATCGACCAGCTTTCGACAAACGCATTTATTATGATTGCTTATTCATTCTTTTCTTCAAGACATAAGTTACATCTCACTTATCACATTCGAACTTTATGATATTCACATCACCCGGTCTAACTAAGGTGTTACTATACTAACCTTCCTAAGATAAATCATTAAAACAATGAAAGGATATAGTTCAAAAATCTTGCTTCAATATCAAAGGCTTCCGTGAACGTGAAAAATGAATACTAGCTCCATGAAAGTAAAGACATGCTATAATTATCTCACTAAGTCACATACTATCATCGTTAGAAAACTACCACTAGCAAGCATTTAGTTTCAATTACATGCTCGAGACTAACAAAAATTTAAATTTCGTGGAAATTTAACATTCAGTCATATTTCAAAGGATATAGCATAAAAACATACCCAATTGACCCCCCACACTTAAATCACATTATGTCCTCAGAATGTGCAAATAAAAGAAAAAGAATACTTAGCTGGTTATGAAGTGGTTGTCGGATGAAAGTTGGCAGAGGTCAGGCCGTAGCATGAATGTACCGCGACAACTCGAATAGACAACACTGGACATAAAAGCTTGTGAACCTGCTCAAAAGTATCTGCCACACTCGACATACCATATAATCTCGGGGTACAAGGGGTATATGAGCAACACATAACACAAAACACTTACAACACGAGTAAAAAGAATAACCATCAACACGCCACTAGAGTACTATTTCTAAAAACAAGAAAACAAAACAACCTAAGAAAAGAAAACAAACAAAGAAAACTAGGTTGCCTCACAGGAGCGCTCTTTTAATGTCAATAGCTTGACACAGATTTCAAAAGATCAACCGGATCGGGCCACTTTGGTTTGAATACCGCCACCTCGAGATCGGAATTAGAAGTATTGGGCGGAAATGATTTTCACCACAACAACAAGTCAAGTGCGCAATAAGATCATTAAACTTTTCTCTCCAAACTACACTGACTCTCTTCTTCGTGTTCTTGCGGATGATAGGCATAGGTGTGCTAACATGCTCAGAAGTCCCGAAGAAGGTTCCTCACAGGTAGAGGTAGGAATGTCATCATCGACTCAAAGAAATAAGATGGAATCTCTTCACAAATCGGGACATCTCTGTACTCTCATCTCTTCTTTGGAAATAAAGAGTCTCAGGCTTTTCCTTTGGTTGCCCAAAATATTTCTTAAGTCGATGGCCATTCACTTTAAAAGCTTGATTACCATACCCGTTCAAAGTAATTACTCCACTTGGATTAACCTCGAGAATCTCAAAGGGACCAGACCATCTAGACTTGAGTTTACCGGAAGCAGTGAAGTCTAGTATTATAGAGTAAAGCCATCTCACCAACTTTGAATTCTCGGTCCTTGATCTTAGCGTCATGGAGTATCTTCGTTCTTTCCTTGCTAAGCTTAGAATTCTCGTATGCTCTGAGTCTGAATTCGTCGAGCTCGTTCAATTGTAACAACCGTTTCTCCCCACAGAGTTGGCTATCGAAATTTAAGAATTTAATTGCCTGAAAGCTCGTGTTCAAGTTCGACAGGTAAATGACAAGCTTTGCCATAGACCATTTGGAAGGGTAGCGTGCCCATCGGGGTTTTAAATGCGACGATAAGCCCACAATGCGTCATCCAACTTAAGACTCCAATTAGATCGATTATTGTTCACGGTCTTCTCTAAAATTCTTTTCAAGCTCTGGTTGCTTACCTCGACTTGGCCACTGGTTTGGGGATGATATGGTGTACCAACTTTGTGTTTGACACCATATTTTTCAAGGATTTTATCAAGCGGCGCATTGCAAAAATGGGTACCTTCATCACTAATGAGTGCTCTCGGATGACCGAATCGGTAAAGATATTCTTTTGCAAGAATTTCTTCACGACTTTATGATCATTAGTTTGGGTAGCTATGGCTTCAACCCACTTGGAAACATAGTCGACACAGACGAGGATATATTTATTACCGCACGAAGATGGAAAGGGTCCCATAAAATCTATGCCCCAAACGTCGAAAACTTCGCATTCAAGAATGGGCTTAAGTGGCATTTCCATCCTACTACTCGCCGTCCGGTTCTCGGCACCTATCACAACCTTTACAAAAGGCTTCGCATCTTTAAAGCAGAGTCGGCCGGTAGAATCCGGCTTGAAGGATCTTTGCAACCGTCTTGGTGTTCCATAATGACCTCCGGTAGGACCATTTATGGCATTGTTCTAGGATATCCCACCGATCATGCTCAGGAACACACCTTGAAGCAACCCGTCTTTCTGGACTCGAACAAATAAGGATCTTCACATACAAGATATTTAAGGTCGAGAAAAGAACTTTTCTTCTCTTGATACGTCATGTCCTCTAAATGACCACTCGCTAAATAATTGGCGTGAGTCGACATACCACGCCTAACCGTTTCAAGCTTCATCAATTGCTCATCGGAAAATCAATGCCTATATCATTGTGATTCTCTGCACCCTCATTTACTAAGCGAGATAAATGATCACCACAATATTCTCACTACCTTTCTTATCTTTAATCACAAGGTCAAACTCTTGTAAAATCGAGAATCCATCGAAGTAACCTTGGTTTTGCATCCGCTTTGTCCATAAGGTAGCGTAGAGGGCTGCATGGTCGGTCCAAACAACAACTTGAGACCCCAGAAGATAACTCTAAACTTGTCAATGGCAAAAAAACAACGACTAAGAATTCCTTCTCGGTTGTGGTATAATTGCATTGAGCGGGTTCAAGGTGCGGCTCGCATAATAAATGGGCCTGAACATTTTATCAACTCTTTGACCTAAAAGCTGCGCTTTCACGGCGTAATTAGAGGCATCACACATCAACTCGAAGGCTTGGTCAATCAGGTGCAACTAAAATAGGGGCAGCGATAAGCTTGTCTTTCGAGACAATTGAAAGCTTCTTTGCACTTTGCATCGAACAAGAAATCTACATCATCTTTCAAAAGATTTGATAAAGGCTTGGCGATGGTAGAAAAATCTCGAATAAACCGCTGTAGAAGCCAACATGACCTAGAAAACCTCGTACCTCTTTCTTTGTCTTAGAAGTGGTACGTCATCCTTTCAATGGCTTCGACCTTAGCCTTATCAACTTGAATACCAAAGATTGGACACCTTATGTCCCAAAACGATTCCTTTCGTCTACTAGAAAATGGCATTTTTCGATTAAGCACCGATTTTTCTCAACACACCGTTGGAGTACCATATACAGGTTCTTTACGATTTCATCAAAGCTATCGCCGTGGATCGAGAAGTCATCCATGAAGACCTCCATACACTGCTCCACAAGTCCATCAAAAATGGCTAACATGCACCGTTGAAAAGTCGCGGGTGCATTGCATAGGCCGAATGACATTCTGCGAAAAGCAAAAGTACCAGATGGACATGTAAAAGTTGTCTTCTCTTGGTCATTAGGATCAATGGCTATCTGGAAGTAACCAGAGTATCCATCAAGGAAACAATAATACTTATGACCACTCAGTCGTTCAATAAGCTGGTCAATGAAGGGTAGGGGAAAGTGGTCCTTGGCAGTAACCTCATTAAGTCTACGATAGTCAATCTGAGACTCTCAGCTTTGTCACGAGTCGTAAGGCAACTTCCTCCCATTTTTCATTCTTTTTCATTTGTGATTCCGCCTTCTTTGGCACAACTTGAGTAGGATCGACCCACTCGCTATCGGCGATTGCATAGATGATGCCCATGTCAAGCCACTTTATCACTTCTTTCTTGACAACCTCCTGCGATATACGGATTCAGCCTTCGGCGAGGTTGTCTTACCTTTTAGCTCCTCCTCCGTCCGAATCTTATGCATGCATACATCTGGGTGATTCGCGGATATCACCCACTTGCCATCCGAGCGAGGATATTTTTTAAGCACTTCTATCACTGTGTTTGTGCTTCTTGCTGGTCGAGTTTCAAGAAATGATCAAAGGCAATTTATCTCCATCCTTAAGAAAGATATACTTAAGGTGTTTTGGAAGCGGTTTGAGCTCTAAATCGATGAGTGGTTGCTCAATACTAGACTTTAACGGGCCACCTTTCTCTTTATGAGCTTGGAGTGGTTGACTAAAGAATAACTCATCTTCCCGAGGCTCAACCCGAGAAAGTCTTGGACCAACTCATCCATAGAAATCCTCCGGTCAACACTTGCTTCCTTCTTCCTATGATCGATCATTTTTCTTAACTCTTCATCTTTAAGCTCTTCTGCCAGCTCTTCCCAATCATCTACTTCCCAATGAGTAGTTTCTTTCCAAAAGTCTACCTCGTCCCAACTACCCATCTCGAGCTTCTTCTTCACCAGGGATGAAATCTTCACGACTCGATTCTTTGAGATCATCGTTTGTTCTTTGGGCATCTCCATGCTTCTAACTCACTAATGAGCTCGGTCGCGGCGATTGAAGATGACTCGTCAATGCCTTCGGCTTGAAATGAATTAGAAGATGGTCCGCAGTCAGCTTGATCTTCAATGTCCATGACTTCAAAAACACCTATCTCTGTCAACTCTTTTGCTTCTTCAGAGTAGGCATCTTTTTCGTCCTCATAGATAGCTTCGACAAACGATATTTCATCAATTACGGCTCTTTCAGGATATGTCCTCGGGTGAAGGTAACGGATGTGTCATCGACTCTAAGAGTAATCATCCTTTACGAAGTCGATGAGAGCGTTAAGTGTCCAAAAGGTTCGGCCTAGAATTAGAGGCATTTCTTTATCGGTGGATAGTCTAGAATAACCCGATCGGTAGGGAAGACTAAATGCTCAACTTGAAGGAGAACATTAGCTACACAACCGGTTTGCAGACCGGCTAGATCTATCTACCATCCAAGAGAAATAGGCGTTCTGCATCCTTTATCTAACCCGAGATTTTTGCATACGTTTAATGGCATCACATTAATAGAAGCCCCTGAGTCGCATAAGACATTTTCGAACAAATGGCCTTCGATCTCACAGGAGATTGAAGGTCTGCCAGGGTCACCTTGCTTAACAGCAATTTTCTGTGAAACCATCACGCAATCTTCGCGTAGCACTTCTTCAGCCATCCCCTGAAGCTTTCTCTTACTCCCACAGAATTCTTTTAGATACTTAGAGCATTTAGGCATTTCAGTTAATACCTCGGCTAAGGGCATACTAACTTGAGTGTCTCTAAGCATCCTCCTCACTCCAACATACTGCTTGTCATTAGTGAGGGCTTTCTCTTTCCTTTTTGGGGGGTAAGGAAGGGCTTTATCATTCCTTGTGGCCTGATTCTTTATCGCCTCATCCTCCTTATCCTTCCATCTCACGAACTTTTCTTCTTTTTTCTTAGTCAGGGATACAGCTTTCTGACTTTCCTTCCTTTCCTCATCATCAGAATTATTTTCGTCCTCCGAAGAATTGTCACTAAGCTCCTCATCGTTGCTTTCTTCGGCATGTGGTTTCTGATTTCCCCCTCCTGAACTCATGGCGTCAGGAGGGGCTACTCGTTTCCCGACATCTTGCCGGATTCAGCCTTCTTACCACTTCTTAACGTTACTTTATTCAACTCCTCTTCTTGTCCATACTCCCATTGTGGTGTAATGGCAGTGCAAACATTCACATCAGCTTTTGGGTTTCTCTCGGTATAACTCGGAAGTTTACCGTGAGGTCTGCTTGCTTGCTGGTCTGCCATCTGACCAACTTGTCTCTCAATAGCTTTAACGCTAGTAGACAAGGTCTTCACCATGTCTACCAGCTCATCGAATTTGTGTTGAGGGACACATGAGGTGGTATGATTTTGAGTTTGGTTCCATCCACCCTGCGGCCTTTGGGAGTTAGGAGCTGTCCTCTGATAGTTTGAGTTGAAAGAATTCAAATTTGAAGGGCCGGGTGGTAACTTGGCTTGATTGAAGTTTTGTCGTTGAAATCCTGAGTAGTTCTGATTCTGGTTAAAGTTTCGGAAGGGTTGATTTTGATTATCCATTAAATTTACTTCTTCCGTCATCTCCGTTCCTACCTGCATTCCAAGATCAGAAGGCTGCGTCTGAAGATTGGCCAGCTGCTTGCTTATCAATTCCATCTGAGCAACCAACAGCTTTGTATCAGGACTGCTTGCAGTACCTTCTTTCTTAACAACATTGGTCTTCTTGGGAGTCGACCACATATTGTTCTTGGCGATGGTCTCAGCCACCACTCAGAACCAGCCTCATCGCCTCCCCTAAGAAGGATCCATGAGCTGTGGAGTCAAGATAGTCTCTATTAGGTTGAGAGACACCTCTATAGAACAGTTCCAGCAACTCATGTCTGTCATATCCGTGATTGGGGCATTTCCTCATCAAGAGATTCAATCTCTCCCAAGCTTTGCCAACAGTCTCATCCTCCAATTGCTCAAACGTAGCTATTTCCCGTTTCATCTCCATAATCTTGCTCGGTGAAACCCACTTAAGAGCGAAGGCTCTTTTGACATCATTCCATGTATGGAGAGAATGATGTGCCAACGATTTAAACCACCGACTTGCTTCACCTTTCAAAGCAAAAGGAAATAGCTTTAACTTAACTATCTCGAGAATCAACACCGGGATAATGGCCCGCTTCTGATTTGTACGAATGTGGACAAGAAGTCGTGTGGATCTTCCTGAGCGATACCATGGAAAGAGCTATTCGAACTAGAGCAACTACTCCGTTCTTTAGATCGAAATTCACTCCTCCCATGTCGGGAGGATGAATAGAGTCTATGCCCTCGAGAAAATCTTGATTTAGATATGGGGTGTAGGGTCTGGTTCAATTGATTAAAGTGGTTTTGTCTAAATTGTTGGAGTTGTTGATTTATGCCGACTTGTTGATTCTGGCACATTCGCAGAGCTTGCATCTATTTGAAGGATTAAGTTTAATCTGAGCTTGGGGATCGGGATTTGGAATTGGTGGATCTTGATGCGCCATTCATCCAAATCGAGGAAAAGCCTCCTTCTAAAAATAGATCATTCGGGCTCGGGATCGAAGATTAGAAGTCACTTCTTACTTCGTTTGCATAAAAGGAAGAAAGGAAAGGAAGAAATCAACCTTAGGGATGATTAGAGCGAGGTTTAGAAAAGGTTTGATGGTTTAGAGGAGAAAAGAAAAGAGAAGAGAAGATAGAAAAGAAGTGATGATTGAACAGATCGAATCAAGGCCCCGGTGTTAGTGGGCGTTCGTTCGGAGTGAACGCTGCGTTGATTTATGAGCGATCGTTCGGGAGAACAGGATTGAAGTGGACGGGCGTTCAAGTTCTTAAACGCTCGTCTAGACTTCGAAAATCTAAAACTAAGGCTTAAAACTTAAAAACGAAATAGAAATAATTAAGGAAACTAAAAGGAACGTAAGGAAATAGATAAAGGCTAATCTAAAATTATGGAAACAATTCTAAAATTATAGAAACTAATATAACTATCAAGAATTAAGGAAAATAATTGAAGGAAACTAAAATCAAATAAAACAAGGTAAAACGAAAACAAAAATAAACGTAATTCTAAAATTTAGACCTACAAATTAAAATTAGAATCGATATAAAATTTTATACCTAAAAGAATCCGACAACCGTTACCGAGTCCCCGGCAACGGCGCCAAAAACTTGTTCGGTAAAAACACGTTTTAATATTTATAATACCGACACACCCCAAGTATAAGGATCTGTAGTAAAGGATGTTATCGGGTCGTCCTAAGGGAATGGAATGTTTATCGAATAAGTATAAATCTATATCGATTATGTCACGATTATCTATCTAAACTAAGGCTGAAACTAACTAAAACCTAAACCTAAGAATTGAAACTAAAACAGGAATAAAAACAAGCAGAAAATAAGAAAACAGAAAGACGGACGAGCGTTCACTTTGATGAACGAGCGTCTGGAAACTAAATCTAGTGGACGAGCGTCTGCTGTTGCGGACGAGCGTCCGATTACGAACTGAAGCAGAAAAGTGCAGGAAAACAGCAGGAAACTAGGGTTTATAAAACTAGAACTTAAACTAAACTTAATCTAAGCGATTTGATTCAGACAATTAAAGGAAAACACAGCAAGGCAACGAATCCACCCACCAACAAACAACCCCCAACTAGATGGTGATCTAAAGACATAGTTTTTAGTAGTGATTTTTCACGAATTCAATTAAATTTCTTCAACCAAATTCTAGGGTTTCGTTTATCTTTTCCAAGTAAACTAAACAGCATACCAAACATGATCACGAGATTGTTCCCAAACTCTACTCAATCAACTATGCATAATCTCTTATAACACAATTAATTGCATCACATGAACGAAATAAAACTTAAACCAGTATATTTTCATACATAGATCCAAGCATATAGATAAAAATAAATCGTTTCATCGAATCGTTAATTTAAACATGATCAATACAAAACATCATCCAAAGTGATGAAAAACTATAAATTAAACTCACTAACATAAAGCATCGAACTCTCTAGTTGGTTGTGTTGATGATGGGCTTCCTCCGTCGACTCACTGCAAGGTTTCTAGCCAACAATCATGTTGAATATGATTGTTGGATTGGAGAAATTCATCTCTATGGAATTAGGGTTCTGGCTGCAGCTTTTTTTGTGTGAAAGTGCGATCTCAATGATGTGGTAAAAAGTATCTCCTTAGGGTTGGGGCTGCTGCTGTATTTATAGAGTGCTAAGTCGGTAAGCCTTAGGTCGGCGGCGGACGCTCGTTTGAACAACCAGACGCCCGTCCAGAATGCCTTAGACGCTATCAAGACACTCGTCCAGATTCCGTTCAAACTCTCTGTTCAACTTTTCTTCTCTGGACGCTCGTCCAAGATCAGTGGACGCCCGTCCACATTGATGCAGAACGGATTCCTTGATATTCCCATCTTTATCTTGATTGATTTCTTCCCTTATCTCTTTTATTTTCCCATATCTTTGATGGATCCTCTCTCATCTCGAAATTAAGCCTCCCAAAAGATAAATAAACATTGCAAAATGTAGTGAAATCCAAATAATCATAATTAAATCAATTAAACACTTAAAATAACCAATTTTGCAAATAACCATATTAAAATGACATCTACTTAATAATTACACTTAAACCCTTAATTGTCATATAAATTAAGCAAATGTGGGGAAAATAATAATGAAATAAACCCTTAATAATCATATAAATATGGCCTTAACACCGAACCCTCATCGGGCTTTTCCGGCAGGGCCTCGTCCAAGACATAGCCAATCTTCTCGTGCCTCAAAACGATTTTGAGGTTTCTTTCCCAATCGAGAAAATTAGTTTCGTCAAGCTTGTTTTCGATGCCGGGGACAATGGCCAATTTTAAAGATAAATGTTTTAATTCTGATTAAGAAGTCATTTTTATTTTATTTTGAGTCTTGAGTCATTCTGGATCAAACCTGCACCTGTTAATCTGCTAGAATAAGAAATCTTAGGCCCGGTTTACCGAGGGTTACCCCCGATTTACCGAGGCATGGGAAATTGAATTCTGACAACATTAGTTATTCTGTGTTATTCCCTGTTGATTTTAGTTAGTAGGTCCGTAACAGTTGGGATCATACCCAACTGAAGTGGAAGTTGCTAACCTTTTCATTGTTTTATTTTGTCTCTTTCACAGGAAGATCAGGACACTTCAGAGATTCGGTCAAAACAGAGTTGAAGAAGAGCAAACAAGTCAAGCAATATGCCTCGGACAATATTGAACATCAAACCAATTTCCATGTATCCTGGATCCGCAGTCAGAGAACAATACGAAGCGGATAAGAAGCGGGTGGAAAAAGAGAAAGAAGCAATCAAGCAAGAGCCTGAAGAGTACTTAAAGGAGTATAACACGTATCGTCCAGGTGAGTTCCCTATCGAGCTTATTGACATATCATATTCGGATTATGATTCTGATGATCCTGAAGAGGATTCTGACACGATGTTCTCTGAGCCTGAGGATTACCCAGACTCAGACACCGTGGTGAAGTTAGGAGACCCTGGCACGTTCCTGCTGGATATACAGAAACCTGAATCCGGATCCGATCCATAATTGGATCGTTAGATCTGATTCATAGCACCGATCGAGATACTCGATCTTGCACAGCGGAAGCTACGAATAAATTCGCATGCGGTTTTACCATGATTTGATTCGCATAAACAATTAATCTAACTATGAGAAGGTTGAAGATTTACCTAATTGAAGAGGAATAGTAAATCGACAGAGAGGGAGAAGCCGCAGTCTTCCGGATTGTATCTCCTAGCGATGACTGGTGGACGTCGATCCTCGCCGTAGAACCTCCTCAAATATGCACAAGAAAAACCCTAAGTTTTTCTTCTCTTAATGACTAGAACAAGAAACTAATTTTCTCTTTTTTTTTTTCATGTGTGCGCAAATTATGTGTGTGTATTGTGCTAGGAGGAACTCTCTTTTTATCTTTTGTACATGTTGTTCAGTATTTGTTATCATTAAGATGTGTTTGTGATTATACGAGTTTCATTTTTTCAACAAAGTCTTCTCGTTAATGTACTCCAACCTTGTTAAAAACAGGGGCATTGATATACCAAACCCGGAGTTAGGCCCGACTTTCCTAATTGGGCCCAAACTCAGGCCCAATAGTAGATATGTGGTCCCGGCCCCATGACTCCGCAACGTGTAAGCCGGATCGGACCGGGTTCAATCTAGCCCGCCAAGGGCGTCAATCATCATAGTCCTCAATCCACCGTACACATGACATTCTGAGGCACAAATGGGCCGTCCAGTCCGCCCTCCATCCCGCAATCCGACATATCGGATATAGCCCGCACAACTAGGCAAACATGCTCAAAGCTGATGACAACAAGATAAAGGACTTAGCGTATTTGACCAACCGTCGAGGCCGCATCATGCAAGCTCTCCTAGACAGCTGTCCAAATTAATTACATCTAGTTGTACTTAACTATTTCTTGCCAAATGTCTTGTCTTGCTTAGCTAAACATCATTAGTGCTTTGCCTATAAATATGGGCTTAACACATAAATCATCTAAGAATTAATAAAATAAGTGCTACTTTGCCAATTTGTCGAATACGGAGCCCGCATTCATCTGCATTAAGCCCGACAGTCATACCTTCATATATTTCTTCAAACACCATCGTGCACCACCGGTGAAATCACATACAAATAGCTATATATCTTCAAACCCTAAAACACCATTATAATCACCGTGATATTTCCGATAATATCAATATGCATTTTCAAAATATTGATCATCTTCATATGATCATATCATTTTTTTATCGATTGATATCATCATTTTTTTATTGATGTCATCAATGTCACTAGTATCAAAATATTTATAGTATAATCATACAAAAAAATTAAAATGAATTGAAACAAATAAAAAAATTATATCAACACTTTACCATATAAGTAACATCGAAAAGATAGATCTCCAAAACAATATAGCCAAGAGCAACTCATTTGACAAGTTTTAGGTTCCTTTATGTACTTCATTTAATGATATTCTCACCAACAAAGCATATTATAATGAGAATCTTAATATCTTAAACACCATACGTAAAGCCAATTGGACAAATCTGCTGAAAATCACAACTGAAGAGAATCACTCATTTCTTATTAGTGCTGATGATTTGGCGGCACTCTAATTGTTGTATACCACCCATAATAGCTCAATTGATATAGACTCATGCTACAACAAAACATTCATAAACATTGTACTATTAACCAATACAAGACACTAATTAAATAATTGATATACAATCATCATTACCAAAACTATAAGTAAATATAAAATTCAACTTAAGAAAATACTTCTCTTTTTGAAATCTTCATTGTTGATTAAAGGCTTTCGTTGTTTTCTTCTAAAAACTTCATAAGATTTGTCAATCAAATACCAAGCTCATCATTGGTAGAGTCTCGTGCTGATAACGTGTTATAAAAAATTGATATTGATATGAATCAAATGGGTGTAAACGAGCCGAGTCGAACCGAGTATTTCTCTAAACGAGTCGAGCAATTTAAAATTTCGAGCTCGAGTTTGAATACGAGTATTTCGAGCCGAGCTCGAGCCGATATTGAAGGAAGTTTTAAGAACTCGAGTCGAGCTCGAGTTTTTCATTGAGCTTATCGACTCTTATACGTTTGAAACTTAACTATGAAATAATTCAAACCATCACTTGATAATGACAAAAAAATTGTCATTTCGACCAATAATGCAAAGTAATTTATAAACCACAAGATACAAATGATATAAAATCAATGAAAACTTTAACATATTATACATTGATTAGTGAATACAAATACAAAGATCACATACTTGTCTAATAATAACATATATGTATTTATACATGTATAGATATACGTATATGATTTTTTAGTATATACAAATATATATTCGAGCTTACTCGCGAGTAGTCGAGTCGAGTATTGCATTGCTCAAGTATCGTTCGTTTAATCTTAGAGTCGAGTTGATTTCGAGTTCGGTGATTTAAGCCGAGTTGAGTCGAATTTTACATCGAGTCGATCTCGAGCTACTCATGAGTAGCTTGACTCGCTTACAGCCCTAGAATCAATACAACAAAACAAAAGAGAAATAAAGGGGGTTCTAAAGGCACCAATATTTTTACTTCTGGCACCACATTACTTCCGGCATCACAAAAAATTACTCCGGCACCACGATGATTTTTTATGAAGGGAGATATTGAAACCAACGCCAGTGCCACTGACGTTGGTGTTCAACAACGAAAGTCAGTGGCACCGGCGTTTACGTTATAAAAGTGTTACAACTTAGAAACGTCAGTCCACTGACTTTTCAATGACGTTCGTTTTTGCATAGCACCGACGTTGGTGTTTCAATATCAACGTCAGTGCCACTGATGTTTTTCTCATCAGAAAAAATAATCAAATAATGGGTGCCGGAAGTAAAACGGGGTATCTTTAGGACCCTAAATAAAAATGTAAAGCAAACTATTTTATTCTATATTTTCTTCATTTCATTATATCACTACAAACTCTATTACAATCCATCACTGTCACCTCTTTATGGGTGATAATTATACTTCAAAATAGAATACAAAATAGCTTCTAACCAATGTTAGAATAATGTCTTTCATAAATATAATTGAATGAAAGTTACTTTCTATTTTTATATTTTATGAATACATAATGCATATTAAATAAATGTGTTTAAACTTATTGACATCCACAATATTTATACTTCTCAAAAAAATAAAAATAAAAATAAAAAATGAATGATTACACGAAGGTTTATAAGACAATCGACACTTCAATCTCAGTGCGCGGTGTGCGTGTCCGACGCAAAGATACGACCACGACACGACACGCTCCGACACCGTGTCCGACACGTGTCGGATGATTAAATTAATATTATTTAAAACTTAAATATCCGACACGCTTTCGACAGTCCCCAACACGGCACCGACACTCCCCGATACTCCTGAACCCAAATATAAAAAAAAAATTATTATTTTTTCTTTATTTAAGTTTTCATAAATGGAAAATACACGATTTTCATTTCTATAATAATTAAATAAATAATACGCCGTATCTAGTTTATATGTTTTTTTTGTTGATAAACAATAATTTTTACGATATGTAATATTTTGAAGGTCAATCACAATTTCTTTTGACACAATATAAATGTCGAATATCCATTCTAGATATTATAATACCTATCTAATTTGTCTAATTTTTTCATGGGGGATTGAGGGAAAAGGACAAAAATATTTACGAAATGAATAAATAGGACACATTCTTTTTCTTAGTTGTAAAAAGGACAAAAAAATTTAACACGGACAAAATTGACCCATTCACATGCGCATCCTCAGGTAGGAGAACATCTATACCGTATATTTGATGCTGCTGCTTTGTTGTTGTTTTGTTTTTTTTCCTTTTTTTTTTCAAACACCCGTAACTTTTAATTTAGAACTCCGATTGTCGGAAATTTTTTCACCAAAATTCATATTTTTTTTTGCACTTCAATTTGAGCCCAAACACGATACCCTTCCGACGTATATTTTGAAAGACGAAAAAATATTTATATTAACCGGAGCGTTTTTTTCTTATAAACGACCGTAACTTTTGATTTAGAACACCGATCATCAATATTGTTTCACCAAAGTTCATATTTACTTTTTATCTTCATTTTGAGACCTCGTTTGATACCTTTTCGACGTAGTATTTGAAAACCGAATTTATATAGCGGCATTTCTAATACAAGAATAAATGACACAAGAATACAAGAATATAAAATGACACAAGAATATGATGACACAAGAATACAAGAACTTGTACAAATCTTTCCATTTTCCAAGTCGATCCGATCCATTCGTTCGTAGAGCTATTTACTTGATCGCAGACATTTCTGGAACACCTCTAACAGAGGGGCAAATAGTCCATTTTGAAAGAACTTATGGTCAACCTCTTTAACAAATGACACAAGAATACAAGAATACAAGAATAAATGACACAAAGAATATGTGACACGTTTTATTAACATCCAAAATATCACCATTAATATTGCGTAATACAACAATCTATCAAAAAAATACTTCATATCATGATGAAACAATCTATCAAAGCATTATGGAGATGCAACTCCGGGGGAATCAAGAGAATAAAAGCCTAATTCTATTAGATGTAATCAAAAAGCATATTAATGAAACTAAAACATTCTCAAGTTCTTGAAGACAAAAGCAGTCTGTTTTACCATCTGTGGACCTTCATCCTTCAAACTCGCACCACATCAAACTCCATGAAAGATGTATGAAGCAGAAAATGCATCAAATAACATTGGCTCGGCTTCATCAATAGAGAATCTAGGCTCCTCCAATTTTCTAAAGACAAAAAAACACAAACATAACCATTTGAATCAACAAAGTAACACACCAACAAAATAACACACCAACAAAGTAACACACTAGTCTATTTTTATTCTCAACAAAGTAACACTCCAACAAAGTAGCACACTAGTCTATTTTTGTTCTCAACAAAGTAACACTCCAACAAATTAACACACCAACAAAGTAACACACTAGTCTATTTTTGTTCTCAACAAAGTAACACACCAACAAAGTAACACACTAGTCTATTTTTGTTCTCAACAAAGTAACATACCAACCAAGTAACACACCAACAAAGTAACACAGTAACACAGTAACACACCAACAAAGTAACACACTAGTCTATTTTTGTTCTCAACAAAGTAACACACCAACAAAGTAACACACCAACCAAGTAACACACCAACAAAGTAACACACTAGTCTATTTTTGTTTTCAACAAAGTAACACACTAACAAAGTAACACACCAACAAAGTAACAAGAAATCAAAGATAATGCTCGTGGGGGTAGGTGTTTGATTCAGTCTTGATTCAGTCTTCTTTAAAACATCATAGATGCATCCTTAAACAAAACCTTAAATTGTGGGATCACCAATATGATCAACCACAACAGACCTACCATTATTTTTGTTCTCAACAAAACTATTAGTTTCATCTCCATGGTTATCAAAAGAGTTGACAATGGTAGCTTCAATATCTACCATGGCAGTTTCAATACCTACCTTGGGATTCCTCTCAACCCCAGTTGCCAGAGGAACAGTCCCAGACTCAATACGCACATTTCCAGAATATTCAGAACTTGAAATGCTAGGAACAATAGCATTAACAGAAGTAGATACCTTCGAATTAGTCGAATTTGCAACAATGGCTGCCAAAGTTTGAATAACAGAGTACCCAGACCATCAGGTGCCTGCTGTAGGGAGGATATGCCAAAAAATCAGCTAGCAGCAACCTTGATGACCCTCAATCATCCAAAGCTTCATAGTACAACTTTAGCAGCATTAGCAATAGGTTATACTTGTGATATCACCCGGAGCAATGATATGTTAGGAACAACATTTGGTATAACTGAAAAAAACACAACAAAAAAAAACGTGGTTAGAGAGTTTTATGAAGTATTTCTGTATTTAAGCATGCTGTAAATTGTAAACCACGATTTAAGGCACTCATTCATGGTGCATAATCCTAACAAGTCTTCTAAAAACAACAGCCTGTTTCTTCAACCAATGTCAAGCCTATAAATATTGCCATAGCATCTTATCAAAGCACTTGTTCTTGGTGTGTTAAACGTCACCAAATGAAGGTCTCGAACTGTCCAATATTCAGCCCAAATATGTCTCTATGTCAGCTTCAAAATTTGCTCAAGAACATCATCAATTCACAGCTTCAAAACAACACAAAGTTTTTCCATTTTAAGCCTCAGTTCTTGTTCATTTCCATCACATATTATGGATCAGTTTGCAGTGGATTTTCAACCCAAAAATCTGCTCCAGTTTTCATCATAACTGCAACTCAGATGCGTTGTTTCAGCTCATGGATCAGTTTGCTTGAGTTCAAAGAGCTCCTGACTACAGGTCTTAACCTAATAGTCCAGCTTAAACCTTCAATTTTGTAGGTCCTGTTTCAGATTCTCAAGCTTACTTAGAAGCTCTTGCCTTGAAGCATTTAGTTCCGCAAGATTCGGAGTAGCAGGGGTTGGATAATTCTCTTTATGCTCAGAAAGAGGGACAGAAGAAGGAACAAAAAGAGCGGAATCGGAACTTAATAAGCTTACTATAATCATCCTTTTTTAGAAGTAATGGGCCTACTTCAGCAAACCAACATAGCAGCAGAGCCGCAACAGATCATCACCAACCATCAGCAAAATATGTTAACCGAAAATGCCTGCTCTTGTTTAAAAAAAGAAATTTGCCTGCTCTTAAACAGCAAGTAGCATAGCACAAAATAAAACAGACCAGCAAGGCCGAAGAAGGAGGAGAAAAAAATGACATTATCCAATTACAGACAAGAAATTCAAAGGTCGATTTGATAGCAAATTGAACAACTAAAACTTGCATTAGTAATTAGTTGCACCCAATTGAGCAAATTCCTCCAGAATTGTATTACAAAGGAACAATGCAGAAAACTATAAGCCGAGAACAAAATTAAACCTAGGTCAAATAACAAGTTTCTCTTACCCATTATATGGATTTTTGTTCATCCGTGAGATCCAAGATCTATAACCTTGTAAAAGAATTATCCGTATTACTTCTATTACACAAGAAACGCAAATCGGAAGAGTCTCAAAATCACCCAGCCAAAACTTCTATTGCCATGGATTTGATGGAAATGGAAAAGTGAGTTTCACGAACAGGAATGGACTTCATCCGTAAATTGGGACGCGATACTCATTAAGGTATTTTAATCAGAATAAAATAATTTTCATTCTTATTGCAACAAAAAAATATGAGTGTGATTAAAATTTATATATAAGTGAGACGGAAAGTTAATTAAAGCCTAATATTCCTTTTTTTTCAAATGTTTATGAATATTTTTTTTTATAAATTGAATTTTATTTAAATTATATATATATATATATATATATATATATATATATATATATATATATATATATATATATAACGTGCTTCAGCAGTATATTGTGTCCCTAAATTTTAAAATTACTTAGTATCGTCAGATCCAGATTACGTAAGCGATGCGATGTGTAAAGGTAATAGGTAATACACGCACGATAGCACATAAGTAACGTGGTATAATTTGTCAATTTGAACTGCCGCAGCCATATGCTATTATTTCACCCCAAACTTCCATTTCTTGAATCCCAGTTCGAAAGGGGATCGGATCCTCTGCCGTATCCATTTTGCTGTGATTTTTGCTGTAGCCTATCAGATGCTGCCATGTGGAAAGGACAGATCTGAGCTATGAGTTTTTTTTTTCTTCTTCGAGAAACGACTTTTTCATTACACTTTAACTATTTCAATGGGAATTCACGCTTCATCTTCTCCACTGTTAAATCTACACAACTGTTTTCTAAAAAAAAAAAAAAATCTACACAAACTTTGCTAAATTCAGTTGAAATGGAGGCAACTACCCTTCTTCCCAATAACTCCTCACTCTTTCCTAGTTATCCGTCAATTTGAGCTTAAAGAAAATCACAATAAACTCTCCACCTGAATCTTCTTTTTCTAACTCCTCAACTCACAACTTCACTGTAATGAATGCCAAGAATTCAATCAAAGAAATCAATGCCCAGACCATAAAACTCGCTAAGACTTTAGTTTCTGATGACCAAATCCTATCTTTCTTCACATCTCATCTTAAAATAGGCAATTTTCAATTAGCTGGGTTGCTTTTCTTCACAGTTTTGGATTGAAAATATCTTTATTATAATAAGGTGTTTATGGAGGAAATTAAGTGTTGTAGAGAAATTCTTGATGGTGGAAATATTGGTATAATTTTGAAGATTTGTGCCCATGTGACGAATTTGTGGTTTGGTTTGGAGATTCATGCTTGTTTGATCAAGAAATGACTTGATTTAGATGTCTATATGGATTTCTGCAGTTTAGAAATGGGATGAAGAACTTGAGAATTGAATGTGCATATCAGGTGTTCTTGCAGGTTAAAGAAGGAGAAGAAAAAAAAACTCACGGCTCAAATCAGCCCATTCCACGTGGCAACATCTGATAGAATACAGTAAAAATCACAGCAAAATGAATACGGCAGAGGATCCGATCCCGTTCGGAAAGCCTCCGCATCTGCTGTCCACCGCCCAGAACCTTTGCTCCGTTTCATCATTTGCCTTCATGAACGGATTATTTCTTCCACCAAATGCCAGCCGCTGATGCCCTCTTCAAAAAGCAAGCTTGTTGCTTTGATCTACCCACAATTTTCCGCTCACAGACCCAACAAATCTGTATTTGCTCTCTTTACCTACACTGCTACACATAAATCGCAGAAAGAATCAATCTACTTTGGAAGGAAGAGAGTTAGGTAAGTGGAACTAACTCTTCAAATTAATGCTCTTTACTGGTTAAGGCGTTAGCATTGATAGGAGATTAGCTTGGAATTCATTGATTAGTGGTGCCTACCAACTGTTTGATTTTTTCCGTCAAGAAAATAAAATAAAATTAGAGTACTCGTACTCATATTCAGAATGTGTTAGCTGGCCTGTTGGTGCTTTCAACCTCCCTAATGACATTCTTTTTTAGAAGGCTGAATGCTTTGAAACCCTTTGGAAAATCTCATACACTTTCATGGGCTTACTGTTGGTCAGAGGCCTCTACCTCAAATCATGCTGATGTAAACAATGCAAGTTATTCTCCTTCAGTCAGCAATCATAAGGGGATAATGTTGCTAGTTTCACGGATAAGCTTCGGCTATCTGCCCAGTTTTCGGAGGCTAGAAAGCAAAATCTAATGGATTACAAGATTGAACTTGTTGATGATGAGACTTGGCAAATGACTAGTGGCTTAGCTGAGGCGTGGAAAGGCGATGCCAAGTTGGAATTCGAAACAAAGGGAAAAGATGATGAACTTCATGATGTTGAGTTAAACATTGCTGCTACACCATTAGAAGACCCAGATTTTGATGCAATTGAAGACATGAGAGTCCGTAACGACTTGTTTTATAAGATCGATAAAGGCTCAAAGGAGTATGAGGAATATAAGTTTGATCATCATGGGAGAAAATCATCAAAGAATCACAAGTTTCATGAAGAAAACGTAAAGAAAGCCGATAAGAAAACTGTTAACTTGCCTTCACGAGTTGAAAAGGTTTCAAACAACAATCTTGCAGAAAGATTTCGCAGGGCGAAAAATGAAGATTCGGCTTATAGGATGACGGATGATAACTTGGCTGGAAAAAAGTTGAGAACTTTAACATTTAATCAGCTAACAGCTTCATACCATGAGCCGTTTTGTCTAGATATATATGTTTCTAAAGGTTCGGTACGTGCCAGCATTATTCACCGAGCTACTAGCAAGGTTGTTGCGGTGGCACATTCTATATCAAAGGACTTGAAGTTTGGTCTAGGTTCTACTAAGAGCAGAAGTGCTTGTGCCGCTGTTGGGGAAGTTTTGGCTAAGAGGGGTTTGGATGATGATATCCGTAACGTTGTTTATACACCGAGGAAAGGTGAAAAATTAGAAGGGAAGCTGCAAATAGTGCTCCAAACCATTATTGATTATAGTATCGATGTGAAGGTGATAATCAAGCAGAGGAAATTGAAGAAGCGAAATGGCATCCCCTCCAAAACTCGAAAGCAAAATATAGAAGTATATTATCAAGATTAGTCAATCTTGAGAGTTGCAATATGATAATGGAATAAAATGAACGAGATGTCGTTATTGTTTTTGACACGCGAAGAATTTTATTAGCATATCCAATATAAAGAAAGAAAGTCGTCCTTGATGAATACACCTCAACACCAAATCACAACAACCCCCAAACAATAACCCGCTATTTGATTGATACGATTCTCATCATAGTCAATGTTGTAAAAAAGCATGTTGTCGGTCGAGCACTACTTAAAACTAATTGGAAACCAAAGTGACATAAAATCATGTGTGTAAATAACCAGACACCAGATCTTCTCAACTTGATCCAAAGTCGCAAGCATTGCTCTTCAGCAGCCGCAGGCTTCCAAACCATTACCTGCAGATGAACATTATTATAGATATGAGAATCAAATTTCCACAATTGATGCATTGCTGATCATGTATCTTTAAAACCAGAACCACTGCATGAATTATCATTTCGTCATTCAATAAATTCATTTTCTTTTTGGTACGATGTACATGACCAACTTGAATTCATGATCTTGAGGAGGTGGGGTAGGGGTTGCAGATAGGGTAACGGAAAGGGGGAACCAAGCTCGATCATTAGTAAGAAGAGAGAAAATCATACCATCTGGATCGAAGAAAAACGCTTGTTTAGTCTTTCCATCTGATAAAGTCATCTCTTTATACTGGATTCCCTTCTCCTGCACGAGGAGCGGCAGAAGATGCTTACGATCAGATCAAATCAAAAACAGGAAATCAACAAAACAAGGGTAAAAATGCAAAGCTTAAAAGTTACACCCATCCATTTGATATTTTGCCAGCATCAAATACAATCCAATGCTGATATACAAAATCCTTTTTTATTCCCAATATTTGAACAAAGATTCATAAAACCAAGGCATCTCTAGAGACCTAAGGATAACAACAAGTCATCAGAAGCAACTGAAAGCTAGTTCAAACACCTCGAACCAAGGCTTATTAGATGAAGTTGAAGGTTAAAGAGTACATTTCGGGAATGAGTGGTGACCTCGAACCAAGTAGCTTGACCCAAAGTAGTAAGTGGCTAGAGAATGCCTACTGACAGAAATCGGACTATGCCTCCTTACGTGTCACCTCTATATTGATCAAACCAGGGGCGTATCCACATGTTGAAGGGTGGGGTCACGTGACCCCACTGAGATCCGGGGATATTTTTTAGTATTAAAACGATGTAGTTTTGTTGTTAAAAAATGTAATTTTGTGGTTAAACAACGTAGATTTAGGCTTCGGTGACCCCACTGGAACAAATTTGTAGACCAAAAATATAGTTTTTCCCTTCAAAAAAAAATAAAAAAAATATAGTTTTAGACTCCGGTGACACCACTGCAACAAATTTCTAGATCCGCCACTAGATCAAACATAAAGTAAAATTACAAACGTTAAGGGTCAAGAGCCCCACTCTGAACCTAAGGGCAGATCTAAACCTCAGGTAGAAGATCGGCCTGGCTCACTTCTCAGTCCACCGCAGGTCGGTCAGGACTTAATATTAGTTTACTTTTTCAGGACTTAATATTAGTTTACTTTACTAGTTACTTTATAATTGTCAAGCTAACACTCACAACATCTCATGAAAAAGAACGAAAATGTAAAAGAAAAAAAGAAAAGAAGAAGAGGCACCTCGAGGGTCTGAGTGAAGGATGCATAATTGGAGACTGAAAAACACATGTGGTGACCAACTGGTGTATTCTTAGGGTCAGGTATGGCTAATGGAGCTGCATTTGGGGGGTCTTCTTTCCTCTCAATAAGATGAAGGAGAAATGATGAAGATAGCTTCAACCATATCACTTCACTCTGAAAATTCGGTGTTTCTACTTGCTCAAATCCAAACATCTGCACATATTAATTCCTTCCAAATAACATTTAATAAGGTATCGGGAAAAAAAAAAAAAAGGGAGTGAAATAAATAAAAACCAGAATTACCTCTTTGTAGAATTCAGCTAAGCGTTTAACATCTGGTGAAATTCGGGCAACGTGATTGAGGGATACTCCTACGGCTGCTGGCATCTTGCTTGAGGAAGCGAAATTATTCAGCAGGAATTGTGTGCTCAAAGTGTATAGAAAGCCATCCAAATTTATATTTATTACAAAAGAAGTCCCCACAAAAGATGGTGGTTGAGCAAGACTCCGGTCAGTTTACCTCGTGTTTAATTGATTACAACTATCTGTCATGTTTGACTTTATGCTTAATTTTTATTTATGTTCCGCTGCAAAATTCTATGTCCTAATGTCAAAATAATACGGCTCCTTTCGTTTTATCTTTCACACATATTAAGATAAGAAAAATGCAGTTTGAATCTCGTTAAATTATCCAATATTTTTATATTTATATCATTTTAGTATTTGTTGAAGTATTTAATGTTATAAACTTTTTATTGTAAATATTGTAAAGAGGGGAGGACATTTGAAGTCATTTGATAATTAATGCAAAAAAGAAAACATTCCCTCAACAAATCAGTAGTGCAAATGTTCTAATCCCAAAAACATAAGGTTGGAACAAGATCAAGTGGTTCATATATGGATAGGATGATAATACATTTGTTAGATCTTTTCCAACTTAATTCAAGTCTTAGAATGACTTTGATCAAACAAAATAGGTTAGATTAGCTAAGTAGAATATATTGATCAAATTGCAAGGAATATGTGTTCAAGTTCTGATGAAACTATTGATTCAGAAGATTGCAAATGCATGAATGAAAGAAGAATGAATATCAGAAATAAGAATACAAGACATACAATCAATACAAGTTCAAAAGTAGCGAACACACGGATGTAGATATTTTCCATAAAAAAAAATGTATGAAAAATCTAACTTGTAGTCAATCATGTAACGTATAATTAGGTCTGGATTTGTAAAACCCCGTCAATGGGATTCTCTTGATTCATATATCGAGTTCGACGATTTACAAATTACGCTACCTTAATAATCCGGCCACAATATGAATCTAATGAAGAACACCAAGAACCCTAATGCCAAAAAGAGTATGATGATGGGGATTTTAGTATTTATGGTGAGTCAAGATCAGTATCTTGGATTGCCTACGATCTCTGTTAGTTCCAGGAATCAAGCGCTACGTAGTTCCTGGATTGGGGTATTTATAATGACAATACTTGCCTAAACCCTAAGGTTAAGTCGGCTTATGTTATTGTCATATTTACCCTTTAATGGGCCTTAAACTCTTGCCCAAGCTCATCGTTAATGGGCTTGGGCGGTGGTGCGGACTCGCCCCCAATATCGATATTCGACTGCGTAATCGACCATGGAACTCATTGTCCTACATCTTTAGCTAGTGCGGATCGGTCGATCTACATCGCTTTCGATAGTCGATCGTCGAGCCTGGAGTCTACTAGATGGCCTTAGCCTCGAGCCTGGCATCGACGTGAATACCTTGGTGCTTTATCCATAATATTGTTTTAGGACCAATCGATAGACGACACGTGGAGGGAGTGAAACCCTGTATCGTCACAAGTGTTACAATCAGAGAGTATACACTTTAAAGCAATTCACCAAGCTAGAGCTTGATCTATAACAAGATACCAGAATTCTCTCGCACAATTATATAGGTGCAATGCCTGCTCAATTCCAAAGCAATCCTTGTATGTAATGAGATGAATATTGTACCTCTTGGCATTGGCAGATCACAACTTACTTGTGATACTTTGAATGTTTCTCTAAAAACACAAAATGATCAAGACACAAATTGAGTCTCAAACAGCCTTTCAACCATGCCATAAACATACAATACAATTTTGACAGATTGTTTCTGATTTCTCAAATGGGACTCAAAGATGAATATTGTTTGCTTAATTTGGAGTTCAGAGAGATTCAAACAAAGCCATAGCTTTGGTAGTTCTTGAATCAGCCTCTTTTATAGGCAAATGACTACAACAATACCAAAATAAAAGTCGCCGTTGTGTTTGAACCAGATCACAAATTCATCCGTTTGAGATTGAAGGAAACTTCCTCTTTCCTTCCTTTATATAGGAAGATATTTATGGTGCAAACTGGAGCTCAAAACATCTAGCAATCTGTTGAAGAAGATGCAAACAAGGTAAATATAATGGGTGATTATACACTTGTACTAGCAAGGATTTTTGATCCACTTTTCATCCCTTACGACAAGATTAGATCCAGTAGCTCTCTATGTATCCATTTATTGAGTTAATTAAGGTGTATTTGTTTTCTATGGTTATTAGTACTGATGATGATATTTCATGCATTAATAGATAATAAATGCAATGTGTATTTGTTTTATATGGTTATTAGTACTGAAAAGTGTTTTGAGAAGTTGAAGAGGAAAACATAATTGGTTGTGTTACTGTGATGATAAGGTATGACTGTGTTACTGTTAATATCGCTATGTATTGTTCGTGAAAGGTGTTATTGCAGGCATATGATGTCTTTATTTGGTTTTAATCTTTCCTTGCACTCCACTATTTGTTGTTGTGTGGTTTTGGCCTAGGTGATTGAAGGTTGTTGATTCAAATGGTGAGGCAATGTTGGTGTTTTTTTTTTGTCTTTAGGAAAATGGAGGACCCTAGATTCTCTATTGATGAGGTCAAGCTGCTGCTATTTAATGCATTTTCTGCTTCATACGTCTTTCATGAAGTTTGATGTGGTCCGGGTTTGAAGGATAAATGTCTATAGATGGTAAAACAGACTGCTTTGGTCTTCAACAATTTGAAGAATGTTTTAGTTCTCTTGATAGGCTTTTTGATTATACCAATATTATTAGGCTTTTATTCTCTTGCTTCCCCGGGAGTTGCATCTCCAAAATGCTTTGATAGATTGTTTCATTACGATATGAAGCATTTTTTTTTATAGATTGTTGTATTACGCAATGTTAATGGTGATATTTTGTCTGTTAATAAAATGTGTTACTGTGTAACTGTTACTGTGTTAGTGTAAACGTTGCGATAAAATTCGGCTTTCAAATACTACGTCGAAAATGTATCAAAGTAGGTCTCAAAACGAAGATAAAAAAATATGAACTTTGGTGAAACAATTTTGATTATTGTTGTTTTCTAAATCAAAAGTTACGGTCGTTTATAAGAAAAAACGCTCCGGTTAATGCAAATACTTTTTCGGCTTTCAAAATTTACGTCGGAAGGGTATCGTATTTGGGCTCAAATTAAAGAGCAAAAAAAATATGAATTTTGGTGAAAAAATTTCGATGATCGGAATTATAAATCAAAAGTTACGGGTGTTTGAAAAAAATAAAAAACAAAACAAAAACAAGCACGTAGTCCTATTTTGTCCGTGTAGCTGATGGCACGCTTACGTAGGGTCAATTTTGTCCATGTCAATTTGTTTTTTGTTTTTTTTTGCAACTAAAAAAAGAAGTGTGTCATATTTATTCATTTTGTAATTTTTTTTTGTGTTATTTGTTTATAAGGACGTGTTTTGAGACTTAATTAAACACTTAGGACACCCAAAAAAGATCCTCATTTATAAGGACACATTTTATATTAGTTTCCTATATTACCCCTTTTGTTACAAACAGGGACAGTCACGGAGCTGATGCACGGAGCATTCCTCCGGTACCTGAAGCATGGAGCTTTAGCTCAGCTTACACTCCAGAACCAATGCACGGTCTCATGGAAGGTTGACCTCCCCCTCCCGGCAATCCCACACCCGTCCCTCCACCTCTGAACCCACCGGAAAAGCAATCCACCAATAATATCCCTTCTATTTCAGCCCACCTGCTGCTATTTCATTGTCCAGAAACTCCTCTTTCGAAACACGTCATTTTGATTTTTGAGGCATATTTAGGGAAATATCCCCAGGCAAATGGTGGAAATGGAAATTTCCCTTCAATTACGGCCCACCTGCTGCTGAAATGGATACTCTTTATTCAATAACAGTGTTGTTGGGATGCAACAATTTCAATGGATAATGAAATTCAATGGTTGATCCAAATGAAACTCAGATCGATAACAAAATCGAGCCTTTAGCTCGAAAACCATTGAAAACCGTATTGAATTTCTTGAGATTGCAAACCATTTATCAGCAAAATGGATTGTGCTGACATTGTTCTTATACACTCCTCCATGGAAGAGCTACCCCAGGTACCTAATTCTATAATTTCGAAAATCGTGTTTTTTTTTTCAAGTTGAGTTTAGAATCCTTAAGATGTACTTATTTTGCTTTCCTCAATGGGAGTGTGATGCAAACGTGTATGTCATTTTGAGTTCTATTGTTACCTCCATTGAAGAAATATGCATGATGATAGGAACTAACTGGATTGCAACAATGGTTAATGATGAATTTACTGAATGGAATTCTGTGGCTACAAAAGTGAAAGGTAAGATTCGTGAGTGTAAGGCCCGCTTTAAGAAATACTGTGATCATTTGATGTCGTGTTCATTAAAAGCTGACAATTTTCTCATCACCAAAGCTGCGAATTTTACTCGTGAGAAAGGCCATGAAATTTCTTTATGATGTCCATGTTATTATGAGAAGATATTTTTGGGTCGTTGAGTGAGTTTGTGATAGTCTTATGAGAAGGCAACTTAGACATTGATTGGTGGTTTGAGATGGAGTCGGAGGTGGGTTTGAGTTTTATTTGGAAGAAAATTGGTGCAGTGACATGAATTTGATGGTGGGTTTGAGTATGATTTGAAATAAAATTGATGCAGTGACATTGAGATGTCACTGCAAAATGTTCTTTTTTGTAGCGAAACAATTTTTTTTTACTACATCCGTCATTCAATATTAATTGTGTAGTTATAATTGTTGTTTCTTGTTGTACTAATTTTTATGATCATATAAGTGGAAAGTTGGTGCAACAGTAAGTATGACTTGTGCACATACGCCTATTGTTTTTTATCATCTGAATATGTTTGTGCAGGTTCAATGCAATAGATTTTCTGGTTAGACTGAGAGGAAAGAAAATTATGTTGGTAGGAGACTCTATGAACCGAAATCAGTATGAATCACTACTTTGCCTTTTGTGTGAAGGCCTGCAGAATAAGAGCAAAATGTACGAAGTCCATCGATACAAATAACAAAGGGAAGAGCCCAATACACCTTCAGATTTGAGGTAATCTTAATTTATCACTCGTTCAATGTCTGAACTGAAGTGAACATGACTTGTAGATGTAATACTACTTGCTTATGGGCCAACACCAGCATGTCCATTCATGCACTTGGCAGGATTATGATGACTGCACAATGGATTTTGTGAGATCATTTATCTGGGAGACAACTTCCTTTGGTAATCTCATACCCTTGTTTTCATTTTCTCCATTTCATGGTTTTCTTAATTTTTAGAAAAGTGCCTACTATATGAGAAACATGATGCTGAACATATAGGGCATGGTACCCTTGATTAAGCTTCAAGATTTGACATTGTACGAATGGTTACGGTGTCTTATTTCGAGAGCTGTTTGCTCGATTTTCTAGTGGCTGTAGCGACATTGATGGTGATGTAATTGAGATTTTTCCTACCATAATTTCACACATATGAGATACAGTGATGTAGTGATGTGAATAGGGGAAACTGTAAGGGTGTCTGCTTTGATCTTCCTTGATGGTGAATATACTCTTGTTGTTATTTTGCGGAATTTTACTACCATGTACTAAAAACTTTTTCTTTCAAAATTTGATCAGGTATGATTTTTGGATCTAAACTCGCATCTTTTTCTGGCAAAAAAAAAACAGATTTCTGGGGTGCTATTTAGCAGTATTTGTGTCTTGCAACTACCCTTATGATTGTTTTCTAGCTTTCTTGCTCTATCTTCATTCTTCATTAGTCTGGTACTTTTGGGTTGTACCCTTATGATATAGTAAGAGTGGAATCTGTAACTTTTGGGTTGAAAAAGAGGTGCAATTGACATTAATGTTGTACAAGTTGGTGATGATTTAGTTTCAAAGACTTGTTTACTTGTTCTTAGAAAATCATTTACTTTTTATTCAAAGAGAGCATTCTTGATTGAGATGATGGCTAATTGTTTAGGATAAATTTTCATCTCACTTAAATGTTTAATCTGTTAAGGAAAAGATTGAGCGTCTTTTTTTTTTGTTGGATTTGTCTTTGTTTTTAGCTATATCGGTTTTGAAAATCATTAGTTTTCATGTAAAGGAGGAAGTCTTTTTGGGTTGAGCTCAATGGAAACGATTGTTCTTAGTCAAATTTGGTGAATCCGTATCAGAAGTACATTGCAGCAACACCAAGTTACTAATTTTAATTTAAGGAAAGATGAACAACTTAAAAGGGAAAATGGCCAATTTAAAGTTGAAATTAGTTCACAAATCTCATTTTTGTTGTAATCATTTAATCCAGATCAAAAGTGGTAAATTAAAAGTTGTACCATTTTAGAAATTTATTCTACTTGCGTGGAACGTCAGAGAAATGACAAAAGAACGGTATCATTGGATGCGTCACTTCATAAAATGTTGGTGTCATGGGATGTAGGGTGTACACGGATACAGTTTATTCGAAAACGAACCAATCCAAAGTCGTTCAATCGGTTCGGTTAATAGTTTTTTCCGGTTTGGTTAATATTATTGAGAAACCGAAATTTTTTGTTCGGTTTCGGTTCGACGATGCATATTCCTTGCAATTTAAAAGGAATATGCATAAATGTTGAAATCACTGCATATATGATTGCCGATGTCACTGCATAAAAATATGAATTAGACATTTTAAACATATATGATTGCCGATGTCACTACATAAAATGTTGATATCACTGCATATATGATTGCCGATGTCACTGCATAAAAATATGAATTAAGGTGAAAGATTTATGTTGATCGTAGTTTTATATCAAAAGATATAGCCATTTGAAGTCGATTTTATGAAGAAAAGAAATCGATTTTATGAAATTAAGTCGGAAAAATATCAAATGTCATCACGGTGTTGCTTCATCAAACGTCACTGCATAAAATGTTGATGTCACAGCATATCCGATTGCCGATATCACTGCTTAAATTATTGATGTCATGCATATATGATTGCCGATGTCACTGCATAAAATGTTGATATCACTGCATTTATGATTGTCGATGTCACTGCATAAAAATATGAATTTAGGTGAAAGATTTATGTTGATCGTAGTTTTATATCAAAAGATATAGCCATTTGAAGTCGATTTATGAAGAAAAGAAATCGGTTTTATGAAATTAAGTCAGAAAAATATCAAATATCACCACGGTGTTGCTTCATCAAATGTCACTGCATCCCGGTGATCACTGCATCACGGTGTCTCTGCATCGGGGGTGGCCACTATATCGCGGTGTCACTTCATCGCGATGTCTCTGCATATATGATTGCCAATGTCACTACATAAATTGTTGATGTCATTCATATATGATTGCTGATGTCACTGCATAAAATGTTGATGTCACTGCATATCTGATTTCTGTGTCACTGCATAAAATGTCGATGTCACTGCATAAAATGTTGATGTCACTGCATATCTGATTGCCTACGTTACTGCATAAAATGTCGATGTCACTGCATATATGATTGCCGATGTCACTGCATAACAATATGAATTAAGGTGAAAGATTTATGTTGACTGTAGTTTTATATCAAAAGATATAGCCATTTGAAGTCAATTTTATGAAGAAAAGAAATCGATTTTATGAAATTAAGTCGGAAAAATATTAAATGTCATCACGGTGTTGCTTCATCAAATGCCACTGCATCCCGGTGATCACTACATCCCTATAGTCTATGCATCGCGGTGTCTCTACATCGAGGGTGGCCACTTCATCGCGGTGTCTCTGCATCGGGGGTGGCCACTGCATCGCGGTGTCACTTCATCGTGATGTCTCTGTATATATGATTGCCGATGTCACTACATAAATTGTTGATGTCATTCAAATATGATTGCTGATGTCACTGCATAAAATGTTGATGTCACTGCATATCTGATTGCCGATGTCATTGCATAAATTGTTGATGTCACGCATATATGATTGCCGATGTCACTGCATATATGATTGTCAATGTCACTGCATCGTGGTGGTCAATGCATCACGGTTGTTAGTGCATCCCGGTGTCTCTGCATCGGGGATGGTCACTGCATCACGGTGTCTCTCCATCGGGGGTGGCTATTGCATCGGGGTTGCCCCTGCATTGCGGTGGTCAATGGATCGGGGTTGGTCAATGCATTGCAATGGTCACTGCATATGGTGGTCAATGCATCGCGGGTGTTGCTTCATAAAATGCCATTGCATCGCGGTGGTCACGGCATAAAATGTTGATGTCACTGCATATCTGATTGCCGATGTCACTGCATAAATTGTTGATGTCATTGCATAAATTGTTGATGTCACGCATATATGATTGTTGATGTCACTGCATATATGATTGTCGATGTCACTGTATATATGATTGCCGATGTCAATACATCTCAGTGGTTAATGCATCGCGGTGTCTCTGCACTGGGGTGGTCACTGCATCGCGGTGTCTCTCCATTGGGGGTGGTCACTGCATCGGGTTGCCCCTGCATTGCGGTGGCCAATGCATCGCAGTTGTCAGTGCATCGCGGTGTCATTTCATCGCGGCGTCACTGCATCGTAGATGTCAGTGCATCGCGGTGTCACTTCATCGCGGTAGTCAATGCATTACGGTGGTCAATGAAAAAGAGAAAAAATAAATTTTCACTGTCCGACGAAAAAAAAAAAAAAAAAATACAGGTGAAGTAAAATAAAAAATAAAAAAATAAAATAAAAAGCAAAACACAAGCAGCATGAGTTTCTAATCTAAATTAAATAAAAAAAAAAAGTAAATAACCATTCAGCATTTCCTTTCCGGCTTTTTTTTTTTTTTTTTTTTTTTTTTTTTTTTTTTCCTTCATTAAGGGTATTTGGGTCTATCTACCTATTTTTTGTCCTTATAACTAAGTGTTTGTTTTGGGTGTCCTTTTTGCCTAATTAAGTCCAATATGCGTCCTTTTCAATAATTGTCCCTTTTTTTTTTTTTTTTTCCTTTTTCCTCCATCCCTCTTATTAATAAATTACAAATAAGACACAGAATAAAATATTATGTTTCATTGATAACGTATAATAATAGTTTTAGAAGTTATTTTTTATGGAAAATTAGGGATAAGGACACAATCTGAAATATTTTTAAGAATATGACAAATTATATATTTTTATAGGGAAATGACAACTACATAATTTTTATAATGGTAGAGACAAACAGTGAATCCGAAAATCGGTGAATCTCTCAGTGAATCCCGAAATCGGTGAATTTCGATAAATGAATTTTGATGATGAATCCCGAAAATCAAGTAAATCTAAACAATGAATTTTGAAAATTAGTGAATTTTGACGGTGAATTTTTGCAATTAATTTAAACAAATGAATTTGAACACAGTGAATTTCGATAAATGAATAAATAGTTTTGTTCTTTATGCAAAAGTTTCAAAAAACTGTCCTTTTACTCAATTGATAAAATATTTCTGTCCTTCTCCCTCATTCCCCCTATTTTTTTAGGAGGGATTTGAATAATATATTTGATGGACAAGAAATTCAGAGGCAGGGCTGACCTATAAGATTAGGGATCTACGCCGACCAATATATATATTTTTCAATACATCAGTTTTATATTATAAACTTCTACAATGTGTTATACTAATTGTTTATACAACAATACTACAATTGATAAGGATCATAAATACTTCATTCTAAATTTTAAGTATTTAGATGGAAAAATATATTTGCAATGTATATTCAAACAATACTTACACAAATGTATTTAAACATCATTAATTTAACACATCCAAAATAAAAGATCCAGGAATGTGAATGATGATAGGGCAATGTGAATGATGACAGGATCCATATGGTCAATATATGAACCACAGGGGTGAATGGTTTTTAATCCAAACACTTATCTAAAAAACATTCCCTCAACAAATCAGTAATGCAAATGTTCTAATCCCAAAAACATAAGGTTGGAACAAAATCAAGTGGTTCATATATGGATAGGATGATAATACATTTGTTAGATCTTTTCCAACTTAATTCAAGTCTTAGAATGACTTTGATCAAACAAAATAGGTTAGATTAGCTAAGTAGAATATATTGATCAGATTGCAAGGAATATGTGTTCAAGTTCTGATGAACTATTGATTCAGAAGATTGCAAATGCATGAATGAAAGAAGAATTGAATATCAGAAATAAGAATACAAGACATACAATCAATACAAGTTCAAAAGTAGTGAACACACGGATGTAGATATTTAATTTCCATAAAAAAAATGTATGAAAAATCTAACTTGTAGTCAATCATGTAACGTATTATTAGGTCTGGATTTGTAAAACCCCCCTTCAATGGGATTCTCTTGATTCATATATCAAGTGTTACAATCAGAGAGTATACACTTCAAAGCAATTCACCAAGCTAGAGCTTGATCTATAAGAAGATACCATAATTCTCTCACACAATTATATAGGTGCAATGCCTGCTCAATTCCAAAGCAATCCTTGTATGTAATATGAGATGAATATTGTACCTCTTGGCATTGGCAGATCACAACTTACTTGTGATACTTTGAATGTTTCTCTAAAAACACAAATTGATCAAGACAAAAATTGAGTCTCAAACAGCCTTTCAACCATGCCATAAACAGACAATACAATTTTGACAGATTGTTTCTGATTTCTCAAATGGGACTCAAAGATGAATATTGTTTGCTCAATTTGGAGTTCAGAGAGATTCAAACAAAGCCATAGCTTTGGTAGTTCTTGAATCAGCCTCTTTTATAGGCAAATGACAACAACAATACCAAAATAAAAGTCGCCGTTGTGTTTGAAAACCATATCACAAATTCATCCGTTTGAGATTGAAGGAAACTTCCTCTTTCCTTCCTTTATATAGGAAGATATTTATGGTGCAAAATGGAGCTCAAAACATCTAGCAATCTGTTGAAGAAGATGCAAACAAGGCAAATATAATGGGTGATTATACACTTGTACTAGCAAGGATTTTTGATCCACTTTTCATCCCTTACGTCAAGATTAGATCCAGTGGCTCTCTATGTATCCATTTATTGAGTTAATTAAGGTGTTCAACATTGATTAATGATGTACAAAACATCATACTTGTATCACATGGATCCGCAAATTGATCAAACATAATCTGTTAAAAACTGGTGAAATGTTCTTGATCAATTTTCTCAAAAAAATTCATGTTCGTGTCTTTGATCTTACAATGTGGCCCGGACGCGGCGGAAGTCCGATGGGCCGCGGCGGGAACTTGGGCATCAAGGCACCATCTTACGGATCAAGATTAAGTCGGCTAGGGTTTTGTTATGCATAATTCGGATGCTAGAGCCTATAAAAGACCTGTAGAAGGCACTTATACCATATGCTTTTTTAAAATTCTTTTCAAGCTCATAAGTTGTAACAATACACTATTATTCTTCTTATTAAATAAAAGTTCTTTTTCTTTTCTCTTGAGTTCTTTCGGTTTCCTTCTCCCCCGAGCCATCAACTAGCTTGAGTTGATCAAGTTGGGTCTCCATTGTTGAATGTATGAAGTTTTGAACGTTTTTTCTGTCTTTAATATGGATGTTTAGCATGTTTCAATGTGTCTATAATTAACATGCATGTTTAACGAGCCTGTAATTCACCGGTAATATCCAGAATCATAATATGTAACCCATAAGTAGGATTCGCCGCATCCGCCGTGGTGGAGGTCTTTACCGCGCCTGGTGGTGCAACCCTTAGAAACCTCAATTCCGGTGGTTCGGCGTTAGCTGCGTTTGATTGAGAGGTTTAACTTACGTTTATTTAGACCGGGCCAGTCTAATAATCGTTATCGTAAATTAGCATGAAGCAGTGTTGCTGAAGTGTTAGTTAAGACATAGTTTGGATCAATTTTTGGGTACTGCCAGTTATAGTCGATGGCTGCCTTGGAAAGTTTTCGGTCTTGAGCCGGCACTCCCTAAATCTTTGCATGTGATGTTAATAAAACCTAAGTTAGGCTAGCTGCACATAGACGTTTTGTTGTCCATACAATGGAAGTAGACGAGTTTAGGGGATGACACTTGTAGCTAATGAAGATAGAACTTATGGATTTGGTATTCCGAGGAACTACGGGTGTTAAACACGATAGATTAATTACGCCAAACTAGAGATTGGTTAGGGAGGGGAAGATGTTAACCGTTTTTATTTGTCTTTGTGTTTACGTTGGTCAAAGACCACTTTGTGCATTCATAATTATGATTTTGTGCGGGTTTTCTTATAGAGAATTTACACTATCTCTGTGGATAGGACCTTTGCTTCGTTTGTTTTGCCATGATTGACCTAGTCCTCTTGCTAGTATGTGTGACTTACACGCGATCAAGGTTTTTGGCGCCGTTGTCCGGTACAATGACCAAATTCTGTAATAAATTCACTACATTATAATTAAGAACTTTTTATGTTTTTGTTTTTATTTTCATTTAAGAGTCTTGAGTTGTTTCTGCAAATATATGTGCTGTTGTTGAGTCCAAAAAGCAGAATCTGACCCCCGCCCATGCGGAAGTTCTTGCTGCCGTGGTGGAAGTCTGGAAACCGTATTCTAGGTTCTTTCATGTGTTTCTGAGTTCACCACTATTTGTTTTCAGTTAGTAGGTCCGTAGTTGGGATAAAACCCAAGTTTGAAAGCGGAAATAGCTATGATGATTGTATCTTTGAATTGGTTTTTGTTTTTCTTTTGTATCTTGCTTGTTGGTGGGTTTTGACGTTTTGCGACAATTCAGGTGGTGACTTATGGTTTCTATTACTTCTCCTTTTTCAATAAAGTTGATTTTGCATATTGAAAGACAATCACCATGCAACCTAGTAGGAAGTTTGCAATAATTTCCAAGCCAATCTCAGTGTATCCTGGACCATCTCACATTTAACCAAAAAAAAAAAAAAAAGTTTGCAATAATTGCCAAGCCAATCTCGGGAGATCGAGCATGATAGAAAAGACTAAAAAAAAGGGCGAGGACTGAGGATGATGCAGCTAGGAAGGCCTGGGAAGCCAACCTCGAAGACAATGAGCGGTGGAGGCGAGGTAACTCTCATATTCCGGTTATTGATATTTCTTCCGATTCTGAGCCGGAGGAGCCGAAGGAGCTCTCAGACCCCGAAGAGGTTGAGAAGTTGGGAGACCTTAGTAGCTTTAGGTTAGCCGTGACCATCAATGGTCAACCCCTAGGGCTAGCTTTGTGTGATCTAGGAGCCGGCATCAACGTTATTCCTTTGTCCCTTTGCCAGAATGCAGGTTTCCACGTCGAGATGAACCGTCGCGCAAGCATACGGTTCGTCGATCACCAGGTCGACATGATCACGGCCAGGCTGAGTGACTATATTGTCAGCACTGGTGGGTTTAACTACCTTGTTGACTTTGTAGTCATGGACGTCCCTGAGGATTCTGGTGCCCCTATTCTCCTTGGACGCCCATTTTTGGCCACCAGTCGAGCATTGAAAAAAATTGTATAATCAGGAATGCCATACATAGTTAGTGCCCTTTATGACACAGATGGACAAAAACATCTTATTTCAAGAATATATAAAGACATCATAAAACAAACAAACAAACAAACAAGATATTGAAAAAATCGTACTTGTGAGTTGACACTATAACTCTTCTGATCACGAAGGTTTCATGGAATAGGAAGAAAGTGAAAATTTTTTTGATGCCCTTGAAAAAACGATGACTATGTGAAAACCGAAGGATTAGGGGCCACGATTCCTCATTTAGATAGATTTCTTATTAATGCATTTATTTTCTATTATTTTAGAAAACTATTTTGCATATGTTATCGGGTTCTTTTAATTTATATATTTTTATTATTAACTATGATATTAAATTTTAAATAATATAGTATATGGCGGGACGGGTGCAGAATACATATTCATACTCTACCATACCACTACGAGTTTTGAAAATGCATATTCATACCCTCTCTTATCCTTAAAAATACCCTATCATGACGGGTAGGGTGAATATCCGTCAGGTTAGATCAAGATTGCCGTCCCTATGCTTGCGGTGCATTGAATTGAGCTAATGTAGTCCATATTGTGGTGTGGTTATACAACCCACGAGGGCTTCCGGGAGGAAACTTTTACAATACATCCGGTTTGTATAAATATTGTACCAAATAACATAGATTACGGTCTTTCAAATCTAATTTCACATACACAATAAAAGTGTACTATGTGAAAGTGTAAAGAAAAAAGTCTAATGTATCTCACTTAGTACAACCTTTATACTACCGTTTGTATCTCTTGCGGCCGACAAGTACAACTGAGTGGTGTACATTTTCAGTACATTGAATTGAGTGACTTTTATTAAGTTGTAATTAAAATTTCATTCCATCTCATTCAACCATGTCCAAACGGTTCAAGTATTCCACTACATTTCAATGCATTCATCCAGAAATGCCATAAATTTTTAGAAGCCAGATGTTAACATGAAGTTGTTATAATAATCCACCGACAACACACGTGACAGTAAAGCTAAAACGACTCGGTCCATCTCAAACCTTGTATAGGCGGGGATGTTTGCATAGCTGCTCGACACAAATCATCAGTTAAGATAATTACACTTCCTGCATGAAAGTAAAAGCTACCAGTAAATACAAAATTGTCAGAAAAGCATAAGCCTCTGATACAAAATCTACAAAGTCAAACCTCAGAATCATCAGTATGACGCCTTCTATGTCTCCGGTGATATCGTTTGTTGTGAGCACGATGCTTTCTATTAGACGCATTGGATGGATCAGATGACGGAACCTCTTGGCTTCTTGCTGAAATCCCAAATATACAGTCAAAAGGGTTCTCTGCGTTGTTATCTGCTTCAGTACCGATTGCCTGCATTTATGAACATCATTAACAACAACCCAGAAAATAAATAACGGGATTCCAAATATGTCTTCCACTTGGTTCCTTATTGTATACACATGATGATCACAAGAAGATAACCTATGATGCGTGGACATTCCATACAGCCAGCGTGTCCCGTGTCGGATACGCACCGGACACGCCGTCAGGCCGAACTGTAATTTTCAAAAGATTTGGACACACGAGTCCAGAAACATGGACACTTCTCCCAGATTTTGGACACTTTTACCAGATTTTGGATAATGTCCCCCCAAAACGACGCAGTTTCGTTTAAAAAAAAATCTCCACTCACATATGGAAGTGAGATCTGGTCTCATTTGGACCAAATGAAACACCCCGCTCATTTGGTGCTTATAGTTTTTGATAATTACATTTTAGTCCTTATATTTTTAATATTCACATTTTGACCCCCGCACCCGTGTCCTATTCTTTCCAAAACTCCCGTATCCCCGTGTCCCGTGTCCGCGTATCCACGTCTGTGCAACCTAGAAGATAACATGTTGACATGGGGAATAAAACAAGTTGAGCTTACTTGAGTTTGCTTCATGGTGGGGTTAGGGTTAATCTTCTTCTTTGGAACAGTCCTCTCTTGGTTAGAATTTTCAACAAAAGTGTCGTAATCATTATTCCCTGCAGAATCAGTAACACCGACTTCTCCAAAAAAGTTACGAAAACGCCATCTCAATCTTGGTTTGTCTGATGTATCATCATACACCTCTTCCGAGTAGAAATGCTTTGCTGAACGTTGCATAAGGTGAGGTTTATCACGATACCTATCCAGCATCCTAGCATTTCAAACACACTATATTACCTCAAAGTATGTTTAATTTTTTTTAATTTAATAATAATAGACTAATGCATTCAAATGATAACAAAAATCATATGGTTCAACCTAACATGGATAAAGTATGGAGTACATTGATAAACCTAACATCAAGTTTCCTTCATGCCTAGAGTTTGGGAGTCGGAACCTACATCATTTGGAATTCTTTCTGGATCCGAGTCCCTTCCAGAGAGAGAATATAATCAGCACCTGAACTCATAGACGAACTAAAACACTTGATCCCAGCACCAAAACCAGTAACTGCAAGAATTCATATTTCGGTGAATCAAGAAACATTAATTACGGAAAGAAAAAGCCCGGACAGTGAAATATTTGACGTCCCAATAACAAGAGGTCTATAAGTTTGCCAAATCTAAAAACACAATTGTCAAAAACACGTCATCAAAAAGGATGTAAACAAACGCATAGGGGACTAATATTTGAAGATAGTTGTATGCACACAAAATGTATGATAGAGAGAGAGGAGAGAGAGAGAGACCTGCTGTAGCGCCAAGGCGCAAGAGATGAGGTAGCTTCCAACATCCTGCACAAAAAGAAAATAAAGCCATTGAACAATGTAGTCCAATTTACACACGCACACACACAAAAAAAACAAAAAACAAAAACAAAGTTATGCATGCAAATTTATCACTATGAAGCCAGAAAGGGAATGGATTAGCCCCTTAACATTTCTACATCTATCCAGAAGGATAAACACCTTCCATAGGCCATAAATGGATAAGGGCATTACAACCTCAAGAAATGCATTCATCGTTGACGGTATTCACCCTCTTTAAAGAAATAAGGATTTATGTGCTTCACTACTGTTTTCTAGATGCAATAACAAACCATTTTCCTGCTAGGTACAGATCAGCTACATACTACATAGATGGCTAGTTTCCACTGCTCCCGATAAAAAACGATATCCTTCACAATGCACATGTAGGTATTATCCTTTTAAATAATTCCCTCCACGACTGCTTTATCCTCCTTCTCTAGTGGTAAACATTTATCGCCTCTTGTATTCAACAATAGAAAGCAGGTGCATCTACAGGACATTATTGCGCACAACTGTACCATCTCAATCGTGACTCACGATTTTTTTCATCAATACAACCCTCCTTCCGGAAATTCTTCTTAGTAATTTCATTGTAACCATCATGTTCGAACCCTTCAAATTACCATATTTATCAAATTTTAACACTATAGAGGTTTAGCTAACTCTCTCTCGGTGGATCATGTCCTGTAACTTAATTAAATACCTTCACTATCTTTCCTTCACTGCAGCAACATCTATTGAACTCTTACTATCCTTGTACTTTTTCACATGTGTTAGATGTCAATACCACTTTCTTAACAAGTAAAAATACATCAATACTTGAAATGAACATTCAAATTGAAGAAAATGTTTTTTCCTCTACACCTATTTCTAGAAATGCATTGTGTCATTGTTTATTATCAACATACACAGATGAAAGATCACCCCCACCACCACCACTACCAACACAACAGCAATAAAAAAAAAAAAAAAAAAATAAAAAGAATGCAGGATAGCGCTTATCGATTCATGGAAGCGGATACTGCTAAAGTGTTTCAACATGTTTGAATTCTCCTCATACATTCACAGACCATCACATATTGTTCCTCAAAGAATACTTTCATGGTAGAATATATATAAGACAAGTAAAATGCAGGCTTCCATGAAAACCTACAGATGCTTCTATCTCGCCCAAGCTTTCCAGATTCCTAAACTAAACAGACAAATTAACTTCCCTTTTGCCTGAACAGGGGCCTAAAATTGGTTGAAAGTCTTCAATACATGAATTTCACTGATCAAAAGTAACAAAGATGTACAACATCCAACAGCTATGTGAGCTAACACAACAACAGCAGCCAGGCTTGTTCAACAAATGACATTTCTTCTTCAGTTGAAACTCTCAGGACATACATACCTTTACTATACTCCCAAAGATGTCTTTCCAATCACAATTTGACAAAACAAATTATTTCACAAGCAGACGCAATGTAATGTGATATTGGAAATATCAGGAAGAAGACACGGGTATGAAAATTTGACTAGAAAACTGAAGGAAAGTCGATTGTTTCAGTAAAGCACAGCCACTGGTGTGTAGCAACATCCTATGTTGTTCACTAACATCTTTACACTTAATAAGCAACACACTTAACAAGCTGTAGTTTTCATCTTTACCATCCTACAAGTTTGGTCCTACAAGCTGTTTTGTAATTGTGACAGAAAACTCCATACCTAACCAACCCAAAACAGAACCGCCAGTGAGACCAATGGTGAAATCTCTGAGAGCGTTTGATTTCAATTGCATTAAGATATTTGCTTCTTGACTTGAAATATTTTCCTGCCAAATGAACAAAATGTAAAATCCCACAAGTAATATACAACGAAAAGGAGAAAAACTAGAAAGCGCCAACATTTCCTAAATCAAAAATGGAAGAATAAAAGAAGGGATTAGTCAAATTTGTAACTTCATGAAAAAGGAGCAGAATTTAATTAGACGATTTCAATCAAAATGTAGGTAAATTAAGGAAACCAGATTACACAATCGTAGGAATAGAAAACGATGCAAAGTGAAGGGCGGTGTTCGAATTCAGTAAGTACCTTTGATGAGCGGAGATGTTGCTCGAGTTCTGTAAGGAGGCTCCCCACCCACAACTTCTTCTCCGTCTCCATATCCACTCGCCACTAGAGCACCTACTTCTTCCAAGACTCCGGGGCTTCTACTTAAAAACGATGATGCTCCCACAAGCGACCCTTTGGTACTGCTATTGGCAGAGCAATTCTGCTAATACCAAAGCAAATTGCTCTGGCAAATACTTTGATTAAGCTCGTGTTTGAATTAAGGCCCGGTTTTGAATTTAGATCAGATGAAACTCATAAAATAAGTGTTAAAAAAAAAAAAAAAAAAAAAAAAACTCATAAAATAAAAAGGAGAAGTTTATAATAAGGACATTGTTAATGGCATTACACGCGATTTATTCAAGCACAACATCTCGTTTAAATTTCGATTTTGTAGATGTCGAAATCTGTTTTTAACCCCCTCACAGTCGAAATTATTCACAAAATTCGACTCCGAAAAGGTTATAAACAGATTTCGACATCTACAAAATCGAAATTTGCACGTAATATGATACCCGAGTAAATTAACTCCGTAGTGCAATTAACGTTTCACATTTTTCCCAGGTTTCTTTTTTTCCCTTTTTTTAACGCCTCAAGTGTCTCATGAATTCTTTAAATTACAGTTTTAGGTGAAGTCTTCAATTTTCTAGATACTGCTCCTTCCGATTTACATTTTATTTATTTTCGATAAGTTATTGGTCTGTTTTTCTTTGTTTGAATTTCCTTCAATATCTATTGAATCACTAGCACATGGTGAATCGGGCTGGCATTATGGAATCAAAAAAATTACTACCTAATGAAAGGAAATGACAATACAAATGTTTCACTCATTTACCAATAATTGTCACAACTATCACTTCCGTGTAGCAGTTACTTTTAGCCGAGGAATAAGGTGATGCAATATTTCATTTACGCCTCATGTTTAATTTATATTTACCGTCGTTAGTGAATTTGTTCATTGATCGAGCGTTCACCGTTTTCAACACGTGCAGTTGAATGTGAAGGACTCCCTAAACGGAATAATGTGTCTTGTAGGCATTGGTACAACAATTCGTTAAGCCAGACTTTTATTTTTTTTATTTTTTATCACAATGAATTGAACCCAAAACCTACTTGAGGGTAAGGTTGCACATAATCGGCCTGATTTATTGTCCCGTGTTTTCCGAGCAAACTTTGCCCTCCTTAAAAATTTACATTCGCCCTTAAAGACATTTTAGATTTTATGTTACATTAATTCAGGAGACATGATTCTAACATTAAAGTAAAAGTCCATGGCCATCGGCTTCATATAATCCCTACATTTTACTTCGCAATGAATGCCATGTAAATGTAGAAATATGTTCTACTATTAACCTCTCGTAAAATACATTTACAAGTACATTTATAAAGGACATGATAACTTTTTGCCTAATTAATTAATGCTTCTACGCAAAATGAAATCAAAGAATACCAAGAGGGTCGTTGGATATCCCCACCAGATCGAAGGTGCATATATGGCGAATTTTTCCATTTCTATTATTTGAAATTTTTCCCCATGCTTTACCTTTACAAATTCACAAGCCTAATAATTATCTTGTTACGTTTAATGCACATCTGACTTGAATTTAGTATGTTGACACAGTTTTTTGCAATGAATACTTACAATGATAAAGCAAAAGAGTCTTGCCCTGCCCTGTGTTTGTAGAGAATTCCCTGCTCATTTCTTATGGGATTCAAGCAAAAGAATCTGGACAGAAAGAAATGTAGGAAAAGTTATTTGCATCTTCTTTTAAAACCACATTAGATGCCCTACATCTTTCGAGGATCTACTAACAGTTGGTGACGACCATGTAAACGATACATTTAAAGAGTCGGCGTTTCACCGTGACTTGCTATCCTCATATTTCGAATTAGAAACAACAGTCGAAGAAACTTCTTCGTCGTACCAAATGCCTCATGAATTTCGTCGTTGTTTTGCATCCATTATACCGCCCCGCTATATTGTCAAGGAATTTAGACCATGTTGATGGTTTTTGTAATGGTACGCGATTAATATGTAAGGAGTTAAATGCTAAAACAATATGAGCAGAGATAATGAGTGGAACTTCTTATGAGAAAAACATCATTTACATAAAATACCACCATGTCTGTTGAAGATAATCTAGATAAATAATAATTTATCTTTTATTTATTTTGTATTTACTTGATGGCCAAGAGTGTTGGGCTATATAAACACTATTCGTTACGATCAATGAAACCCATACACTTTATTTCATAATATGGTATCAGAGCGAGGTTCCCCCTCTCTCTAGCATCTACCCGAACCCTGTCTAAATCCTTTCTCTCTTCGAAAATACCTCTCAGCTATTTCAAAAAAAAAAAAAAAAAAAAAAAAAAAACCTGCAGAAAACCCTAATTTCACAAGAACCCTAACCTTAAAATCTTCATCTTCTTCGTCTGGCTTCTCCTACAAACGGGGATCATTCACTAAAAAGTTATATATCGTCGTCACTAAAAATTAAAGAGAAGCAAGGTTTAAAGTAGTCTACTAGTCATAATCGTCCAACCCAACATCGTATTCATCTTCATCTTCGATCATCTCCATCTCCATCTTCATCTTCATCTTCATCGACATCTTCATCTTCATCGGGAAGGCTTATCTTCGGCATTGTTAGGTTTGGAATCTGAGCAGCCGTGAGACTTCCGATGACGCAAAAGCATCTTTCCATTGCTTATTTTGCTCCTTGACTTTCCTTTTCAAGTCGGTGATGCTTTTGTCCCGACTCTTTAACAATGCTTCTGACAATTGTGATTGATTTTGTGAAGGCATTGATGACGAGGGTTGAGAGGGTCCAAGTCCAATAAGGTAATCTCGCCTTACCCCTAGTACTCGACGGAATATATGCCTTTCTTGTTCAGCTGTAAGATGACATCCTTCCGGAGCAATTTGTAATCTCAACTCCATCATCTCCTCCTAAAGAAGCAAAAAATTGTTTTTGTTAGTTAGAATAAAAACGAGGACGCATGTAAATTGCAATATAAAAGCAAGGTATAACACTTACGAATTTCTGCCTCGCTGTCTCATTGACCCATGAACCGTCCTTATTCTTGTGCATATCCCCCTAGATAATAATCGGATCCAATCCCTCGGGATTTGCATTTGGATTACACTTAAAAGAAAAAAGTAATGCGTAATAGTTAGACTTGAATATTCAACGAAGTAACTTGATATCAGTTTAAATTAAATACTTACTCCTTTCATCCGATGTCCGGCCAGGGACATCCGTCCCTGCTTAGTCGTATACTTGTGTTTTCCACGGTTTATAGCATTCTGCTTGGATCGTTTCTACAAGAAAATGTTCAATTGTGATTAGATAGTTAGTAATAAGAAATAATTACTCAAACTAGTTCAAGCATGGACTAGATAAAAAGTTTACCGTAAAATCCGGAGTATCAATTTGGTGGAGAAAATCATTCCAGATTTGGTCTGTTTCCACGTTTTTAGGCTTGGGAGGTGGAAGAGTATTATTTTTCACCACAAATTGTTTTGCTTTGTCCTTCATTTTATTCTTCCTTTTCGAACAATGTTTGTGCATCCGATAGCACAATCTCACGATTTAACGTTGTCAAAATTTATTGAGAACACCAAAAATAACACTATTGATATCCATATAGAATGAAACATATATTGCGAAAATTGAATGAAACATATATATTGATGAAGCTAAATAATTACCTCAATTTTGTGTACTATTTGGTCTTTCACATGTGTGTCGATACTCTCCCATGCCATACCAGGGGGACATCGCACCCTTGTGATCCTCCCCACGTCAGATTTATATATAGCCGCATAGTTTCCCACATGTGAATTTTTCCCGTGCCTCGGATCCCATGTAAGTGGTAGCTTTAATCCCCCATTTTGCCTCCGAGCCTTTAATACTTTGGTACCTTTAGCAGGCCCACGTTGTCCCCGCTTTTTCTTTCGCTGGAAAGGAGGTCGGACAAGATCGCCTGCTCACTGGTCTCTCACATCGCCTGTAAATAACAATATACAATATATATATATATATATATATATATATATGTGTGTGTGTGTGTGTGTGTGTGTGTGTGGGTGGGTGTGGGTGTGTGTGTGTGTGTGTGTGTGTCAAAGTTAATGCAACAAATTAATAAGGTTCATGCTATAAAAGAAAAAGATCGTAATTACCATCCTCGCCGCGCCAGCAGGCGGCTAAAGGGATCTTTGGTGTGGTGGTTGGGCGCCTCCTGACGATCTCGCGCAAGCCATACGAAGTACCTGTGTGAGGATATAATTTGAGTAACGCGTTAATTCAAAATACTTTAATGCTAGACTGACCTTAACGGAACATACAATACAAATATGGACTCGTGAAATCAATTACATATCAATCATCGTTATAAGCATTGTTGTTTGGCATCTAGTCATATATGTCATCATCAATATCACCCGTATCAACGTCACTACCACTTGATGCATACTCATCACTGCAGCTAGCATCTTCTCGTTCATTAGCACTGTTTGAAACAAGCGGTTCACACCCCTCAGCACGCATGCTTGACGATTCTATCGGTGGCAGTTCAACAAACAGTTGGAAATTTCCATGGGTGGTTTCGTCAACAGCCAAATCTTCAAGTTCAACAGGTACATCAGCATTTGGTGCGTCTAAGATATGACGATGTTGAAAATTTTCAACAACTTTCCAGTTACTTCCGTTATACAAATCATCTATGTAGAACACTTGTTCTGCCTGTGAAGCAATAATGTATGGCTCGTCGTCATACCAGGTGTTTTTAATGCATATACTTGTCCTATTCTTATAGACACGAACACCCTTCTTGGTTGTACTTGTATCAAACCATTTACATTTAAAAAGAACAACCGAGTAATCCTTTGGGTAGTTTACTACGTAGATATCTTGTAACACTCCATACTATGTAATTCCTTCGCCCCCTCTGACAGAAACTCCGATGTTTTGAGTTCTACGCGTGAGATCCCGTTTTTGTGTCGTGAATCTGACACCGTTCATCACACAACTAGAGTAGGATATGACCGTTGTCAAAGATCTAGACGCAAGTGCGAGCAATTGTGCATTTAATTCTGATGGACTTTGCCTAGTGATTACAAGAATCTGCGTAATGGACCATGAACAACGTTAAAAAATTATCTGAGTATACAAACTAATGTACTAAGGAACTTTGGTTACTGAAGTGATGAGGAAAAAAAAAGAATCGATCACTCTCATGCCTAAATTATCAACAAATACCAATCTAGAAGAGATATGTACTTTTTAACTCATTTAAATTAACTAAACAAAGCAACTAAACCATCGTGAAGGAAATATATCCAACCAAAAAAAAATACAAGCAATGAAACTAATCGATAATTTGAACCAAGAAATGTAGATAGAAGACACGAAAAAGAGAGTGAAACAGTTCATATTCTAGAAAATTTTATAGCAATCTGAATTACAAGACAAAAAAAACAGTAAGCTAGTAAAAAATATAAAATAAAAAAACAGTAAGCAATATTAATGTCTAGCACAGATTCTCAGTTCACTTAGCAAAGCAAGAACAACCTATTAAAGTTCTCATGATGTAATCACATCTTGTAAACAGTCTAAGATTCAGAATCAACTCAGATTAATTAAGGAGATGAAGCCAATTAATATGAAAAACAGATACAACAACTCAAACACTAGACATATTTCAGTTGATGCAACAAAGTTCCAGAATGTAAAAGGTTAGCTTCTCAAATGTTCATGTCCACCAACTCATAATGTTACTCAAATTAACACAATTCCTGATAACACTCATCTCTGATAACACTTTTTGTCAAATGTCAAATGCCAAATGCAAAAACTATACTATTAGCAAACATAGGCTAAATCCTAACATGAAAACTTCCTTCTCATCAGGGTACAGATTATAGGTCACTAAAAATACAACATTGTTATCCATTTATTGTAAAGAACATGAAATGAAATTTTCATATATCACCACTATATACATAGCTCAAATCAAAAGACAGGGACCCAATATTTTTCAACAAAATTCAACCAAAAACCCAAACGAACACATCATAGATTACAAACGAACTCAAAATCAACTAAAAACAAAGGGAAATGTACTAAAAGGAAGCTAAAAAAACATGGGTTTTCAGTAAAACACATTTAAGCAGCTCTATGATTTAGGTGGAGAAAATGGTTACCGGAAATTGTTGGTTGATGAGGAGGAGGAGAACGCTGGCCGAGCTGCTGCAGCTGCCTTCGATTGATGAGCTCCGGCGGAGGAAGGTAGCACCGGTGAAGGGAGATCGGCGGAAAGCAATTCTTTTTTTGGCAGAAAATCGGGGATATAGTTCGAAGTGTAAGAATAAAGAAACAGGGAAGAGGCCAGCTTTTTAAATTAGGTCATCTCCGTTGTTTGGGACGACGTGGTGTTTGAAGAGACGATAAAGTCGTCTCATTAAATCAGATTTTACATAAAATTAATATATATATATATATATATATATATATATATAAATAATATTAATATAGATATATATACTAAACCTTATATTGAACCCGGGTTTGAAATCACTACTAAATAACGACCATCAGGTTTGAAATTTTGAAATAACTATCGAACATTGGGTTCGAATCATCAACCAACTAATCCCTACTCAATAACGAACCTCAGATTTAAAATCTTAAACTAACTAACGAAGCTCGAGTTTGAAATCATCAATTAATTAACTAACGAACCCCTGTTTGAAAATACTACTTAATAACGAACCTCGAGTTTGAATAACTACTCAATAACGAACCTCGAGTTTGAATCACTACTTCATAATGAACCTCATGTTTGAATCTACTACTCAGTAATGAACCTCGGGTTTGAATCACCACTTCATAATGAACCTCATGCTTGAATCTACTACTCAGTAACGAACCTCGGGTTTGAAATCTTGAACTAACTAATTAACCTTGGGTTTAAAAGCATCAACCGACTGACTAACGAACCTCGGGTTTGAAATTTTTAGATAACTAACGAACCTCGGGTTTGAAATCACCAACCGACTAATTAACGAGCACTAGGTTGAAAGCAATAATCAATAACGAACCTCGGATTTGAAATCTTAAACTAACTAACGAACCTCGAGTTTGAAATCATCAATTAATTAACTAACGAACCCCTGTTTGAAAACGCTACTTAATAACGAACCTCGAGTTTGAATCACCACTTCATAATGAACCTCATATTTGAATCTACTACTCGGTAACAAACCTCAGGTTTGAAATCTTGAACTAACTAACGAACCTCGGGTTTAAAAGCATCAACCGACTGACTAACGAACCTCGGGTTTGAAATTTTGAGATAACTAACGAACCTCGGGTTTAAAAGCATCAACCGACTGACTAACGAACCTCAGGTTTGAAATTTTGAGATAACTAACGAACCTCGGGTTTGAAATCATCAACGACTAATTAACGAGCACTAGGTTGAAAGCAATAATCAATAACGAACCTCGGATTTGAAATCTTAAACTAACTAATGAAGCTCGGCTTTGAAAGCATCAACCGACTAATTAACAAACCTTAGATTTTAAATCACTACTCAATAACGAACCTCAGGTTTGAAATCATGAACTGAAATCTTGAACTAACTTACGAACCTCAGGTTTGAAATCATCAACCGACTAACTAACGAACCTCGGGTTTGAAATTTTGAGATAACTAACGAACCTCGGGTTTGAAATCATCAACTGACTAATTAACGAGCACTATTTTGAAAGCAATAATCAATAACGAACCTCGGATTTGAAATCTTAAACTAACTAACGAAGCTCGGATTTGAAGCATCAACCGACTAATTAACAAACCTTAGATTTTAAATCACTACTCAATAATGAACCTCAGGTTTGAAATCATGAACTCAGTAACGAACCTTGGGTTTGAAATCTTGAACTAACTAACGAACCTCGGGTTTAAAATCATCAACCGACTGACTTACGAACATCGGGTTTGAAATCATCAACCGACTAATTAACGAGCCCGAGATTAACGATTTAGTTATTAATTTTATGAAAATATTATAAATAATATAATTTATTAATTTAATTATAAAAATTATTAAATAAAAGAAATATTATTAGAAATGATTTAGTTATTATTATTTTTTGATGATAAATATTATAAAAATATTTCATTATAGATAATGTTTTTTTATGATTTATTTATTAAATTTATGAAAATATTATAAATAATATAATTTATTAATTTAATTATAAAAATTATAAAATAAAAGAAATATTTAAAGGGATTTACATAAATCCCTTTAAATATCAAAAATTTTGATTATAAATGTTATACGGAAACATGTGAAACATAATAATATTTAAAGGGACGACGCCGGCGTCCCAAAAAATGATAATGTACACGTGGATTCCACGTTGGCACAATGTCGTCCCAAAAGATACTTATGTCGTCCCTTAAAATCCAATTATTTTTCCGCCAAAAATTTCCCACCAAATCAAAAATCCCTCCATTCCAATATAGCGTCCCAAAAAATTATTTGCCGTCCCAAAAAATCGTTCGCGCCAATTTTTCCCACCAAAAAAATCACCAGAATTTGACTTTTTCTCGAATTATTTTAAGGGAAGCCGTGTCGTCCCAAAAAACGTTACTTTTGGGACGATTTGATGTCGTCACAAAAAATGTTATTTCTTGTAGTGACCATTCGTTACGATCAATGAAACCCATACAGTTTATTTCATAATATGGTATCAGAGCGAGGTTCCCCCTCTCTCTAGCATCTACCCGAACCCTGTCTAAATCCTTTCTCTCTTCGAAAATACCTCTCAGCAAAAAAAAAAAAAAAAAAAAAAAAAAAAAGCTGCAGAAAACCCTAATTTCACAAGAACCCTAACCCTAAAATCTTCATCTTCTTCGTCTGGCTTCTCCTACAAACAGCCATGTCTTCTGCCTCTGATACAACAGCCACCAGTGGCTCTTCTTCCTCCACATATCCCTCTTTTAATCCATCCTCTTCCTCTCTTCAAATTATTAAACTTACCCGATCAAACTTCGATCTATGGAGAGCTCAGATTCTCCCCTACCTGCGTGGTCAAGGCGTCTATGGCTATATCGACGGTTCTATCCCTCCTCCTGCTGAAACCATCCCCACGTCCACCAACGCAGCTGCTCCAAATCCTGCTTATTCTCAATGGGTCAAGAACGACAATCTGGTGCTTAGTGTGATTACGTCCTCTCTGTCCGAGGAGATTCTTTTGCAGGTTTATACGGCCTTCATCATCCGCAATAACTGGAAATCGCTACATGACTCCTTCGCCCCACGATCGATCGAAGCTTGTACAACCGGGCGAATTAGCTTCAACCCGCGCAAAGACCTCACCCGCCGAGTATTATTTCAAACTCAAAAATATTGCTGACAATATGGCTCTCGCTGGACATCCTGTACCTGATGAAGATTTCATTTCATATCTCCTCTCTGGTTTAGGGCCTGATTATGATGCATTGGTCACTGTTTTGGGCAGCCGTGATTCCCTCACCATCGATGAAGTGTATTCTCAGCTACTCACCACCGAATCGCGTCTCCATCAGCACCGCCCTATTCCTCCACTCACCTCCGCCCCTGCTATGTCTCAGCCAACCCCCACGGTGCCTGCTGCTGCCCACCTTACAACAACTTCAGGTCCTCCTTCCCCTTCCCGTGGCCGTGGTTCTAATAATTCCCGAGTACGGGGGCGAGGCCGAGGCCGTGGCGGTCCTCGTCCCCCATATAATGCTGATTCTACCACCTCTTGTCAGATTTGCAGTCGGGTTGGTCATTCAAGCGCAGCTTGTTATTATCGCTACTCCCCAGCTCAACACCCATACCCACCATGCCCCGCCCTCCGGATCCTCAGGCCTACTACAACTACGCCCAACACTATCCTCCCCCCTTCCGGTCTGATTGGATTCCCGACACTGGTGCCACTCACCACATGATGAATGATTTCAACAATCTCAACCTTTCTTATGAACCTTATGACGGCCCTGACAGAGTACATGTTGGTGATGGTACAAGTTTGTGTGGTTCTTCTTCTATTTCCACCCCTATGCGTAATGTCTTAGTCACTCCTAATCTTACTCAAAACTTGTTATCTGTTCGCCAATTTGCCCATGACAATTCTGTCTATTTTGAATTTCATAATGACTATTTTCTTGTGAAGGATTACTCGGGCCGCGTCCATCATAGGGGATTTGTCAAAGATGGCCACTATCGCTTCTCTCCTGTTCTTCTCAACACTCCAGCTCAAGCCCTTGCTGCTACTTTCAACTCCTCCTCTACGTGGCATCAACGTCTTGGACATTGCTCTTTTCCTGTTTTGCATCAAGTCTTAGGTCGTTTGTCTGTTAGGATTTCTAATAAAGCACCCACTCATGTGTGTGCTCCGCGTCAGTTGGCTAAAAGTCATCGCCAACCTTTGTATGTTTCTGATTTTACTTCTTCCGCACCACTAGATTTGGTTTATTCTGATGTTTGGGGTCCCTGTACTGAGTCCTCTATTTATGGAAATTTTTATTACGTCAGTTTTATGGATGATTTCACAAAATTTTTATGGCTATTTCCTTTAAAACGTAAATCAGATGTTGAGCCTGTGTTTCGTGAATTTTTAAAAATGGTTGAACGCCAATTTACCACAAAACTTAAGTGTTTACAAACTGATTGGGGTGGCGAATACCGTCATCTCACCCACTATCTCACCTCTCTTGGTATCATTTACCGTCGGTCTTGCCCACACACTCACGAGCAAGCTGGCGCCATTGAACGTCGTCACGTCAGATTGTTGAAGTAGGTCTATCCCTTCTTGCACAATCCAATATTCATCTTCCCATCGGGAGGACGCTTTCTCTCATTGCCTATATTATTAATCGCTTACCCACAACGGTCCTTCATGGCAAATCCCGTATGAGATGGTTTTCGGATGTGTGTCCGACTATTCCTTTTTCCGTGTCTTTGGTTGTGCCTGTTGGCCTCATATTCGTCTTTACAATCACTTGTGGAAATATTACATATCAAATATTCATATCAAATATTATGTAATATTTATTTATTTAAATGTATACATTATTTGTACATTTTATTTGTAAAAGGACATATTAATTGTGGTACATATAAACAATTAATATGTCAAACTCTAGTTTACTTTATGTCATAGACATAGCTTTTAATTTTTACATGCTTGCTTGCCGCCCATAGCTATATACTCAGTGGCCGCCAAGCTAGCTAGTCTCTCCCTCAATTGTAACTATTTATACTTCTTTCATTTCATGAATAAACTAAGTTGAAGTTTACTCTAGTGTTTATCACTTTCTCAAACTCTCTTCATGGTATCGGAGCCTCATCGAGTTCTAAAATCCATTTGCAAACTCGATTCTGTTTATTCCAAAAATGTCTACTTTAATCGACGTTTCATCTTCATTGAGAGACTCCCGGTGCCTCAAGCAGACCAGGGTCACTAAATCTTCATCATACACAAATCATAGACTCGATGGTAACAACTACTTGTCGTGGTCAAGATCTATGAAAATGTACATCTCTGGACAAGGTAAGATGGGATACGTCGGCTCTAAACCTGCCCCTGCTGAAGATGACCCCGGATTTGAAGCATGGGACACTACTAATAATCAAGTCATGACCATTCTCACAAGATCCATGACAAAAGAAATTAGTGAGAACTTTATGATGTATGATAATCGCAAAGGAAATGCGGGATAATGCCGAGAGATCTTTACTCCAAGAAAGACAATACATCAGAAGTGTATGAACTTGGAGCTCAGATTCAAAACTGCAGACAAGGAGATATGCCTGTAACTCAATACTTCAACCAACTATCTAAGGCATGGCAACACCTAGATATGTTGGAAACTCACCCTGGAATGATGTTAAGGATCGCCTTTATAAGGACATTATTGAGAAAAGAGAGTATTCAAGTTTCTTCTTTGGATCTGAATCCTACTCTTGATGATGTTAGAGGAAGAATCCTTGCCACAAAACCTCTCCCCAATCTCAAATCCATGTTTGCTTTGAGGTCAAACATGAGGAAAGCGAGGAGGAAAGTGATCTTCTTTGAACTCCCTCGCCGACAACCCTTCGAGAGTGCTACCTGGCCGACCGTCGGAAGCTCTTGAGGTTCTTGAGACATCTAGGAAGCCTCTTGATAGAATCGGAAAGTTGTTCGTGAGCACTGCGCAAACGCACAAATCACACCAAGGACACTTCTTTGGAAGCTACATGGCAAGCCTAACTCCTCCAAGCCTACCAGGGAAAGTCGTAAGGGCATGTCAATGAAGAGGAGAATGATAACAAGTTGAATGCTCGTTTGTTGCATTCAAAGCTTTCCTCACTCAACAAAAGAAGGTAGTCCTCTACCGACACGGCTACTCAAGGCTAGTGCAAGTAAATTCTACTCTTCTATTAGTAATGAAACATGGATTGTTGATTCTCGGGGCCTCCTCCTATATGGTGGCAATAAAAACCTCATAACTCACCTTATGCCATGTCATCAAATTCACAATGTTAAGATCTAGCGATGGATCTATCTCGTGTGCAAAAGGTTTTGGAAATGTTAAACTCACTAATAAGATATGCCTAAAGGATGTCCTATTTGTTCCAAAATTAGATCGCAATCTCATATCTGTCAAGAGACTCAAAAGATTTGAATTGTTGTTTTTAATAAGAATCAGTGCACTTTCCAGGACCCTTCTTCACAGGAAGTGATTGGGAGGGCTAAACCCTGCTCAGGATTGTATGTGGTCAACCCTGCTGAAGACAGAAGACTGAAGACTGAATCTGCCTCAGCAGCCTGCACTCAAACCTTAGACAATATCATGTTATGACATTATAGACTAGGACATCCAAGTTTTGGTTATTTGAAGTCTGTAATTCCTGAATTATTTAAAGGATGTAATATCAATGATCTTCAATGTGATATTTGTCAATTTGCCAAACTTACCAAATCTGTGTATACCAAACTACCTTATTTGCCATCCACACATTTCACTTTAATTCATAGTGATGTATGGGGACCTTCAAAAGTAAAAATTATAACAGGAAAAAGGTGGTTTGTCACTTTCATTGATGATCATACCAGGAACACATGGTTGTTTTTAATGAAGGATAAATCTGAAGTTGGAACAATTTTTCAGGAATTTTACAACATGATCTTCACTCAATTTGACACTAAGATCAAGATTTTAAAGACTGATAATGCACTTGAATACTATGAGTCTAACCTCAGTAATTTATTGATGAATAAGGGGATTGTTCATATCAGTAGTTGTGTGGAAACACCTCAACAAAATAGGGTTCTTGAGAAAGAAAACAGCACTCACTTTGGAGATGGCTAGATCAATCATGTTCACCACACATGTTCCAAAGTATATGTGGGGTGAAGCTATATTAACTGCCACATACTTAATCAACAGACTTCCCAGCAGAGTGTTAGGCTTCAAAACTCCTATCCAAACCCTTTTGACCACACACTCCTGCATGCCCTCATCTTATTTCCCAATTACCTTCAAAAATCTTTGGTTGTACTGTGTTTGTTTATATCCATGCCCAACACAGAAGAAAACTTGATCCCGAAGCTCACAAGTGCATTTTCCTAGGATATGCAAAGGACTGGAAATGTTACAAGTGTTATTCTCCTTCTGAAAAGAGATTTTACAATTCTATGGATGTAAAATTCTTTGAAAGAACTCCTACTACAAACAAGTCCTCTCGAGGCGATCACCGATGGAAACACGATTGAAATTGACCTAAATCCGTTCCTCAAAGCAAACTCTTAACCTCAAACCTCTCGACTCTCAAGCAACCTGTGACCCTCGGTGACCCTCATCAACCAGAGCCTCTCGACGTGAGCTCATCGATACTCAAAGAACTCATCGACTCTCGGTGACCTCACCGACATTGATGATAGACCTATTGATATCAGGAAGGAAAGAGATCTTGCACTAGTGATCATTCTATTCATAATTATCTATCTTATGATCAGTTATCACCTGCTTTTGCCATGTTTACACAGGACTTGGACTCTCACTCCATTCCAAAAAATATTCAGGAAGCTCTTCAACATGATAGGTGGAAGGCTGCGGTAAAAACATAAATGACTGCCCTCCTAGATAATCATACTTGGGATCTAACAGCTCTCCCCAAAGGCAAGAAGACAGTCAGCTGCAGGTGGTTATTTACTATCAAATACAATGCTGATGGTACAATTGACAAGTATAAGGCTAGACTAGTTGCAAGGGGTTTCACTCAAACTTATGGCATTGACTACAAAGAAACTTTTGCACCAGTGGCAAAACTGAACACCGTCAGAATACTGATATCTCTTGCTGTTCAACTTGACTGGCCTCTTCACCAATTGGATATCAAAAATTCTTTTCTCAATGGTGACCTTACTGAGGAAGTCTACATGAATGTACCTCCTGGTTTTACAAATCCTCACACTCAAGGAAAGGTTTGCAAATTGAGGAAATCTCTATATGGCCTAAATCAATCCCAAGAGCCTGGTTTGGGAAACTCACTCACGTGGTTAAAAGTGCTTTGGATATCATCAATGCAACTCGAGATCACACCATGTTTATCAAGACAACTAGCCGTAAAAGATCTATTCTTATTGTATATGTGGATGATATCATCCTCACTTTGGTGATGACTTCTACCGAGATCCAGAATTTGAAGACTCTCTTGGCAAAGGTTTTTCAAGTCAAGAATTTGGGCTATCTTAAATACTTCCTTGGTATGGAAATTGCAAGAAACAACCAGGTATCTCTATCTCTCAAAGGAAATATGTCTTTGGACTGTTGAAGAAGCTGGTATATTGGGATGCAAACACGATGTATCCCCAGTAGACCCCAAATAATACCTCACGCATGGTGACATTCTTTGTCGGGAAGGATCAATATCAAAGACTTGTAGGAAACTCATTTATCTCGTCCCATACAAGACACGATATTGCATATGGAGTCGATCCACAGTTAGCTTGGTTCATGCATTGCCATCTTGAGCAACATTGGGATGTTGTGAGAAGGATCTTGAGGTACTTGAAGTCCACTCTTGGCCAAGGCTTACATTTCACCAAGTCTGTGAGAGATCTATCAAGGTTTACACCGATTTGATTAGGTGTTTGTCACACACATCTGTAAGGTCTACTATAGGCTATTGTTTTATGTATGGGAAATCTTTGTCACCTGGAGGAGTAAGAAACAACCTCTCTGTCTCTCAGAAGCGATCTTGAAGGCTGAACTCGGGCACTAGTTTTGGGTATTTGTGAAGCTCTACATGGATAAAAAGGGTCCCATCGAACTTCTTGACCTATTCAAAGAACTATTACACTCTGCTTTGTGACAATAATTCACCTTATGCATGGCGAGAGGATCCATCCATCATGATAAAACCAAACATGTGGACATTGTGAGACACTTCTGAAGGAGAAGATTGATGCCCAGATTATTCAACTCCGGTATGTTCCCTCAGCAGACCAGAATGCTGATATTCTCACCAAGGCCATTCCGCCACTTATGTTCAGCAGACTGAGTAGCAAACTTGGTTGTATAAACATATACAACCCAGTTTGAGGGGGTGTGTGGAAATATTACATATCAAATATTCATATCAAATATTATGTAATATTTATTTATTTCGTGTATACATTATTTGTACACTTTATTTGTAAAAGGACATATTAATTGTGGTACATATAAACAATTAATATGTCAAACTCTAGTTTACTTTATGTCATAGACATAGCTTTTACTTTTTACATGCTTGCTTGCCGCCCATAGCTATATACTCTAGTTGCCGCCCAAGCTAGCTAGTCTCTCCCCTCAATTGTAACTATTTATACTTCTTTCATTTCATGAATAAACTAAGTTGAAGTTTACTTTAGTGTTTATCACTTTCTCAAACTCTAATTGTGGTACATATAAACAATTAATATGTCAAACTCTAGTTTACTTTATGTCATAGACATAGCTTTTACTTTTTACATGCTTGCTTGCCGCCCATAGCTATATACTCTAGTGGCCGCCCAAGCTAGCTAGTCTCTCCCCTCAATTGTAACTATTTATACTTCTTTCATTTCATGAATAAACTAAGTTGAAGTTTACTCTAGTGTTTATCACTTTCTCAAACTCTCTTCATCACCATAAGACCGATTACGCGCTCTAAATCTTGCATCCTTGGCTATAGCCCTTATCACCATGGTTACAAGTGCCTTGACCTTTCTTCCGGACGTGTCTACATTGCCCGCCATGTGGTATTTGATGAAACCACATTCCCTACACACCCCTTCTCAACGCCTAATCCCTAATCTCATCACTGCATTCATTACCGACTACTCTCTTACCTCTACGGCTTTCCTACTCCTTCATCACCCCCACGGCCCCCTACTACCCCCTATCTCACCTGATCCCACGGCCTCTCCCCTCTTCTCCGGCCCCTACTACCCCTGCTGCTGCCTCTCCCTCACCTGCCCTGGCTCCTCCCCCTCCCTCTCATCCTATGATCACCCGTGCCAAATCCAATTCTCTCAAACCAACTCAAATGCTTGATTTTATCCACCATTCACTGCCTCGGGCTCTTATGGCCTCTGCTGCTACCTCTGACCCCACTTCCTATACTGAAGCCTCCAAACACAGGGTTCGGCGTAATGCTATGAGAGAGGAAATTGATGTTTTGCTACGTGCTAACACTTGGGACCTAGTCCCCTTTCAGTCTCATATGAATGTTGTAGGTAACATGTGGGTATATCGCACGAAGCATCATGCAGATGGATCATTTGAACGTCACAAAGCTCGTTTGGTTTCCAAGGGGTTTCATCAGGCCGAAGGCGTTGACTTCACCGACACTTTCAGTCCTATTGTCAAACCAGTTACTGTTTGATTGTTACTCTCTCTTGTAGTCTCTCGTGGGTGGTCTCTTCGTCGATTGAAATCCGTAATGCCTTTCTTCATGGTCATCTGGATGCCCCCGTCTATATGCAACAACCGCCAGGGTTTACTCATCCGGATTATCCTCGACTATGTCCGTCGCTTCAAAAAGCGCGATCAGTATGGTCTTCGCCTCGGCCCCTCGTGCACTGGTTCTCTCGTCTCTCGGATGCTCTTTTTGCTCGTTTGTCTTTACGGCCTCTAAGGTGACTCTTCTCTCTTTATATACTCTTAGAAGTACCGATCGGATATATTTACTTGTTTATGTGGATGATGTTATTATTACGTGTACTTCTTCTACGCTTATTGAGCAAGTTATTACTTATCTTGGCTCTCACTTTCTGGTTTAGGATCTTGGCTCTCTCTCTCTTACTTTCTTGGTATTGAGGTTCTCCCCACTGCTGAGGGCCTTTATCTCACTCAACACAAGTATATACTTCAGTTGCTTCAGCGTGCTGGCATGGACAAGTGTAAGCCATGTCTCACTCCTATGTCTTCCTCCTCACGCCTATCTGCTGCTTCTAGTTCACCCTTTGCGGATCCCTCTTTGTATCACACTTTGGTTGGTGGTCTACAGTATCTTAGTTTTACTCGTCCGGATATCGCTTTCTTTGTTCACTGAGTCGGCAAGTTTATGCGATCTCTCTTCTGCGAGCATTGGGAATCATCAAACGATTCTGCGTTATCTCAAGCACACTATTTTCGATGGTTTGTTCCTTTCCTGGTCTTTTCCACCATGTCTACAGGCTTATTCTGATTCTGATTGGGCTGCCGATCCTGATGATCGCCGCTCCGTTGAAGCATACTGCATCCATCTTGGTGACAATCTTATTAGCTAGCGTTCCAAACAGCACCTTACGGTCTCCAAAAGCAGTACTAAAGCTGAGTATAAAACGTTGTCCAACACTGCTGCAGAGCTCCAGTGGCTTTGCAGTCTTCTCACTAAAATACGGGTTTCTCTCACTTCTCCTCCGGTATTGTGGTGTGACAACATTGGGGCTACCTATCTGGCCCATAATCCGGTCTTTCATGCGCGCACCAAGCACATTGAAATTGATTTTCATCATGTTCGCGAGCTTATTGCTGCCAAGCGCCTCATCGTCTCCTTCCTTAGCTCTCACGATCAGGTTGCAGATTTGCTCACTAAACCTCTACCACGACCGCGTTTTGATATGCTAAAGGCCAATCTCCGTGTCCACTCTCTTCCCACGGGATTGCGGGGGCGTGTTGAAGATAATCTAGATAAATAATAATTTATCTTTTATTTACTTGTTGGCCAAGAGTGTTGGGCTATATAAACACTTGTGTACCATTCGTTATGATCAATGAAACCCATACAGTTTATTTCATAATAATGTCGGTTCATATTTAGGTATGCATAACACCTTCTCTCGTAATCACGTGGCATTAGCCTCCATGTCGTACTAAACGTATACACTACACGAAAAATATTTCCTTGGGCACATCAATCTTCTCCTTCGTTGCCATTGAGCCGAATATACCTCAAGTCTGAGAATTACAAAATTGGTATGCTCATTATTTATTAAGAATAAAAATCTACTCCAATCGTATGCATCAATTTTCACCTTTTCCTACCTTTACATGGTCGACAACAACGCAAAGCTATCCGTCAGATTAAGATTGACAACAAGGCAACATCTTTGCACCCAATCCAAAGCACTGACTACTACGAAAGAGCAGTGTAAAGGCCCACAACATAGACAAGGTGAAAATGGTCATAGGCCGCTCAGCACGTGCACATCTCGTGATCAAATGCATACGTAAGACTTACTTAAAGCAGATCTCATCATACAAAAGAGCCGAAGTTTAAAATAAAACATTGATCAGTATGCACAGAAAACGAAACAAGCATTCAATTACAGAACTAATCAGGCTCAGAACTTAAAGGATGGAACAGAAAACATAAAATCAGAAATCAACCATTCCGCGAATACTACGGGTACTTGCCGCGACCTGCACGTCAAATTCTTAGAATCCATATCTTCTGATACAAATGTATCTACAACTTCAAATAAACAAAACGACAATCCAAAATATACCATAATAATTCCTAATAAGACTACATACTCCAACTTCATTAAAATAAAAGAAATACAACTGATTTACTACCTAGTATCTCAAAGAAAGTAAATTGAAGGACCTAAATGTCAGAGCATTAAATGCGGGTGCGCAACCCCAAGAAATAAAATAAAATACAATTGACATAAGAGAAAAAAGTAACAACCTAAACATTTATAAATGCTAGGTGACATATCATCCGTCTTCTACGAGTATTCTCATGTCTCATTGACCTCAACAAAACCTTATCTAAAAATATTAAGTAAGGAATGAGCACGACTAATAAATAATATATAATTAAAAGGAAACTATGGTAGTAATATACCCATACTTTCAATTTAGATATTATTAATTATCATTCTAAAATGTACATATGAATAATAGGAATAGGGAATTGGACATGACATTCTTCAATGCATCTTAAGATACTAATACATACTTATTTACCGTGTCATGATAAAAAAAATGCTTTATTATTCATAATAATAAGGTTAAATAAAAAAATATACAGTGTATGACCCATTGTCGATTAGGTTTAGTATGAGACCAAACTAATGAGGAAGGTGAGGCACCACCTTCACGTATAAAAGGCAAGAAAGGCCAAGCTTCTCATTACACCAATCTTTAAGAGATCTAAAGTTCATTAGAACCAAGATGACTCTGACAATTAAAGCAAGAGAGAGAGAGTAGGAAAAGAAAAGTCGACCTAGCGGTCAAACTTTTCCGATAGCAATCATATGTGGATTTTGATGGTCGTTCATGTGTATCACCGCTAGAATCCGGACGCTTTGACGGCTTTGTCATCGATCGGAGTTAAAGCGGCGATCTTAAAGATCATTATGGTAATTGTCTTTGTCTTTTATTTTACGTGTTGTATTGTTTTTCAAAGCCGATTCTGGGGTCATATGAAATCAATTTTTGAATTTCCGCTAAGCAGCTCAGTTTGATTTCATTACAGTTGCACCATGCCTTCCAAATGAACCAACGAAGATACATTGTCTCTCTACACGTATCTTTTTCCACCTTTGTGATGAGAAATTCAAACACATCTGCAACAGAATGCAGGGCCAATCTCTCCCAGCTTTTACTAACATATTACTTAGCCCAAACATTTTTGGCAATATGATACTCAAATAGACAATGAAAGATTGTCTCATCACATTCTCCACAAAGAGAACACAAAGAAATTCTCACTCCTCTTTCGGCTAAATTGGATGATGTTGGTAAACAATTATGAGATGCCCTCCAAAGGAAATGCATCACGTACTCTTGGTTGAATGGATATGGCCGGTGGCGGAGCCATAATTTTTTTTAACGGGGTCCGTTATTATTTTTGAATGTAATTTTTTTTTAACGGGTCCGAAATATTTTTCTATAGGTAAAACATAGAGTTTACTTATTTTTATCGGTGGCCGCGGACCCCAATTACTATCACCTGCATCCGCCCTGGATATGGCCCACAACTTATTCAAAAAAGTACTCACTCTTGGTTGAATGGATAGAGGGCCCACAACTTATTTCAAAAAGTACTCATATCTAGCGAGGAGTATTATGCACGTACGGTCAGGCCGTCGTAGTTGTCTGGTCCGCATAGCAAATGTATCCAAACTTGACCGTGTGTGTGCCTGTTAAGGAAGGCAACTGTAAAGCGCATCAACTGCTAATCTTGGTGGTAGAGAAATCTGAAAAATGTTATCCACTTCATGTGAGATAAATAATGATTTAATAAGGTCTTCATTCATTTTCAAAAGAAAAGTTAAGGTCTTCATTCCAAGCTCTTTGACCCGGGATGAGAAGGTCACATACTATGTTGTTCAAAGGGAGATCACTATGTGTCAATAAACAGGCATTGGATTGGTTAAGGACAAAATCCACAAATCGTGAAAAGTAAGAATATCATAGTTGTCACCAATGTGCCAACGAAGGTCGTGAAGAACAAGATCATTAACTTGCCATAATGTTACGACATAGATAGGATGCATTTGATCCCGTTGAGGCCTACTAGATATTAACATTAAAACATATTTTGCTTTTGAGAGTCGTATGCTTAACGATTAAGGTTGATACAAAATCCTCCAAGCTTGTATAGCTAGTGTGGCAATATTCAAAGATCTTGATAAGTCTGCTTGAGGTTCAATGAGAGTAATCGAACTCTGCTGAACTCATGTGCCGGATTTTCTGTGTACACTTTATGTATTTATAAAGAGACATATTAATTGTAGTACATATAAACAATTAATATGTCAAACTCTATTCATAGACATAGCTTTTACTCTAGTTCACTTTATGTCATAGACATTTATTATGTAAGAGACTAAAAAGCATCTAGCCTCGTTTATAGCTTTTACTTTTTCTATGAAAGGTCACTATCTTGTCTAGGACCTTTCAAACTCCTCAATTGTATCTACATATACTCCACATTATCAATGAATAAAAGTTAAGTTGAAGTTTACTCTTGTGTTAACACATTCTCAAACTCTCTTCATGGTATCGGAGCCATTTGTGTTCTAATTTTTTTTTCCGCTGCAAAACTCATATTTCTGAAGAATGTCTTCCACATCCGACATTACTTCAACCTCAAGAGACTTCTCAAGTGACCTCGGTGGACCGGGAATCGACAACTCCTCTTCTTATACTAACCATAGACTTGATGGTAACAACTATCTGTTATGGTCAAGGTCTATGAAAATGTACATTTCTGGACAAAGTAAGATGGGATACTTGTCTGGAACAAAACCTGCACCTGCTGAAACTGACCCCGGTTTTGAAGCATGGGACACAACAAATAATCAACTCATGACCATCCTCACGAGGTCAATGACAAAAGAGATAAGTGAAAACTTTATGATGTATGATATCGCCAAAGAAATGCAGGATAATGCCAGAGATCCAGTACTCAAGAAGGATAATACATCCGAGGTATATGAACTAAGCTCAGATTCAAACTTGCGAGGCAAGGGATATGTCTCAGTAACTCAATATTTCAATCAACTATCTAAGGCTTGGCAACACTTAGATATGTTAGAAACTCACTCATGGAATGATGTCAAGGATCTTTGCTCTTTATAAAGACATCATAGAAAAGAAGAGAGTATTCAGGTTCCTCATTTGGATGAATCCTACTCTTGATGATGTTAGAGGAAGAATTCTTGCCACCAAACCTCTTCCAAATCTCAAATCCATGTTTCTTTGAGGTCAAGCATGAAGAAAGTAGGAGAAAAGTCATGCTTCAGAAATCCACTACCGACAACCCCATCAAGGTCTTTGCCCTCAGCCGTCGGGGAAAGCGGGCCGAGGTTTTGAGACATACAAAGCCTACCGAGAAAGCGGAAAAGCGTTTCGTGATCATTGCAAACGCACAAATCACACCAAGGACAAGCTGCTTTGGAAGCTCCATGGAAAGCCTAACTCCTCAAAAATCTCAAAACCTATCGAGGAAAGTCAAGGCGAGACACATCGGTGAGGAGAGAATGACAACCCGGATGAATGCTCGATTTCTTTTGCATTCAAAGCCTTCTGAATCAACAAAAGGAAGGTAGTCACTCTCATGATGTTGCTACTCATACTCATCTGAGTAAATTCTACTCTTCCCTTAGCAATGAAACATGGATTGTTGATTAGGGCATCCTCCCATATGAGTAGTAATAAAAACCTTATAACCAACTATATGCCTTGTCACCAAATTCATAACATTAAAAGCTTGATGGATCTATCTCTCGTGCAAAAGGTGTTGGAAATGTTAAACTCACTAATAAGATATGCCTACAGGATGTCCTATTTGTTCCAAACTTAGATGCAATCTTATATCTCATCATTAGACTCACTAAAGATTTGAATTGAATTTGTTGTTTTTAAGGAAAATCGGTGCACATTCCAGGATCCTACTTCACAGAAGTGATTGGGAAGGCTAAACCTTATTTGGATTGTTTTCGGTCAACCTCTTTGAAGACATGTAAGATCAAGACTGACCGCGCCAGCGACTGCTCCAGCACTTTAGACAATATCATGTTATGGCATTATAGATTAGGACATCCAAGTTTTGGTTACTTAAAATCTTTAACTCTGAATTGTTTAAAGGATGTAATCTGAATGACCTTCAATGTGATATTTGTCAATTTGCTAAACTTACAAAACTGTATGCTAAGTTACCTCATTTGCATTCCTCACCCTTCACCTTAATACACAAGTGATGTGTGGGGACCTCTAGGTGAAAAGTATAACAGGAAAAGGTGGTTTGTCACCTTTATTGATGATCATACCAGGAACACTTGGGTTTTTTTTTAATGAAAGACAAATCGAAGTTGGCCCTATCTTTCAAGAATTTTATCATATGGTCTCCACTCAATTTGATACTAAGATCAAGATCTTAAAGACCGATAATGCTCTAGAATACTATGAGTCTAATCTCGATGACCTTCTTGTGAGATAGAGGAATTGTTCATATCAGTAGTTGTGTGGAAACACCTCGTGAGAATGGGGTTCTTTGAGAGAAAAAACGAGCACCCACCGGAAATGGCCAGATCAATCATGTTCACCACACATGTTCCTAAATATATGTGGGGTGAAGCTATCTCTGATCGCAACTTACTTACTCAACAGACTTCCCAAAGAGAGTGTTAGGTTTCAAAACTCCACTCCAAACCCTACCGACCACACACTCTCGCCATCATCTTGTTTCCCGGTTGCCTCCAAAGATCTTTGGTTGTCTGTGTTTGTGTATATCCATGCTCAACACGAAGTAAACTTGATCCTAAAGCTCACAAGTGCATTTTCCTAGGTTATGCAAAGGATGTAAAAGGTTACAAGTGTTATTCCCTATTGAAAAGAAATTTTACAATTCTATGGATGTAAAATTCTTTTGAAAGGACCCTTATTACAAGCAAACCTCTTGAGCCATTCACTCGATGGAAACACGATTGAAATTGACCTAAACCCTTCCCTCGGCAAACTCTTAACCTCAAAGAACTCCATCGATCCTCACAGATCGAACTTCATACCTCTGCGACCTCTACTGACCTAATACTCCTCAAAGAACCTCCTCGAACAAGAGTTCATCGACCCAGAGCCTGCTTTGCTCCCGAGCTCATCGACACTCAAAGAATCTCTGAGATCCTCAAGACTGGCGACATTGATGATAGGCCTATTGCTCTTAGGAAGGAAAGAGATCATGTATCGATCACTCTATTCATTCTTATTTATCTTATGATAAGTTATCTCCGCCTTTGCCATGTTTTCACAGGACTGGACTCTCACTCTATTCCTAAAAATATTCGTGAGGCCCTTCAAAATGATAAATGGAAGGTCTTTGTTAAAAGCAGAGATGACAACATACGGATAATCATACTTGGGATTTGACACCTCTCCCACAGGGCAAGAAGACGATCGATTGCAGATGGTTATTCACTATAAAATACAATCTCGATGGCACTATTGACAAGTACAAAGCCGATTGGTAGCGTGGGATTCACTCAAACTTATGGCATTGACTATAAGGAAACTTTTGCACCAAAGTGGCAAAACTCAACACCTTGTCAGGGTTCTCGATCTCTCTAATTGTCCAACTTGGTGGCCTCTTCACCAATTGGACATCAAAATGCTTTTCTAAATGGGGACCTCCGAGGAGGTTTATATGAATGTACTCTCTGGTTTTATCAATCCTCATACTCAAGGCAAGGTGTGCAAACCGAGGAAATCTCTATATGGCTCAAGCAATCACCAAGGGCATGGTTTGGAAAATTAACAAGCTGTGGTCAAAGCTGCTGGATATCACCAATGCAATTCGATCACACTATGTTCATCAAGACAACCAACGAGAAGAGGTCTATTATTATTGTCATGTGGATGATATCATCCTCACCTGGAGATGACTCTCCGAGATCCAACATTTGAAGACTCACTTTGGCAAAGGTGTTTCAGGTGAAAGACTTGGGTTTTCTCAAATATTTTCTTGGCATGGAAGTAGCAAGAAACAACAAAGGCATTTCTGTATCCCAAAGGAAATATGTCTTTGGATCTCTTTGAAGAAGCGGCATCTTTGGGGTGCAAACTCGCTATATCCCCTGTAGACCCAGGTCATACCGCTACATGGTGACACCGCTTTGTCAGGAAAGAACAATATCAAAGGCTTGTAGGAAACTCATCTACCTCTCCCATACAAGACCCGATATTGCATATAGTGTCGATCCTGGTTAGTCGGTTCATGCATTGCCCTCTTGAGCAACATTGGGATGCGATAAATAGAATCTTGAGGTATTTGAAGTCTACTCTGGCCAAGGGTTACACTTCACCAAGTCTGGCCGATAGATCCATCAAGCGTCTACACCGATGTCTTTGATGAAATTTGGATGCCACGTAGATAGATAAGGTCGACCACAAAGCATTGTTCTATGTATGGGGCAATCTTGTTACTGGAGGAGCAAGAAACAACCTCGTGTGTCAGAAGCGATCTTGAAAGTGAACTCAGGGCACTTGTCTTAGGCATTTGTGAAGCTCTTTGGCTCAAAAGAGTACTTCATCGAACTTCAGTGACCTCTTGAAGAACCTATCACACTCTGCTTTGTGATAATCACTCAAAGACTATGCATGGCAGAGGATCCAGTCCATCATGACAAAACAAAACATGTGGACATTGTGAGACACTTCCTAAAGGAAAAGATTGATGCCAAGATTATCCGGCTCCAGTATGTTTCCTCGTGAGACCAAAATGCGAGATATTCTCACCAAAGCTATTCCACCTCTCATGTTCATTGAGACTAAGTAGCAAACCATTTGCATCAACATATCTGACCCGATTTGAGGGGGTGTGGCAATATTCAAAGACATCTTGATAAGTCTCTTGAGGTTCAGCAGAGTAATCTTGAACTCTTGAACTCATGTGCCGGATTTTTGTGGTACACTTTATGTATTTATAAAGAGACATATTAATTGTAGTACATATAAACAATTAATATGTCAAACTCTATTCATAGACATAGCTTTTACTCTAGTTCACTTTATGTCATAGACATTTATTATGTAAGAGACTAAAAAGCATCTAGCCTCGTTTATAGCTTTTACTTTTTCTATGAAAGGTCACTATCTTGTCTAGGACCTTTCAAACTCCTCAATTGTATCTACATATACTCCACATTATCAATGAATAAAAGTTAAGTTGAAGTTTACTCTTGTGTTAACACATTCTCAAACTCTCTTCAGCTAGTATTGCCATATAAAAACATCCCAGGTCTCTAAACACCAGTCTTCTGCTTTTCTTCGGGTGACAACATTTTCCCTAGGCTTTCCAATGATTTTTTTGCTCCCGTCTAATGGTAATTGAATCAAGGCAAAAAAGGTAGAAAAAGTATGAATGTGGGAAAGATTTTGGGGGACGATTTAGAGGCGAGTCCGAGATTTTCCAAGTTGCATACGTATCCAAAACTGTGTTGGAATCAAGTCTACCGTGGTACTTATAAAGCGTTTATATAGGGAACACTTATGCCCTAGGCTGCATTGGCCGTGTCCATTATATATGGACTCTTTTTCCATATCCTTCAAGTATTATTAAACCGTATCTATCCATTGATTTTAGGAGATAATCACGTTATTCAAATATTAGACTTAAATTATAAAGATCATAGCCTTAATGGATTAGGATTATTTTCATAATTATCACGATAAGCGCGATACTTATCATCATACGCTCTAGCCGACTGCGGCGGCGGCGAGATCGAGGTCAAGGTGATCGAGCCGCCTAGGTCGGCCTCTATTCCGTCCCGACCGACTTGCGGTGGATCGAGGAACGACCGACCCGCCTTCCGCTGGGGGGTGAAGATCGGCCTTTAGGCCTACCACAGAGGCTCATGGCCCTTAGTACTGGGAATCTTGGGTCGGTTTTCATTGATGTTTGGGTATTGCAAGAATGACACGTACCGTGGTTAAATTTGTTCTTGTCATCCACGTTGTTGTGTTTGTGTTTGAATTGTTTGAATATAATACAATTGTTATAAACACAGACAGGAATATGCAGTTTAAGAAAGAAATAAATATAGATAGCAATGCAAACGTAAAGAATGACGGAATTGATAAACACAGAAACAAGAAGAACACAGTAATTTAACGTGGTTTCCGGCGTTGTGCCGACTACTCCACGGACAGAAAAGGAGATATTTTATTATGCACAGAATTACAAGGTTTCCACAAGTGTGTGGACAACACTCTTGAAAGACACACATTGCATTGATTACAACATTGGTATTTATAGACACAAGTCACAAACCCTAACCGCCATAGATCTTTGTCGGAACTACCATAAATACCCCAGATGTGGACCAAACTCAATTTGTTATCACTGCAGACGAAACTCAGTTCAAAAACTGACTTCCTAGACTTGTAATCAGTTGCTCAGATGTAAAACTCAGCTATACTCAAGAAAACGCAAGCAGACTGTAAACCCGATCGCTAACTTCGTAAGAAACTCGATTGCGATTCATCAAACTGACTTTCACATAACTGAATATACTTAACTGAACTGACCATCAAACTCGGTCTCAGTTTTCCCAGATTAGTTCCACTAGATATTTCTCAGTTTAGAATCAAGTCACCAAAACTGACAACAATAAATCCAACAAAGTCGACAGAATTATATTTTTATGCTTCACATATGAGGAAATTGAATGGAAGTTCCACCGTGGTAATATATAGTGGAGGTGGAAATATCCTGTGGAATACAAAGCATGTATAAAATAAACGTTTTTTTTTTCCGTTTGTTATTAATTTTTGTATTTGTTTCATTTAATTTTTTTATAGAAAGATCTTCTTTATTAGTAGATCTCAACTGAGGGAATCAAAAAGTATAGAGCTGTATATTTGCAGTCCGTAATTACACTTATTGAAACAAAAAGTTCTAATCTATACACCATGCAAGGCGTATTTCATTGTTTTATTTTCGGTTCCTTCTATTTCATTGCATTTTTATTTAACTTGAGAGTTCTAAAGGCATCACACAGTTTACTAGCGGCATCAATTTACTCCCGACACCACAAAATATTACTTTCGACACCACGATAATATTTTTATTATATTGTTACTTCACACACCATAAAGGTAATAAGAAATCTATTTCTTACACCACAACTTTTTTTTAAAACTATTAAGTCCATAAGTTTACAAAAAATATCAACATAAACCCTACATTTATCAAGTTCTCCATTTCTCCATTAACACTTATCTTCTTCATCTCCACCATCTTCACCCACCTCCCACCACCCAAAATCCACCATTAACACCCACCACCAACAACCACCATTAACACCCGCCACCACAATCACCCTTCCTCCTCCTACAACCACCAAATCAAAACACCCACCAACACTCGCCGCCACCACCCACCACCCCACCACCTAAAAACCACCATTAACACCCACCACCAACAACCACCATTAACACCCGCCACCACATCCACCCTTCCTCCTCTTACCACCACCAAATCAAAACACCACTTGAATACCCACCACCCAAAACATTAATTTTCGGCATTCTCACCCACCTAAAACATCGAATTTCACCATCAATTTTCACAATTTCAAAATTAAAATCTGGGAGGAGGAGGAGCCGTGATTTGCAAATGGGAAATAGGGAGAAGCGGATAAGCAACGGGGAAGGGGGAGCTGCGATTTGGAGGAGGAAGGGAGTGGTTGAGAGATAAGGAAGAAGAAGAGTCGCTGCGATTTGGGGTGGCTAATTTGGGGGCTTGATTTACAACATGGAAGCTACGGTGGCTGAGGGAGGAGGAGGAAGAGGGAGTAGGATGAAAATGAATTAGGGCTTTTGGTTTGGAGAAGAATAGGGAAAATTATTGTTGTATTAATTATGAGTTAAAGTGTAATTGTTTTATTGTTATAATATTAATGTGATGTATGAAGTAAATTTTTGCAGTGTGTAATTGAAAAAAAATAATAATCAAGAAAAAGGAGGGTGCTGAAAGTAAAAACTGAAGTGTCGATAGAACCCTTTTAACTTGATCCCCGGACCGAAAGAAAAAGAGAAGATGCAGTATATCTTTACTTCTGAACGGCTTCCAGGTGTAGGTCACACTACCTAACCAAAATAAAGAGGATTCCCTCATGCTTAGGTGACCTGCTTTAACTACCCACTTCAAGCTTCTGTAATCAAATTCATTTCTTTATAATAAACCAGTCCTAAATTCTTTTTCTCCATTGGAAACAATCAAATCACACACATTCATTTAACTTACCCTTCAAAAATCCACCAATTTAACCCGAAAACTTCCAATGGCTAATCCGGGATCTGGAACGGCATCGGCAATGGCAATCTTAGTTGCCACCACCATGATATGGGGAACCGCCATGTCCCAATCTAATGGCACAGATTGTACAAATGTAATAATCAGCATGTCCCCATGCCTCAACTACATACAGGGGAAGAACTCCTCGACGTCCACCACCCCGGGGTCCGGATGTTGTACTCAGCTTCAAACTGTTGTCAACTCACAGCCACAATGCTTGTGTCAAGTCCTCAATGGTGGTGGCTCATCTCTGGGGCTAACTATAGACCAAACACAGGCACTAATGTTACCTCGAGCTTGCGGCGTTCAAACCCCACCAGCTAGTCAATGCAACAGTAAGCTCCATTCCTGAAACTTGTATGTATATCCCCAACTTGGAAATGGACTGTCATTACGCATCTCTAATTGCATGTTGTTTATGCAGGTACACTAACACCAGGCTCTTTGAGTACAGTTTCTTCTTCAGGTACATGGTTTTGATTAGCATCTCAAAACAAGAAGAATCATCATATAACTAAAACGAAACAATATTCTGAAAATCTATCCAGAATGTTTTCCTATGCTAAACTTTGTTTAAAATTATGTAGGTAGAGGATCTACAACCACTACATCTTCAGCAACCGGAAAACCCTCTGACGCAACTTCGATCAAGATCACGTCTCCCCTGTTTTTTTTCCTTGTATTCGTGGCGTCTTATGTTTCAACATCCTCATGAGCCCAGCACACACAACTCTACTCTGTCTCTTGATATATATTCAAGTATCAGGTGTTCTTTTCAAGGATAAGGTTTTGTCGTCACACTGCTTTCATGAATAAAATACTCAGCTTATAAATATTAATGTAGTAAACTGATGCACATACCATTGTTGCTTTTGAGCACCACCTTTCATAAAGAAAAAGATGCTCCATTTTTTTCTGAAAAAGAAAAAACTGGAAGGAAGACAGTCAGCAGCTGCATATGGAATGTATTTTTCTTCTCTTTTTTTTTTTCTGCGATAAATGGATTGTATTTCTCAACAAATCAATTTGCTAATAACATGTCTAATAATCATAACTGAATATGCATCATTTGAGCAGGACTGCCATGTACAGTGTGTTAACTGGGCTTTTATACAACAAACGATAAGACAACAAACATACAAAGCAGGGAACGAAAACAAAAAAGAATGATAATGGAATTGAAAATAAACCATTAAGTTAAGAAACATAAAGGATATCAAATCGAAATTTCCAAAGCAATACATCATGTCATGAAATAGAGAATTCTGATGCATGCCTGGTGCTGAGAGTGTCTTCTTCTAGCCTTTCCCCCTAAAGGGTATGTTGGGATATCACATCATCCTTCACATATGCTATAAAGTTTTGATTCCCATGAAACAAGAATCAAAGATTCCAGAGTCGCACATTAATGTGATCGAGACCTCATAAATTCCTCAAGCTTGTTCCAGACCTCAAGTGCCGCCGCTCTATCCTGATGACGTTTGTTCTTACTGATCTGCTCACAAAAGGAAATAGGAACAGCATAAGGTCAAGAATATAGCTTGTCAACTCATAAGGAAAGCAACCTATCAATGCCAAAACTGATGATAAACAGTAAATGGGAATTAGAGATACAACTCACAGAGATAATCTTGACATTCCATTGCTTCACGATTTTTGCTGATTCCACACTGTCGTCTTCAAACCGCATGTAAAAGCCAAGGACTGTAATCAAAATTGACATTATCAATTGCACAGACATCTGGATTTTGTTTTTACCAAAAGAGTGGTAGAAAATGACTATCAGAAGCTTAGCAAAGCTACCCTCCCAAAATAATGAGCTTAACAATCTGCAGCAAAATATACGTTTATAAGCTCAACAATCTGAAATCCACCCCCCCGCCCCCCTGCCCCCCTGCCCCTGGAACATCTATAATAATAAACAAATCTGGAAAAATTTAGCAAGCCAATATTTCCCACGAGAATCCCACATGAAGTTGAAAAAAGTATAACTGAGAACTAACTTTTATTAAAGATCTCAATATGATCCTTGAACGGCCAATCTTTAAATTGCCACTCCTTCCCCAACACGAATACTGCCACAACTCGATCCCAATCATCAGCTTTCATGGCTGACGGCTTATCCCTGACCTCATAAGCAGTCACAACCCTATCCCTACTGAACTTCTTCTGTACGGTCACACAATCAGGCTTCACCCCATTCATCTGCTTGGCCTTCACATCTGTAGGGATAAAAACCCCATCTTCTAAAAATTCTTTAACGTTATAAATGGTAATCAATGTAGAAGACGCACTGGGCACCAAAATTATAGGCACTCCTTCACCGACTTTACTCCCTTTCAAATGCAATTTCGTCTTGGGACCATCAAATCCCAACCCTAATTCCTCTCCACCTCTCTCTATCCTGTTCTTGGCCACCAAGTTATCCTTCCTTTGCAACGCATCCGACCTTTGCCTATCCTCATCTGCCCGTGTTGCTGCCGTCAAAATGCCATAAAAATCGCGATTCTTGCAGATTAATAATTGATCTCTATCCCTCAAAGGCCTTTCCGTCGACTTTATCCACTCCATAGGGTCAACCACAAACTCTACACTAACGGGATCATCGAAGTAAGGTTTCTCTTCAGCTTCGGGAGGAACCACGTTTAAGTCATTGCGGATGGGAGCAGCTGCGACAACAACTTTAGAAGTGAAATCAATGGAGTCAGAAGAAGAGATCTTTCCGGTGAGATAATCGAGTAGGGGTTTCCGGTCGGGAAGAGTGACGGCGGGGATGCGAAGGGAACGGGCATTCTGGATGTACTCAGTGTGGCGGAGGTGCTGGTTAGTGATGAAGTGAACTAGGGTTTCTAAGGTGTAGCGCGTGGACTGAACGTGCTTAGATCGGTAGGCAGTTTCGGCGGTGACCGGGAATGTATAATCAAAGCCGAAGCGGAAGTCGTCGCCGATTCGGGCAATTTTGTCGAGGTCGTTCCTGATGGTGTACTCCCGGAGAGCCGTTAGAGGATCCATTGTCGGAAAATTGCTGTCAATTTTCCCAAACAATTTCGTGATAGTAGCAACCCAAAAATCAGAGAGAGGATAATAACTTTAAAATAATAATTAACTCAAGACCAGGTGAGAGGGAGACTTTATTAACGATTTCTTTATGCCAAGGGGAATGTAGTAATGGCTAATGGGATAGCCTGGGATGAATCAGTTTTTTTTTCCCCCTATTTTAAGCCGGATTGGGGTAAGGTAGCGGTGGCCAAATAAAACCGGACCGGCAGTTAGAACCGAAACCGGCGGTTTGGATAACCCTACGGTTTGAAAAACCGGCGGTTCAGCGGTTAGGATGTTTGGGTAACCGGAACCAGACCGAAACCGGCGGTTCAGCCAGCCCGGCCGCAGCCGGAATCGGAACCGGCCGTTCAACGGCCACAATACCAACGGCTATTTTTTTTTTTTCAAACACTCTAAAAAAAATCCTATAAATACTACCTCATTCCATTTCCAATTTCTTACACCACTCACCTCTCATTTCTTACCTTTTCTTCCCTCAAAAAAAAAAAAAATCTTACATCTTCGACTCATTTATTTGATTATCAAGTTTGTTTAGTTGTTAAAAACAACAATCAAATTTACTTTACGATACCGATTTTTGAAAAAACAACATAATTTACCGGTACAAGCGTTGAACATATGAGAAAAACAACACAATATATCTCATGTAATATTTAATAAAACAACATTTTTAATCAACTTATACTTAAAACCGACTAGAAAAACTATAAAAACTATAAAATACTACAAAAACCTGTAATAAAAAAAACTATAAAAAAAACCTATAAAAAAACTATGAAAGACTTAAAAAAACAAAAAGAACTACGTTCATTTGATTTTATATCTTAAATCATCCGACAAGATTACATATAAAAGATACGTAAAGAACCGAATTTCCGGTACAAGCATTGAAAAAATAACATAATTTTTAAAAATAACATAATTTACATATATAAAAAATAACACAGTATTAATATTATATTTAAAACCGAATAAAAAACTATTTATAAATAAATATATATTACATTCTCTTTGCTAATTGTAGTGAAAAGAATAGTAATTTGTTATTGTAGTGAAAAAAATAAGTATAATATGAAATCGTAAAAAAATATTATTAATTTTTAAAACCGTGATTTGAACCGGAAGGAAACCGTGTGAACCGTGGACCGTATTGAACCGTCAACTGCCGGTTTTTAACCGTCAACCGTCGATTTACAAACCGGCGGTTCACTTGAACCGTCGGTACACAAACCGGCACTAACCGGAAAAAAAAAACCGGCGGTTCCGGTTAAGGTTCGGTTCGGTTACAGCATTTGGCCACCACTAGGGTAAGGTAAGGGTGGTTCTATTAGGGCACTCCCAGCAGATGCCCCAAATTTTATCCCTAAAATAATATAAAATAATACATATCTCTATTTTACAACATCTCAATTCAAAAACCCCCACAACAACATCTCTATCATTATCCCTATAACATTTCAAATAATATTAAATAATACATATTCTACCTCACAACCCTATTTTTACACATTAAATATTTATTATTTCACTCCAGCAGCATCACTATCCATATCCCTATAATTTTTAATAAATAAATATGTTTAGGGCATGAATAGTGCATTCCCACAAGTAGGGATGCACTGTTCATATCCCTAAAAATAAATAGGGATAGGGCCTCTTTAATGGAGGTTTATTTTAAAGTAAACTCTATTTTTATCTTCATTTTAGGGATAGACACCATATAGAACCTTCTTTGGGAGTGCCTTAAGACTCCCTATTTTCACTACCGGCGCCCTATTACTCACGGCACCACAAAAACTTACTTTTGGCACCACATGAATATTTTTATTATTTTCTTACTTCACACACCACAAAAATAATAACAAATTACTTTTTACACTAAATTTTTTTAAAAACTTTTAAGTCCATACATTTTCAAAAAATATCAAAATAAACCACCCATTTCTCCATTACACATATCTTCTTATCTCCACCATCTTCACCCACCTCTCACCACCCAAAGACCACCATTAACGCCCACTACCATAGCCACCTTTGCTCCTCCTACAATCACCAAATCAAAACACCCACCATTAACACCCGCCACCACCTCCTACTAAAACCACCAAATCAAAACACTCACCAACACCCACCACACAAAACATCAATTTTCGCCATTTTCACCATCAAAAACATCAATTTTCGTCATTTTCACCACCCAAAACATCAATTTTCGCCATTTCAAAAAAATATATATATTTCTGGGAGGTTGGATACCTGCGATTTGCAGCGGGGAAGCCGGTGGAGCTTCGATTTGGAGGAGGAAATGAGTGGTTGAGGAAGGAGGAAGAAGTAGAAGAGGATGAAGAAGCCGCGATTTTTTTTCTTCTGAAAATGGGATGGCTAATTTGGAGTGGACATGGAAGGAGGAGGAAGAAGAAGGGGATGCGGCTGAAGAAGAAGAAGAAGAAGAAGAGGAGGAGGAAGAAGAAGGGCTATTTCTAGCCGCATTTTTTTTTTCTTTCTGAAAAATGGGTGGTTGATTTGGGGTGGTTTATTTGCAACATGGAAGGAGGAGGAAGAAGGGGCGGTGGCTGAGGGAGGAGGAGGAAGGGGGTGGCGGCTGGAAGAGGGAGGAGGGTGAAGATGAATGAGGGTTTTGGTTTGGTTTGGATAAGAAAATAGAAAATTATTTTTGTATTAAAAAAAGTATGTTTTAATATTTTAAAAAGTTTAGGGACTAGAGTGTAGTAATGTTGTTTTTGTTTTTTATACGTGGTGCAAGAAGTAGAAATGTGGTGTGCAAAAGTAAAAAAAAAAATCAAATAAGGTGCGGGAAACTTTATATTTATGTTTTATTCTCGATTAGTAAAATCAAATCATGACTGGTTACCTTTTTGAGAAACGTTCTCAAATTTGGTTAAGAAATTTTAATCCTTTGAAAATAAGCAATGACACGAGCAATCCCGCTATAGTAGTTAGAGACAAGGTGACTACATATTTGATGCAGTACTCCAAAGCTTTAATTATTAATGAAAGCGCAAGCTCATGATATGATTAAATCATTTGAAATAAGTTTTAACAAATTAATCATATATTCGATACGATCCAAAATGATCATTCTGTCATACGATGACAATTAATTCAGACGTTGGATAAGAATAACCACATCTAATTTTGGAAAGTTTGTTTTTAAAATTATAAGATTTAAGTATCGACTTAATTCTATCATTGCTTAAAGGTTAATTAAATAGTCAATGTTTTGAATACGATTCAAAAGGTTAAATAAACTATTTAATAAACTTTAGATTTTCTTTATGAAAGGAAATTAAAGACATAGCTCTTGTGATCTTTCTTAAGTCTTATGAAGACTACACTAAGAAATATTTACAAGTGCTTGAAGGATTTAAAAGGAAGTTAGGGCGTGTGCTTAAATAGAGAACTTATTGAAGTCTCTATTATAGGCAAGTGAGTTGAGATAAATTTGTCTAAGTTCAAAGTCGACTCTAAGATATATGATATCTTACGAGTGTGATTAAATTAGAAAGATTAAATGCAGATATGGAAGGTGAAGCAAGCGTTGTGACACTACCATACTACTGATCTAGTAAACTGATAAGGAACTAAATAAATGTTATTGTGTTCGGTTCTTATGAAGAACATACTTTCGAGTTATTTGTTTGGATTTAGTAGACATATTCAATCAGTAAAGAATAAATGTTATTCCGATAAAGTTGGAAGGTCACTGAATCTAACATACTAGATTGATGTCACTATATAGTTGATATATGTTATGAGATCTCAACTAAATATTTGTATGGCTCTTATCCTTAATATTTGTGGTTGTTCTAGACATAGTCTCTCTGGAGCGGAAGCGTGTAATTAAATGTCATTATGATGATGTTGAACCATATGATTATGAATCATGTGGGTAATACGTATCTTATCTAAAGATGACTAAAATACCCTTTTATGAAAAGGTAATAAAATCTAGAAAAATTGTCTAAAGCCTAAACATACCGATGTTTGTTGGCTTATGACAATTAATGCAACAAATAATTGTTTGTTAATCTCTATGACTATTTTTAGAAATAGTTGAATGTACTTATTGAAGTACAACAATTCGGAAAGACCGAAAAGTTCGAGCTAGTACGAATATGAGATTGACGAGCTACTTAGGAATTAATATTCAATTGGATTGAAGTAATTAATACCTGAAGGGTGTTTCAGAAGTTGTCTGAAAAGGAATAAGATTCTCCCTTGAAGGATACCATTTTTGGGATACACAATTGGAGTGTGTTCTCGAAATGAAAACAACACTTTATATGATAAAGGTGTGACGCAAGCCATGCGAAGTATCCCTTAACCGTTTTGGGATAGTGCCCTTATACTTAACCAAGTTCCAAAGAAAGAAGGTTGAATAAATTCCATATTAGATATGGAAGGGGATAATGTCGAATCTATCTTAACCGATGATTTGAAGTTTTCACAGGAAAAGTCAGAAAGGCTTGGAGCCTAGTACGACATATACAACTTTGTGGAATATCTTAGAAAGTACGCTAGAAATTATTTACTCGTCCGCGGAGCAAAAGGTGTTTGTCTCCAAACATGCTGTCTTCTAGAGGAAGTGTTTCTTCCAAAAGAAACAGTGGGAGTAAATTAGATCTCAAAAGAGATTGAGAACCACAAAGATATATTCAACCATAGGAACGTGAGTAGACGCCACATAGCGATGAGGTGTATAACACTGCTCAGTGCACACAAAAGTTCTGTAAGTCTATGGATAACCTCAAGCCCAAAAGGGCTGCTGGTATGTTCATCTTGATGAATGAATATCTCAAGACTTATGAATGAATGTTTGAAAGGCAAGATTGAGAGATATGGCCAGGAGCCATAATATCTGATTTAGATTCCATTAGTGACAACCAGGTTATGAACCTAGTCTGTCTTACCTAGAGGGAATGTCCCTGTAAGGCTGAGCCCAGTTCTATTCAGACTATGCTTGTTGTAACTTCATATCATGGCTATATGATAGTGTTGAAGACGTTGGGTAGAAAGCTCGATGTTCATAGACGATGACATGATATGTGAGCCCACGAGATCCATTTATAGACTCAAATAAGTTTCTCTAGACGATTTCTTTGTTTAACAATCAAAGAAGTTTGATTTAGTCAAAAGAAGGATATGCCCATGTGCAAGATGGATAGTGGGAGTGTGTTACGATTTTTGAGTAAGGTATTAAATATCTCTCTCAGGAATTGCCACCCCATGTCACAGTCAATTAGTGTTTGGTAATTCAAGGTCTTTACGAAAGCACTTGGATTGGCAGTTCTTTTTTTAGAAATAAGAATATATAGTGATAGATTTAACTGCTGTTAGATTATAGTTGACCTATATAGATGTGATGCTAAAAGAAGTTTAGCATAGATCGCGACAGGGGATACTGCTAGCCGGTGTTTGATATATGTCAACCAGATAATATATTTCACTCCATTTTTATTCCATTTTCAAGAGCTATAATGAAAGTTTGCATAAAAAATAATAAATATCATAGTAATATAATATGATTTCAAAAAATATTTAGATTTCATAAATTTCCAATAAAAAGAATTAATTTATTTACCTGTGGTTTTCTCGTTTTATTTTGTACAGATACACCGTGATGAAATCCTAAAGTCATAACGTTAAACTCGGCAAAAAGAATTTACAAAATCAAAATCTTATCATTTCCCTGGACAAGATCGAATATTATCCGACATTATTTGACAAGACCCGGCGCAGACCGGGTATATACCGGTCTACGCCGGAGTGCATCAAGATTTGGGGAATATTTGGGCATTTAAGATGCATTAAATGAGTCTGACAACCCCTCCACATGCCAAGATTCCGGCGCAGACCGGAGGGATGCCGGCGTACGCCGTAAAGGACCCCACTCAGAATTATTTTCTCTACTATTTACGATCAGAGACGGTTCCTATATATATGTATACTACCAAAGGAGGAAAAGAAGAATCTATCTTGAAGACAAAAGAAAAAAAAGGCTTATATAGCCAAAATTATTAATATCACTCATAATTACCTTTATCATATTATAATAGTTTATAAGTATATGTTAGGCGGTCGAATACAACTCAGTTGATAAACACCAGATATAAAAGCAATCAGCTTTATGCTAACTCAACGATTGTATTGGTAACTTTCTAATTTTTATTTTTTTATTATTAATCTGATTATTATGAATGCTAATTTGAATATTTTAGTATTTGTAATAATGAGTAGCTAAACTTATAACTAGCCAGGGCAATGTAATTGAATTATTTTGGTCGCTTTTTGTTGAACGGATGATGATTATGTAATGTAAATTTTAACTTCGGTTGTGTTGAATCTTTTTCTACTTAAATTGATTGTTAGCTCGTATTGGAGTAATTAACCAATATTGGCACACACACACTTAATTGATACCGAACGGAGATTTTAGGTGTGAGAACGAGGTAGAAAAACCGGAAGGTAAAATTGGCCGTCTGACGGAATCCTATTTCTTATCCGGGAAAGATTAATTGTACTCAAGAGCTTATCATGTCAAATCATTAGGTTTAGGGCTCTTAAACCAAGGAGGAGGCATAGAACAATTTCGAACACTCGTATGAGGGGAAATTGTTGAAATACAGAGTGCACCATTTCACACAATTGAATACCCTTAATAGGCCGAATTAATCACATCCTTAAAGCTAAATGGGACTGTAGTTCAATGAAATTGTCTTGGCTAGTACCTTTATTATTAATTGTTAATTTTATTAGTAAGTAAACTATCACTTTTATGATAAAACTGCGACTTAGATCAAGATAATAATAACTAATTAGTGTTTAACCACACTTTGAATTATATCGTGTTCCCTGAGGAGACGACCTTGATTCACCAGACTAGACTACAATTTGACCCGGTACACTGCCGGTTAGATTGGACCCCAGTTTTAGCCTATCAGTGTTCTCAAGATCTATCTATGTTAGGACATTAGTCCTAAAGATAAGGTGAAAGATGATGCTTATAGAAGGTTTCCTTTGCTACTGTGATATGAACCATCATAAAGGTAATGCCGGATGTTCATAGTCCATGAATGGTCATGAGCAAGTATGAAAGTAAATCTGGTGAATGTCGAGAATATCCTTAAACAAGTTAAGGATGAGTTCCTAGTTTATTGAAACTTGGAAATAAATAAATATAGTTATACAGACGTATATCTAAGTCTTATAAAGGCAAGTGGGAGCTACAGTCTGGGTTTGCAGTCACTCGGATTAAGTGATACAGTGAGCTGGAAATATTCTTGGCTATGGGTCACTGTAAATTCTACAATTAAGCCAAAACACAGTAGTGCCTTAGTGGCGCGCGTGAGGCGATACATGGATCTGAAGGTTCATTCCTCGAACCTTGTGTGGTTCTTCCACCTTTCTATATAGCGTACTGATGAAGTGGATTCATTGCTTAAAGCAAGGACCATGGTCTCGTCGAGAGATTCGTGTGTGTGTGTTGAGGCGGTTCCTTTGACTTGGTCATTTGGAACATGATATGAAGATAGTCCGAGTCCCCATGGATAGCGATCCGTTTACGGCTAGAAAAGTGGTTGCGAGTATTGCATGAGATTCTTGTGTTTCAACTTGGTCTTGTGTGCGAGTGATTGGTTTTAGGCCAAGTGGGAGATTGTTGGAATAGTGTCTTAAACCCAATCGGGTTGGACCAGATCCGACCGGGTCGGATCATTTCTACTATTTTTTATGTTTATACATATATTAAATGGCTTTTCTGTTGTCATATATTTGTTCTTTTAAAGAACCAATTGTGAATTGTTATATGATAATGTCCTTAGTATTAAACTGTGATAGAGAAACAATGATAGGCGATTATGGTTGATGAGATCTCTAATCACTTTAATAAGTTTGATGCTTAAATGTCTCTAGGCTGATGTACTATTAAACAGGGCATTGGTAGTATGAACAGGCTAGCACGTATTAGATGTCTTCTGTCTTTAAGGGCAGGGATAGATCTCGTCTATCGAAGTGTAGAGACACTTGGACTGTACGTGGACGTGTATTAGAGAATGTGTATGTTAGACTGACCCACTTACACGGTTAAGTGTCACACTATGTGGCGGTTGTGTAATTATCCTTAGGACCGGAGTCTACATGGCATCACGGTGTGGATTGTCATGCTTTGACACTATTGAGGTTTCCCCTAGCCACGGGGGCGATCATGCGGTAGTGATTGGGTATGATACTGAAGCATGTGGAGTATACATGTTTGGTCGTCTGGAAATCGCGTACGCTATCAGTAATGGTGAATATCCGAAAGGGTCTTCTTATAAGGAATGTCTTACTCTCGTGAATCTTTGCAAAGTGGAAGTAAATTAGTTACTTCGAGAGAGCATGATATCTAGATTATAAGATACGGTCGTTGATGTTTTGACACTGACGTACGACCGTATGGATATTATTACAGTGATAGGATTGTTATTTACACGGTAACTATTTCACATGAAAGGTAGTAGTCATTGCATTTGACTCTTCCGATTATTGGGGGTCACGGTGTGTTACTAGACGCTATCCCGTGATCGTTAGGTATGAAGGGAATTTTCGTAATTTGCACTTTGTGTCTACGGCCAACATATTCGGAAGCCTATCGGGTCACATACATATGAACATCTAGCCGGATTAAAATATGGTTATAGTTGATGACCAAATAAGGAAAGTTTATCTCACGACTATAAATGTTATAGTAGTAAATTATTATGATGGTATTTATTTATTATGAATAAATTAAATACAAGATATTAATTATATTGATTAATAAAAGAATATTCCGGATGCCAAATCTTTGGCTAAAGGTGGCGCAATTTGTGTGTGTATAAGATACACTTGGATTGTGCAATTTAATTAATGGTATTACCATATATTAATATTAGATATTAATATTTATAAATATATACATATATGCGTGGGTTTGCACATATGATGTGCATGTGCACACTTGTTTCCATATATATATATATATATATATATATATATATATATATATATATATATAAACATGTGTAAATTGATTTATGTTAATAAGATAAATATAGTCAATGTAAGATATTGACAAAATATTGGAAATATTTAATATAAGATATTGAATATTAAATGAGATAAATCAATCAATTATATTTTCCTTATTTTATTGGGAAAATGTTTTCTTCCTCTCCACTCTTGTCTGGGGCGCCACTTTCCCTATAAATAGGAAGTGGGTGTCAAGCTCTTTTGTACATCATAATTGCAAGAGCTAATAGTTCTTGTGTAAAATAGAAAGCGTCCTATAGAGAGTTGGAGAGATGGGAAAAAGGCCGGTCTAGCAATCGGAGTTTTCCAATAGCAATCCATGATGGGATTCCGGCGGGCTGTTCGTGTGGACTAGCGGTAGAGGCCGAACACTTGGGCGGCTCTATGCGAGAACTACTCTCCTTAGACGGTCAAAGCGTCGATCTTTTAGAACAAGCAAGGTAACCACCGTCTTTAGCTTATTTGTTTATTGCTTAAACGAAGTCGATCCTGGTTAAAAGGAAATAAATTTTAAATTCCGTTGAATTCCCGCGTAGATTTCCTAACAATGACGACATAGTCGACATCTAGTGGAGGCGGGTGACTTTTGTGAGGAAGAACACTCTAGAATATTAGAGAGCAGAATAGAGGTGCAGAGAAATTGAGAAACACAGCGAGAGAGTGTAGTAGGTTTATGTTTTTAGTATTTAGGGTTGTGGGTATTCATATCGGGATGAAATATGTTATATATATATATATATATATATATATATATATATATATATATATATATATATATATATATATTCGGTCGAGATCAGAACCCGACGATATTGAGTTTTATACCCGATCCCTTTCCTGCATTTTTAATTTGGGAAAAATCCGAAGTGCAGGTTGGGAAATATTCGGGATCACGGGTCGGGATTATCGGGAAATTTGCCACCCCTAGTGTAAAGGTAGGTAATTTTTCGGAATGGAATCCGAACTTAATAAAGTAACCGAACCTAATAAAATAACCGAACCGAAGCTTTCTTCTATACTTTTGCAGATGGTTCTCCAACATTACCCAAAACAAAACAAAAATGAGTAAACCCCTCACCGGCTCATCCTGCGATTTTCTTAGGGCAAGTCCAATGGTAAGGGTCAGAATCAAATTTTGACCCCTATAGGAAGGTATTAGCATCTCCAAAGAAAAAAATTAATAGATATCAAAATTGGATGTGGTATCAGGAGATGTATCATATTTGAACCCTTGGCTAATACCCTCCCCTTCACTACACGCGCAGGTGTAAGGAATTTGGCCAAAAAGGTGCTGCCAACCAAAGCCACATGGGCTTGTCCCCCCTTGTCCCCTCATTTGTTCTTTTTTTTTTGATTGGCTAAGTAAAAGAATGATACAACACATATATTTTTGTAACGGAAATACTTCATCCATTTTTTTTTATCTTTCATATTTCATAATTTACTCATTTTTTATTTATCTGTCATTGTACATTTCTAATGCATCATTTATTACTTTTTTCTCTTTTACCAATAAAATATTTTACATCTCCAATAAAAAGATACATTTCCAATACTAAAAACACATTCACCAACAAAGTATTTACATCTCCAATAAAAAAAATACATTTCCAACACTATATTTGAAACATATTAATTACTTTCTTAATCTATGTGAATCTTCTCTCTGCGACATATATAAAAAAACTGAGGGAGTATTATACAACGGCTAAATATTTTTACAAAATACTATAAATACCACATATCACACTCAATATATGCATATTTTTTTCTTCTCATATATTCTTCTTTTAAACCCAGATTCGATGGTTGAAAAATATATAACATCTTAAAAATTATTATTAAATAAAAAAATTTATTAGCTACAGCCTGCTGTAAATTAATATTCATTTCCACGTATCATAATGTGGACTTTATATACGATATGCATTGTATGTAATTTTTCAAAATAATTATAATTATATAAAAAAATTATTAAGTAGCACAATATAATATTTTATATTATTATCAAATCATCAAAATATTTAGTAAAAAAAAAACAAATTGATACTATGAATTTGACACCCCCATTGGAGATGAATATTTGATACTCAAGTGAATAATGTTCAAATCTATCAAAATTTGATTTTGATCCCTATAGCTTAGTACCATGGGTTGGACTTAGAAGCATGTTACAAGGAAAAATGAATCTAAAGACTTAATACAAGGTAATGATATTTGGGTGCAAGTTCACAAGCCCACAGTCTTGCCCTTCACTCTCGTACAAAAGGTATGTAATTGAATGTTCACTTTGTTCGTGACAAAGTTCTACTAGGAGATCTTGAAGTCCTTTATGTTCCCTTCGTTGAACAAGTAGGAGACGCACTTTCCAAGCCTCTTACTTAATCTTAGTTCACTTACTTCAGGGACAAATTAAATGTGGTTCAAACCAATTTAATTTGAGAGCCTCCGTCTTTTTATCATTTGTTTTTTATGTATTCACACAGATTAAGAAATTGATTTATATGTCTGAAATATATTGTTAAAAAAGAAAGTTAACCTTCTCTTAAGATTTAAGTATTCTTTTTCATCAATTTAAAAGACTCTTGAAAATTTATTTAGTAAATTGTGTATTTTTTTGTATAAACCGGATATTTATATATAACAAAATTGAGTAGGACTGTACAAGCGTTTAAAATAGAAAGCAGAAACAAAAACTATACATCAAAAGATGTGAGAACCAAATTGCAAGCTTAACTATGCCAGGCTAAATGTAGTTCCCGTGCTTTCCGAACAGCTTGGGATATGAACACCGATTTCGGAGGCCTATGCCGATCTGTGTGGTGGAACTCTTCATTACGCCAGTACCAAATACATTTCTTTCCACATTCCACGCACCCACCAACAATCTCTAAGAACATGTAGAATCGATGATTACCTCATAGCAATCAAGTTTGAAAAATTAAATTTACGTAGAATTTGGTCAGCCTTAGTACTCGGAACTCTGGTTTCCATGAGAAATAAGATATTATGACGGTGATCAGTCACTACATTATTCAAATGCCACAGAAAAGAGGAGGAGTCAGCTCCTCGACAGTTCCACGAAAGTATCCTCATTGATCAATATTTGGGGGGATAGAGGGATGTCCAGGGATAGAATGTACCTACGAGTGCCCAGTCACGGTTGAGTGGACTACCGTGTTAACCTGTGTGTCTGGCGGATTGGCCTTCACATAGACAGAATCATGTTTTTTGGAGCTCTCAGCTGTAATCATTGCATCGACTGCCTTAGCTTCCTGAAGAACAGACCCAATTGTGCTGATACGACTAACCGAGCTCCTGGTCACATTTGTGATGTCATTGAGTGGGGCTGTGGGGAAACTTGAAGGAATGCCAGAGGTAGGGGTTGGAAAAGAGATCGAAGTGGACTCAGAATTGCCACGACTTAAGGTGGGCTGAAATCGGACCTTGTTTGAAGCCACGACGATGCCACTTCTGCCTCGTCCACGGGAGCCGGCTGCCCGGTTGCTCCTGTTCACTTGGCGTATCACCGGTGGAGAATTGACTTGATTCAAGGCTTGAAATTGCATCTGTAGAGACTCCAGAGGGGTTGAATTATCCCCTGCTCCATTATCTTGTTCATGTAAGACCGAGAATCTTGAACCAGTTGGTCGGGATTGGGACGAATTCATGGGCTGATCGACCCTTCTTTGAGTGGAACCATTTGGATCTTTAGTAGCAGGAGTAGTATTGTTCATAGCATTTTTTTGGGCAGGGTTGCGTCGTCTACGGTTCGTTGCAAGCATCCATGGGCCAAAGGGGTTGGCTTCCGTAGGCATTTTGGGCGGCTCAACAGGCTGATTAATGGAGGTATCCATGTCTGTAGTCTTGCGAGGACAGTACTCAGTTATATGTCCGTAGGGGCCACATTCAAATCAAATCATATGCAACCCCTCATACTCGATTTTATAAAGATCATCATCCAATAACACAGCAGTCGGGAGGGGTTTATTTAGCTCAATCTCCACACAAACTCTTGCATACTTACCACGTTGATTGCCAAGGAGGTGGCATCAACCTTCTTTGCAATTCCCAGGCAATTCCTACTTCAAGAAGGCATCCTCTTCAAAATATTCAATGGGTACTCAGGATTCTTGCCCAAATTAAGGTGGAATGGACAGGCTCATTGTTGGGTTGAAAAGAAGGTCTCCATTTTGAGATCGTGATGTAGTGGTTTTGATTGAGCCAAGGGCCGTTCTGGAGTACATGATCGTAATCCTCTTTACACACAAATCGGACAATGTAATAACCATCTTCCAGGTCCGTAAATTCGATGTGCTTTCCATGGACCACATGTCCATGAGTCGTGATGGAGTAGCCGGAAGAAGTCGACATTTCTTCCTAGGACTTTGATAATTAGTGCCCTTCTCCAAGGTTTCCAAAGGGTTTTCAACTTCTCCAATGGAATACGGACTTCTTTAACGCCGGGCAAGGTCACCGGAGTTTTCGCAGCTTTCTGTTTCAGGTAATGGTCTGCAAATCCTACCATATCTTCTTCCGGTTCGTCTTCTCCTGTGTACAGCTCATGGATTATCTCTGTTGGGCGGACGACATCAACACTGCTGCGGTGGTTCCACACAGAGCCACCGTCAGAGGGCAAAGGAGCATCCTCAGTAGCCCTTCGTTTGAATCTGTTTGTGCTCCGGTTAAGGAGGTCTTGCTCTTCACTGGAGAGCGGAGTAGGAGCTTCTTGCATTTGGATTAGCGGGAGATCTACGGCGGTTGCTCAGATCGGCGGCCTCTCTATTCAAAACCTTTTTAAGTTATTCTTATTTTAATTGTTTTTTTTTTTTGTTTTGTAAATTGTGTATTTTTTTCCACTTAATCCACGTACAATAGTCACTTTTCAAGGCTATTGGAATTCTACCAGCTTTGGGAATTGATTTTTTTTTTCTTTTCATTTTCCATTTATTACATTGAAAAGTTAATAATTGGTTTAATTGTGTTGTAGGGTTAAAGTGGCAAAATAATAATAAATATTGTATTGGTATTTTAAAATGACAGATAAACTCGAGTAGTTTAGAACAGTGAAAGTTAAAAAAAATTACTACCTCCGTCCCAAAATGTAAGTCCTTTTAGCTTTTTAGTTTTGTCCCAAAATGTAAGTCCATTTACAAAACCAATAAAATATTTATTACATCTTTCTTACTCTACCATTTATTTATTATATACTCAACCACTTTTTACTACTTTGTATTAATACCAATGAAAGACCATTTTAATCTTTTTAATCAAAATTAATGACAAATAATAAATTTAACTAACTTTTCTTAATATGTATAATAAAGTAACCTAAAATGATTTATATTTTGGAACGGAGGTAATAGAACCTATTTAGATCTGAGAGACCTCTTTGTAGATTTTGTTCTTTGTTGACATTATTGTGTATTTTGTCCTATATGTTGTTGCCCACGTAGGCAGGTTGTTGGGTTCTCTGGTGTATTTAGGGCATTCACATCAGATGCACCATTTTTTATCTCTAAAATAATATATAATTCCTATTTTACAACATCTCAATTCAATATACTTCACAGTTGCATCCCTATCCCTATAACATTTCAAATACTATTAAATAGTATATATTCTACCTCACAACTCTATTCATACACGTTAAATATTTATTATTTCACTCCAACATCATCTTATCCTTATCCCTATAATTTTTAATAACTAAAGAGAGATTGAGGGAAAATGACAAAAAAAAATTACGAAATGAATAAATAGGACACACTTATTTTTTTAGTTGCAAAAAGGACAAACAATTTCAAACGGATAAAATTACCCCTTTATAGAAGGGTCGCGTGTATATCTTCAAGCACTTCATTTCTGCTTCAGGTATGTTTTTGTTTTTGTTTTGTTTGTTTTTTTTTTTCAAACATCCGTAACTTTTGATTTACAACTTCGCTTGTCGAAATTTTTTCACCAAAATTCATATTTTTTTAGCTCTTTAATTTGAACCCAAATGCGATACCCTTCCGACGTAAATTTTGAAAATTTGAAAAAAATTGTATTAACGGGCGTTTTTCTTATAAACGACCGTAACTTTTGATTTAGAAACACCGATCATCAAAATTGTTTCACCAAAGTTCATTTTTTTATCTTCATTTTGAGACCTCATTTGATACCTTTTCGACGTAGTATTTGAAAGCGAATTTAATCGCGGCATTTGATGTCGATGCTTGAAATCGATGTCGACGCTTAATTCAAGTGACTACTTCAATTTGCCTCATTTAAGGCTCATTTAAGACTTAATTCAAGTGATTAACTATTAAGCCTATGTCAAGTTTATGTGGTTTTGATTGATAAAAGAAATAGCATAGATTAACTTGATTAAGGTGTGGTGTTTATAATATGCAGGTTCAGTAGTTAATCACTTGAATTACGCCTAAAAGGTACATCAGACTAAAATGTTATACATAGAAGATCAATACAACAGACTATAGATTTAGTACAATAGGTACATTAGACTAAAATGTAATACATAGACGATCAATACAAATGCAAAACTTGATCTGAACTATCACCAAATTATAAGAAGGATATTCAAGTTCAAAGAACTAAATTATCATGCCCGGAATTCACAAGGTGCTGGATTACAAGTTCAGTAAGCTTATGAACTAGGCCTATCTATTACATGATGATACAATGTAGATCAAAAACCTCAGCACGCCAAGGCACACAGTAAGCCTATGAACTAGGCCTATCTATTGCATTAAGGCACACAATATCGATGTCGATATCGGTGCAGTATCGAGGCTCAAAAGGACTTTCCTTTCGGTTTTTGTTGCAAGGTCTATGTCCCCAAGTCCTTGATATGAATCGAATGTCTTCTTACAATTCAAGCACTCATATTTACTAGCACCGGAGCATGTTTCGATACTACTTTTTCTTTAGGATCATTTCTTTTAGGCCTCTTATTGTTCTTGGGTTCAATCACATTAGGCCACTTGTTCTTGGCTTCACAAACAGCTGCATTCTTGAAAAATCCTTCGAAAGACGTATCCGATTCGCCTTTTTCAACACATTCATCCAAATAGTAACCTGAATCAGAGCTTTCTTGCTTATTAACCTCTGCTTTACTATCCATTTTATTAGCTTCTGGAGTAACAACTTGAACAACCCTCATAATTCCTTTCCTTACTCTTCCCATTGATCTATCTATCTGTTTATGCACCCAAAAAAAGTTAAAGCAAAAACTAAAGTGCGCCACTTTCTGACCTCTTGAATGTTAAAATAATAATTTCCTTTATCATTATTTCAAGTATAATTGAAGAATAATGACAGAAACAATAGGAACAAATAGAAATTTACTAATTCTATCAATCTCGACTTTATTTTCGCCAAGATCGTGCTATCAGATTCATAAAGACCCAATATTTACCTGATATTTTTCAACAATCAAGTAGACATACCGCTTTGCACATTTAGTATCTGCCTCAGACGAAGAAGGTTTGTCATAAGAAGAATCATTTTTCTCCTTATGACGTTGACTGAGTTCATGGTTCCTGATGCTAGCAGGGTTGTTGGATATGAAAATTTTGCAAAAATCACACCATTTGTTCCTGTGACTACCCAATACTCAGTCATGGCTGGAAATTTTGCTTTCCACCGGATGCACAACAATTAGTGGCAGAAATTTTCTTGATAATTAGCTGATGATGATGATAATTCTCTAACGGCGTCCTCTTATCCCCTGTTAACTCCAAACAACTTAATCTAGCAGCATTCAAAATCCTCAAGGATCGCCATCCTTGTGAGAAGAGATCAAAGAAGATAAAAGCAACAAATTCCCGGTGATTTTGCCGGTAATTCCCCCGGGCAGGCACGACAGATCACTGGTGGTTTCCCGAGGGACAATTCATAACTGAGAAATTTGATTGAGCGGACAGACGGAAAGAAATAGATGCGTTAGTTATTAAGGGTATATTCGTCCGGTGAAATTTATTTGTCCTTAATGCAACTAAAAAATTGAAGCTGGATTAGCACTTAATTAAGAAAAAAAAGTGGACTATAAACTAATTTTTCCATAATTAAATATGTTTAGGGACGTGAATAATGCATCCTCACAAGTAGGGATGCACTATTCATATCCCTAAAAATAAACAGAGATAGGGACTCTGGTGTAGAAGATATTTTGGGATAAACTCTATTTTTTTCTCTTCATTTTAGGGATAGAGCACCACCATATAGGGCTTCTGCTACGAATGCCCTTAGTTATGTACAAATCCTTAAGAAAGATATCAACCTCTAAAACAGTGTTCAATTGAAAAAAATACTCTAAAAGGGATTTGCCATTTTTCAACCTCTTAAATATATCTGCACAACACAATAAGCAAAAGACAAGAGCTTTAATAGTGTAACTAAAGTTTATGGGAAGAAAAAAAAAAAAAACCCCATTCTTGTGATCGCCACGGTTATAAGCTAAACCAGTGTTCTGATCTCCAAGAATGCAACCGCCATAAGCTTGTACAAAAGTAGATACCGCGCTTTTCATCCATGAGGGGTTGTCAGAAAACATGAAAAAAAAAAAAAAAACACACAAAATACATGTTCTGCAACGCGCTGTTTGATCAACCTTTTGTTCTCATAATTGTAATGCTTCCTTTTCCTCCAACTGTGTGGATTTTAGCCTTTCCAACAACAGGCTTTCCAGAAATAGCCGATGTAGGATAATCAGACAAAGGGTCGTCATCCTTTTTCTGCTTTAGCTTTGACACTGGATTGCGTATACGCTTGTTTATGTCCTTTAGCGTCGCTTCTCCTTGAATCCCGCACGGTTTCACAAAGGCAAATGGATAAACCACAGACGAAGGTACTTTTGCAGGATTCTTCCGCCTGTACGACTTTCTACCTGAGAAGTTGAAACGACAAATAAAAGCCGTAAACCTATGGACTAAGAAAACACTTGCATTACTGTCTAATTAACTGATTCTCTACATTACATACTCAAACCTTTGAATGCAACGTTTCCACGTGTACGAACAGGTGGCGCTTGAACAATATCATTTTCCGGCGGTATATTGCATAGGTCTGTAACATGATAGTTTATTATAATCACACCTATTGAACAAAATACCAAAAGAACTAGGTACAATACTAGAATAACTGACAGAAAAGAAACCATACTAGAATAAGGGAAATTGGCCCTCTCCACTTGGAAATAAAGTTGCACTTTTGACAAAATGAGTTTTTAGGTAACACGACGATAATAGCGTCGTAAAAAATATTGGAGTTAAACAGATTTTACGACAATAATAATGGAGTTAAACTCTTTACGACAATAATAGTGTCGTAAAAAGATTTTTACGAATGTCGTAAAATCACTGACAATATTATTGTCGTAAAAAATCTTTTTACGACACTATTATTGTAGTGTTACCTAAAAACGCAATTTTAAAAAAGGACAACTTTTCTCACAAGTAAGGGGTCTCACAACGCCTGAATCTCCAATTTCCCCTAGAGTAAGTTAGGCTACCTGCAATATCTATATGAACGTCAGGCACGTCAGAGGGATTTCTGTTCATAAAAGTAACAGATCAGGTTTATCACATGTTTTAAGAATCAGTAAAAAGAATGCGTGATTCATAAAATCACTCCAAGTGAAAGGGCAGAAAAGGAAAAACTAACGTATCCTCAGAGCATAATTGCATTTCTGAGTCATTTAAGCAGTCAGAAAGCCACCCGTCATACGATTGATCCAAGACTTCACGACTAGATGTGGATGTTCCATCTGCCAAAATATGAAAATCCCACCTGGTTATGATCGTTTAGGTGAAAATCCCACAAGTGGATAGACATGATGTCACTATGTTTAGTCTCTTTCACATAGTAACCGTGTGTAGAGTTCAGTTGGTTTATCACATCCATCCACTTAATACAACCATTAATACAACAATGGTAGCATAAAATTTCTCATCAGTATAGAACAAATCAAGCACAGTTTTTCAGAAAGAAAATAAGATTAAGGTGACCTGCAAATCCAGAAACCCATTGTGAAATTTCAGATATACCCTCTTCCATAGAATTTTGTGACTCCTGAACAAGGGGGAAAAACACATACATTAACACAAAGAACAATATTATTGGAATCTCAAAGAATCTCAATCTTTAAAGTAAAATGTCAAAGAGATACTGATTTTAATGGTTGATGGAAAAAAGTACAAGCTACAAAGTGCTCTTCAAATCAATAAAAGCTTAACAGCCTTTCTCAAATATACAGATACTTTTGTTCCGTAGTGTGTTTTGTATCTGATACGAATGCATACCAAATACACACCTAGAATGAATTTGTGATTTTCGAAAGTTGGATACACGATCCAGATATACATATCCATAAATCGGATACACGAAACGAAGATTCATATTGGTCCTTGTATTTTCATTATGTACATTTTGATCCCAATACTTTTAATAGTTGAAGAAATCCCCTCCGTACCCATATCCTACATTTTTCAAAAATCCAGCAACCCGTGTATCTCCACATATTTGTGTACCCACGTATCCGTAAAAGCGCAACTTCTAAAGGTTCCCCTAGTTGTTCATTATTATAAAGGTTTCCCAACAATATGGGACAAAAGAAGTGGAAAGAAATCGTCACCCACATTTTCTTGTAAGAATGAAGAAGGAATATCTTCAATGCCGAGGGTTGATTCCAATTCCTCAGATTCAAACTGAAGCATCCTGCGTCTTTTCATTTGTAAAGGAACGTCCTTGCATTGGCCCAAACCCTTGATATTTTCTGCAATTAGGCATAGAAGGCAGGAAAACTGATCAGGAATACAGTTTACAGATATACACCAACATGTATCAATACTTGTACATATAAACATTGAAGAATATAGCACTAAAAATTTAAAACTGCATATTATATGGGACAATCATAAACTAACATCCAGAAACAGATAATACAAAGGCACACACTTGAGTTCATGAGTACTACCTCCGTCCCGTCCCTAAATAAGAGTCGTTTTGAAAGATTAAATGTATTATTTATGGGATAATCATTCGGCTCTTGGTCCAAAATGGAAAGAAATTAAAGTGTTGCTCCTTACCATTGTTGTTAACATGGTAAGTCGTATCTCTGCAAGCCCTAAGTGGAGTTGTTCCAGCATCAAACATGCAAGCAAAATCATCGGTGGGGCCTTCATTTAACAGGGACTTAGATATATCTGTCCAAAAAGCAAAGTGAGATACACCCCAAATATGCTCATCATAAATGTGTTACACAGAAAAACACAAGATAACGAAACAGAATTGTTGTGCTTGGACAGTGACAATGCTAGCTAAAAAATACTTTTAACATATATCTGCCATTATTTGACACAACACAAGCTCGTGGCAACGTGCTAACACACTCACCAAGATCAGTGTCATCACCGAGATCATACTCCTGACATTGCCACCCCCACATGCTGCTGTTAACAAATGAAATTGCAATGTAAATCGTAACAACGAAACAAAAACTTAACATTTTAATGCAGAATTAGAAAAAAAAAACATTGTTATGCAAAAGTAAGTAAGCAATGTCAGCCCATATAAGCCAATAATTGACACATAAGTTTAGACCACTCGTAAATTATATAACCTAAAAGCTACAATGGCACTACACTCATGAAAAAATGCACCTAAACAACACAGTGCATAACGTTGAAGATGTCTATATACTTTTGTACAAACTGCCGGGGTGTTGAAATAATTTAAGAGAAAACAAATGGAATCTACTTCCCAGAGCGGATTCACTGTGTATACCATAGAGTTGGTGAATTGATGAATTTTTCAGAAATTAGTGAGTGAAGTGCACTGCAGCACAGATCGAAGGGGCATTCAAGCAAACAACAGAAAGCACATTACTTACTTCAACAATGTAGACATGTTTCATACATTCTGCAAGAACATCAGAACCTTCACCATCCCCGCCCCCCTTTCCTCACTCCTCCCTGAAAAAAAAACAGACCACAGTAACTAAAGGCAAAAACCCAACAATTATAAAAGAAAAAGAAAACCAAGCCCCAAGGGCATAGCTCGGTGACAAAAGAGAAGTAAAACTGTAGTGGTAACAACAAAGACATAACCCTGGATATACATCCTCGATCAAACTCTCAAGAGACGGGGAAATTGGGCATTTGGGTTGGGGTGAAACTTTTTTTATTCCAGAAAAGGAAAATCAAACTGTGGAATCTACAAAAGGGAAAAAAAAAAAAAAAAAAAATTAAAACCCACAACAGAAAACACAAAATCAGACATCTCACATTCCCACTATTTCCACCTCTTTTAGAAAAAAGAGGAAAAATCAATCTGAAATAAGACAAATCATTAATCATCCCCATTCCCCACCATCCACTCCCACTTAATGAAAGGCACGAGAACAACAACAAACAATCACCATTCAATACAAATGAGAAAAGAAAAAAGAAAAAGAGCAGTTGAACTCACTCATCATCCTTATTGAAGTCCATTGTAGGTAGGCTTATTTCTGCCGATAAAACTATTTAAGCGAACAAAAACCTTGAAATGATCACCATTTGAAGCCTTGCGAACCTTTGGAATGGAAGGTAATCGTTTAACAAATCGATAAAAAAGTCCGGATGTTGAGGGCTCAGAGCACCAAAGAATGTGCCATAGAAAATGGAGCAAGTACTAGAGGTGGAGACTGTGAAGTGGAAAGTCTGTTGACCAAAATTCTTGTTAGAAAATAAAGGAATTAAAATATTACTAGTTGGCCACCCAAATGCGCGATCTTGCGAAGCTTATTTTCGCTTCGTTGGGCCTCGTTGCAAGTTTATTTGTCCGAGTGTTTGGCTATAAGTACAGTTGTTTGTATTTACAGTGATATGCTTGCATGGTGACTAAGCTGTTCTAATTTTCATCGCCTTCAGCGGGGGTTGTTTGGCAGTCCATCGCATTACATATTGCATAGTCATCAATCATTGTTTGAGAGTAGTGAAGGATCGTCAACAAGAACGTTCTAGTGCGTTGTAGATTCTTGTCGAACCTGTATCATTTGATGATGCCATGTGAATCGCTAGAAACATGTGAAGTGTATGGCTAATCCAATAATGGAAGTCTCGTAAGGGGACTGGAGCTGGGAAGTTTCTGCAGAAATAAAACATTAAAAAAAAAGCTTAGACTCCTATCCAAAAATTTTAAGCTAATAGTTAAAACAACTATATACAACAAATAAAGGCAGAAGGCTATGGCTGGTGTGAATCTCTGTGTAGCTGAAAGTGCTGGTGTGTGGTTTGTATTTAATGTGATTTCGCATTTCAATGTTGCAAAAGTGAGTTAGATGGTAATGGTGTGTGGTGCATTAATGAACCAGTCAACTTGCAAATTTGAAACTTGTTATTTACACCTTTCGTCTCATCTACTTTTACTGCCAATAATTTCTTTTATTTAATGTTTGTATTTATTGCAGGTTGGCAATTTAGGGAGAGCTAGTGTGGCTATATATTGGTCGGCATGGTTTATTTGGATGTGGAGTGTAAGATTATTGTGGGAGTGGGTGGTAAGAAGAAGGTTGCTGTTATTGCTTCCATTTGTTAATGGATTTCCATTCCCTGTATCCTCCGGTGATTTATGAGGTCGAGGATGAGAGGTTTGAAGCTTTTGCCCCAGCTATTCCTGTTCGGGACGACGGTTCGGCTGGGCTACCAGTGGATGTTCAGAGGTTGGGTGCCTATCCTGATCATTTGGTGAGAAGCATAGTCAGGCAACGGGACCGGGTGGAGAAGAAGCTGGGAGAGACTACTGCGGAGCTGAAGAGGGAGAAGAAGCATGTGAAGGAGCAGGTAAGGCTTGCAGATATGTGGAGGGAAAGGTTTGTGTTGTCAGAGGCAAAGAACCGTCGGTCGCCGGTTCTATCTGTTGGAGAAGAAAGCAATAACTCTGTAGGAACTGAATCTGAAGATAATTTGTTGAACGGAGCAATGGACTGAAGTTTTGTCTTTGGACTTTTGGGTGTGTGTCTGTTTATGTAGGTTGTGTTGGAATAAAGGTTATTTGTGTTGATGTTTGTACGTGGTGTGTTTGGTTTTATGTTGGCTTGGATTGTTGTAGCTGCTATCTGTGTAATTGTGTGGTTTGTTGTAGTTTTGTGGGCAAGAGTATTTCATGCTGTAAGTGTGACCTTTTTTTGCAAGGGTATTTGATGTGCTAAGTCTGAGTTTATTGTGAATGGTTGGAGCATGGAGTTATATGTACCTAATAAACTACCATTTTCCTGAGTGCAACACTGTAACAGGTTAACTGTGATGTAAAACTGATTGTATATATCAATGATTCAAGAGAGAGTGCCAATATATGTTCCTTAAGCTTACCAATTCAACCTCATGCCATCGAAGATCATGCCTCAAATGTGGATCAATGTTCAAAGAGTTCTACAAAAGAAAAAAGAAAATCAATCACTTGCATCTAAATGAATAAACTAATGGCTGCTAGAAATCTAAATTGAGCACACATAAAAAGAGGCAAAAGAGGGTCACAGACTAAACAGTAAAGACCTTATCTTCATTATGGCAATGGCTGCAATCTAAAATCTCATCACAACATGGAGCCCTGATCTTGCATTTCCTCTTGTAATGCACGCATCTAAAATACACCCCCAAAAAGAGTAAAATTAGTGAATAATGATTTCAGTTTCCTCAAACGTAAAGTATTCAGAGAAAGAGAAAAAATTCAAAGCAAGACGAAAAGCCTTATGGTGTAGTCTTCAAGTAGTAACATGGCCATGTTTTTTCACAATAATTGAATTTGAGTCATGGTGAAATTAGAAAAAGGGTATTGCACAACTAAATGCCACAACAGAGTATAACAAATCATTTTAAACTACGGTTGCGATACTTTGATAGACTATGCTTTGTTAAATAATTACAGAAAAGAATACGACCAAATAGCTGATAAACTTTCAATTCACTGGATAAATGCATGTATCATTATTGGTGGGATAAAAGGTAGTACTACAAAAAAGATAACTTTATTTTCCACAAAAATGCATCTAAGTTTTTATAGCGGAGGATCCGGTTCCATTATTCTGAGGTACCAAATAAGAGAAATCAAAACAAACAGCACCAAAAATAAAGAGGCACGAAGAAGAGCACACCGGAACTGGAATCTGCGGACATAATCGCTGAAAGCCCCGACCTGAAGTAATCCAACTCTCCAATCCAGAATGGTGATCAACAATCACAGCATGCAAACGTGAAGATAAGAATCAGACCTTCTTCTCGGGTGCCTTGTGGCCAGAACAATAAATAAGACACAGGTTACAAACAAAAAGACACATGAAAATAAAATAAGGACACTAACCTTCAAAGTTGAAAATGGATGAAGGAAATGACGATTTTCTGATCTCGGTGATGCAAACAAACCACCGTTCCAAACAAAGATAACATTGCATACCTTCTTCCTCAGCATGGACAAGGTCATCTGGACCCGATACAACAGCAACAGATGATGACAGGTCAGAACGACACACGTATGCACGTTTTCTCCAGTTTGGAGCAAGTTTCCAGGTCAGAACCAGCAAACAAACCTTGCATCCATAGTTTCTTATTCAAGTCAATGTTTCCGTGTACGTTTTCATTGTTAATAAATTCATAAAGAAACGAACCTGCACATTCGAAATGAAATAGAAACATATCCAAGGCATTTTCAACAACTGAGCAGCAATGGTATTTTTGCAAACAATAAAATGCTCGAGTTCACCTTGTGATAATAATCAACTCCTGTAGTTGTTCCTGCCACAAAGTCATTGCTCGTACGTAAAATTGTATCAGATTCTCTGGCAATAGGGAAAGGATGCCATTATCCTTGATTGTATGCCATAAGCACCTTCTTTTTTAAATCAGTACATGTAATCGTAAAGCTTAGGCAGTCCAAAAAGTGGTAGTATGTATGTGATTCCAATGGTGAGCAGCCTACCACTTAAATTGCAAGTAGTAAAGAAAATGGGGAGGTAGTCTAGACTGTATATTAAATTGAAAGTGCAAGGGATCCAAAAGGGGGTAATATTAGAGCAGCCAAAGTGGCCTAGGTTGATGTTTTTACATCTTTAAGATTGCAGAAGGTAAGGGAAGGAACATAACAAACTACACATCCTTAAGGGTTTTTTTTTTACACAGCAAAATAGGCAAAATAGGTTTCTTAGTGCCTAACATTGGGGCTACGGTTTTTATACAGCAAAATAGGCTTCTTTGTGCCTAACTTTCTAGTACATATTATCTTAGTGCAGGGCTATAGTGGCTGCCCTTTACAAAGCGGAGGATGGGGGGTGGTTCCTATGTACATCACAAAAGACGCGTGCCCACTCGTGTGTCCTTTTACTTCTTCATGGTTCACTGTTCCGTCTGCTTTATTTTTTTGGCCGGGCTATATGGCAGGTCGAATTCTGTTTCTTTGTCAGTGGCAGGATTGGTGAGTTGTTTTCCATGATCTATTTCGGTCGCTATTGCAGTGTTTGACGTGGTCTCTGTGGAATTTGTTGCCATGATTGAGGAAGCCCCGTTTTCAGCGATTACCGTGAATTTGACATTACCTGCATTGTGTAATTGGAACTGTCAAGTGCAAAGGTCACTATAAGACATGCATTTTTCGTTTCAGCATGATGGTGGTTATTGGTAGTGTGTGGCCTGATATATTCAAACGACTAAGCAGCATAAACATGCTTAATGACTCTTCCGAATTGTGAAACAAAGCATGGAACTATTTTCTTGGAAACATTTGAAGAAGCAGTCTATAATGAATCTTCCACAAAAGCATGTAAGAGAACATGAAGATGTTTTGAAATGTAATAGTTAATCATTTGAGCACAACCAGTACTACAAATCTGGCACAGCAATTTACCACCTACACATGCAGCAGATATACCCCCCAAATCCCATGTAAAAACACACGAAGGACATACACGCACGAATAAACAACCACAAATGACATTCAATATTTGACAAGGGCACAGAACAACCAAAATAAGACAAATATAATTTCATATTTCAGCCATTAAATGATTTACAATGAGAACAAGAGAAACGCAAGGGCCAAACAGGTTGCATCAAATTTACCTGGCAAACTTTCTCCAGTATAAATTGGCAGCATTTGTTGAATCGAATACCTACATCTCCCGTCAGTATATTTTTTCTGCAGTGTTCGTACAGAAGCGTGCATTTTGAGCCCATCGTACTTTTTGTTAATATCCTTCAATAGCTTCTGTGTGGCCTGCATTTTTTCCAAGGCGAGGTGGTTATTAGCTTCTATCACATACTTTTCAGTCAGAGTTTTTTTTTGCATGTTTTACCTCAGCCGTCATTTTATACACCTCGGCAGCTGTGTGTCCTAGTGTTTCCTCTGCAAGCTTGTCAAACATTGATGCTTGGACCGTGTCAGAGCTATCGGTCAGTTCCATGTCAACTCGGCACCTGCAGCGCGATGCGAGATCAAATGTGTTTGTTAGTCCGTGATTTTTATAGCTGTGGAAACATGCAAGAAATTTGTCACTGTAAGATACTATGTCGTCTTTTATGAGGTGTTGCTTACTTTAGCTCAGCTTTCTTCTTTGCTTGGCATCCGTAGCAGGTGAACTCCTCGTCAGGTGCAGCTGTTATTGTGTGTTTGCATTGGGGGCATGCCGTATAGGTTAGTAGTTGATTGCAGTTGGGTATGGCTACCTCAACCTTCACCCATTCATTCTGCTCAAAAGAGAAGAGTTAGATAATCGGTGATATGTACCAGCATAGGAATCTGTGTATGTGACTGTAATGTTGGTATGTTCACCTTACTGTCTGGCAAGAGGTTAGCAAGGAGTGCAATTCGGTCACCATCATTATAGCGAAGTGCGTGGTGGAAGGATTCACGGTTTGGATTTCGAGCGACGTTCCTGATCTCGTGAGGATATCTACGAGCCCTGCAGATTTTGCGTTGTTGTTAGAGATGTAGATGTGGCTGTGGAATAAGTAAAACATGTCCTTACCATGTACGTAATTCCCGTACTGGTGCAATGTCTGGTTCTATTGCCAGAAAGGATGTTGCTGTGGTTCCAAGGGACAGACCTGCAAGTGCATTGTGTTAATGTTGGTAAGCCTTGGCTGTGCATACATGTTACATTGGGTTACTGGAGTGTGTAATGTACAATGCATACCGCCGAAATTCTTCGGGATGAGCTTGGTTGCAAGAAGTATGGGATTGTTGCCTTTTAACCCCATTAGCTGAGCCCCCTGATGTGTGATGAACTTTCCCCATAGAGTTAGAACAATGGGACGCAACCTAGTTAAAAGAAGGTAATACGTTAGTTACTCTGTCAAATAGTAGTTAAAGTGGAAAGGAAATAGGCAGCGTTGACAAAACAGTATATAAATAACGTAATATCGCGTTAATTTTTACGAACACAGTTCATGTAAATACAATTGTGTGGGAAATATACATACTCTTGGTTAATGAGGACACATTCCTGAATGTCGGTTAGCTGTCCCTGTACACGTCTCTGTGCAATTGGCCTTATCTCAGCGACCACCGCAATTATATCTGTGTGGTACATTTGTTTTGCCATGGAAAGACTATTAGGTCTGTTTTTTTGTAGTGTGAAGAAGTGTGCAAATGATTAGCATTAAATGAGTGTGTGGCTTGCCTATTCTTTCGTCTGAACCGATTTTCGAGATCATGTCATTGCAATTCATGAATGGGAACGGAGGATGGGTAATCTGTAACTCGTCGTCTTTCAATGGCCGGATGTACGTTGCCCTTGATATGGTCCATTCGTGGGTCATGCCTGGGCTGTGTCGCATATATTCTGGCTTGATAGGTGCCACTATTGCCCCACCTATGCAATATTTTTTGTAAGGTAATAAGCTGTTCTCGAGCAGGTCTATCATATTGTTCCACAATGTCCCCAACGCTTTGTTTCCCTGCATGGCTAGCAGCACAACATTAATATTGACCTCAGACCTATGCAAACTGCAGTTGAACTGTAAACGGAGAAAATATGGCAAAACGGCAACATATTACAGGCTGAAATCGAGCCATGGCAATATTTCATTTAGCAATCGAGCAGCTGCAGTATTTACAGAAGAACGGGAGAAGTAGGTCATGGCCCGGGGAAAACCGGAACACATAGCCACATAGTACAACCATACAGTGAAATGGGGTAACAAAGACAAACATCTCCGCGCTTATCCAACAGTTCACAATAAAGCAAAATGGATGGTGGAACAAGAATTTTACAAATTGCAAATCATAGAGTAAAACACACCTGATTGTCACATATGACAACCTTCTGAACTCGTTTGCCTGTACTGGTCACTGTCTCGTGCCATTTCTCCAATACAAGAATGTTGCACCTCCAGTTTAAGGTATGTGGATGGATGTCTGAAATGGGAAGTAAGTTTGCCATCACCTGTGATATACACTACATCAGTTTACAGCGTCTGCACAGCGACGTGTGATATTCTGTAATTTAATTAGCAAGTAAATTTTCGCGACCCTTGACATTTTCACCATAGAAAGGAAATTATGTAGTTTATGATTCATGTTTACATCCAAGTGGACGACAGAAGTGCAGTGTAATACCGAGCAATTCTAACACTGTACAATAGCGTATGTGCATGTGTTACGTACAGGCAAAGTTATACGTGTGTTATAGATAAGATAAGTGTACATGTCTAAGAATAAATGCAGTAGGGAAAGGTGGATTTTTTGTATAGTTTTTATTATGGTAGTAGTAATAGTATTAATGAATGAAGCTTTTATTTTTGTTTTCAGCTGCTTATATATGTAGCCGGTAAACTAATTCAAATTAATGGATAGTTTCATTAATAACAATTATGAATAATGACATTAATAACTACAAGTACCTAACATCTGAACTGCGATTCATTCATTCTGTTACAACAGTAGTGTGTACCCTCCAATCCTGGTTGTTTGTCTGGTTTGTGAATTGCAACCCATACCTTATCATCATCATCACCATCATCCTGTTGTTGTCGTTATTGTTGTTGTTGTCATGAAGAAGAGTGTTTGTTTGTTCAATTTGCCTAAATTCAGCGTCCATCGGTACATACGGTTACCTTCTTAGTATCTCTTGGTACACCACATTTGTGGTTTTCGTTGTAGGTGTAACTTCGTCTGATGTCGGGGGTAAAATTAGTGTCTTCACAGCAGCAGATGTCCTAGCCCTAGAAAGCGCAACGTAAAGCTGTCCATGAGAGAATACAGACTCCCGTAGGTAAATTCCAACACGGTCCAATGTTTGTCCTTGGGCCTTGTTAATTGTCATTGCAAAGCATAACCGTACGGGGAATTGATACCTTTTGAATGGTATACCTGATTTCTTTAACTCGTTCGCGGACTCCAATGGTATTCTGTGTATTATGGTTGTCTGACCAGCAGTAGGGCCCGTGGCAATCTCAGCTATAATAGTATATGCCCTCAGTTCTCTGCATATTAACCTGGTTCCATTGCAGAGGCCTTCGGTGGGATGCAAATTCCGTAGCAATATAACGGGGCAATTAACTTTTAGAGTGAGCACGTGTGGGGGGAGGCCACTTGGATTTAGAGTATTCAGGAAGTCTTCGTAATCACCTTGGTGCTGTGGATCGAGGGCAATGTCAGTACTTGTGTACGAAAGAGGATCACCGGGCATTTTTTGAAGCATCGAGTCGTTGATATCGTCAACACAGCTATTGGTTGGAGCCAATAATGCTCGGTCAATAATAGAGTAGGGATCGGTCGCGAATAAGCTAACATCAGGGTAAACAAAAGCAATCAACTTATCCAGGGATAGAGTTTTGCTCGTGTAAGGGATGGTCATTTCAACGGGTAGCGTGATTTTCCCATCTTCATCTTCCGGTTCCGTTCGTTACCGATCCGGGAGGTAAGCACCGAACTGGGATCAAGGTTTGCGCGCGCATATTTTACGTGAGAGTTATCTTTGAAATGTTCGCCAAAGTGGGGAGCTGATGAGACTGGAGTCTATCTGCTCGAGCCTCGTTGAGTTTGTCACGACGGGCAGTACCTGCCTAAAGTCCCCTCCAAACACGACAAGTTTCCCGCCGAATGGTCGTTCTACACCTGTTATGTCCTGGAGCATGTCGGAGAAAGCCTCAATGGATTTCCTATGGGCCATAGGTGCCTCATCCCAAATAATCAATTTAGCCTCGATGAGCAACCGAGCCAAACCAGACTGCCTGCTGATATTCGTTGACCGTGATTCATCGCTGTGCAAAGGGAGTCTGAAGCGCGAATGAGCAGTTCTGCCACCTGGTAGGACCGAAGCTGCAATACCAGATGTAGCTGTGGCAATGGCCACATGCCCTTGCGCCCGTAAGGCAGCCAATATTGTCCGATATAAGAAGGTCTTCCCGGTCCCGCCGGGACCGTCAATGAAGAATGTATCAGGTTCCTGTGCCATTAACTGCCCCATTATGGCATCGTATGCGAATGCTTGTTGTGTATTCAGTTTGGTAACATTACTCACATCCTCCTCATTCACAGGAATGTTTCTCTCATATTCTATCTCCTTCCCTGGGTGCAATTGCCGGCATACGATGTCTGCATCAGGTCCCAATCTGTATGCATTCAAGCTCTTACCCATATCATCTAGAAGATGCAGCAAATCCACAAGGCCCCTTTTACTCGGGCTTAACACAGGGTTTTCCATTGCACGTTGTTGGTGTACGTAATCCTCACAAAGCGAGGATGAGTATCTCTCCCACAAATGGCGGGGATTCGATGGTGAACAGTACACAAGAATTGACGCGAACAGATGACGTAGCTGACGCGGCATCTGATAGGTAACGGCTTCGTCTAGGCAACGAAGCAAGTCAAGATCAGTCGCAAGGAGGCCTCGTTGCAATGCCGCTTCGCGGAACGTCGGATACATATGTCTGTTGAAAGTCAACAAATCATCAAATGACTTCGGCCCACGTGCATTGTTAAGAAGCAGGCGTAGGTAGTATCGCTCACCTTCGCTTGGTGAAGCGGACACTATGCGCCCGACAACTACCCCTCTCTTACGTCGAGTCCACAGTCTCTTTCCAGAATCCCATACGAAATGACTCGGAAACTCCTTATACAGGCACCCTAGGGCAATAGCATTCTCATCAAATGTGTTCATGTAGAAGAATTGTGTTAGCATCGTCTTCGCAAGGAACGAATTGCTTGCAACGGAGGCAAGATCTTGATAAGCCTTAAATGTTATCGGATAGTCATTAGGCAAATGTAACTGCAAAGCAATCACTGCTGGATGTATTTCAAACAAGGGGAATGAATACAAGCGCCACGCAGCTTCGGGCGGCGAAACCCACCTGCCCTTCTGGTACTCGGTAATTTCATCAGTGCTTTTATCGGTTCCTATCTTAAACGCCACTTGGTCAGGCCCTTTATAAATGTACTTGTACAAATACTTCACCAGCTTCACCGTTGAGCATATCTCTATGTTAATGTGACGATCGTATTTACGTAAGGATTGTTATGCAGTGCGACCCATCGATTGTCAATTCTATGTCCCCGAACCACTGCAGTCACACCGGTATCACGTCGCCTGTATAATGGATAGCTGTCCTCACCATGGGTCGTATGATCAAGGAAACCACGGGGATACTTATTCTTACATTTTCTTCCGCGCATACAGGGGTTCCCCATGTTTAGTGAGCCGCAGGGACCATGAATCATATGCCCAACCACCAATGAGTACAAGTGTGCATCCTTTTCTGGATCTGGAAGCTCTGCACTAATATACCGATCGTAAGCCTCAGGGTTCATAGGCTTCGACCCAGGGTCCATAATCATCAATAGATGAATGTGGGGAAGACCACGCTTTTGAAACTCTATAGAGTAGACAAACGCAGCTGGGGTGCCAAAAATCTTATCCGTAAGAAGCTCTTTTTTAAGCATCTCGACTTTTGCCTTGAACACGCGTGCTAGAAGATCAGGCCTGTTCTGAGGCAGTTCACCAGGTAGGAGATACATGGTTATCTCCCTCCAGGAGGGGTTACATGTCATAGTCAAGAAGAAATCTGGTTTACCAAAGCGTTGAACCAGCGACATCGCATCCATATATCGTTTCTTCATGTCCCTAGGGCCACCCATGAATGAAGAAGGCAGGATGACCTTACGGCCGACATCAGCTCCGATAGTACCCCCGGTATTTAGACTGTCGACTATTCCCTGGAGACATTCCGTTCTTATCTGATGCTGTTCTTTCCGCAAATATTCGAGCCTAGACGATTCAACCTTCACAAACATATCCACTATGTATGTATAAAAAGCGACCTACCCGGTGTGAAAGCGGACTGATCTATCTTTATCTCGAATTTGAAGTTTGTAGCGATATCACATGCGCACGACCACGATATTTGCGCTTCGAACACGGCATTTAATGCTTCAAAAAATATGGTGAAGCATGTAAGTAACCGGCCAAGGCAAAGGAATACTGGAATAAAGTACAAAAACATTGCATACCTTCTTCCTCAGCATGGACAAGGTCATCTGGACCCGATACAACAGCAACGGATGATGACAGGTCAGAACGGCACACGTATGCACGTTTTCTCCAGTTTGGAGCAAGTTTCTCAATGCCAAAATGCCAGCCGCCTTCCCCTTTGACAAATAGCAAGGGATATTGCAGAGGGTCAGAGCAAGCGAAGTTGTGAGATATCCGCAGCGGCCGTGCATCACGCGCATAGATTTGAATGTGGCACTGGGGGTTGTACTCACTCTCATCGTCCAAGGAAAGAATAGCCGAAACATCGTGCGATGTCGGCTCATTGAAAACGCGCTGATCAAGTTTGGGGGAGTTAACCAAGCAGATTCTATGGCCTTCTATGGTCTCCATATCCCTAATTTGCCTTAAGAAACGTACATAAGGATTGACACTAAGTATGCTCATCAACTTTTGCATTAAACCTCTACGAAGTTTCGTAGAAAGCATAATGCGCTGCTCCAGTTCAACATCCGGATCGTAGAAGTATAATTGCAAATTCCGGGGAGGCTCATCGACGGCATGCAAACAGGGTAGTTGATGATAGACCTTACCCTGTACGGAGAAGGTATATATGCCTTTACTGTTCTTCGTTAACTCCGAATTTATTTTCGCAGAGAACGTCGTGAAGGCGAGGTTGTTGTTGTAACTACGCACATACCTCCGGAACTCAACTGATTCCGGATCAGGCGACGTGAACAGCGTATACAGAAGGGCTGGCATCTCTGTGGGAACTAAGCTGATCTCGCCCTCTGAGCAACAGAAAGAGGGGGGCTCACGAAAAAAGCGTTTGGCAAGGCAGTAAGGGCAGTCAGGTGCCACAGGCAAGGAACTATACAAGGGAGGATCAGAGGGACTGGGAGCAGGCACAAGAGTAGATACCCTTCGAGCAACACCATGAGCATGTCTCGCAAAAGGATACACAAGAGGATCTATGGCAGCACGTCCACGCTGCGTGGACTGGGATGGGGCACTACAAGAGCCACTCTCAATAAACAGAACAGAGCCAGCTACAGGTTGGTATCGTTTTGCACCTGAAGCAGACGTTTCTCCCAACTGAAAGGTAGAGGAGCAGACGGGAGATGGGTTTGGTGTACCACCCATACTGCGTGGATGTGCCTGCAAGTAGCGCTCACGTTTACGCTTGAGCAATGCTTCTTTTTTCGCAGGATCCATCAAGGCATATGCCTGGCGCTTCTTCGCATTCTTCTCATCCTTTTTACGTCGGTCCATGATCTTGTAGATACAGGAGAGTAAATCAGGAGGACAAGGCATCAAACTCTAAATAACCTAAAGTAAAACTAACCCCTCCAAACACTAAAGCAGAACAGACACGATTTGAGGGCACACTGTAGCAACGACTCCAATACAATAAAACCAGCAAATGAACACAGCAAGCTAAAAGGGGTAAATCACATGACTTCTAACTGACATTCTGGGAAATCACTCCACAAAAGGGAAGAGAATAGAAGTTAACGCAACACATCAGGACAGAAGGCAAGCAACTGGAAGACCCCAGAGTATGGGACCATGAAATCCAAACACAGGGCAGACGCAACACCTAATCATGCAAACCTAAAAACCAGGCATTCATGGATGGATACCGTAAATGGAACCCCACAACGGTAGCAAATCACATCACAGAAGAATATTAACCAGACACCGCAGCAACAACCGAAAGGACACGGACAAAACAGCACTGGAAACACGAAGGAGGGCAACGACTGAAAGCAACAGAGGCATGAATGCAAAATATCATGAAAATCAACCATCTCGAAAGGAGCACATACCTCCGCACAGATGAATGCCTATGAAGCAACCACAATGAATGCCGCCGTAAGATTTAACCGCACAATCACTGCCATTGGCAAAAGCAAACACGAAAGTCATGTCACAGTAAAGGCATACACAACGGGGAAAATCACATCCAATCAACAGACGGTATACTGCCAGATTACAACACCGTAAAAACTTCCAAAAAGGTCAGTATAGCAGAAGATCAGGCCATGGGAATTAGACTTCCCAACTAATCAATTCACATAGCCACACAGACCAACAACACCAAAACCCCAACAAATCATGCAACACCAGAAAGAGATTCATCTAAAAACCCAATAACACAAGCTGAAATCAAAAACCCCAAGAAAACCAGTAGCAATTGGAACAAGAAGTGAAAACAATAAGTTGAAAAAGAAGAAGGACCAGTATTCAACCTGGCAAAGAACTAACAAAAACAAAACCAAATATTTTCATAATAATGTTTGAGAGGAAAGCTCACACACAAAAATAGGACCACCAAAAGGAATTCAACATCATTAATTACACCAAAGCATACACACAGCGAAATAAAATTACATGGGAAAGATTATAACCGAAAAACGGTTATGGATACCCAAGCAATTGAATCAAGCTTTAAAATCCAAAATACTTCAACCAAAGTTATATTTCAATATCCACATGATTGAGTTATTGTGAAAGAAGTATTTAATATGAAAAATGATTCAAATAAGGTCCAACAAAATCATATACAAGCTAAAGATTTTCATCCTCTAAATAAGTGTGCTTTACCAGTAAGGTTATATTCCAAATTCTATATAAAATCATGTTTTGGGAGAGAACTAAATATTTACAAAAGGAATCACACTTTATTTGGATTATATAAGTGGAATATGCATCAGTATCCCAAAAACCACTTCTCCGAAAATCAGATAAGCAATGGCAAGTGTTTTTACAATGTCATGAATTAACAATATATCATAAATAATACTAAACACATAAAGGAGAATCTTAAACACATAAATATATTCCTTTGCAATAAGGATATTTCCAGTCAAATAAATGCACAAGAAACAAAAACCCCATGGGAAAGTATGCTTTACAAAAACAAACATTTTGCAAGAAAAGATTACACCCAAATAAGCCTAACAGATAACACCCCAACCCCAACAATGCATGCAAGAGCCAAGGTTAAGTTTATAATATATATAACACCCAAATCCAACAACGCATGCAAGATCAAAGCTTCAAGCATTGTTCGTGTTTTGCAGCAAATGCTTGCTGATAAGGTTAGTTCAATAAACATAGAGTTTGCATCAGTAGAAGTGATATGGATGTTTATGTTGATAGCAAAATCTTCTTTCGATTAGGCATTTAAACGGTCTGACAATGCATGAGCAAAATTGGTTTTAAGCACAACACGGGCTTACATGAATGGAATGCAGCAAGTCTTTGTATTCGGTATTAAGCACACCAAATACATTAACCAACTTAAGAACGCCCCTACAAACACAACAATGAAACTCTGACCAAACAGACAGAACAGAATGAGCATCAAATAAAGCCATTGGATCAAGAACTTACAGAATTAGGATCAGGACGAAACCGAAGCAAGAAAACCACAAACAACCGGTGCAAACCGTGCTCAAGCTGCTAATGAAAGTGCTATAACCAGAGTGCTCGACGTAAAACCAACCCCACCACCCCAACATAAGTGTATATATAGACACCACCTGAAGGTGGTATTCAATCCCGAGTGCAATTGCCACGGAGACAGCCACCATTGGGGAGACAAGGACGGTGAAGCACTACCGTGGAGCAGCTCGGTCTGAAATCGAAAATGGCAAAGACGGACATTCATTGGCGGGTGTAATCTCAATTGGAGAAGCAAACGGCAACACATCAAAGATAAACGACGTCGTTTTGCAACCGAATGGAGCAAAAAAAAATTAGGAAAAGGGCGACCACTAAAAGACAAAAGTGGTCGACCCAATTCTACGACATTTAATAAAAACATACTAAATAGAAGATAATATTTAATAAATGCGTAATTTTTTTTGAGAAAATAAATGCGTAATAACTAATTATAGGTATTAACATCAGGAAAAAAATACATATTCTTTTGTAAACTAAAAGATAAAAAGACATGGATTAAATAACAAGACAAAGACAAAAATAAAAATTGTGCTTAACAGAATTAGTCACGTGACGTTAAAATTATGTATATTATTATAGGTATCCATGATGTATTGTTACAAAACGAGAAATGATTTTCTAACAAAACTAAAAGACTTACATTGTGAGGTGATTTTATCCTTCCACATCATTTCCGGTAAATTGCACAAATTGTTTTTTTTTAATCAGATGATGCTATTGTATAATGAGGGTTCTTGTCTATATATCGTGTTTATATCATTATCCGTGAAACATCGACCTATCAGTAAGGGTATTTCTTTCTTTTGATAATTATGTTTTTTATTAAAGTTATAAATATTTTAAGGTTTCATCAAGCTTTTTTGACTTCAAAGTCATCTAAAAACCGACTTAGGCTTGGATAATCCTTTAGAAAAAAACCTTTAGATAGCCTTATACTTCACAGTTTCGTATTTTTGGAGTTTTACGCTAAAGCTTGGGCCGCTGCCCTTAGCCACCGACTGGGTAAGCGCACGGGTTGATTTCCTGACATAGTTTCTGGAGCACTCTGGTTAGTTTATGGGTTCGTTCAACAACATTTTCAATTTCAATAGCAGTTTTAGGCTTTGAATCTTTTCTTGAAGTTAAGATCTAATTTTTTTCGTAGTTGTTCTTGACTTTAATCTTTGTAAGGTTATATTCTTGTAAGGTTTATGTTAGATTCGTTATTGGTTTGTAGATTCGTGTAAGATCTAAAAGTTGGTTACTATTCGGTTCGTAGTTCAGGTCGTCTTCAATCTAACGAGTTCTTCTTATCAAAAGATTTCGTTATTAGTATTAGAATATGTAAAATATATTATGTATATTTAATATTTATTGTGTATATTCTATATTTAGTAGGCGTAAATCTTTTACATTTAATAGCCAAATTTCTATCCTAGAATCAAGTTATTGTGTTGTATATAATATACTGCAAAGATTAATGAAATACACAGGAAATCATTCTCCTTCATGGTATCAGAGCTAGTCTCCTAGATTGTGCATTCTTCTTCTCTTCTTCCTCATTAGTTCACCGCCCATTTTCTCTGCAAATTCCTCTAATATGCAAATCTCCATTCGCTACCATGGCCGGACAAGCGAAATTCCACCCCGCACTAGCTGTTAACAACATTAAAAATCTCATCCCAATCACCCTTGAAATGGAACGAGTACAATACTCCTCCTGGGCGGAATTGTTCAAAAATCATTGCCGCGTCTACGACGTAATTGATCACAACATCCCTCCGAAAAATAAGCTCTCAGACAAAGAAATGGGGGGTGAGGTTGATGATGAACTATGGTCTCGTTTGGATGCAATTGCGCTACAATGGATTTATGGCACAATCTCGAATGATCTTTTGCATGCTCTATTCACACTGGATGCTATGGCACACCAAGCTTGAACCCGGTTGGAAAGAATTTTTCACGATAACAAGAATCAATGTGCTTTATATTTGGAAAATCAGTTTAAATCGGTTATGCAAAGACGATTTGCGAATGTCTCGGCTTATTGTCAAGAACTCAAGATGTTGGCGGATCGATTGTCCAATGTTGGTTCCCCGGTCCCAAATTAACGCCTTGTGCTTCGGTTCATTTTTGGTTCGAATGAGAACTATGATGGTGTGGCCCAATCCTTCAACAGAGTAATCCATTGACCGAGTTTTACCTGGTCAAAGCTTATTCTTGAAGAAACTCGTAAAGCTAAGCGGGCGAGCATCATGGCGTTCTTTGTTGACACCGCTCTCCATGCTCACGGTGATGCTCCTCCTCATGCTCATGATCAGAATTCTCGGCAATACAATGCTCAGTGAAGAGGCCGAGGTTGTGGAAATAGGGGTGGCAGAGGATATCCGCCCAAACTCAGCAACTGAGGCTATGCCAACAACCTCATTAGCCATTTCCAGCTTACTATCCTTGGGCTCCATGGCAGCAGCCGACTTGAGCACCCCCTTGCCCGTATCCAACGTCAGCTTTGGATCGGCCCTTTACCCAACAGCCTGGTCTTCTTGGACCGAGACCACAGCAAGCCTACACCATTCAGGCCCTACCAACCCCAAATTATGTGCCAACAGACATTGGCTGCAATGCACAGCTTGTCACTTAATGTTCCCGATTATAATTGGTATTTAGACACCGGTGCAACTTCACATATGACAAACTCTTCTGGCAATCTCTCGTCTTATTCTAATTTGAGTAATTTATCTCGTAATATCATTACGGTAATGATCACAACATTCCAATTCGTGGTTCTGGACGCTCCACCCTTCACTCACCCCACCCACCTTTAAATCTAAACAATGTGCTCCATGGCCCAAAACTTATTAAAAATTTAATTTCTGTCCGTCAATTCACCACTCACAATAATGATTCTGTTGAGTTTGATTCGTGTGGCTTTTCTGTGAAGGACCTTCCGACGGGGATACCCATCCTAAGATTTAATAGCACTGGTGATCAATACCCTCTCACGCTCTCCACTCCATCCACTTTTCTTTGCAATTTCGATTCTTTTTGGCATGTTCTCTTGGGCCATCCGGGAGCCTCAGTTTTACGCTCCATTAATAAAAATAAATTTATTGAGTGCAAAACTATATCTTAATCTTCATTTGTGAATCTTGTACTCTTTGAAAAACATACGAAAATGCCTTTTATGATTCTTCTATGAATAGTTTGTTGTCTTTTAATATGATACACAGTGATTTGTGGTCATCTCCTATTTTGAGTTACATGAATTATATATATTATGTTATTTTGCTTGATGATTATTCTTGTTTTTTGTGGACCTTTCCCATTGGAAAAAAATCACAAGTCTTCTCTATATTTGCCGGCTTCCGTACTCTAATTAAAAGCTTTCAATTTTTGTAGGTGATGGAAAGTCTCAGCAAATTGGTGTAGACTGCGAGGACACTTTCAGCCCGGTGGTAAAACTGGCCATGATTTGGACTGTTCTCAGCATCTCTTTATCCAGGTCTTGGCTCATTCATCAACAGGATGCGCAAAATGCTTTTCTACATGGACAGTTCAATGAAACAATATGGGCATGTTTGGTAGGTAGAAAAGGGTTGAGAAAAGAAAAGATATTTTTTCTATTCTCAATTTTAGTATGTTTGGTTGATCGAGAATAGAAAAGTGACTTTTCTCAAGTTGAAAACTTTTCTCAAAATTAAATTCTTTTCCACCTTTTTAATTCTCAGCCTAGGCTGAAGAAAAGAAGAGTGAGAATAGAAAAGACCATTTTTTTTCCACCACTTTTTTCTCAACCACGTCTATCTTTTCTCCTCAATCATTCCCGCGATTTTTTCTATCTTCCATATCCCGGATATTCTGCCATATCTGATATTTATCGCTGATTTTTCTTCTGCCATATCGATTGCTAGGTGAATTTTCCAGATTCATATTTGTTCTTCCTAAGGTGTGCAATTGCTTGTCAAAAAAGTACAGCCATTCATAAGCTGCTTCTATTTGCAAGGCCGATTGTGGTAATCGATTTATTCTTCTTTTTGATTTTCAATCATTACATTTAATTGGATTTTCCATTTTTTTGAATCATGCTGGTTCAATTTTGCCTTGCCGTTAAAAACAAAACCATGGTTTCTTCTTACCATTTATTTCCCCTTTGGTGCGGTTTGTCGTGGTCTGCTATCTTTGTAAGCGAGTATATTTTTTTCGGCTGAACTTTATTTCCCAAATTTGATTTGATTTTTATCTATTCATGAATACTGGTTTTGTTACATTTCCAGTATTTTTTACTTCAATGTCATTGCTTTTTTCTTTGATTTCTGTTGATTTAGTAGCTGTAGGGTTTGATACTTCACAATAGGTTCCTTTTGCTGTCTTTCTCTGTTCTACATTTCATAAATTGATTGTCTCTGCTGCTAAATTCAGATTCTGTGCTAAATTAATCGATTGGTAATATAGATTTGCAAACTGCTGTAACTAATTGTGAAGGTAAAATCATGGCTGCAATTAATTCTTTGTCCACTGTCGGTTGATTATCGTTTTGATTATTTACAAGCTTTTCACCAGGTGATCCACAACTTTAGTACTTGTGTTTTCCGTGACATGGTACCAAGCTTTTTAACTACAACCTTTTCGTATTTGTGTTTTCCATGACACGGTACCAAGCTTTTCAACTACAATCTTTTCAGTATTTGTGTTTTCCATGACTCGGTTCCAAGCTTTTCAACTACTGATCATTATTGTTTTGTAGGAAAGGTTGAAACTTTTGTGTTCAACTATGATGGAACTAATCATTCCGTAACGCAATCTTGGCTTCATCGTTTCCAGCAGAATATGATGTGTTGTTAAGTTGATTGAGTTTTAAACCATGTACATTGGTGGTCTTTTGTGTTGATCGAATGTGAATTAACCGGAAAACGATATATTGTTAGTATTGATGCATCTTGAAGTTTGAAGTTTCTTTGTCTTGTGTGAATTGTGATTTGTTTGATATCTCATGCGGTGCTCAAATGCAACATGTTCCAGAGGTCATTATGTATGAGTGTTTGGTCTTTCATTATTGATATTTATGTTTTATTTTTATGATGTAGTATGGATCGATTGGAATCTAGGAAGAGAAAGAGGGACATGAAAATTGTAGTCCATTGGTGGTCTCAAATGATGCATCTTGCAGCCATAGTCATCCAACTAGTGATAGGGATTGTTGAAGCCAATTCTAGAAATCCTCCTTCCATATGTAGTGATCCTTCTAAGTTTTGAAGCGTGAGATTACCTCCGGCGTCTTGTCTATGAAAATCCCATAGATTGCCATGCACAACTAAGGGTAGACACCCGTACTTTTGTCAAACTTTGCGCGATGCTTGAAACACGCGGTGGACTTAGGCCAACCAAGAATATGAATGTGGATGAACTTGTCGCTATGTTTTTGTACATTTTAGCACACCATCTCAAAAATCGTGTTGTTAAATTTCATTTTATGCGTTCGGGGGAGACCGTGCATAGACATTTCCGTTCTGTTTTGAATGCGTTGCTCATGTGTCAAGACGTGCTCTTAGCCAAGCCTCAACCCATTCCAAATGATTGTACAGACCCAAAATGGAAATGGTTCAAGGTATGATTTTCAAAGTCAGATGATCTTCAGTCAAGTTCTTTAAATTAAATTGTTGTGATTGATCAAATTAGTTTTTTTTCCGTAAAGGGCGCTCTTGGTGCTCTCGATGGAACATATATTGAGTATCGTGTTCCGCATGCGGACAAGCCCAGGTATAGGTCACGAAAAGGAGTTATATCTTCCAATGTGTTGGCTGTTTGCAACCCTATGATGGAGTTTATCTATGTTTTACCTGGGTGGGAAGGGTCAGCCCAAGACAGTCGTGTATTGGCAGATGCCATCACCAGGAGACATGGTCTGAAGGTCCCACGAGGTTTAGTTTGCAAAACCAAACTTAATTTTGCACTGTGCAATACTACGTATTCATTTTATGACATAAAATGTTGTAGGAAACTACTACTTGTGTGACGCTGGATACACAAACTGTGAGGGATTTCTAGCACCTTATCGTGGACAAAGGTACCATTTAGAAGACTGGAGACGTAGCAACCGCTTACCCACTACACCCAAAGAGGCCTTCAACTATAAACATGCTAGTGGAAGGAATGTCATTGAAAGGGGTTTTGCTGCTATTAAAGTACGTTGGGGAATAATTCGGAGTCCATCCTTTTATCCGGTCAAGATACAAACCCGAATCATTACAGCGTGTTGCCTACTTCACAATCTTATAAAAAAAGAGATGCCTATAGACCCTTTAGAACATGAAATAGATGTTGCCATGGAGTCTATAGTGCATGATAATGAGAACGAGAATGAGGATTTTGTCACAAGTATAGACCCATCAACTGCATGGAGTGAGTATAGGGATCAACTATCAAATGAGATATTTGTGGGTTTAGGAAGAAACACGAACGTAAATGTGTAGTTTTATTATGATTTAGTGTGTTGAGTTTCAATTGTGGGTATGAACTTCAGTTTGATTTATATCAGTGTAATGTGTCATTGAATGAACTTGAATTTAGCATACAATGTAATTTGCTTATGTTTAGAAGACTTTATCCTCGCACATTTGTCGTAGTCTTACCTTCATGCACCTGAAGTTTTTATTTTACTTTTTTCTGGTACAATATGTCTTATGTTGTTACATGATAAGAAATGGAAGATGGAGATGTGCAAGTTACATCTGGCTCAACTGCAACTTCAGCCCGTACTAGGAGCAAACACATGTGGACTGATGAGCAAGATAAAATGCTTGTTGAAGCAATGGTAGAACTCTTTCATGCCGGTACACACAGGGCCGAGTCGGGATTCAAACCGGGTTTTCTTAATGTCCTTGAGGAGAAGCTAGCTGCAAGGATCCCAGGAATTACTACAGTCAACATTAGGTCTCGTCTGAAGACATTGAAGAAAGATCTGAGTTTATACAAAGATATTCAAACGAAAACATCTGGGTTCGGATGGGATCCTACTAGGAATATGATCGTTGCTGAGCCACATCAATGGGAAACGTTGCTCCAGGTAAATATGCGTAATTATCACTTCCAAGCTAATACCTATTCACTTTGTCTCTATTAATATGCAATGCAAGCTTTCAGACTTTCTTTCAATTTTTTTTGCCCAGGAGGTATTGTTCAATAGAAACTACTCACCTTTGTTTGTTACAGTAGTTAATTATGTAGTAAGGCCATATCATGCAAAAAGGCAAAAATCAATAAATGATTGATACAATGTTGGCACTAGAAATCATTCGTCCAAATGAAAACATTTTTTCTTCCTCAATGCTTCTACCAATAAATACAGATTGTGCATGAAGACTTAATGTGAATTTCACCTTATATGTCGTTGTTCCCCATTGTCGTTTGTGTGTAAACTTCAAACTATTTATAGTCATTCTGTGGCTATTTATTTTAGTTGATCCTCATATGGTTGATGTGATTACTAACTTTATACTTGATGATATAGGTTGACAACAAGTATGAAAGATGCATGAAGTTTCCCTTCCCTTACTTTGATGACTTGAACATGATATTTGGCATGACTCGAGCAACTGGAGGTGGCGCTGAAGATGCCGGTGATGCTGAAGATAATGTTCAAGTCGAGAATTCTCTCAATGATCCGGGTATAGAAGATATAAATGTAGATGATGTAAGTGCATATGATGATGCACTGAGGTCCCCCCCTATGGAAAGAACGGCAAAAAAAAGAAAGATTGCGAATGTTGAAATGTTAAAATGCTTAGCATAGGCAGTAAAGAAGCTTGGTGATGATATCAAGACCAGCTCTTCAGATTTAGGTGACAAGATTGCAGGACCACACTTGGATATGAGATCAAGACTAAATGGTGAGCTTGAGAAAATTGATGCGTTGCCTATGTTGCAACGTTTTCAATTGGCTGCACATATTGGGGCAGATACTTCCTTGCTTGAGCTGTTTTTTAGCTTGCCAGAGCTTCAAAGGGAGGCATTTGCATTGGAGATTGTGAAGACTTTGAAGGACTTAGCGCATAGGGGTTAAGTATGTGTTTCTTGGAACATCGAACACTTTTTATTTAATTTGAGTATTGAACTGATTATTTTTGTTGCTATTTACTTAGAATAGATGCTTGAGTAATAAATTTGTATTTGTGTTTTGTTTAGTCTGATGTTTTTGTGGCTTGTTTCTTGTCATTCAAATTATGAATTGGTGTTGTTATTGTTTCGTATCATGTGCGATAGTTTATTATGATTTGTATTATTGCCACATTTTTTATTTTTCAGTACCTTGTAAAAGCATTTTTTATGTATTTGTATTTTCCAAAAAAAATCCACATTAAAATTATAACTTTAATATATAATAAAAAAATCTTACTCATAAATTCAATTACATTCTTTTCCACGACAACCAAACAGGTAGGTGAGAATAGATTGATAGTTCTTTTCTTTTCTTTTGTTCATTTCCCTCTGCCAAACGGAATACGTGGAAATGAATTCTATTCTCAACATCTTTTCTCTGCATATCCAAACAAATAGTGAGAATATATTCTTTTCTATTCTCAACTTTTCTTTTCTCAGGTTTTTTCTCAGCACTTTTCTTTTCTTAGCTTTTCCATATACCAAACATATCCTATATATCCATCAACCCATGGGTTTTCGTGATCCTCATTATCCTGATTATTTTGGGGCTTAAAGAAGTCTCTTTATGGCCTTAAACAAGCAGCTCGGGCTTGGTATCAATGGTTTGCGGATTATGTATCCTCTATTGGTTTCTCGCATAGTTCCACAAATCATTCTCTATTCATTTATATGAATGGTCAAGACATGACATATATTCTTTTGTATGTTGATGACATAATCTTAGTGCATCTTCTGACATGTTTCGCCAACATATTATGTCTCTCATCGCCTCAAAATTTTCTATGAAGGATCTGTTAGGAAATTTATACGGGAACGCATCGGAATTTAAAATTTAATTTCCTTTTTAACAGGATCGACTTCGTTTAAGCAACAAGCATAAAAGAAGTAGGCGTAGAATATACCTTGGATGATCTAAAATAGATCATCGCTTTATCTACGGTTGTAATTTCTGCACGAAGCCGCCCAAGTGTTCGGCCTCTATCGTTGATCCACGCGAACAACCCGCTAGAATCCACCATTGGATTACTACCGGAAAAAGTTAGCTGCTAGGCCGCCTTTTTCTTTCCCCCAAATCTCTCTCTCAAGAAGCTCTCTTAATTTTCTAGTAGAAAATAAGATTTGTAATTGTGATACAAAAGAGCTTGACACATACATTATATTTATAGTGTAAGTGGCGCCCCTAATGTGGTCCCAATCGTATTGGGAGAAGCTTCCTATTGGATAGAGGAGAAAGAAAACCAATTTCCAATAAAATAAGGAAAATAGATATTCTAGATTTATCTCATTTAATTTAATATCTTATATTACATAAATCGAAGATATTGTCAATATCTAATATTGACCATCTTTATCTTATTACCATAAATCTATTAATATCTAATATTACTGTATGATAATACCATTAATTAAATTGCACAATCCAAATGTATCTTATACACTCAATATCTGCGCCCCATGTGCCAATAAATTGGCATCTGAAATATTCTTTAATTAATTAATATAATTAATATCTTGTACATATTTATTCATAATAAATAAACACCAGCATGTTAATTTATCACTATAACACTTTATAGTCGAGATAAAACTTTACTTATTTGGTTATCGCTATAACCGTATTTTAATCCGGCTAGATGTTCTTATGTGTGTGACCCGATAGGCTTCCGAATATGTTGGCCGTAGACACAAAGTGCAATTACAAAAATGCCCTTCATACTTAACGATCATGGATAGCGTCTAGCAACACGCCATGACCCTCAATCATCAAAATAATCAAATGCAATGACTACTACCTTTCATATGAAACAATTACCGTGTAAATATAATTCTATCGCTGTTACAACATCCATACGGTCGTATCTCGAGTGTCAGTACATTAACAACCGCATCTTATAATCTAGATATCATGCTCTCTCAAAGTAACTCATTTAATTCCACTTTGTAAAGATTCACGAGAGTAAGACAATCCTTATAAGAAGGCTCTTTTGGATATTTACTCCTATTCATAAGATATGCGGTTTCCGGACGAGCAACATGAATCCTACGCATGCTTCAGTATCATACCTGTTGGTCCCTTGAAAAGGCTTTGGTTAAGTTTAGAGGGGGAGGGGGGTGAATAAACTTAACACTTAAAACTTTTGGAGTTGACAAACTCAAAGTGACGGCTTGATACTTCTTGAGTGGTCTGCGACACTCGATTGTCTGGCCGATTGTTGAGTCTCTTTGAATTTGTGCAATGGAATTATATCAAAATTAAGCCTTATTACTTGTTGTTAAATATGATACTAAGTATTATATACTCAGTAGTGTATGTGTGTGATTTTGGTTGCTAGATTCGGTGAGGTTGATGTGTGTAATAAACTAAATGCGAGAATGTAAGTTCGGAAAGTAAGTAGGCGAGATTTTATAGTGGTTCAGGTGGTGTAATCTGTCAGTCCCTCTTCTCTGTGATGTTGGAGGTAATTCACTAGAGATCTTTGATGTAGCTATTACAAAGATTCCTAAGTTGCTTGTCCTTCACCAATAACTATGGCTTCACAAACTGAACACTTGGAACATGTAGGATTGCTGCTCCAAAGTCTTCCACTGGTCCTTGAATGGTAGGATTGCCTCTTCACCAGCTCCACCACAAACAACAGTCTTTCACACCCAACATATGCTTCATTGTCTTCAGTAGATTCTTGTAAAAGAAAGATAGAATAAAATAAATGATTCAGTTGCAGCAGCTTGATCAGGATGATATGATCAGCAGTTTTCAGTCTTAAAGTGTGTAAACTTGATGTAGCTTGAATGCAGATTACACTTGAAGATTTTCTTTGGATCAGTAGCTTTAAGCTCAATAAGTTCAGCAGGGTGTTTTTCTTGATAAGAAAGTGCAGCTCAGAATTATCTCTTGTTTTTCCTTAATTTTCATCATCTTTTTCTGAGTTGGAAGTCCTCTATTTATAGGTAGGAATGCTTGTGACTTATATTTGAAATTCAAATATAGCCGTTCCAGATTTTGTCCCATTTGACTTGCTTTCATCCTTTGTTCATAAAATCGACTACGGTCGATCGCTTTTTGATGTAATCCGATCTGTTTCACCCTTTGACTTGTATCCATTGGATAAAGTCCTGAATCATCCCAACGTCATTTTAATCTCAACCATTGATTTGTTTGATAAATCAGAGGTAGTTAGCTGTCCTTATCCTTGTTTTCTTCCATTGTGATCTTGAATAAATTGAGATATATGTATCAGCAGGTTCATGAGTCTGGTGAAGTACATATCAGTAAGCTGAACTATAATTTGTTGTGTTTAAAACATAATGCAGCTTACTTCATTTATCTAACTTTTATTTATGAAGTTAGATTACACCTTTTTGCATATAACTAAGTTCCAATCACCATCCAACTTGTGGAACTTAGACCTTGTACACAAGGTATATGTAATCAGTTTAGGTCATCACAGACTTCCCTAAATTCTGATTCCATATCCTTGACTTTAATCACCAAGTTTGATCCCTTAGCCTTCATTAACTGAGTTTGAGTCCTCACCTTGGTCTTCAACGGGTTCTGACTAGTCTCATCGACCTAGCTACCCCTCTTGATCTAGACCGGTCTGGCGATATAAGTCACTAACCATTCTGATTTGCTTGTTTGATCAAACATATACACTAGATCAAACTTTAATAAACCTATACATTTGATCTAGACATCTTTTTGCCTTTGCACTATAACAGCTAGTCTGACACTCATCACTAAAACTCAGAAATAAGTCCAACAATTTCCCCCTTTTTGGTGATGATGCCAATACCCTCTCCTAACAGCAAAGCAAAAAGATTAAAACAAAAAAACAGAACAAACTTGGTCATTTCTCATTATAATCATTTGTTTAAAGTATTACAGTCTAGAATCAGCAAATATAAAACAGTGTAAAGTATCTTTGATCTCTCTTGTCTTCTTTCCCTTTCTTCTCTTGCTTTTTCTGCTTGTTCTTGGTAAGCTCTTATTTCCATGATCATCTCTCTCATCCAGTCATTTTCAATTAGAGAGAAGTCAATGTGAGGATTTACTTGTTTCCACCAATGCCAAGCTTCAGGAAGAGTTAGATTTATCCGATGTACCCTGAAGCCTAACTTCATGTAAACTCCCTTGAACTCATTCAGTGATTCCTTTGCATTTGTGGTAGGTAAACTACTTCCACCTCTACCACCTCTTCCACTTCTTCTTGAAGCCCTCAAGGCTTTAACTCTTGCTTCCCAAAACTTCAAACTCAAAAATATGTTAAGACCTTCATGAAAGCCCTTGTCATGATAAGGTCTCCTTCTGTTGTTGTACACATTCTTGTATTTCTTGAGAAGATCATCTGTAAGTGGAAGTCTGCCAGATGCAGGTTCTCTATATGCATTAGTGTCAGCTTCCCATCTTTTCTTTGCAAAAATTCTAGCAGCCTCTTTTGCTACTGTTGTTTGACCCTCTTCCCCCTTATTGACATCATCAACAAAACGGGACAACAGGCCATGTACACTCTCCTGTGTTAACACTAGATTGTTCATCGACCTTCAATAATCTCGATCCTAGTGTCAATGGGTGTGATCCTTTCTTGCATAGTTTGCTCCAAAGCAGGTTATTCTTTCGATAAATTTAGGATCCATTACAAAGAGTTGAGGTGCAGCAAGAAAAAAGAGTCTATGTACCTCAAGATTATCCAACTTTTGATGAATATATGCAAGTTGGTCTTTCAAAATTTCTCCTTCAATGTGTTGCCCTGTTTGATTCCCTCACATCTTGTGTTAAATCAAAGAATGGCATCTTGAGTAGATGTGTAACACAAAGCAAGCTGTCTCGAGAGACTTTCTATTGTTGTCCACCATGTTCATCAGTTCTTCAAATATTTGTTCCTGTCTATCAAGTTGAGTCCTTAACTGTGTCATGTCATCCCTGACAGCCCTTAACTCATCCAGGACATGTGCTGGTACCCCATCAGTCATTCCTCTAGCAGCTCCATCAGTAGGCTCTTCTACATTGTATTGTTGCTGCTGACTGCTGATCACCAAGGCATAACTCATATCCCTCCCAGCAGGGTGAGGTCCTTGGTATTCTTCCAAGATAGGATCAATAGCAGGTTCTTCAATCACTGGTTCTTCATCAGTAGATTCTTCCTCATTAATTTGAAATTCTTCATCACTGTAGTCATAGTCCACCATCTGCCCCTCCTCATCAATTACAGCAGTCTGATGACTATATTTACCTACAGTGGTCTTGTCTCCTTCAGTAGGCTCCACTATAGCAGCCTCTTCAACAACAACGGGGTTTCCTCCAAACCCAAATCTGGTTCCAACCTTTGTCCCAGTCTTTGTTTGTACCTCAAAGAACCTGCACTCATGTTCCAATCTTTGCTCAGGTGCTGTTTGAACCTCAGCAACCTAAACCACCACATCAATTCTTGGATCTGGTGCAATTTGTGCCACTATAACCTGATCAAGGAATACATCCATGTTTTCTTTTTGAAATTCCCCTATATCAGGAATCTTTCTTATAAAGTTTCCAGCCTTGGATAAAGTGTCCTCAGTGTCAATGCAATCTTGATATTGGATAGATTCCTCTGAACTGGCACTAGGCTCACTGAGGTCATTAACTCTTTCTTCATCCAAATCAACATGCTGTTGACCCTCAGGTTGTTCAACAGGTTCAACAACAAACAAATCATCTACCTCACCAACAAATCTGTTTGCACCAATATCTATTCCCTCATTGATTTGTGCCTCTATATCATCCATGGTGAGATCCTCATCCATCTGTTGATTATCTTGTCTTTCAAATAGATTATTTCACCACCATGATCGCTCCACTCTTGGTTCATTTAACATGGCGGTTCCACTGGTTCCTCCTGGACCAGAGGGAAAATTACCTTCAGAGTCAGATGATGAAGATGAATCATCACTGTCATCTCTGGGGTCCCTAAACTTGATACCCTCCTCCTTCTATTGTTCATAAAAAATATCCATCAATCTTGATTGCAGCAGAGTAGTATCAACTAGATCCAGCAAATTCTCCACTCCTAGCTTCTCAAAAGCCCATTCTTCAAAATCTGTCATAGGTTGTGCAAAGAGGTTTTTGTCTCTTGTAGAATCCAAATTTCCATTGGAAATAATCACCACTTGTTGGAGTTTAGGATCAACAAAATCCTCTTTCTTCTTCTTCTCAAATCTTTCAAATGGCATGAATGTATGCAGGGAGCAGTTTGTCCACTCTGCTGACCTCCAAAGGTCCCAACTAGCCGAGTCAGAGTTTCTTCAACAGATGCATGTAGGTCAGTAGGTTGCTCAGATTGTATATTTGTTCCTACTACCTCCATCTGTACCACACTTGGTTCCCCCTGACTTATATGCTCATCAGCAGGGTTAGCAGCAGACTGCTCTTCCCCCTGAACTATTGCAGGAATTGCAGGGTCTTGTACCAATGTTTGGTTACCCACAAGAGTGCAGGACTCGGTGGTTTCTTTGTGGTTCTTCTACAAGTTGCTCAATAACAACTTGTGTAGTTTCAGTAGGCTCAGCAGCCTTAATAGGTGAGGATTCTGTAGCTTTAACAGCAGGCTCAGGGTCAGTAGTCTGCTGTGATTTTCCAATAGATTGCTCAACAACAACCTCCACATCCTCAGTAGGCTTTATAATGGTTATAGGTTCAGCATCAATAGCCTCTCCTTCTTCTTCTACTTCTTCTTCTTCCTGTTCCCTTTGAGCCTCTAAAATTTTCAATTGCTTCCCTTTGCCATGTTTCTTCTTTTTGGCAATCTCTTTCATTCTTTTGGAAAGTGGATCATCTTCAAGATCGATAACTTTCCTTTTTCTACTAGCTTCTTTCTGTTGGTCCTTCAAAACTTCAGCAACAATCTTCTTCTTAGCAACTGCAGTAGGGTCAGTAACCTCAATCCTTACTGGGCCCTCAGCGGACTCAGCAACTTTTCTCTTCCTTGTTATTTCAGCTATATCAATAACTTCAACTGACTGCTTTTTTATCTTTCTAGGCTTTAACAGTTCTGTACTCTTTCTTGTATCAGTAACCTTTATTTTCTCAGTAACTTTCTTTGGTGCAGCAGATTTGACAGTTTGCTTAACTTGCTCACCACCAGCATCACCATCATCTCCATCATTACCATCACTTTCAGTAGCCTCATCATCTATATCTTCATCATCATCCAGACCAGGAATATGAGCACCAACTTCTGGCTTGAATCTAGATTGATTTATCTTTTCAGATGCAACATCAGGTATCTGAAAATGATTCAACAGGGTCTGAATCATTAGACCTAAGGGCTTGACCTTGGATTTCCTTGTACCATCTCTATCTTCAATGAACACTTTCTTCATGTAATGTACAAAGAATCCAGCCCAATCAATCTTCATACTCCTGCAGATGATGATCAGTTTTGGGTCCAGACAGTGTGTCTAAACTTCCAACAAATCCCAAAATAGTTTTGGCCACTAATTTGCTCAGCAGATTGTACTCATATCCAATATGTTTTACATTAATACCTAAGCTTGAAGGTATAGCATCATTGGTCTTTATCTGATCCACAAATTTCATTCTTGGTAGATTCATTGCCTCTAGGTTAGTAGGAGCATCATTTCCAAGTGCAAATTTGAATACCTCTCTCGAGGAGTCCGAAGCTACTTCTATCTCTCTTCCATTTACAATTGTAGTGAAGGCCTCTCTACCTTCATGTATAACAATGTTTCTCAGAATTCCAGTACATTAATATATGAAATTCTCTGCAATCTCCTGTTGATAATGCCTTCCAATCGCCAAAACGTCGATTCTTCTTCCAATGTTAATGGCTAACTCAGTAGAGTCACGATCATTGACATGACCTCTCACACTTTGGTGGTACCAATATGAACATCATCCTTAGGAGGCATGATAAATGAAAAAGATGAGGAAGATAGAGTTCAAATCTGTGTTCACACGAAGAAAACTTGCAGAGAGAATCAATTTGAGATTTTTGTGAGTAGCCTCTGTGAATAGGTCTGTATATATAGACAGATGCGGTTGAAGCTGTCGAACGTGTCTGAGTGCCATTAACCACGATTAAATCTGAGTGAATGCGGTTTTGACACGTGGCCCATTACTTTTCATAACGTTTTGTAACCGTTGGATCGTGTAATTGTGGTTATAATGGATAGAATAAATATCCCGCCATTACTTTTTGACTTTTATAAGTTTGGTGAGTAACGTTTCATTGGCTGACCTTGTGTCATCGCGAGGTTGGCTCGATTAGCTCTTGACAAATATGCCTCGATAGCTTTCTTGACAATGTAACTCTCTTTGATCTTTGATTCCTTCTTGTTTTGTTCAATTGATAATACAAGATGAAGTTTAATACCAATGACTGATCTGTGAAGTGAACTCACCCAACATGACAAAGACCAATCCCCTTGGCAACCTCATTTGCTCAATTGTCCAAACATAAGTACATGGAATTGTTGATACCAATGACTAATCTGCTAAGTGAGCTCACCCATCATAGCAAAGACTAATCCCCTTGGTGAATTCCAGTACATTACTGATTATCAGTCAACTTTAATAACTCCAAGTTCACTCCTTAGTTTAGCAAATCTTTCACTATCCAATGGTTTAGTGAATATATCAGCAAGTTGATCTTCAGTAGGGATGTAAAGAACCACCACATCTTTCTTTTCAACATGATCTCTTATGAAATGATGTCTTACATCAATATGCTTGGTCCTTGAGTGCAAAATAGGATTTTTAGTGATTGCTATTGCACTTGTGTTGTCACACATAATTGGAATTTCCCTTTCTTCAATTCTATAATCCCTTAATTGTTGTCTTAATCACAGTATTTGTGAACAGCAATTTCCAGCAGCAATGTATTCAGCTTCAGCAGTGGAGGTTGATATTGAGTTCTGTTTCTTGCTAAACCAGGAAACCAGTCTATTTCCCATTAACTGACAGGTTCCTGTGGTGTTTTTTCTATCAATCTTGCATCCAGCATAATCAGAATCTGAGTAGGATATAACTTTGAAGCTTCCATCCTTGGAATACCATATCCCTACTCCCAAAGTCTCATTTAGGTATTTGAGAACTCTTTTGATTGCACCAAAATGACTTTCTTTAGGTTTAGATTGAAATCTTGCACAAACACCTACAACAAAGGATATATCAGGTCTGCTAGCAGTAAGGTACATCAGACTGCCTATCATCCATCTGTATAAAGTCTGATCAACATCTTTGCCTTCTTTATCTTCATCCAATCTGATATTTGTACTCATTGGAGTTGATATTTTGGTGCTATTTTCCATACCAAACTTCTTCAGTAACTCCTTGGTATACTTGGTTTGATGAATGAAGATTCCATCTTTCATCTGTTTAACTTGCAATCCCAAAAAGTAGTTCATTTCTCCCATCATACTCATTTGGAATTTACTCTTCATTAGATTTGCAAACTTCTCACATAACAATTCATTTTCAGAACCAAAGATTATGTCATCAACATAAATCTTTGCACAGTCTTTGTCTTTTTCATTGATTACGAAAGAGTCTTATCAATGGTGCCTTTTGTAAAACCATTGTCCACCAAGAATTGAGATAGAGTCTCATACCATGCTCTTGGTGCTTGTTTCAAGCCATAAAGTGCTTTATTGAGTCTATACACTTTATCTTCTTAATCCTTAACTTCAAATCCAGGAGGTTGATGAACATACACCTCCTCTTCCGTAATGCCATTCAAAAATGCACTTTTGACATCCATTTGATATACCTTGAAGTTTTTATATGCAAAGCATGTGCCAAGAATAATATGATAGCTTCCGATCTTGCAAGCAGTGCATATGTTTCATCAAAATCTATTCCTTCGCTTGAGAATAGCCTTTTGCAACTAGTCAGCCATATTCTTTACAATGGTACTGATTCATCCAATTTGTTTCGGCGTTATACCCATTTAGTACCAATGATATTTGCATGATTAGGCCTATCCACTAGTGTCCAAACTTGATTAGTTCTTTGTGTTATCTACAAGTTTCATTCTTTGTGTTTCTCGAAAATTCTCAGTGGAAATCGTTCAAAAGTGTCAACAAAAAATTTGTCAAAATCGTCAAATCTTGTGATCAACCGTATTCTTGTGTGTTTGACCCCTAATAAATTCTCAAATCAAAAAGTGGTTCAGCTAAAAGTTGTAGCTCATTAAATTTCCTACAATTTTCTCTTTTGTGATTTTCGAAATTATTCGGAAGCCATACCAAAAAAATTGTTGAAAATTCTGCAGTTTAGATCTACAAACTGCCGGAAAACCAATGCTTACCTTAAAATCCGTAAAATCTTCAATTTACGTCCAAAAATTCTGATATTTTGTGATTGAATAGTCCACTTCCATATCTAAAGTTTATCTCTTTTGTGAAACTTCCAATTCGTAACTTATCATGCTTGAAATCAGCCGGTAAATTCGGGTAGAGTCAAAAACTGAATTCTGATTTTCAGCATATTTGAATTAAGGATAAAATTATCTTTTATCTTGTTTTTTTTTTCATATTCGTCCATATCAGATTTGTTTCCATAATCTTAAAAAAAAAAAAAAAAAAAAAAAAAAACACATATATATCTGGCCATAATTTGCTTTCTCTGGTGCGTCCGTTTTGGCCCATAATCTGACCTTGTTTCATTCACGACCATAATCTGAACCGAGCCCTAGTTGTTTACGTCTAGGTTGTTGGTTTTGAATTACTCCTCGTGTTGCTCGTTCACGCTGATTTGTTTGCAAGGGTATTCCTACGACTAAGAGAGTGAGGTGAGTGCAAACACGAGAGTTGTAAGTACAAATGGCATTGCCACCATTTAAGTGGTACGCGTGATGGCGATGTATATTTTATTTTGGAAGCTAAGTTGGAGGCGGTTTTTGCATGCCATATATATTCGGACAAAAGTGTGATCTTGCACAACATAGTTTCTTTGGAAATCTTTGTGACATGGTGAAACAAACAAATTTTTTTGGCGTATGCATAGGGATCGAGAGGTTAGTACTTGGGTGAAATGAAAAGAGAAATGCGACAACATTTTGTGCCCGTCATTACTTGCCTAGGTTTGAAGCGTCCAAAAATGTGGAAAATGATAAAGTGTTAGAAGAGATGGGTAGAGCGCTTCTTTGAGATGATGTGCGAACTAAATGAATGTCTTTGGCGTTATTGTATTGAAGAGGAAAGTGAAAGGCTGCGTTGGGCACAACGGAAGAGGAAAGTGAAGCTGTTTTGGGAGAATTTTAAGTTGATGATGCAACAACATTAGTTGCTGTGGGGAAAGAAGCGTTGTTAGTGTTTGTGGCGGGAGTTGAATAATGAGGAGGGAGCATATGTGGCGAGAAGTAGTTGAGCGTGTGGTGGATTTGAAGGCACCTGAAATTTTAGATGAGTTGGTCGAGGGTGTTGATGAAGTGGTTTCAAATGGTGAGGCCTTAGTTGTGGACCAAATAGTTCACATTGATGACACATTTGTTCTTTGGTCAAATTGAGAGTAATGTTGCGCGTCTTGAGAATCAGGTTAATGGATAAGCCCGTTGCGAGAGGACATGAGCATGTGGAGGAGGCGATGGCGCGTAGTCTTAATTTGGTGGTTGAGGATATTGCGGCATCTGCGGTGGTTTGTCTACTTTACCGAGCCGTGTGGTGAGTTCTATGTTGTCTTAATGCGGTACATGAGGATCATCCACGAGGAGAAGCCGAGATGTTCGATACATCAAAGCAGCCCTATATTTCCTTTGGTTTATCGTGCTCTCGATTATGATGATGGCAAGCGAAGCATATTTTCTTTGATCCATTTGTTGCACATGGTGATTCATCTCTAGTCGAGTTGCTATGCTTATCTTGCTACTTTTCCAAGCTTCATCGACTATATCGGACCGAGGATTGTTCTTTTGTTTCATTGGTGCCCGTTTAGCTCAAATGCGTGTTACGGTCCATTGGTTTGCAATCGTCCATCAACTTTGTATTTGATCCGGTATCTTTTTGAGGATTTTTGTGTTTTGTTCGCGATTGGTGAGTCTTTGAAGACTTTTACGACATCCTTTTGATTCGAGGGCGAATCCTTTCCAACCGGGAGGAATGATGTGATCCATCCGAGATATTTTATTTGTTTTGTTTATTTTAGTTTCGGTGTTTTAATGAATAAAACGACCTTGAGCCCGTGTCAAAAGTTGCCCGTATGTTAGTATATTGGGTCAAGTGTTTATTTTTAGCAAATAATAGTCATTTGGACTTATTAGGGTTGAGTTATATTTGTTACAAAATAAAGTGGCGAAAATTACATTGTAATTTATCCCACATTGCTTAGGAAGTTATTTGTCTTTTATTTTGTAGCCTATAAAAGGCATACTACTTGTAATATTAAAAAGATGAACAATATTATTGAAATTGAGTTAAACTTTTAAGTTGAGAGCTTTTCTCTTCTTGCCGTTTTAATCATGGTGATTAAGACAAAATCACTAGCAGTGAGTAGTCTCTTTGTCGTAGAGATTACACCGCTTCAAAAACGAATCGGCGTTTTGAGCACGCGTTGTTTATTCTTGGCCTTAGCCTAGAGTCGAGGACACTAGGTTTAGGTATCTATAGCTCACCATTGATCCTTGAGTCGTTTCTGGAACCGTATCCGCATCAATTTCTTTCAAATTCATTTAATTCTTCTTGCATAGCAATTATCAATATGGATGCAAATTGCTTCTTCAACAATTTTAGGTTCAACTTGAGATAGAAAACAAGTAAACATTGCTTCTAATTGTCTTTTAGTCCTTACACCTTGCTTTGTATGTTGCCAATAACTTGTTCGTGAGGGTGATCCCTTAACATCATTGTGGATTACGGTTAGATTGATCCTCGGGAAACTCATCTTCAAAAGGTTCTCTTGTTTTTCTTGTGACGGGGGTTCATGGATCCTTGAAGCTGCTTGATTGTTGCATCGATGAAGTATTATCGGCGGGGTGTTGTTGCGGGGTAGAATCGAAACCTTTAGGTCATTGAATCTTCCCAAAACTTCAACACAATCTGGATCGGTGACTTGTAGATTCTCGGCGAGGTCACAAGCTTCATCTTTCCATACCCCGGTGAACTTAGGTTCATCAAACACAACATGGATTGTTTCTTCATGTTTTAATGACCTCTATTCGATTACACAGATGCCTTCTTGGTTGAAGAATATCCCAAGAAAATTCCTTCATCGATTTTGGTTGGAAAGTATTCAAATGTTCCTTATGATTCAAGATAAAACACTTGCTTCCAAATGGATGGAAATAGGATATATTAGGTTTTCTTCCATTCCAAATCTCATAAGGTGTCTTGACATCTTAGCATTCTTTGAGTTACTGTTTTGTGTATAGCATGATGTATTAAGCTGCTTGACCCAATATCTTTCAGGTAGCAATGCTTCACAAATCATAGTTCTTCCTGCTTCTTTTAGAGTCTGTTTCTTTTTGACAACCCCATTTCTTTGAGGTGTACAGCAATGACAAGTTGATGTAGTACACCATTACATTCACAATATTCTCTTATAACTTTATTGTGAAATTCGGTACCCTTATCGTCTGATTTTTATTCTTGTCAAACTTTTCTCATTTGCAATCTCTTCAAAAGTTGAGGCATCTTTTGAAGTGTTTCACTTTTCTTGTTCATAAATACCACCCAAGTGTACCTTGAATAATCATCCACAACCACTAAGGTGTATTTCTTTCTGTAATACTTGTTGGTATTTCTTGGTCCATATAGATCCATATGCATCGACTCAAGACTCTATTAGTTGATTGCTTAGTCTTTGATTTGAAGCTTGACTTTGTCTATTTACCTTGCTGACATGCATCACATGTAGTGTCCTTTTTGAATGTGATCTCAGGTAAACCAATCACCAGTTTCTTCTTCACCAAGCTGATTGATGTCATCAAAATTCGGATGATTGACTTCTTATGCCATAACCAATTAAGTTACGACTTGGTATGCACTGTCGGACATGTTTAGGCTGCTGATGAGCCAATCCACAACATACATGTTTTGTTGTCTTCTACCGACCAATACAACTTGATCACCTCTTTCACTAATGGCGGTACATGTGTTTTTGTCAAAAGTGACCTTGTATCCCATGTCACAGGGGTGTCGATTGCTCGGCAAGTTGTAGTCTAGTCCTTCCACATATGCAACATTCACGATTGTTAGTCCATTCCTCACAAGTGTGCCATATCCTCTTGTGTATCCATGTGTATTCTTGTTGCCAAAATTCACCCTTGGACCATCCTTTGCCACATAGTTTGACAAGCGGTGCTTATTCTTTGTCATATATGGAACATCCACTTTGTCAAAGTACGGACACCTTACAAAACAAAGTCAAAACATTTTAGGTACCCAAAACTGTTTGGGTCCATAATGGTCGATGGTAAGCATGACCCTGGCATATTTCCATAAGGTCTTCTTTAAAAGTGTCATACTTTGGTTCATACATGTATTCTACACATCCATAAGGTTTATGGTTGGTTGTGTATGATTCACATATGTTTTCGGCCTTTTGGCATGTAATCTTTGTTTGAAGTGATTCTGTTGTTAGAAGCATTAGTATAACCATTGGATTCTTTATCTGTAGGAACAACTACTGTAATATGGAGTCTGCTTTGAGGTACCTGTTGAGGCCTTGTATAAGTCCTCTCTTGATTCCATTGCTTAGGTTTTACCTTAGCGACATGGTTATACTTCTTTGTTTTAGCGCGTAGAAGCGAGGAATATTCAATCATCATCGATGAGGAACAATCTACCTTTCCCCACGAGATAAGTATCCTGGAATGATTAACATTTTGGGTTTAGGATTCTTATCCTTGGAATATTTCTGGTTTTCCCTTTACGTGGTCCGGTGAGACTTGGTAGTAGATGCATTATCGGTGAGTCTAGAAGGTCAGTGATCCTACCTTTGGATTTACCCTTTTTGTTGAAATCTTGATGTCCTTTTAGACTTAATTTTGCCTCTTGAAGCATTCTCGGTAGGTTTCTTTGCCTCGGCCAACCCTTTTGGGAGTTGGATCTTTATGCGAGCACAAACTTAGGACCAATCACTGGTACTAGGTTGGTGACCTTCTTTGGATCCACTCTTATTGGATTGTTGAGTTCCAAATCAAGCCCTGTCCTATCACCATAAGGCTTTCAGATTTGAATGCGGTGGATGAACAAGATAGTTCGGTGAGACTCATTAGCTCTTGAAGATATGCAATGAGCTTATCTTTGATTACATCTAACCTCTTTTTCCTTACCTTTGAGAATTCTTAATTCGACATTTAATCTTTCAACTTCTAATTGAAGAGCTTCTTTTTCGGCCTTCACAATCTCGTATGCAGATTGTATTATCCTCGATTGATTAAGGATGGCATCAAAGTTTCATTATTGTCGAATTTCTAGGATTTGAAGCACAAGTTGATTCACAATCACTTCAGCGAGGAGTGTTTATTGATCTGATGTGTATACCTCCTCTGTTTCATCCATGTTTTCCATTAATGCATAGTCTTCCATATCGACAACTTGATCTTTGTGTCATGATTCATTTCCTTTTTTGATTCCACTTCTTGCTTTGATTCATCTTGACAACCATGGCCTTCTTGCCATGTCTTCTTTGTTGACTCTTGGTCTTGATGAGTCTGGACAATCGATTCACGAAATGTCGGGATTTTCTGATTGAAACAAAGATAATCATGTTCCTAACTTTGTTTTAACTTTCGGGATAGTCGGAGTTTGAAGTGTCATGGTTTCTTGCATTGGAAGCACTAGTAATCATTGTCTTTCCTTGAATCATCCTTATTCTTTTCTTTGAATTTCTTAGTGAAATTTCTTGGAAACTCTTTCAGTCTTCATCATCTGATTTTCTTGCTCGGTAGGGCAATCTGCTCTTGCATCTCATCAATGAGATCATCTTGAGCTCTAAAGTTTCTTCTTGATGTTTGGCGGCCAATGCGGTTGTTTTTGTTCTTCATTTTGATGGTAGGAACGAGTCTCTTGCTTTGAATTCATAAGCTTTAAGATCGAGAATAATTTGAAGGTATCCTCTTCATGTAACTTTCTCATTTCTTTTATGGAAGTGACCTTCATCTCCCAAACTTCTTTGTCAGGTAATGCTTCCAAGATTTTTGAGTTGATTTCTTCTTTTGAATAACTTACACTCAGTAGGGTAAGTTCATCCAGGATTGCATTAAATCTTGATTCCATTTGTTCAATGGTTTTATTTGGTAGCATTTTGAACTTTTGAAACCTCTTTTTGGCCACATTGATTTTGTTCTTCTTGATAGCATCGGTGCCTTCACAGATTAAGCTGAATCTTGTCCCAAAGTTCCTTTTTGATTTTGCAATCTTTCACCTTCATATACATATTGCTATCGAGTTACGTATATGATGTCAATAGCAATATTGATAAGATTTACTCTCTTTCTATCTTGACATTCCATTCCTTTTTGGCTTTGGAATGTCTTGTCTCATCTCCCACTTTATTCTTGATTTGGTGATCTCGGTGGTCCATCGATTAGCACATCCATCATTTCATCATGTGTTGCGACAAGATAAGCTTTGCATTCGGCGTTTATATTCATCAAATCTATCTAAAGAACACATCGACATAGTTTTAGCATCTTGGTTGTTATCCATGATGCAAAGCTTTGAAAATTAGTAACTTGAAAAAGTTTTCAAAGTATTTTCACAAGCACAACAAGTAGGATTACTTGAGCGAAGCCTTTGCTCCGATACCAATTGTTGGTCCAATGAAAGGCTTTGGTTAAGTTTAGAGGGAGGGTGAATAAACTTAACACTTAAAACTTTTGGAGTTGACAAACTCGGCAACCAATGACTGCGATACTTGATAGTCTCGACACTCGATAATCTCTTATTTGTTGAGTCTCTTTGAATTTATCTGTGGAATTATATCAAAATTAAGCCTTATTACTTGTTGTTAAATATGATACTAAGTATTATATACTCGAGTAGTGTATGTGTGTGATTTGATTTGCTAGATTGATAGGTTGATGTGTGTAATAAACTAAATGCAAAATGTAAGTGCGAGAAAGTAAGTAGGCAGATTTTATAGTGCTTCAGGTGGTGTAATCTGTCGAGTCCACTCTTCTCCTATGATGTTGGAGGTAATTCAATAGAGATCTTTGATATAGCTATTACTAAGATTCCTAAGTTGCTTGTCCTTCACCAATAACTATGGCTTCACAAATTGAACACTTGGAGCAGGTAGGATTCTTTACTCCAAAGTCTTACTTTGGTCCTTGAAGGTAGGATTGCCTCTTCACGGCTCCACCACAAAAAGCAGTCTTTCACACCAACATATGCTTCAACTTTGTGTTGATAGATTCTTGTAAAAGAAAGGTAGAATCAAATAAATGATTGATTCGTGACTTGATCAGGATGATATGATCGGCGTGACTTGCGGTCTTCAAGTGTGTAAACTTGATGTTGCTTGAATCTGATTACACTTGAAGATTTTCTCTGGATCGGTAGCCTTAAGCTCGATAAGTCAGTAGGTGTTTTCTTGATAAGAAAGTGCGATTTCGAATTATCTCTTGTTTATCCTTAATTTTCATCATCTTTTTCTGAGTTAGAAGTCCTATATTTATAAGTAGGAATGCTTGTGACTTATATTTGAAATTCAAATATAGCCGTTCCAGATTTTGTCCCATTTGACTTGCTTTCTATCACTTTGTTCATAAATCTGCGACGGTCAGTCAGATTGCTTTTAATGAGAATGCGATCTGTTCACCGCTGACTTGTATCCATTGGATAAAGTCTGAATCATCAGCGTCCTTTTAATCTCAACCATTGATTTGTTTGATAAATCAGAGGTAGTTAGCTGTCCTTATCCTTGTTTTCTTCTAATGTGTTCTTGAATAAATCGAGATATATGTATCAGCAGGTTCATGAGTCTGCTTAAGTACATATCAGAAAGCTGAACTATAATTTGTTGTGTTTAAAACATAATGCAGCTTACTTCTTTTATCTAACTTTTATTTATGAAGTTAGATTACACCTTTGCATATAACTTAGTTCCAATCACCATCCAACACGGAACTTAGACTTTGTACACAAGGTATATGTAATCGATTTAGGTCATCACAGACTTCCACTAAATTCGATTCCATATCCTTGACTTTAATCACCAAGTTTGATCCTTAGCCTTCATTAAGCGAGTTTGAGCCCTCATTACCCGGTCTTGATAGGTTCACGACTTGTCTCTTGACCTAGCTACCCTCTTGATCTAGACACATCTCTTGATATAAGTCGGTGACCATTCTGATGCTTGTTTGATCAAACCTATACACATATCAAACTTTAATAAACCTATACATTTGATCTAGACATCTTTTTGCCTTTGCACTGTAACAGCTAGTCTGGCACTCATCACTAAAACTCAGAAATAAGTCCAACAATACCCAATCACTACCGCATGACCGCCCCGTGGCTAGGAAACCCCAATAGTGTCAAAGCATGACAATCCACACCGTGATGTCATGAAGACTCGATCTTAGGATAATTACACAACCGCCACATAGTGTGACACTTAATAAAGTAAGTGGAGTCGAGTCTAACGTCGCATTCTCTAATACACTTCCATGTACAATCCAAGTGTCCCTACACTTTGATAGATGAGATATATCCTATCTTCAATAAGATAGAAGACATCTAATACGTCTTAGTCTAATCATTACTATTAATGTCTGTTTAATAGTACATCGACTAGAGACATTTAAGTATCAAACCTTTTAAAGTGAGTGAGATCTCATCAACCATAATCACTATTATGATTTCTTTTTCACTGTTTGACACTAGGGACGTTATCATACATACAATATCATAATTTGTTCATATAAATAAACAGAATATATAATAACTGAAAAGCCATTTATTATATGTATAAACATAAAGAAATAGTAGAAATGATGACCGGGTTGGATCCGTTCCAACTCGATTGGGTTTAGGACACTATTTCAACAATCTCTTACTTGGCCTAAAGCCAATCACTCGTACACACGAGACCAAGTTGAAAATAAAGAGTCTCATGCAGTACTTGCGACTAACCTAAGAGTGAATGGATCACTATCCGTGGGGATTCAGACTATCTTCATATCATGCTCCAAATGACCAAGTCAAAAGGAACCGCCTTCAACACACACATGAATCTCTGATGAGACCGGGTCCTTGCTTCAAGCAATGAATCCACCATTATATCAGCTATATAGTAAAGGTGGAATAACCGTACAAGGTTTAGGAATGAACCTCTTAGATCAATGTACTACTTCATTTAGCCTCTACAAGGCAATAAGGTGTTTTGGATCGGTTGTAGAATTTACTGATGATCTCACAGCTAAGAACATTTCTAGCTCTTTGTGTCACTTAATCAAAGCAATTGCAAACCCAATTTGTAGCTCCACTATTTTCATAAGATTTAGGGTGCATATATGTATATCTACGTTTGTTCGTTTCCAAGTTTCAATAAACTAAGAACCCATCCTTAACTCTTTTAAGGATATTCTCGACATATACCAGAATCACTTTCATACATGCTCATGACTCTTCATGAAGTATGAACATTTAGTTTAACTCACAACACTTATGATGGGCCCTATTGCGAGAAGCAAAGGGACCTTTCATATGTATCATCTTTCACCTTATCTTTTGGGTGACGTCCTATCATAGATAGATCCGAGAATACCAGTGGCGGTATATCTCTCTCATGACCTATGCTAAAGCTGTTTTAGCATCTCATCTATCGAGGTGTTGTGATGTTTAAGCAATGTCTAAATCTATCACTATAGATTCTTATTTCTTAAATAAGGCTGCCATTCTAAGAGCTTTCGTAAAGACCTTGAAGTACCCGACACTAATTAAGCGTGGCGTGGGGTAACAACTCTCGAGAAGAATATGCAACACCTTACTCAAAAAACTATAACACTCCCTTTAACCACTTTTGCACATCGGGCGTATCTCACTTTTGATCAAATCAAACTCCTTTGATTCTCAAAGTAAAGAACTCAATACATAGAAACATGTTTGAGTCCATAAATGGATCTCGTAAGCTTACATCACGTTATCGTCTATGAACATCAAGCCATTGACCCAACATTTTCAACACTATCATATTGCCATGATCATAGCGAACAAGCACAATCTGAATAGACTTAAGCTTATTTGGCGGTATAAAAAGTAATCACAAGGTTTACACCTCGTAGCCTTGACCATTGATGTAAGTCAACTAGATGATCGATTTTACTATGTTTTACTCCCATTTCTTGAGCTTTTAGTGATGTTTTCAGTATCAAATTTAGTAAATATTGTGATGCTATGGACCACTTTTTGTATATAGGAAATATTAGAAGAATTGATTATGTTTGGCATATTTTGAGGCTCATTAGCCTAGTTTTGTTATCAGATTTACCCGTGGTATCTTTTTGTCTTTGTTTTGTAGCAGACACTGATTGAGACTTTCTAGGTGTCAATCTAACGTGATGTGCCGGGTCAATTGTAGTCTAGTAAGTGGTCAGGTCATATCCATGAGGATTGTGAGGTTGAACACCGAAAAGCTATTATTATCTTGATCTAAGTCGCAAATCAACATGAAAGTAATGTTTATAGAAATCTACTACTAAAAAGGGTAGTAAATGATAAAAGAGCCTAGCCAAGACAATGCAATGATCAAGTATATCTCTACTAGTATCATGGGAATGAACTACCAGCGAACCTTCCAATGGTGTTCAAGTGTGTGTTACGGTGCATTCTAAGCAAGTGGTTCCCATAAATGCAGTGTATGGAACCACTCTATGCCTCTATTTGGCCAAGGTATCCTAAACCTAATGAATTGGCATAATCTGAACTTGAATACAATGACAATGTCAATACTCCCGGATAAGAAATCGAATGCCTCGAGAGGGCAATTTTACCTTCGGTTTTCTATCCACTTCTCCCACACCAAGCATCTCCTTTCGGTCCCAACTAAGTGTGTGTGTGCTAGTTCTAGGTGATCAATCCAACACCAACAAGCAATTCAACAAAAATAGGAAAAGATAAACAACAAACATGAAGCTATGAAATGAAAAACAACATTCCCAATCAACCAATAGAGATTAATAACTATCACAAATACATAATCTTGGCTAGCAAAAGCTTAGCCTTTCATGGCTATGAATCCCAAATGTCACTTGAGGATTTTATAACTATGAAATTAAATCTAATAGGTAAGGAAAGAAGTTACCAAAACTAAGATAGATAGCACCTCAAGAAAGGGTGATTGCATCCAACTTCAAAGATTCTTCAAGAGAAGATATTCATCAAAAGAGATGAATTTTCTCCCACAAATTAACTTCAAAATATCTAAGTATGGATTCTTCAATGATTACAATAAGAGATTAAGGCTAAATTATTGCTAATGTTCGGGCTAGAAGAGCCCTTGAAGAGTTGTCCTCAAGAACTTCAAAGGTTGGAGGAAGAGGTGGAAGAAGATGGGGTTCAAAAATTATAAAATTCATAGGTTTATATGGCTGAAAACTGCTATTTGCAGCACTTGACGTACGCTGCTAAAGGTCTGGCGTGCGTCACTAAAAAGTCTGAAACTCTCTGAATATATACAGTGACGTTTGACGCGCGCCACTATAAGTTGGCGTGCGCCAATTTCATAGAAGCTCAGCAAAATCGCCATAACTTGAGTTGTAGAGCTCTGATTGATGTGATTAAAATTGCTTTAGAAAGCTCGTTTCTTCATCTACAACTCTCATTCAGAAGTCTTCTCCAGAAAATTCATCTAAGATGGGTCAAATTTCAGTTGAAGATAGGCTACGGTAGAAATACTAAGGACAATTGATCCATTTGAACTCAAATGCGCTTCCGGCACACTCTCTAGCCATCAAAAGGCGTGTTTATGCTAAACACGTGGCACCACTCGGTGTCTTTGTCAACCTATAATCATGCAATACAACACCAAAAATACCAGCGTAAACCCGACACGGCGCTCGGTTACTATAACCGGTACAAAACTATCAAAATATGATATTTTATATAATAATTACTATCTACACATTTGGATGAAACTAAGAAAATAATGACTCGAATTGATATGAAAACATCAATAAACGCATGAGAAATGGGGATAAATCATCTTAAAAAGTATCATCTAGTTGACTTATATCAGACACCGAGCTAGGGAACCTTAACATGGCGATGTTGAAGTTAAGAGAGTGTTGGAGAAGAGATTCAAATATCAAGAAAGCTCTTAAACTCTGTTTATATCCGGCTTAGACCGGAAGATATCCGGCTTACACCGTGTAGAATTCAAAGAAAACAAAAGGTTTCTCTTGTCAGTCTGGCGCAGACCGAGAATGGCCCGGCGCACGCCGTATTTTAAGGAGATTGATTAGACAGAGTATTTATTGTTGCAGGACAGGTCCAACTACCCTGTGTGACTCGGCGCGAGGCGGAGAAGATCAATGTGAGACGGAAAAAGCCGAATTAAGATTCATAAGAGCACAATTGCTCTCATTTTTTAGGATATCACATAGAAAACCCTTTTTCACTATCATCTTGTAGCCAAGATTACTCCCATTTAGCATTTAATTACAAGTGTAACTCTTAAGAATTCTTAGTTTAATCATTTTGATTGTTTACTTGGAGCAAGGTTAACAATTTTGTGTACCAAACTCCATGGAAGCTTCTTGGAAGATGAATGAAAGTCTCCATTTTCAAGTTTATCACTTGTGATTGGTAAATTCTTAGTTTTATCTTGTTTTGATTGTTCTCATTGTTATGAATACTAATCTTGACATGTTGGTACTTATTGTAATGAGTGGCTAGTTCTATAACTAGCCAAGGCAATGTAGTTGAGCTAATTTAATCTCTTGTGGTTGATTGGAAATGATTGTGTATGTTTACTTTCTAGCTTCAATTGTGTTGAATCTTTTCCTACTTGTATTGTATGGCTTGTTTGCATTGGAGTAATTAACCAATACTTGCACACACACTTAATGGATACGAGCGGAGATATTAGGTGTGAGAGAAGAGGTAGGAAAACCGGAAGGTAAAGTTGACCTTTGTTGGAGTTCAATTTCTTATCGTGGAGTAAACTAGTCTTGTACTCAAGTTCTTATCATATCAAATCATTAGGTTTATGGTTCTTAAACCAAGGAGGAGGCATAGTGCAACCATTACACTCGTATGAGGGGAAGTTGTTAGCTTAGGAGTACACCGTTCACACACTTGAACACCTCGATGGAGTCGGTCGAATCATTTTCATGACCTTTAGAAGAGATTGTTGCTCAATGAAGTTGCCTTGGTTAGTCCATTTTATCATTTATTTGTTGAATTGATAGTAGAGTAGAACAATTACTTTCTTAATAAATTGCGATTTAGATCAAGATAATCATAACTAATTGGTGTTTGACCTCACATCCCTGTGGATATGACCTTGACCCTTACTAGACTACAATTGACCCGGTACACTGCCGGTAAGATTGAACACCTAGAAAAGACCCATCAAGTTTTGGCGCCGTTGCGGGGGATGTGTAAGAGTTACTCGTGCATTAGTTAAAAATTCTTGAGAATAAGTCAACACTTTTTCTAGTCCCATTTCTATTTTTACTTCCTTGGTGCTTACCCTTGGTAAGGTTCCAAGTGTTACTTCATTGTGTTCTTGTGGTTTCTCTCTTGTAGTGGATGACAAGAACTCGACGTGATAAGGAACCACTTACACCTCAAGTCCCGGATATTAACACATATATTAGGGAAATAATTGCAGGGAATAAAGTTGGTCAAGCTCGTTGTGATTTGGAACTTAGTGGAAAATCCTCCCAAGGATCATCTAGTCAAGAAGTGGGAATGTATGAACATCTTGAGAACATAAGAGTTGAACAGGGGCTCAATCATGCCCAAGGTCATGGACAGATTCCCGACAATCCAAATCCACCATTACAAAATCTTCCTCCACAACCAAACCACAATAACCAAAATCCCAATAACCAAAACAACCAAAACCGGAACAACAACCCTCCAATCCCGAGGCCTATTTGTGATCAAACCTTGAGAAGGAATGAAACCAACAATCCAATTTGCCTACCCAATGATAGAGCAAATAACTTTGAGGTGAAATCCTATCTTTTTGGATTAATTGACACAAGAGCTCATTTTCAAGGTGAAGATGACGAAGACCCACATAATCACTTATATCTATTTGAAGAATTGTGTAACATGGCCAAGAGTCAAGGTATTCATTGAGAGTTGACAAGGATGTCGATGTTTCATTTTCTTTGAAAGGAAAAGCTAGAGATTGGTTTATGCCACTCCCGCATCATTCTTTGACAAGTTGGGAAGACATCCAAAATGAATTTTTGAAGCAGTACTTTACTCCGGGAAGAAATTTGGAATTGACGGTCGAGATTGCTAATTTTAGGCAAGGAGCCGAGGAAACACTTGGAAGTGCTTGGTAAAGATTTAAGAAATTGTTGAGAGCTTCTCCCGATCATGGTTACTCTCTTGATATGCAGATTCAACTTTTTGCCGGAAGCTAAGAAAGGATTCACGTGCAGATGTTGATCACGCATGTAGTGGTTCTTTGATGATGAGTGAAGCACAAGTTGTGTATGATGCTATTGAGAAGATTTCTAAAAACAATAGAATGTGGGAAACCGGTTCAAGCACAAGCAAAGTGCCATTTGTAGGTGAGTTTACATCAAACTTAGAAGTTTTAGCACAATTGGAGAATATTAGCAAGAAGTTTGATGGTTTGCAAGTGAACAAGAGTCTAAGTTCGGAAGGCAATACATTTAGTGAAAATTTGAATGATGGCATGAGGAATGATGACAACATGTCAATGGGAATAGAAGAATCCGAAGGCTATTCAAGGGAAGAAGTGAGTTTTATGCAACAACATCGGAACTTGAACAATGCTTATTCAAACTCCTTCAATGCCATTCGAAGAGATCACCCTACTTTCCGTTGGTCCGAGAATGCAAGCAAGCAAGGACAACCACCATATCCCACTCAATACAAGAGCTCGTATAATGCTAATGCTCAGAACCAAGGTTACCAAAGGAATACCTTGAATCAAAACCACCAACCACCACCAAGTCAATCCTACCCACAACACACCACACAAAGCATTCCCGTCACTCAAAGTTCAACTCCACCCGTGGAAGGAGTTGACAAATGGGAAAAATTGATAGAAAATATCATGGGTGTGATGTCTACTCAAGCTAAGAATTTGGAATCCATGATGACTTCTATAGGTACAGTTACGAAGGATGTGAGCACCTTGAAAACATCCATGAGTGGACATGATATGAGGATGAAAACTATCGAAGCATCCATGCGGAATATTGAAGGACATTTGAGTAAAAAATGGGAAATAAAGAACAGTAGACCTCCGGGAGGACTACCAAGAAATACCGAAAGGAACCCAATGGAAGTGAATGTAATCATCACCGAAGTGGAAGAATATGTGGTAGCAATGGAGTAGAGATTTCCGGGAACAATGAAGTTGAAGATGATTTGGATGATAAGTTTGAAGAAGATTTGGGGAATGTGGATGAAAAAGAATTGAGTGAAGAGGAAGAATAGATCGTCTATGATTTCTTGAGAGGTGATAGACATGTCGAAGCAGAAAGTGAAGATGAGGAATGGATCAAAATCCTGAAAAATTTGAAGAATCCGAGGGCTAGTGATTTGAGAACCTTATTCAATGATCATGTTGGAGAAGAAACTGCTGCTGGTAACACGGCCTGCGCCGGACATGATACACCCACGCCCGGAACAACAAAGAAAAACCAGAGAGTTCATCAAAGAATCCGGTGCATGCTGGACTTGACACGGCTCACGCCAGCAGTATGAAGAAATTCTAGGAGTATTTCAAAGAAAGTCGTGCAAGATGATGACACATGGCGACCACCAAATGTACAAATATTCAAGGAAGCATCACCATCTTCATCCGAGGAAAAAGGTAAGGGAGGTATGACTTCGAACCCTAAAATTATTGATTTTGAGTCTTTACCACCTTACATAGGAGCAAATAAAAAGTTGAAAGCGGATCAGTATATGCGTTTCCTTGACACGTTTCATCACCTTAATGTTAATATCCCTGTCATTGAAGCACTAATCAACATGCCCACTTATGGAAAGTTTCTTAAGGACATCCTCTCAAACAAAAAGCGGTTAGAAGAATATGAGAACATTTGTCTCAATGAGGAATGCTCCGTAGTGTTGCAACACAAGCTTCCACCTAAGCTTAAAGACCCCGGGTGTTTTACTATCCCATGTGAGATTGAGGCCTTTTTGTTTAAGAAGGTGCTTTGCGATCTCGGTACGAGCATTAATCTTATGTCTTATGAGGATCATAAGAAACTGGGAATATGAAAGCTCAAAAACACGGAGATGACTCTACAGTTAGCAGATAGGTCTATTAACCGTCCTAAGGTAGTCATCGAAGATGTGTTAGTTAAGGTAGATGAGTTTTACTTCCCGGTTGATTTTATGGTGATGGAAATGGAGGAAAGGTATTCAACATACCTTATTCTTGGTCGTCCATTCCAAGCCATAGGAAGGACTCTTATCGATGTTCAACAGTAGTAGTAGTCTTGAGAGTAAATGAAGATAAAGTCACTTTCAATATCTTCAAGGCAATGAAACATCCATACAACCCGTAGGCGTCATGTTCTTTCATAGATGCTATATCTTCTATTTGTGTGGATCGTACTAACTTGCAGGCCTTTAAAGATCAGCTTGAAGAGTGCTTGGCTTTATCAATTCATGAAGGAGATGAGAATGACGAAGAGATGAAAGAAGTGATTTTTCACTTGGATGCATGTGGTTCTTTGATGAAGCAACCATGGCATCGTTATTTGGAATTGGAATTGAATGGCCCAGTGCTAAAGCCTTCGGTGGAGGAGCCACCGAGGAACTTGGTTTGAAACCTCTCCCTTCTAATCTTAAATATGCCTTTCTTGAAAATGACAACTTGCTTCCTGTTATTATTTCATCGTCACTAACCAGTTTGCAGGAAGATCAACTGTTGAGGATGCTTAGGCAACACAAGAAAGCGTTTGGATGGACATTGGCAGATATTCAAGGAATAAGTCCCGAGATTTGTGTACACAAAATCATTTTGAATGATGTTGCTAAGCCTAGTATCCAACCACAACGCTGCCTCCACCCGAACATGCAAGAAGTTGTCAAGAAAGAGGTCATCAAACTATTGGAGATAGGGATAATTTTTCCTATATCAGACAGTGAATGGGTAAGTCCCACCCAAGTGGTACGAAAGAAGGGTGGTTTCACGGTAAATGAGAATGACAAGCATGAGTGGATTCCAACAAGAGAGGTCACGAGGATATCGGATGTTCATTGATTTCCATAAGCCCGAATGATCATACTAAGAAGGACCATTATCCATTCCCGTTCATAGTACAAATGTTGGAGCGGTTGTGTGGACACAAATTTTATTGTTTTCTAGATGGTTACTCAGGGTATTTGCACATTTTCATTGCGATCGAGATAGAGAAAATGACCTTTACTTGTCCTTATGGAACCTTTGCGTACAAAAGAATGCCTTTTGGATTGTGTAATGCACCAGTCACTTTTTAGAGATGCATGATGGTGATATTCTCTGATATGGTGGAAAAGTTTCTGGAGATTTTTATGGATGATTTTAGTATATTCGGAGACTCTTTTAGAGAGTGTCTGTCTCACTTAGAGCGTGTTCTACAATGCTGTGAAGACACAAACTTGGTCTTAAATTGGGAGAAATGCCATCTCATGGTGTCAGACGGTATTGTCTTAGGTCACAGAATTTCAAAAGAAGGTATTGAAGTGGACAGAGCAAAAATCGAAGTGATTGAAAAGTTACCTCCACCAGTGAATTTGAAGAGTCTAAGAGGATTTCTACGGCATCTTTGGTTTTTATAGGCGTTTCATTGCGGACTTTTCACGCATCGCCAAGCCTCATATCCATCACTACTACAAATTATGATATAAGTCACACTTAAGATATGATAACAATCACAGTTTCAATAAATCGAGACAATGAAAATATTACTTGAGAAATAGGTACCTTTCAATTTTGATGATAAATGTATGTAGGCATTTGAGACTTTAAAGAAGCGACTGACAAGTGCACCAGTGCCAGTGGCACCAGATTGGAACTTGACTTTTGAGCTCATGTGTGATGCAAGCGACTTGGTGGTTGGGGCCGTGCTAGGCCAACGCCATGACAATGTGCTTAAGGCAATTTACTATGTATCTCACACACTAAACGCGATACAACTCAATTATGCCACGACAGAAAATTAGCTGCTTGCCATAGTTTTTGCATTGGATATTTCGCTCCTATCTTGTCGGTTCCAAGGTCATTGTTTACACCGATCATGCAACACTAAAGTATTTGTTGAACAAGAAGGATGCAAAACCACGTATTCTCGGATGGATTCTCTTACTTCAAGAATTTGACATTGAGATTAATATAAAAAGGGTAGTGAGAATGTGGTAGCGGACCACTTGAGTCGTTTGGAATATGTTGAAGAGGAAGGAATCCCCCAAACTCGGGAGGTGATGTTCCTTACAGACCCCCAACCAATTGAAGCATGAGATAGTCTAGCTATAGACTATAAATTTAGCAACCACGGGTACTGTCTATCCCTATTACATCTTAAGCATTATATTTCGGTTGGCCTTGGTGCTTAATTGCTACGTGCTTGTGTGAGTAATTGTTAGTAGTACCCCTTACGATAAATCGTATAATCACCATAATTTTTATCGTATAATCTCGTCGAGCAATTGATGTAAACAAAAGCGATACCGGGAGGCAGCCGGCGATTGTATGATCTTTTGTGTCAAAACATGCTTACTTAGTTTGGTGAACAACAAGGGATATAAGACCTCATCTTTGGACTTTTTTTGGTTTCTCGGTTTGCGCCGGGACTAGGCCGGCTCACGCTGGATTTTTGAGTGAAGTCTCTGTTTTTGGGTGGTTTGTACTCGGCGTGCACCGTGTTTAATTCACAGTCTGTGCCGGGTTTTCAAGGAAAAACCGAGAGTTGCCTAAGTTTTCGGCGTCGCCCGTATAGCTCACGGCCTACGCTTGGCGCGACAGTTTTGAATTTCAAATCGATTTCTCTTCTTCTCTCTCTCCCCATAACTCCTATCTATCGGTTTTTCCTCCCTTTTCACACCATTTACACCCCTTTTCACATCCTCTCACCAAAACTCCTAAACCCAACCTCCATTTACTTCCCAAATTCACAATCTCAATTCTTTCTCACTCTTCTTCTTCCCTCTCATTCCCTTGAAGAAGCCACCGGATTTAGTCTTTTGGAAGGGCACGATCAATTTTCCTGCAAGTCTCCATAATTTCCGGCCAATACTTCAACTTCTCCGGTGATCTAACACAACAATAAGGTATTTGATTTCTTCTTCCATTTCATTGAATGTTGTTAAATTTATTCTCTTTTAATTTTGAATTGGAAGATAGAATTAATTTGTTTTTATAGGATGATTTATTGTTGTCTTGATCACCACCTTAGTCATGGCCGAACCCTCAAACACTCGCAAGGAGGACACCGGTAAGAAACGTAAAACTAGCACTCCATCCATTACCATGCCCATTCATCAACCCCGTCCTCTCACTAGTGCTGAGAAAGCCATAACTTTTCGAAAGACTGCTCCTCTGGCCGCCATTCAGGCTTATGATGAGTATTTTGGGTTGTGTAATCTTCTCCTCGAGTGTTGTGTCGAGTTCAATTCTCTTGGCCCATAATTTCATCAAATCCTTAAGAGTCGTCGTTGGTTAAAGCTTGCCGAGCCTCGAACCGCTATTATCAATGCCACTATGGTAGCCAAGTTCTATTCGATGCTCTCTATCATCGAGCCTCAGGAAGATGAACAAGTAGCCTCGATTTCCATCCGCAGCACTAGGGTCCCATTCTCTCCTGAGGTCATCAATGCTTTTTATGGTATGCCCGATGTACCCGTTGGGAGGGATTATTCTGAAGTTTGAAACCTTAGTGATGCCTGTATGATGCAAACCCGAGCTCTCGAGGCTCATAACACTTATGATCCTTCTACCACATGGATTGAGAAAAGGTTTAAATTTGGTGGATGTATCAAAGAAGTTAGAGCCCTGAAGCACTTTTTAGGCCATAATGTCTTTCCCTCTAGGCATATTAGCTCTTTCACTTATGACGAGGATTGTCTAGAATGGGCAGTTGTAAAAAATATCTCGGTTGATATAGGTCAGCTCATCTATGGGAAGGCTGTAGACTTTGCTTTTAATTGCTTTAAGAATGGCAACATGCCTTTTCCAAACCTTATATCCGCTCTGTGTGAGCAAGCTGAGGTTCGTAGTCTCCCAGGTGATAGGCTCGTTCCACCCACTACACTCGTGATTGGCCCGTACCTTCCTAAGCTTCCTGCTGGTCGTCTTGCTTTTGACAATCTTGCACCACCCTGAGACCTCCCTCCCCGTCGTGCCCCTGGACCTAGCTCCTCAAAAATTCATTCTTCTGGCGTGACTCCTGTCCATAACCTTGCCTTTGAAGCGCGACTAGACTTCCTTGAGTCCGAGATGGCTTTCCTTCAGGGCATTCAGGTGGCTCATGATGCAAACCTCACCATAGGTTTTGAGAGAGTCCGACAATGGGCTGATGATTTGCGTGTTGGTTTATGAGGTCAGCGTGCTTTTCTTAGGACCCTTTACCTTACTGCTGCTCAGATTTCTGATGATCTTGATTCGTGTCAACGTGACCTTTACTCTTTACCTGATTGGGTGCATATTGTACCTATCTATACCCTCCACCAAGCTTATCCTATATCTTCCATGGCCCCTAGTGGTATGTCCAGTTTTATGTCTACAGTGCAGTCTTTGGTGCTTTCTCTGCTGGGGTCAATGTACTGTCTTCTGTTTCTTCCATCAGTACAGGTTTGAGTAGCATGGGCTTGGATGGATCTGTGATCATGGCCACTTTTGCTGCTAGCGTTGGGCTGGAGACTTTGGCTTCTACTACCTTACCTTTAGATCCAGTCCAGATGTTGAGCAACCCCCACGCAGCAGATTTCCAAGAAGCAGGTTTGGTGAACCCGATGAGTTCTGATCCTATACGCACCGTGTGGATGAGTGATGTTGACTTTGGAGATAATGTTCAGAGACAAATCATGGATGATTCTGAGTCGGAGCCCGATGTTTAAGTTCTTGTTGTTCACTAAAACTATGTTTAGTTTGTTTTGACGGCCGCATGTGGCTTGGTCCTTTCTTTTATTTTGTTGCAAACTTAGTGTGTGTTGCTACGATTGGAAACACTGTTTGTTTGTCAATTGCCAGACTAGTTTTTGTCCTACTACATTCTCTTGTGTTGTTGGTAGTTGGTTCCTTGTTTGAGCATGTTCTTGTCTATCATTGAGATGCATTACCTGTTCCTAGCTCCTTGTTTTGTGGTTTTGCACTTTGTTAGCTTGGGTTTTTATCATGTCTTCTTTGGTTTTTCATTACGCTTCATCCGGCGTGCGCCGTAGAGTTCTGATTTGCGCCGTTACCACACTTTTGAGACATTTGTCCGTATGTCCGGCCAGCGCCGAAATTTTTTCGGTCAACGCCGGAATATCTTCGGTCCACGCTAGATGACCTGAAGCGCTGCACAACCTTCATTCTGTTTCCCAAGACTCTGGGGTAGCCTTTTTCACACACAGTGTACGGCGGCCTTGTTCCGGTCTACGCCGGAAACCGTGATGCTTAGCCGATTGTGTTTCTGCAGCTTTCTTTCCCTATTTATTCCCTTCTCCCCTTCTTTTCATACACCCTACCCCCTTTTTCTCTTTCATAAAATTTCCTCCTACTTTATTTTCATTTAACACCCTTTCCTAAGTTCACCATGTATTCCCCATCTTCCTCACCTTCACGATCACCACCCGACTCCCCATACACTATTTCTTCTCAACCCGATCACCCGTCTGCTACTCATTGCATCATCGACTATGGCACCGAAATTGCTCATGACCGCTTACATTTCCAACTATTTCCGTTCACCAATTTTGCGAGAGAAAGGTCTGAATACTCGTAAGCTTCCGGATGGGGGTGAGATGTGTATCTTGTGGGGTGGTTGGGAGCGATTTGTTTGAGACCCTCGAGATCGCATCAACATCACTATGGTGCATGAGTTTTTTGCCGTCCTGTCCGAGACTCGTTCTGTGGAGGCCACCACCTCTCTCTCTCTTCGTCGAGTTCCGGTCCCCTTCACTCCTCAAGCCATCAACCGCACCTTTTCATCCCTCAAGAACATGCACCTCCCCACAATCACTACGAGGAGGCTTGGCATTTGGATAGCATAAGCGGACTAGTCATCAAGTGCACCAAGGCCGCCCACGCCTTGTTTCCTGGCAAGGCCCATGATCGTGATCTTTCGGCGTATGCATATCCTCTGATATGCGGTCTTGGAAGCACTTCATCAACTCTTGTGTTTTTCCTACTGACAACTTGTCTGACGTCAGTGATGGCGAGTTGCTTCTTCTCTAAGCCATCAATGTTGGGGCCATCATTGATTGGGGTGTCCTCATTCACCGTGCGGCTGTGTGTTTTGCGCTGTCTAGGAACAACTTTCGTAAGCCCATCCCCTTTGCATGGTTGATCTCTCATCTTTTCACTCATGTGGCCGGTGTATCTGTGATATGCACAAATGAAATCTTTCCCAGTCGCCGCACTCAGATGGCATTGATGCCCCATGATCTGCTTGGCGGTTCCTCCTCTGCTGAGTCCGGTGATATCGATTGAGTCATTCTTTTGTTTCCTCGGTTGAGCATGTTTTGTCAGTGTTATAGTTGGTTCAGTTGCTTGGTCTATCGTGTTGGTTAGGTTGTGCTTATTTCTGCTAGTGTCTGAGTAATAATAATGCCTTCGGCAAACAGTGTCTTTCCTTTTTACTTGGTTGAATTTGTTTTGTAATTTTTGAATTATCTGAATAAACTTGAGGCTTGCATGGTCTATTTTAGTGGTATCCCAGTTGTTACTCTTGTTATTTGCATCTGCGCTACGCTCCATCTTTCATGATGCATGTCTCCCCGGATTACCTCATGCATGTAAAAAAACCCCTGAGTTCCTCCTGTGCTACAATAGTTTTCTGCCCATCATTCGGGTTTTCTCGGCTTGCACCGTCACTAACCCAGTGCATGCCGCCTTCGCTATACACACATTGTCTTGCACATGTCGGCGCACGCCGGCCGCACTTTGGCTTTCGCCGAGACCATTTTGCACCTATCATCACTATGTTTATTTCTATTGATTCCTCCTTGTTTCCCTAACTACTTATTTACTACTCACTTTTCATTGAGGGCAATGCAAGTTTGTAAGTTGGGAGTGGAGACGTAGTTAGTCCAACAAAGAGTAATTTCACTAGATACTCGAGAAGCACTTTATTTTGATTATTTTTCGAGCATATCAAGTAGAAAAAAATACTTTTTGGCACAAGATATAGTTTTGCGAATAATAGAATGAATACTTCAATAAAGTGAGCAACCTTAACTTAATTAGAAGTACATTTTAACTTGAAAATCTTTGTGGTAGTGTGAATTCTTGGAGTACATATATTCCGATCTTTTGTTAACATGCAAACTTTTGTGCAATCATGTAAGCATGCTTCCATAGCAACTAGAACTTAGACTTGATATCCTTTTGAGGCAAAATAGAAAGGTGTTTGAAGTCGAAGTTAGGGATGACAGTCATGGCATTTCTTTGACTCAACCATAGCCAAATGGCCTTCCCGAACGTAATTTCCGCCTATCCTCATCTCAGCCTTTGTAGAGTGGTGAGACCCCACTCAAACTAGCCATTCATGATTAGCCTCATTATTATCGGACCCTTAGCCTAATTTTGGTCTACATTCCCTTGTGTCCCGCAAGTTAGTAAGTTTCTACGTATTGTGTAGTGACAACATTTGAAGTTGGGCAAGAGTTGGATGAGTTTGGGTGATAAATCAATTGTTTGGTACTTGATCTCTCATGTTTCTTGCAAGGGAGACATCTTTGGCAATTATGTGAGAGTTGGAAGCGTCAAATTGAAATTCTTTGGAATAGAAGGTGTAGATTCTTGCTATCTTTCATGTGTTCTTTTTGATATATCCTTTTATCCTTTCGATTAGCCAATACCCGAGCCTAACGTTACAAGCTTACAAGTCCTACCCGACCCACCTTCTTGACTTTGAATGCCTCGATTAGTGGAGATTGGTATCATTCTTAAGCTTATGGTTTGCACTTGATAAGTTTTGCAAGCATGATTTCATGATTGATTGCTTGATAACAAATTTGAAGGATATTCACACACACACACACTCCACTACTCTCTTAGCTAGCGAATTAACATGTAGTTATAGTTCTGATTGGTTGCATCATCTAGTTGAACTTTCATCTCTTGATGTTGCATTGCCTTATCTTGTGACTTTAGTTATTTTGTCGCTTCATTTGCTCGAGGACGATCAAAGGCTAAGTGGGGAGTGGTTGATGTAAGTCAACCAGATGATGCATTTTACTATGTTTTACTCTTATTTCTTGAGCTTTTAGTGATGTTTTCGTATCAAATTTAGTAAATATTGCGATGATATGGACAAATTTTTGTTTATAGGAAATATTAGAAGAACTGATTATGTTTGGCATATTTTGAGGCTCATTAGCCTAGTTTTGTTATCAGATTTACCCGTGGTATCTTTTTGTCTTAGTTTTGCAGCAGAGACCGAGCTAGGGAACCTTAACATGGTGATGTTGAAGTTAAGAGAGTGTTGGAGAAGAGATTCAAATATCAAGAAAGCTCTTAAACTCTGTTTATATCCGGCTTAGACCGGAAGATGTCCGGCTTACACCGTGTAGAATTCAAAGAAAACAAAAGGTTTCTCTTGTCAGTCTGGCACAGACCGTGAATGTCCCAGTGCACGCCGTATTTTAAGGGGATTGATCAGACAGAGCATTTATCATTCCAGGATAGGTCCAACAACCCTATGTGACTCGGCGCACGCCGGAGAAGGTCCGGCGTAGACCGGCAAAAACCGAATTCAGATTCATAAGAGCACAATTGCTCTCATTTTGGAGGATATCACATCGAAAACCTTCTTTCACTCTCCTCTTGAAGGCACCACCACCTTCAAGGCTCTTATAGCCAAAATTACTCCCATTTAGCAGGTAATTACAAGTGTAACTCTTAAGAATTCCTAGTTTAATCTTTTGGATTGTTTAATTGGAGATGAATGAAAGTCTCCCCTTTCAAGTTCATCACTTGTGATTGGTAAATTCTTAGTTTTATCTTGTTTTGATTGTTCTTATTGTTATGAATACTAATCTTGACATGTTGGTACTTATAATAATCAGTGGCTAGTTCTATAACTAGCCAAGGCAATGTAGTTGAGCTAATTTAATCTCTTGTGGTTGATTGGAAATGATTGTGTATGTTTCATTTCTAGCTTCAATTGTATTGAATCTTTTCCTACTTGTATTGTATGGCTTGTTTGCATTGGAGTAATTAACCAATACTTGCACACGTATGAGGGGAATTTGTTAGCTTAGGAGTACACCGTTCACACACTTGAACACCCTCGATAGGTCGGTCGAATCATTTTCATGACACTAGAAGAGATTGTTGCTCAATGAAGTTGCCTTGGTTAGTCCTTTTTATCATTTGACTGTTGAATTGATAGTAGAGTAGAACAATTACTTTCTTGATAAATTGCGACTTAGATCAAGATAATCATAACTAATTGGTGTTTGACCTCACATCCTTGTGGATACGACCTTGACCCTTACTTGACTACAATTGATCCGGCACCTTCGCTGCTGTAAGATTGGACACCTAGAAAAGACCCATCAGCCATCAACTTAGCTTTAACTAGTAAACATATTACCATCCATGTCATTCTTTCATAAAGACATGCTACACCTTTCAGAGTCACTCTCTTCAGGCTCCAAGTCATATCTCCTAATCTTGCCTTTCAAGCATATAAGTCGTGAGATCTTTATTCTTCAAGATGAACATACCAGTAGCCCTTTCAGCGTGTGGTCATCTCAGAGACTCATAGAATACTTGTGTGCACTTTGGCGGTGTCGTGCACCTCATCGCTATCTGGCGCGCTGCTTTCGTGTTCCAACGGTTGAATATCTCTATATGGTTCTCAAACCCTTTTGAGATCTCATTACTCCCAATTGTTTCTTTTGGAAGAAATATTTCCTCTAAGAAAAAGTATGTTTGGAGACAAATACTTTTGCTCCACGGGTAAGCAAATAATTTGTAGCACACTTGCTAAGATATTCCACAAAGGTGCATATGTCATACTAAGCTCCAAGCCTTTCAGACATTGCCTGCTTGCTAGAAGCACGACAACTAAATCAATGGTTAAGATGGATTTGATGTTATCGTCTTCCATATATGATATGAAATTTATTCAACCTTTATTCTTCGGAACTCGGTTAAGTATATTTATTGTATAAGGGCACTATCCTGAAATAGGTAAGGGATACTTTGCATGGCTTACTTCGCATCTTTATCGTATAAAGTGCTATTTCCATTTTAGAAACATAATCTAATTGCTTATCCCAAAAATGGTATCCTTCAAGGGAGAATCTGATTCCCTTTCAGACAACTTCTAAAACACCCTTCAGGTATTAATTACTTCAATCCAATTGAAGATTAATTCCTAAATTGTTTACCAATCTCATATTCGTACTAGTCTGAACCTTTCAGACCTTCCGAAATTCGTACTTCACTAAGTATGTTTGACTATTTCTAAAACAGTCAAAGAGAGCATAAACAATAATATAATTCGTGGCATTTATTGTCATAAGCCAACAAACATCAGTGTGTTCAGGCTTAAGGCAAATTTCCAGAGTTTACTACTTTTTTTCATAAAAGGGTATTTTAGTCATCTTTGGATAATATACGTATTACCCATATGATTCATAATCACATGGTTCAGACATTATCAGGATGACATTTGATTGCATGTTAATTTTCCAAAGAGACTATGTCTAGAACAACCACAAAATATTAAGGATAACAACCGTACAAATATTTGGTTGAGATTTCATCACTTATATCAACTATATAGTGACCTTAATCTAGTATGTTAGATTTGATGACTATTCAACTTTATCGGAATAACGTGTATTCCTCACAATTGAATTTGTCCATTAAATCCTAACAAATAACTAAAATCTTGTTCTTCATAAGAACCGGAACACAATAACATTTATTTGGTTCCTTTATCAATTTACCATATCTAGAATACCATATGGCAAGTGTTGCAACATTTGCTTCACTTTCCATATCTATGGTTATTCTGTGTTTAATCTTTCTAACTTAATCGTACTCGCAAGATATCATATATCTAGGTGTCGAATTGAGCTTAGATAGACTTACCTCAACTTACTTGTTTAGAATGGAGACTTCGATAAGTTCTCTATTTAAGCACATTCCCTAACTTTCCTTTAATCCCTTAAGCACTTGTAAATATTTCTTAGTTTAGTTTTCATAAGATTTAAGAAAAAATCACAAGAGCTACCTTTTAATTTTCTTTCGTAAAGAAAATCCAAAGTTTATTAGATAGTTTATTTAACATTTCGAATCATATTCAAAACATGAACTATTCAATTAACTTTCAAGCAATGATTAAAGAATTAAGTCGATACTTAAATCTTTCAATTTTGAAAACAACCTTTCCAAAATTTATTGTGGTCATTCTCATTCAACACATCTAATGTTCGAATTGATTTTCATCGTATGACAAAATGACCCATTGGACAACGTCGTATCCAATATATGATTAATTCATTGAAACGCATTTCAAATGATTTAATTATATCATGATCTTCCGTTTTGATTAATAATTAAAGTCTTATAGCACAACATCAAATATGTAGTCTTCTTGTCTTTAACTACTATAACATAGTTGCTCGTGTCATTGCTTATTTTAAGAGGATTAAAATTACTTAACCTAGGAGAACGTTTCTCAAAAGGTATCAGTCATTAATTTGGTTCTAATAATCGAGAATAAAAACATAGAAATAAAAGTTTGCTAAAAAAACTACAACATAAAAATTAAAAGAGTGTTGTTGTTTATACATGCAAAATCAAAATTTGGTTTATGATTTTGCTCCCACTAATCAACCACTCCCAATTGACTTTCAAGAATTTTCCTAAATTCTTTAGTGGCAAAGATCTCATCTAGTTACCCCGATTCTTGACGTGGGCCGATCAACCGAGATAATTCAACAAGTAGGTAACACTTTACCAATCACATCTCTATGAGACTCTTGGTGGTTGACTAGTCAACCCTTTGACAATTCACATCACTATATGATAGCCAACCCATTGTCTCTAAAATTAGACGGTCCTGACGTGAGCCAATCACCGCAAAACTTTAGTTAAGTCACAACCCGATCAGTGTTCTAAAAAGCGACCTGGGCGCTCGCCTAAGCGCCGCCTAGGCGCCGGGCAACCTCCGGGCGTCTCGATATGCCCTAGGCGGTCTCATCTAGGCGATACGGTCCTGGGCAATTTTCTAGGCGCTCCTGGGCGATCCTGGGTGATCCTGGGCGACCTGTGTGACCTAGGGCTTCCATGAGCAATATATATTAAAAAAACCTAAAAAAATCATTTCTTCACCTAAAGAGCATGACTATGACTTTGACTTTGAATTTGAGTCGGCCAAAGAGCATGATGTTGGAGTTGGTGTTGGACAAGAAGAAGGCTTGGGGAATGAGATTGAAGATTGGACTTTAGAGTTGAGAGTCATGTGATTTTGTACTTTGGCTAGTCTTTTATTTTGAGTTTTGACACAATTTTACTTGATTTTTATGTTTTATAATCGTATGATGTAAGATTTATATTGGACAAGCATTATTATTAAAATAAAAATAAAAAACGAAATCGCCTGGGCACCCTGGGCCCTAGGCGCCCCATGGTCGCACCGACTTCGCCTAGCGAGTTTTAGAACAATGAACCCAATATTCGCGAGATCTCATACGATCATATCTCAATAATAACGATATACCCAAGGTAGGTCAACTCCCGATGTGGGCCGATCAGTTGGATCCGAACAAGGGCTCTTCACCGTCATTATAATATTGGGAGACAAAATTTTCGACTTAATTTTTGTTGTGGGGGTATTTTACAAATTAATTCACTTATTTAATTTTAATTACGGTCTCATCAAATATATTTATCTCTATAGACATACATCCTACACATTCATCTTGATCGTACCTAGTCATTCATCTATCGTATCATATAAAATAAATACATGCACAATATAAATAAATGCGTAAAGTAACCAGTATGATCATGGACTTTTCCTAAGTACGGTTTCAAATACAAATTGACGAAACCACGGGTCACAAATCTAAGAGTAGCTGCAACCGCCAATAGGATCTCTATGTCGTCTTTCTTTGGCCTTCGTCTTCTGCTCCATCTTGTTACATAATTTATCTAATAAAATAAATAGATTTTTGCCAAGAAGGACACATTCATTAATAAATCAGGCTAGAAGTACACATGATTAATAAGGACAAAATTAATTTAAAGTTCCACTAATACCCTATTTTTATAATTATGCTTGTATTTTTTCTTCCATAAATAGCTGTTATTACAACCAAAACATAAAAAAGGGAAGTAAATCAGTAATTAAATGAGGAGTAATTATAGGAGATTGAATCTTCCCAAATCTTTTATCCAATTTTCAAAAAAAAAATACAATTCGGTCATATATATATATATATATATATATATATATATATATATATATATATATATATACTACAAGTGAAGTAATAAATAACACGTGAAGTAACAATACAACAAGAATGATAATTTCCAAAATATAGTAAAAATTACTAGTGAAGTAACAGTAACACGTGAATTAACAATGCAATAAAAATGATAATTTCCAACATATAGTAAAAATTACGAGTGAGGTAACAGTAGCACGTGAAGTAACAATGCAATAAGAATGATCATTTCCAACATACAATATTGTAACTATTTTTTTGTATATGTTACTACAATTTTTCTAGTGTTACTACATGTTTAATGTGTAACTACATTTTTTTATTGTAACTACATTTTATTGATTGTTATTATTTCTGTATATGTTATTGCATTTTTTTCTGCTGTGAGTACTCTTTTTATGTGTAATTACATTTTTTTTGTATGTGACTACATCTTTTTCATCATTAAATTTCCTTTCTTGTTCGCATTTTAGATTGTATATTTAATTAGTCAAAAATATTTATGACTGCAATAAATCCAAATAACGATTCCCGCATTTATTGGCACAGTTACATCAATTTGCACACACGAAAAAAAAAAATGGGTATTTCGGTCCATCTATTTTCACTTTGTCCTTTTTAATCATCCAAAATGAGAGACGTCCTTGGATCCCCATTTTTGACATTTCATGTCCTTCTGGCCCCTTCCTCTAATCTTATTGGTTGTTACTTCTTATATTTCAGGTGTTACTACATTTTTTATGTAATTACATGTATTTCATTGCATGTCGATACTTCTTTTTATATCTTACTATTTTTATTTTTGGATGTAACTATATTTTCTTTACCAGCGTTACTACATTTTTTTCGGGGGGAAGAGGCTAGAAGGACATCAAATGTCATAAATGGGGATCCAAAGACATCATTCATTTTTTGTTATTAAAAATGACAAAATGATAATAGATGGACCATGGTTCCCTTTTTTGTGCGATTTGGAGTTATTGTCAATAAATGCGGTGCTTAGTAAATACATGCCATCAAAGAGGAGTGAATCTTCCAACAAAAAAAAACAGTTATCAAAATCCAAAAAAAGAACAATAAAATTACGTAAGAAAACAAATCAGGCACATAAATCTCTTTTAAAATGCTTCCCACCTTTTAGGGATCCAATAAAATAGATGTAGTTACAAAAAAAAAAAATAAGTAGTAGCATCCAATAAAAAAGAAATAGGTACCACAAAAAAAAAATTTGCCAAGAAGGACAGATTTACTAATAAATCAGGATTCAAGGAAACTGAAGATTAATCAGGACAAAAATAGTGTGAATTTCCTAATTTACCCCTTTTTCACTTCGTGGTCGCCACTTGTCATAAATGATATTAAAAAAAACCGTAGCCTACAAACAAATTAGGAGTTTTTATTTAATTAATTTTGTCATTTATTGTAATTGTCAATCTATTTTCCACAATTTTAGGAAAGCATTATCTCTACACTTTTTTTATTCTTGTAAAAAAATGTATTTATTGTATTTGGCAAACAAATTTTCATTGTTATATACATTCATTATCACTACACAATTTTGATTTTAATGGGAAAAAAACCCACTTCAACTAAATTTCTGACGGAAAAAAACTTTACCTATATTCTTCGATCCATATCATTGTTACTACATTTGTTTTGCCGTAACTACATCTACATTTTATTGGATGCAACTAAATCTATATTGGCCTTTACTACTTCTTTTTCAATTGTTACTACATTTTTTTTTCTTTCCTGTAACAACATATATTTCATTTGCGATTACTATTTCTATTTATGTGTTAAATGTTTTTTGTTGTAACTACAACTTTTATCTATCAGTGTTTTTTGCCGTAATTACATCTATTTTTGTGGTTTGTTACTATTTTTTTTACTGTCACTATATTGTTTTTTGCTATAAATAAATCTTATTGGTTGTTACTACTTATATTTCAAGTGTTACTACATTTTTTATGTATTACATTTATTTCATTGCATGTTAATACTTCGTTTTATATATTACTATTTTTTTGGATGTAACTACATTTTCTTTACCAACGTTACTACATTTTTTTGATGTAAAAACAGATATGCCAATTTTATTTCTTTTTTTTATTTTTATTTTTTTGAGAACGATCCTTTTATTAATAAAGCAAATTGGATGGCCACAAAATTACATTAGAGTCAGAAACAGGAAAATTGCTACTATAGAGAATCAAAATGCCAAGCTAGTCTAAGATTACGGACTCGAGTCTCTGATTGTGACAACATCACATGAAGCGGGTGGTGTGCTTCATGTATTCCATAGTGTATGCTATTCCTCCAAAGCCAAATGTTGTGTAGAATGTCTTTAAATTGGTAGGCCCATTTTCCATGTCTACCTCTACCAGTGAGATTCTTGTGGATCCATTCAAGGGGAGTTGTCTGGGTACATAAATCGGTCCAATCCTGTCTGGGCACAATGTTCTGCCAGAGTTGCTTTGAGGTCTTACAGTCTCGCGGTGCATGGAGACAAGTTTCATCATCGAGTGGCAAAGTTTGCAACTAGTTGAAGGTGAGACATGCCGCCACTGAGTAGGGACATGGTGGGCAAGGCATTACGTCTTCGCTTGCCGGACAATAAAATTCAAACGAAGTGGACCTTGAGCATCCGGATGCTTTCCCACAAGCTATCGAAATCGTCGTGGTGACGAAGAAAGACAGAACGCATATCCTCTCTGCAATAGAATATTTACCAAAGTGCTCATAGGTTTCCAAATAATATTATCACCAACCACCTCAAAGCCATCGTTAAGAGCATCAGCTGCCAAACAAATGCTTTTCCATAGAGGGGAACTAGTTGCTTTGGGTGCCTCATACAAACTCCTTGGGACTCCCTCTCTTGGGACTCCCACTGTCAACCCAAGTATTGCGGTGGTTTGGGCTTCAAAAACTTGAAAGCTATGAATATTGCTCTTCTAGGTAAGTTGGTCTGGAAAACTCTTGTTGATGACCATTCCCTGTGGGTAAAGACACTTGTCCAAAAATATGGTAGTTACTACATTTTTTTTCTGTACCTATTTCTTTTTTATTGGATGCTACTACTTATTTTTCTGTGTTAATACATCTATTTTATTGGATCCCTAAAGGGTGGGAAGCATTTAAAAGAGATTTATGTGACTAAATTGTTTTTTCTACATTATTTTATTGTTTTTTTTTTGAATTTTGATAACTGATTTTTTTGGAAGATTCACTCCTCTTTAATTACTCCATCTTTGATGGCATGTATTTACTAAGCACCGCATTTATTGGCAATAACTCCTAATCGTACAAAAAAAAGGTATTCTAGTCCATCTATTATCATTTTGTCATTTTTAATCACAAAAAATGAATGATGTCCTTGGATCCCCGTTTATGACATTTGATGTCCTTCTAGCCCTTCCCCCTAATATTGAATTATTTACAACATCAAACTATTTATTTTTGAAGATTCTAGGTTATATTGCATTTTCCACTATCTTATATGAGGAGCTGGGAAGGTTGGAGATCTTAGGGGTGATTAACATATACGGACGGTATTTGGTATGAGTAAATACAAGTTTGACTTGTCTATTATTTTTCCCAGTATTTTTCTTCTCTTACCAAACCCACCATAGATATTCATGAGTCAATATATATTAATAGGTATTTCATAACTAAATACAATAATTTTATATAATAACGAAAATCAACTTGTAAACCGGAATAATAAACAACTATAAACTATGAAATATTGGACGTAAAAACATTTCTACATAGCTAAGTAAATGAATGGGCAACATAGTCATACTAATCAAAGTAGTAAAAAAAAAGGCATAAAACAATGTCAGGTTAATGCATAAAGATTTTACAAGTCGACATTTAAACTCAATTTTTCATCTTCATTCTGTTTATCCGTTTTGTAGAAGAATAAGACTCATAAGACCATTCTGTTCGACTGTCATCTTCGGGTACATAATCATTTTTACATTAAAAAAGAATAGAAATCAACATAAAAAGACGCATCGAATGGATAAGTCAGTAAAAAAACGGTTGAATAGTATAAACAACAATATATCACAAACGAAAAATATTTGTGCCCCTTTATTAGCTCACAACCAGTTGTAACATTATGTCAAAACCTCAATAGTATGCAATATATTACAAGGTTTTCCATCATTCGAGTATATCAAAATCATGAAACATTGGCAAAACATTATCCTTCAAATAGTCATCCAACTTTAATTTAATGGATGTTTTCTTCATTAATTTAAAACTATGATTCTGATCTCATATTTTTACCTAGTGCAAATAGTGTTGTGATAATATCAGTGAATCTGGTATCCATGTCACTAATTGTCTCGTTTGAATCCATCCTAAATGATTCATATGCAAACATGAGTTGGTTAATTTTATTGTCCTTAACTTGATTACTACCCTCATGACACATTTGTTGATGATCCCATATTTCCTTAGCAATCTTATAGTCTAAAACATATTTTCCCTCGGTTGGACTTAGTGCATTAACAAGGATAGAAGTATCTTTAGAGTTGATGGTCATCTTTCGATAATCCTCATAATGTAACTCTTCTCTTTCCTTCTTAACTTGCACAATCACACCCTCATCTCTACCTTCCTTAGTAGGGACAAAGGGTCCATCCACTATAATAAACCATAGCCGGATGTCCATTGCCTCTACATGGAGTTGCATAGCCCTCTTCCACTGAATATATCATTAGACGCCATGTGACATAAGTGTGTTTCTATTTGGATTTCTAGAAAACAAATAGGTTGATTTTAGTTGTTTTAAACTAAACAATCAATCCTATGTGTCAAGTACAAACACACATGCATTCACTAGACACTTTTGGTTTCTGATTATGTGACTTAATAATGAGGTACAAGATGAGGCGGTATTCTGACTTGTCACTCTTTTAGTTCACACTGTAGTGAAAGAATCTCAACTACTAAAGATTCAATCACAGTTCTGTTACTAAAAGATGACACAACCGAATAATACAACCTTTGGTATTTATTCTAACAAAACCCAAAATCAAAGGAGCGGTTGATAAAGGTAATTTGAAAGAAATAAATAAAAGACGGGAACTTATTGACAATGAACCACATAGGTTCAGGTTGTGAAAGAGCGGTGCACTGTTACCAGAAACGAAGCAATGAGCAATCCAAGTCCAATCCAGTTCGAGAAGCAATCCCCACAACCAGTTACTATCTTAGACTCGGTCAAGAGTGCAAGATAGAACTCATACTTTCCCATTCTGAATCAAGAAGATGAGCAAGTGATTCGGCAAACGCGTACAGAATACAAGGATTTTTTTAGTATTGAGAAAATGTTTGATCAGCTTAGTTAGCTTGATCAGTTTGATATCAATGGGATTATATAGCCAAATAATGTACACAGGCATTAAGTGACTTGGTGTGCGAAGGGTGAGTGTGAGTGTAGGTGTAATGCAGTAAATGCAACATGAGAGGGAATGCATACGACATAGTTATCTTTTAAGAGACCAATGTCATTTATTGAAAAGATGGCTGACTTTTTATTTCAAAAAGAACTTTTCCGACTCAGCATTTTACTATATTCAATGTAGCAATAAAAGCAGTAGTAGTATAGAGTGCAACACTTCAATTTTCTTTTATTTGAAATAATTTTGGATAATATATATATATATATATGAGTGCAGTGACCTAATCATGATATTTGTATAAGTGATAACAAATGCAGACATCTAGTGTGGTTTAGGTAATAATAATCCCATTGTGGCAAATGAAAAATAAAGTTTATTATTTAAATAACTGGTTAATTATTTATCTAAATAATAAACTTGTATATGACCCAGGTATAGAGGTAAACCTGAATCACATACCCGAGAGGCACAATCCGACCCGGTTAATTCGTCATAATCATCAATGTGATGAGCACTGAGACTCAAAATTGATTTTTAGAGGTATATCTTCATCTTTGACATAAGTCAAATTGGACCTATATGTTTGAATCACAAACACAAGGTTTCATCAAACATTCATCAAGAACATCATATGGTTTCATAAGGAGACTCAAGATATACAAAACCATATACATGTTCAGAGACAAAAATCATGATTCACCAGTTTTGAACATGATATCTGTTAATGCATGACATGTATAAGTGGCGATGACGAGAAATAAATCACGGTGGCGTAGCGGTGTTTGTCTTTGTGGATATCGGCTTGTTTGTGAGTAATTTGTTTGTATGTTAGCCGGAGATATGCGGCGGCGAGAGGAGGACGGTGAGATGAGTTTGCTTTGACAGAGCTTTGGCCCGTTTTTTATATATTAGAAATGTCCTTGATTAGGTTACACAAGACTTCCTTTTATAGGAAGATTAAACTTAGGGATGAAGCAAAAGACTGGCGGTGCGAAGCAGCTTAGTCACTAGTTTTAATGGCTAAGCAAATACTAAATATCTAGCAGCAAGTGGATGTAATATCTAGCAGCAAGTGGATGTAATATCCAGGCGGCGACCCTTTGTGGTCGCCAAGACCGCCAGCTTCGTCGTCTATCCTTCGCCCCCTGATATCTTATCTTCTCAAGTCTTGTGCGGCCCTTAGAGAGCCTTGTGTCCATGGTCGTCCACCGGACCCCAAGCTCTGACGAAGCTCTAGGAAGGGTCGTTGGCGGCGGCCTTGACTTAATACCATTTGACGTCGCCGAAGATGTAGTCGCATGAGACCTCATTTGTTTCGAGACTAAATGATGGCGATATAATTTGTATCATCAATGGCCCCCTACTCCATATCTTGGATCATTTTTCGTGAGAATGTCGAGTGTGGAGTAGTGAGCTCTCGGATAATGTATTTGCGACCTCATCGTTTGATGCGACTTGTTCGCTAAGGGCCGTGCTTTTAAAGCGGGCGGCCTTCGAAGCAACTCTGGGCCTGCTTTTGCGACCTTGTCGTTTGATGCGACTTGTTCACTAAGGACCGTGCTTTCAAAGCAAGCGGCATTCGAAGCAACTCTGGGCCTGTTTTTGCGACCTCGTCGTCTGAGGCGACTTGTTCACTAAGGACCGTGCTTTCAAAGCAAGCGTCCTTCGAAACAACCCTGGGCCTGATTTTGCGACCTTGTCGTTCACAAGGCCATCTTATCCTTCACGGGCTGTTGGGGGGCATTTTATTAGTCAGATCGTGGCTGACGTCGGCCCCCTTGATAACTGCAATTACGTGGGCCGTAACGCCCGGTGTAACTGCCCGAGTAGGCACGTGGGCATTGATTAGCCTTTGTCATGATTGCGGTTTTTGAATTTTGGAATTCGAATCGACCGCGCAAACCCCAACTGTTGGATGGATCACCTCCCAGCCCCACGATCGCAACTTGCTTGCCTATATAAAGCTGGCCTCCTTCATACCTCCTCACTTTTCCCTCTTCTACTTTCCCATAAATTTTCTCCAAGTGCTCTCTCCTCTTTTTCCCTTTTGGATTTGATAAAGGTTTCCGGCGAAGGCTAGCAAGGAGGGTTTGGCGGTGGTTGAAGTAGACTTCGAGGTTTTCAAGAGAGTTTGAAGGTTCAGCGTGTTTTTGAGGTCGCTCTTTTCATCTTCCTCCCACAAACAGGTAAATTCTTCCCTCCTTATCCCTTTTCCTTGCTTTTCTCTCTGAATTTCGAGCTTTTTAGTGGTTTTGATTCACTGTATGGGGATGAGTTCATGTGTAAGGTGTTTGAGGGAAAAATATAAGTTTTTTTTTTTTTTGGTTGGTGTTCTTCTTGGCAGGGATTGTTTTTCCGGAAAAAAAGGGGAGAGGCGGGTGATTTAGCCCGAAACCCCTGTTTTCGGCCATGTTTGCTTACCCTTCCTTCTTTTGCACATTGCTTTCCATTTTTCTGTAAAAACGGAGGGAAGGCGTCGAGATGGGTGCGATTACCTTCCTGGCTTAATTCTTATTATCCCAGGTCTGAAAGCTCCACCTTTTCCTCTTGTTTTTGCAGGATGTCCGACGGAGAGTATTCTGTGAGAGGCGACCCCGACGATGAACAGGAGGCATATGACTATTCTTATGAGGAAGAGGATGATGACCCCTCTAGTCCCGAAGTGTCCGCCGGGGACGACCCGCTTGAAGAGATAGTCGGCGGAGAGGCCGCAGCCCGAGTGGGCGACGATCCTTTTGAGTTGGATTCTATGTTCCCTGACCCCGTCCCGCGACGTAAGAAGAGTCGTAAGGAAATGGCACGGGACCAGAGGGCAAGCACTATCGAGGCTGGTGAAAGGGGGATGTCTGATATTGAAGAACAACCCGCCGATCCTACCCCAGTGGCGCCGCTGATCACGACGAGGCGTATATTGAGGACACCGCTCTGCATGAGCTAATGGGGTCGAGTGAGGACGAGAACGCCCCCCTGCCTCGCAAAATTGTCTGGGAGCTCCCTAAAAAACCAAAGAGGAAGAGGGATCCCAAAATCACTGTTGGGGAGGCCGCTGCTAAAGCAAAGAAACCAACACCCAATAATCCCGAGGCGTTGAGAGAGTTCGCTATCCTGGCGGAGTATGAGAAGGCGTTGGAGAAGAAGTGGGCGCAGCTTCGTGACAGCGGTGATGTAAACAAATTCATCCGGCACCGATTTAAAATCGACACACCGGTATATCTGAGTTTTCTCTCTTTGGATTATTTGAGGGAGGAGGATAAGCTTAAGCCCGGAGACCGCGAGGATTATGTATGCGCTCGCCACCCAGACGATACCCTAATCCTACACTTTGATCATTTTTATGCGGGGTTTAGACCTCCGTTCGATCCTTTCTTTGTTAAGATTTGCAGGCTTATGGGGGCTCTGCCTTCTGACTTTGCTATCGGGGCCGTCATTCAGATCATGGCCTTTATTGTGATGTGTAGACCGATGAAGATAGAACCCACACTCACTTTGTTAGGTCAATTTCATTTGTTCTGCGGCACGGGCATACCGGGGCAAATATCACTGAGGACCAAGACGCCTCGCCTATTATTTCTGCTGCCAAATAAGATTCACAGATGGCATGAGCGGATCCTTAAGGTAGAATCCAAGGTTGGCTGGCCATTTCCTAAGGCCGGAAAGCGCATGGGAAAGTCAACTCTTTCGATTGACGAGCCTTTAATATCAGAGCGGCGTCTCGTCAAAGGACTTATGGTGCTCATACAATCTGATGGGATCGAGGCTTCTTTGCAGAACGTTGCTTGGGTCGATTTTCTTGACCAGGCTCTTCCCCTGGCGCGCAAGGCTGGCATCGCGGGCCCGGGTAAGGAGGAGCCATTGGTTGCCATAGTTTCTGAGGAGAGTGACCCTGATTGGGTAGGAGATTGCCACTTAGGCAGATGTTTTCCCTCTGAGTGTGCGGTTTGTGAAGGCTACCCGAGTGAAAGGCCGACTTGTAACCTTCCTTTCTTTCTATTTGCTTATTTCATAAGTTGTCGTTTTCTTTCTTTTGGATCCGTTTTTAACGAACCTTTTTTACAGATATGGACGCCACCGAACGCAGAGCTCAAAAGCAAAGGCTCGGATACGAAAGCGAGGCTAAGGCCCGTCTGGCGACTTGAAGCAAGCTACGGGAAGGTTCCGTCATCGTGGGCGCATCCATTGTTGATGAGACATTTGATCCTACCAAAGCTGGCGGCGGCGCCACAATCTGTGAGTTCAAGCCGGACCGTGGCCAAAAAAGATCACTGGTGATGAACAGGACAAGAGTCCCGGTCGGCGATCCAAAGCGAGAAAACCAAGGCCGCTGGCGGTGCCGAAAGGGTCCGATCGCGCGATAAGAGCGAGCGGCGAAGCTATTATTGAAGAGGTCCCCGAGGGGGTGGAGCCGGTGCGGACTGGGACGTTGCCCCGTGGTTACAAGGGGAAGGAGGCTGTGTGGATGGATGCCAACTTTATCCAGGGCCTCGACATGAATAAGGCGAGCCAAATCAGGGAGGCTATTGCTGATGTCATCCCCTTGCTGATGTCATCCCCTTGACTTAATACCATTTTTCGTTATAGGTACACTCATTAGGCCTTTGAAATGATTTTTGAGACTGCATCTTCAGGATATGGCAACATATTTGGATTGAATGAGTAAACTCATCATTCTCGGAAAGTGAGGGTGGAGAGTATTATTGGAGAAAAAGGGAACAACTTCATCGAAGAAGCAATCTTCTTAGCAAATGTTTACTGAGAGCTATTTTGTGATGTCGTGGGAATGAATCAGAAGCAGGACGCCGTTGAAGTTTCATCGGAGAAGATTTCCGATTTAGGGTATTGAAGGAGAGAGTTTTTATTAGACAGGATGGGAAGGGGCGAAAGAAATGAAACTGAGATTAGGGTTTTGGCTTATATATGGTAGGTAAGTTTCTGGATTTTGGGCCTATTTGGATAAATGGAGACCAAATAAATGGATTAACTTAGGAGACTTATTATAGTGTAGGTCCAATGATCCAAGATAACTTATCCATTTTTGAGATACAACACTACAGCGTATGGAATGATGATAAAATGTTATCATATATTGTGTTTAATCATTTATAGTGTGTATTTCAGGGTACCTGCAAAACAAAATACATGCCATTGTAAGTCATATGACTTCTTGGCAGGGTTAGTAATAGATAAAATATATATGACATGTAAATTTAGATACTGTAATATTAATCAAATAATATAATGGATTATTGTGGGCACAACAATATCCCAACAATTCTCCCCCTTTTGATTAATTTTACAAAATACCAACGCTCCCCCTAAATTGTAGCTCCCCCTACATATAATCACATAAATCTCTTTTTAAATGCTTCTCACCTTTTAGGGATCCAATAAAATAGATGTAGTAACACAGAAAAATAAGTAGTAACATCCAATATAAAAGAAATAGGTACAACAAAAAAATATAACATAGGTAAGAAATGTAGTTACATCCAAAAAAAGAGTAACATATAAAAAGAAGTATTAAAATGCAATGAAATAAATTTAATTACATAAAAATGTAGTGACACTTGAAATATAAGTACTAACAACCAATAAGATATATTTATAGCAAAAAACAATATAGTAACAGTAAAAAAAATAGTAACAAACCAATAAAATAGATGGAATTACGGCAGAGAAAATGTAGTAACATTGATAAATAAAAGTTGTAGTAACACATAAAAAGAAATAGTAACATCAAATGCAATATATGTCGTTACAGAAAAAATGTAGTAACAATTGAAAAAAAAGTAGTAATGGCCAATTATATAGATGTAGTTGCATCCAAGAAAATGTAGATGTAGTTACGGCAAAATATAGGTAAAGTATTTTTTGCGTCAAAAATTTAGTTGAAGTGAGTTTTTTCCCATTAAAATCAAAATTATGTAGTGATAATGAATGTATAAAATAATGAAATTTCGTTTGACAAATAAAATAAATACAATTTATTTACAAGTATAAATTCAAAAAATTGTAGAGGTAATACTTTCCTAAAATCGTGGAAAATAGATTCAATAAATGACAAAAATTAATTAAATAAAAACTCCTAATTTGTTTGTAGGCTACGGTTTTTTTAAAATCTTGTATGACAAGTGGCGACCAAGAAGTGAAAATGGGGTAATTTAGGAAGTTTATATTATTTTTGTCCTGATTAATCATCAGTTTTCTTGAATCCTGATTTATTAGTAAAAAATCTATCATTCTTGGCAAAAATCTACAAAATTTACAACCTTAAACTATTATTTGTTCAATTTACAATTATAAACTATAATTTATTTACAATATACAATCTCAAACAACCAATTCCTCGGTTTACAACATTGACTAATAATATTGAATTATTTACAACATCAAACTATTTATTATTGGAGATTCTAGGTTATATTGCATTGTCCAGTATCTTATATGAGGAGGTCGGAAGATTAGAGATCTTGGGGGTGATTAACATACATGAACGGTATTTGGTATGAGTAAATGCAAGTTTGACTTGTCCATTATTTTTCCAAGTAGAATTTTTTCTTCTCTTACCAACCCCACCATGGATATTCATGAGTCAATATATATTAATAGGTATTTCATAACTACATACAATAATTTTATATAACAACGAAAAGCAACTTGTAAACCGGAATAATAAACAACTATAAACTTTGAAATATTGGACGTAAAAACATTTCTACATAGCTAAGTAAATGAATGTGCAACATAGTCATACTAATCAAAGCAGTAAAAAAAAGGCATAAAACAATGTCAAGTTAATGCATAAAGATTTTACAAGTCAACATTTAAACTCAATGTTTCATTTTCATTCTATTTATCCGTTTTGAAGAAGAATAAGAATCATTCATACCATACTGTTCAACTGTCATCTTCGGGTACATCATCATTTTTACATTAAAAAAGAATAGAAATCAACATAAAAAGACGCATCGAATGGATAAGTTAGTAAAAAAACGGTTGAATAGTATAAACAACAATATATCACAAGCGAAAAGATTTGTCCCCTTTATTAGCTCACAACCAGTTGTAACATTATGTCAAAACCTCAATAGTATTGACGATGTTGGAAATCGTCGGGTAATAAATTCGGGGCTGTTTTCGTGATGACAACCTGCCAAAGCTTTAAGAACAATAAAAACGATGAAAGAGGGGGGGGGTTGATTTTTGGTGGATTAGACTGCACTTGATATTACTTAAGCTGTCTACGTATCCAATGTATGAATTGGAATCAAGTATTCGTAGTTTCTTAGGGATTGTTTATATAGTGGGGTGTTATGCCCTAAGCCGTTGTGGGCCTTTGTCCTTGTTGGGCTTGGATTTCGTGTCCCTAAAGAATAGATAATGATGATTTGATTTCCTTGATTTTAGGATATAATTATGGGCATGTTTGAATGTCAGGATCAGAGTAGTTATGATTTAGGATTTTTCCATATTTATCGATTTAATGTGTGCGCAAGAGGTTTGGTCGAGAGGGACTTAGGGTGACTATAAGGTCGGGCACCTTTGGTAGAGTCAATCTTATGCCTCGGCCGACCTGCAGAGGTCGGGGGAGAATGACCGAGCTTGTAAGGATCGGATACCGGGGGTTCTAGCCCTTAAGGAGACTTTTCTCTATACATATTTGTTACTATGCTGATGTGGAGGCGACACGTGGCGATGTGCTAATCCGCCCCTCGTCATAAGCCCCCCAGATCTAGCTGAGCCCTTGGGGTCAGCTCGGATCTGCTTAAGGTTGTAGCTCGGCCACGGTCCTCTAGACTTGCAAAGTTGATACACAGCCTATTCTAGCAGAGTGCCATTGTAACCCTGCTATGACTTTGCAGACGAGGCATTTTAGCCCATCATGGTGGTTGCACGATGGCGCTCAAGAACAAGGATGAAGAAAATGTTGTGTTTGTGATCATGAGCTGAGCCGTAGAAGTCTGCCTACGTACCCTTAGCTTGTAAGGGATCAAGCCCAATTTACGTAGTTATTTGAAAATAAAAGCCCCATTTTGTCAAGGGTGTGATGCTAATATTTATAGGGCCGTGAGTTGGCTGTCACCAGCGATTGGACGGCCGCAAATGAAAAAGCTGCCGAACCGAGATCGGTCCTAGAGTGCCGAGCTGAAGAGCTGGTGAGTTGAGAGCCTTTGGCGAGCTAAGAGCTTTGAGGCCTGAGAGCGTTGTTTATGAACTTTGTTTCCTAGTTATGTTGGCTTTGTTCGCGTTGAAGGATGGCGAGCAGGAGGCCAGTGCTTTGCATCAAGCTAGCCGCTTGTTGCTTCATTCCGTTGCTTTGGCTCATGGCGGGAATCGTGATGGTGCGAGCGGGCTTGATCGTGCTCGCTTGGTCCGGCCTATTAAGGGGCGGACTAGTTGTGCCGAAGGGCCTATCCGTTCACAGGCTAGGTTCGGTTCCATGGGCTCTTTCCGGAACTAGGGGACTCTTTCAAATGTGTAAATGAAAGTCATGGTGTAAAGTTGTAACGACTTGATACACCATTTCTTTGAGGTGGATTGTGCGCAACGATCTGCTTTGTGATAAAGTAAAGCTCCTTTAGCGTAGTCCGTCGGTGCCGTGCTTAGGTGGCGACCGGTTATAAGTCGCGTCATGATTGAGGCGTAAGGCCACCATTTTAAGAAGATTCGCTCGAGGGACGAGCTTTAACTATGGTGCCGAGATGGAGTCGATCAGTATAAAAGACTCGCACGAGGGCTTATCGAGTGACTTTTAGCATTAAGCTTCTCGGCGAGTAGGGCCAGATTAGACTGACTTCTCACGTTGAGTTTCTCGAAGAGCAGGGCCAGAATAGACTGACTTCTCACATTGTTAAGCGGACGGGCTTACGATGCCACACTATTAAGCGGACTCAATGTACTTTTTAGTTGACATATGCTTGCTGAGTCAAACATGCAGAGCTCAAATTGTCTATCCTGCAGACTTTATTGAGTCTGACCAATGGAACATGAGCCGATCTATTGGGAGAACTGATGTGGAGCTAGTTGACACTGTCTTCAAGGCCATGGAATACGCATGCTTGATTTTCTTACTCGAGTGTTGTACTTTGATAGTGTTTCTTACTTGCAGGGAACCTGGATTGACCAGGACGTTTTCCTCGGGCTAGGCAAGTTTACTAGAGATTTGAAGAAGATTGCCGACCTGAGGCAAGGTCGGCCTAACCATGTCTACACTTTGGGGGTGGATAAGGCAAAGGTTCATATTGCTGACTTTGTCAGGGACAATCTCCTCCATAAGGGTTTTTATATGTTGGGCATGGGTGCGGTTTATGACAACCGTCTGAAGGACTTCCCGGAGGGAGTGGATATTGTGTCTGAGTACTCTTGCTGTGTTGCGACTGCTTTTACCTCGGCTCTTGCTTCTTTCGAGGCACCACAGAGTCCAGCCCCAGGTTCTTATATCAGTAGGCTTGTGGACTTGTAGTATTTTACTTTTGAAATTTTACTTCAAATGAAATTGTAATCCGTGCAATTTGATAATAGAAGGAGTATTTCGTTAAGTTCTCACCTTAACTTTATTCCGAGCACTTAACTTTACGTGCCGTTAATGGTGAGGTATCTTGCCCCAAGATATGCCATGTATTTACTTTTAGTTTTGGATGGCATACTAGTGGTTTTGTCATGTTTTTGCTCGGGTTGCTGCTGCAGACAATGAATGCGGTGAAAGTGATTGTCTTACAAACTTCTTGAGTCCGATCTGCAGAGCTCAATTGAGTCGACTGTGGACTTTGGTTGAGTCGAATTGTAGACCTAATGAGCTTGTCCGGCGAGTTCGGCCCTAAAAGCTCGATTCGAGTGCATCCCCTGGACTTGGAGTTTATCTTTTGCAAAATTTGCTGAGTTTGACCTACGAGGCTTAGGTCAAATATATGTCTTGCTGATTTGATTTTAAGCCGAGTCCGTACTGCGGAGCTCGGATGTCAGTCCTCCTGACTTGGAATTTTACTCTTGATGAGTTTTCTTTATCCGAACTTTCAGCCTCTTGAGTTCTTTTCATTTTGTAACTAGGACGTCTTGCCTCTCAGTAAGCCATGCACTTATAGTTTTTGGATGGCATACTTGGTTGTTTGTTTGTCTATTCTCGAGTCTGACATGCAAACTTAATTATCTCGAAGTCATTGCCTGAGACTTTGTTAGTTTGGTCTTTGCTGATCTTGCTGAGTCCGACCTGCGGAGCTCATGTGTCAGCCATAGTGATTTGAGTGGAGTCCGCCCTGCGGAGCTCGAATTTTCTGGCCTGCAGACAATTTAGTGGACATGTTTGTTTGGTCCGACTTTGGAGCGCGGATGTCATATTTTGGCAAACTGAGTCAGAAGTTTTGCTGACTTCACATATTAAATTTCCATGAGCTGGGTCGGATCTGTCAGACCTCGCGTGTTTTTTTGCTAAGCCCTACTTGGTGGGGCTAAGATATTATATTTTAATGTAGTCAGAAGTGTTTCTGACTATTTCAGCGAGTTTGAAGTTTTGCAAACTCGATATATGCGTGTCTATCCTGCATAACTTATTGACAAAATACACAATGGAACGAGTCAATATAACATTAAAATGGCGTTAAGAGGAACCTGATAGGACGATGTCCTTATCGCGGGCTTGACCGCTTGGTGCGCTCGAGGTGCTATTGATCGTACCGATGTAATGACGGCATTTAGAGTTGTGGCGTTCATGGCGACCAAGCGCCGCATGTGGTTGGGTAAAGCGCCGGCTGCAGCGACTTCCCGTATTGATTTTTTTGAAGAAGCAGGGCGAGTGGGGTGACATCGATTTTTAAAGCACGGCGAGATGGGCGAGGTCAGACTAACTTTCCACGTGAAAGTTTAAGACGAGCAGGGCCAGGCTAGTGCTGACTTCTCGTTTAAAAGCACGGCGAGCAGGGCCAGGTCGTACCGACTTTTTACGTGAAAGTTTAGGACGAGCAGGGTCAGGCTAGTGCTGACTTCTCGTTTAAAATCACGGCGAGCAGGGCCAGGTCGGACAGACTTCTCGCATGAAAGTTTAGGACGAGCAGGGCCAGGCTAGTGCTGACTTCTCATTTATAAGCACGGCAAGCAAGGCCAAGTCGGACTGACTTCTCGCGTGAAAGTTTAGGATAAGCAGGACCAGGCTAGTATTGACTTCTCGTTTAAAAGCACGGAGAGCAAGGCCAGGTTAGACAGACTTCTCGTTTATATTTTTTCAGCCAGGGCGGACTTATGCGAATTCTGGACTTTGTCGAGCAGGTGGGCCAGTCGGATCGACTTCGTGTAAGAGTTTTTGACGAGCAGGGCCTGAGTGGAGTGACTTCTCGTTTTTAATGCACGATGAGTGGGCAGGTCGGACTAACTTCGCATGAAAAAGTTGCACGAGCGGGTCTAAGCTAGGTGACTTCTCATTTTTAAAAGCACGGAGGTGGGCCGGTCGGATTGACTTCTCACGTGAAAGAGTTTGTCGAAAGGGCCAAAGCTAGGTGACTTCTCATTTTTAAAACACAGTAGTGGGGTAGTCGATCCCGACTTCTCGCGTGAAAGAGTTGTACGTGTGTTTGTTCTGTAAACTCAATAAAGACCATGCTTAATGGAAAACAAAATAATAGTAAATTAACGTACCGTTTGCTTATTGGTGTAATCTGTTGGTGCCGAACTGAAGTCGGTCTTACAGAAGGCTCGCTCAAAGGTGAGTTCCAAATATGATGCCGAACTGAATTCGGTCTTATAGAAGGCTCGCTCGAAGGCGAGTTCCAAATATGATGCCGAACTGAATTCAGTCTTTAGAAGGCTCGTTCGAAGGCGAGTTTCCAAATATGATGCCGAACTAAATTTGGTCTTATAGAAGGCTCACTCGAAGGCGAGTTCCAAATATGATGACGAAGTGACTTTGGTGAATTCCAAAAATAATAAGGCTCTTCTCAGAATTTCAGGTCGGGAGAGTTCCAAAAATAAGAAAGCTCGTCCCGAATCTTTAGTTTGGGAGCGTTCCAAAAATAAGAAAGCTCATCAGAAAGCTCGTCCTGACTCTTTAGGTCGGGAGAGTTCCAAATATGAATAAGAAGCGTGATCATTTAACTTGTAGAAATAAAACCCAATAAGAGCTTGTATCTTGAGAGCTCGGATCTGGAGAGCTGGGGAGCTCGGCTCGGATAATAGAGAGCTAGGCAGCTCGGCCCTGATCTTGTGGAGCTGGGGAGCTCGGCTTGGATCTTGGGAGCTGGGGAGCTCGACTTGGATCTTGGGAGCTGGGGAGCTCGGCTCGGGTCTTGAAGAGCTAGGGAGCTCGGCTCGGATCTTGGAGAATAAGGAAGAAAAATCACAGCTTATTTTGGTGTTACAGCAACAACTTTCCAGTGACGATCGGGCATGGAAACGGACTCCGATCGGCACGAAAGTTGGAGGGATTGTTTGTCCTTCCTTCTTCTTCAATCTGAATGGTGGAAATTGTATTTCAACGGCTCAATCTCTGGAAATTAGCCGCCAATCTGACTGCTGCATTTTTTATGATACAACAGCAACTTTCCTGCAATGACCGGACATTGAAACAGACTCTGATTGGCACGAAATTTGGAGGGATTATTTTCACTTTCTTCTTTTTCAACCTGAACGGTGGAAAGTTTGTTTCAACTGCTTAATCTCGGGCAATTGGCCGCCGATCTGATTGCTGCGTTTTGGTGATACAACATCAACTTTCCGGCGAGATCGGTCATTGAAATTGACTCCGATCGGCACGAAATTCGGATGGATTCGTCATCCCTCCTTCTTCTTCAATCTGAACGATGGAATTGTTGTTTCAACGGTTCAATTTCTAGGAATTAACCGTTTACCTGACTGTGTTTCTTGGTATTGGAACTTGAACAAAGTTGTTAGTAGACCCTCATTCTAGCGCCAATTGACGATGCTGGAAATCGTCGGGTAATAAATCCGGGATGTTCTCCTAATGACAACCTGCCAAAGCTTTAAGAACAATAAAAACGATGAAAGATGGGTGGTTTTTGGTGGATTAGACTGCACTTGATATTACTCAAGCTGCCTACGTATCCAATGTATGAATTGGAATCAAGTCTTCGTAGTTATTTAGGGATTGTTTATATAGATGGGCGTGATCGCGTGTAAGTCACTAACGTCGACATTACTCGCAAGAATACTAGGTACATCGTAGTATAGTAAATGCGAGTCAAGGTCGATCCCACAGAGACAATTCAACTATAAGTATAAACGATTCTAACCTAATTATGAAGCAACATAGAGGCGGTCATTGACCAACAATGAATAATAAGAAAACAAACTTGGTATTCCTCCCCCTCATCTCACCGATCTACTAACTTGGATTAGTTAATCGTTACGTTTACTTCATCACATAATTTCCTTAAATTAATCGTGAGCTTTTGTTTTAATTATCATTATCGCCTCTGGGTGCAACTCCTACTCCTATCTACTCCGACAATGGTAGTAGACAATGTATATCATAAGCTACCCTCTTTAATTAGTCCGTAATAGCCATACGCATAAAGATCTAGATTGCCGATATCGAGCGCTAACTCATACTGCTAACCCGCCTAGACAGCTGTCGACATAGATCAGCACGTTCCTAGGGTCCATTCAAGACTTTGTCCAAACTTAGCACTTCACTATTCGTATTTCATGCCAGTTTACGATTACAAAAAGCAGATTGGCCAGATCTAACCTACTGTTAATTAAACCTGTCGATCAACGTAGCTGTAGTGAATCCCAATTTTAGGTTTTCTAAATAATGCCTCGGTAAACCGGTATAGACCGCCGGGTTACCGGGGTTAGCTTTTCCTATTCCTGGATCTACATTGCTCAATTACGATTATTCTAAGTAAATTATGGGGTCTTTAAACATGCAGATTAACTAAAACACATAAATACGAACATATCTACCATATTGAAGACAAAAAGGAAAGTTCAAAGCTTCATACCTTCAACAATGGAGATCTAGCTCGATCTACTCAAGCTAGAGATGATGAAGGAAGGGAGGAAACCAGAAATAACTCTTCCAAAGCTTGAATAACTTTATGTCATCAAAATATGTAATGTAATATATAAAACTTATTTAAGAACTCTGTTAAAGCGGCCTTATATAGATACAGTGACCGACTTAAGACTCTCTAAAACCCTAACCGACCTAGATAATGCGGCAGAATCAGTTTCGTGTTCAACAAGTCCTCGGTTTACTGGACCTAGCCCTCGGTAAACCAGGCCGACTTTTCTCCTTTATCTTCAGCAGGCTCCTTCTTGGACTTTAATCACTTGGCCCAATATATTAATTTTAGTCCAGATCCACTCTCCAATGCTCCAGATTCGGTACATCCTATAAAACATGCAAAACGAGGCAAAACAGTACCAAATCTTCGGGAAAATAACATAGATGCAGAATTACGATCCTGGAAACACTCGCATATCATTTAACATATATTCCACATAATAACAAGTCTATATATCCTCTCTTGGCGAATTGGGGTGAATAAGGGTATAATTATTGGTACCATTTAGAAGCGTTATCGGCGTTATACGCCATAATTCGTTGTGGGCCTTTGTCCTTTTTGGGTTTGGATTTCGTGTTCCCTAAGGAATAGATAATGATGATTTGATTTCCTTGATTTTAGGAGATAATTATGAGCATGTTTGAATGCCAGGATTAGAGTAATTATGATTTAGGATTCTTTCCGTATTTATCTGATTTTATACGTGCGCAAGAGGTTTGGTCCGAGAGGGACTTAGGCAAACATGTAAGGTCGTGCATTGCCGACCTGCCGAGGTCGGGGGAGTATGACCGAGCTTGTAAGGCTCATATATCTTTGGGGGTTACGGCCTTAGGAGACTTTTCTCTATCTCTGTATTTATTCTTTGTCTTTGATGTGGGCGACACGTAGCGAGGTGTTGATCCGTCCCTCGTCAAGTATGCAATATATTACAATGATTTCCATCATTCGAGTATATCAAAATCGTGAAACATTGGCAAAACATTATCCTTCAAATAGTCATCCAACTTTGATTTAATGGATGTTTTCTTCATTAATTAAAACTAAGATTCTGATCTCATTTTTTTTTAATTATTTTTTTTACGAAAGGATTTCATTAAGATTCTCGTCTTCGTGTGTTGGAAAATGCTATTTGAATGTTTATGTCCCAACTTCCTTGATATATATTCCCTCCGTTTTTTTATCTGTCAAATTTCAGAATTTGCTCTGTTTTTATTTATCTGTTATTTTACATTTCCAATGCATCATTTATTATTTTTTCTTCTTTTACCAATAAAGTATTTACATCTCCAATAAAAGAAATACTTTTTCAATACTAAAAACTCTTTTAACAACAAAATATTTACATTTTCAATAAAAAAATACATTTCCAATATTATATTTTAGACATATTAATTATTTTTTTAATCTGTATGATTATTCTCTCTAAGACAAATAAATAAAAACGGAGAGAGTATTATTTTTTTTTAATTTTCGTGGGTTCGTTAAATTATTAATATTTTTAAGGTAATCCACGGAATTATACATGAATTTATGCAAAACGAAACCAGTCAAATTGGTTTCTTAAAAAAAAAGAAACCAGTCAAATCGTATCTTAGTTTTCCCAATTTGTACATTTCTAAGCTAAACTCTTTGATTTAAATACAGATAGTGAAATTTGGATAAAATATAATACATACATTAGAGATTTTGTTACAAATAAGTGTATCTGACATACATAAATCATTCTATTGGTTTGATTCAAACAAGAACTGATTAGAAAAAATATTTTGACGAAGTCAATGACTTAAATTAATACTAAATTGACTAGTTCTAATTATTTGTAATCAATCAAAAGACTTCAATTATTTATAGAATTATAGAGAAATAAAAGTGAATCGATATAAAATATCATTTTTTAACGGCATGGGATTTTTTATTAAGGGCGGGATGGGGATAGAAACTTTGGTCAATACTAGGAGTGAAATGACTATTACCACTAAACAAAGTTCAATCCTCAACAGTGAAATGCCTTTTTATTTTGCAATATATTGTATTTTTCTGCAATAAATCTACGTAAATGATGAATATAGTTCATAAAGTTAAATCAGCATAAGTCTATGTTACACGCGTCAAGTGGACCTGTGAATTATTACTCGAGTTGACTAGTATGATTGTGCATTGATCATGTATGTGAATGAATAAATGTAGTAGATAAAGATGATTTGATAAATCGTATTAGATGTATGGATTTTTTCCCAAATGATCATAGCTCTATTTTTGTTATAAGTACTCTACATTTTTCTTAAAAACACGAATAATTACTAGATTTTTCACTAATTACATAAAAAACAGCGCGAGTTTTATTAAATTTAACTACGCGTTAATTTTAGCTATAAATATAGGTCAACACCAAGGGAATGTACACGCATTTCTCGCACCACCCTCATAACCAAAAACACTATTTCATTTTCATTCAATGGAGGAGAGGCTAGCAGCAGAAAGAGAATTAGTAGGGGTCGCCAAAAGATCCCGATCGAAAAATCACAAATGAGAACGACCTTTCTGCGACGTTTTCGAAACGTCGCGATGGCGTTTTCAAGAAAGCAAGTGAGCTTAGCCTTGAATGCAAGGTCAATGTTGGAATCATCATTTCTTCTCCAACAGATAAGCCACATTCTTTCATGGCACCAACCCCTGGCACCGTTGCCAATTATAGCAAGATTCACATCAATCAGGACGAGGCGGCTTGGTTTTTGGATGCTTGCAACAATTCTCAAATTGAGCCCCTTTGCAAGAATGTTGAACAACTCGAAAACAGGAAACGAGCTGCGGTTGAACGCGGGCTACAGCTGATGGCAGATGCGAACACGTTGATCGGTCCAGATAGTTGTTGGGTGAAGCCAGTTAAGGATCTTGGCTATGAAGAAGCCAAGCAGATGGAGGCATGGCTGGGTTATGTGCTTTTACATATGAAGAACCACGCCATTTATATGGTGAATTCGAATTTTCATGGTGGTTTTTAAAACGGGGATTTTTAGGTGATATCTCCACGTATGTACGATAGAAGTGGAACAATTTGTATTCATATATTTGATATACATTGTTTTACATCTCTTGTATCCACATGTGGAGCTATTACGTAAAAATATCTCAGTCCATTTGAATTTTGTTTAATTTTGTCTTTTATATTTGGTTTGAATTTGGATTTGATTTTTTATGATTTTGTCTGCAATATTTTCAGATATATGGATGGTTTTGGAACTTTTTGATGCAAGTGAATAATATAATTCTGAAAATTAATTTTTTTTTCTTAAAGTTAATTTTATGATGATGTATTTCTTACTCGTTGCCTGATTTATCACGTGATTTTAAACCCTAAAAAGTTTAAGTTTCGTGTGGGGGCTAGAGGCCCATTTTTTTGTCAGCCCTAACATTCTTATTTTTAATACAATTTTATAATTTGTAAAGTCAATAAATATATTACATTGATTGAAAGTTGAAAAGATAACGAATATCTCTAATAACTACATTGTCATATAATACAGGTAATCTTAGAAGTTATCATAAAATTTAAGAAAACGATTAACGTCCATAATACCTTATGACAATCATTATAAAATAATAATTTTATAGGTTGTATTGATAATAAATTAAAGGTATGATGAAAAAGTAATAAATATAATTTTGATATTCTAAATAATTTTTCTTCAAACAAAAAAGATATTCTAAATAATTTAAATTATTGGAGAAAAAGAAGTCAAAATTAATGAGTGTCTGATATGTTTAATCAATATACATTTTAGATGTCAATTATTAATACATGTTTTGAGTTCAATGTTGGACAATCTTATTCATAAACGAAAGAAAAATTACAAAGAAACGAATAACAACAAATGCCAATTACAATTGCAAAAAAGCAGAAAAGGATATATGATCCGAGCCTGTGTTGCACACGGTTTCCTTAAGACTAATTCGCCCCCTCACGCCCGTGTGCCGTGAGCTTCAGCGGGACGTTAATCTCCCAGGATAGAACGGATAGCAATGACAGGAAGCACAACGCCTTCAATTGCTTAAGAACCTTGAAGTTTGAACTCTCAGTTTTCATGTAGAAAAGAAGTAAGAAGAAGCAGATTGCTGGTGTGTTCAGCCTCTTTCGAACTGAACAAAAAGAGTCTGTTTATATAGGCTTTATTCTGTAGAGGATGTCATAAAACAGATGGAATTCGAAGTGGAACAGCCTCAGCATCATTATGTCGAAATGAATGTCATTAAAGCTCGAGTGGAGCAGACCACGATGTCGGCAGCGAGAAAGGTCTTCTTTGTATCACCACGATATCGATGGCAGATGGAAGATGCACCGCACGATGTCGATTTTCAGCTCGAAAATAAAAGTTCAGGTTGCAAAACCGAACCTTCACTGGGAGCCTTTGAATCGAGTTGCATTCGTGTCCGCGGGGCGTGCGCCGCACACAAGTTCAAGCCGAAATCCATCCGATTTGCACCTCCTGCGCCAGCAGCGTAGAAAACGGTGTATAAAGTTGGTAAATTCTTACCACTACACTAAAGCAACATCATATATATATTGGCTCTTTTCCTTCCTTCCTTCCAATGTGGGAGAAATTGGTTTCCCAATTTTCCCTTTATTACTAACACTTTCCATTCACCACTTAGGCCCAATAGGCCTGATATGACATATCATTTAACATATCCATTTTAACCATCATTTTCCAACAATCCCCACATGAATGAAATAGTGTTTAAACCCAGCAAAGGCTCTAAGAATGAAATTGAGAGTTCGGGTAGGTAGATCAATGCATAGGATAGGTAGGTGAGACCCTTTGAACCTTCCCTTGATTAAATATGTTTACTTTCTTTGGTGACTAGTAGACGCGATGTCCTTGAACTATTCTGCCGTTGATGTAAATGATGACATATCAACCACCTTTGCATCTACCTATCAACATAGGTTCTTGCGGTTATGTCCATTTTGGCCGTGGACATCTGCACAGTTCGAGAAGAGTTTTTAAGAATTGCGCCCTCACAATTCCCCTTTGAAGCGGCCCTCTTCTCTCTTACATAGGTGATTCGTAATTGAGAATTTTCTCAAAATTCTTCTTACACAAATCATTAAAAGCTCTTCGTGAGCTTATCCTCGTTCAATCTCTTTGTTTCTTCATCTTAGGAATGAGCTTGAGGTTACCCCCACGGTGACTCTACTTCGGCAATTAGGTTTTCCCATTGAACCAAGATCTTGGGATCTCCAATCTACAAGGTTGGGTTTTCCTTCATAAAATTTTTATTCCATGGGCTTTAGTCCCATTCCTCTTGATGATTTAGCAACTACCTCTCTATTTAACCCTTTGGTTAGCGGATCCGCAAGATTATCCTCGACTTAACATAGTCTAAGGTAATCGTACAGATTGAGAGTAGTTGTCTAATGGAATTATGTCTTCGGCGTATGTGCTAGACTTACCATTATACATTATATTCGTGCTCTTCCAATCGACGACACATCACGATGAATACATAATCCTGGCGGCCGGCCATTGAGGAATATCCTCTAGGAATTGATGCAACCATTCTGCCTCTTCCCCACATAGCTTTCCAATGTTCATGACTCGGATTACTAGTATATCTACTTAGCTTGCCAACAGCGTAAGCGATATCTGGTCTAGTACAACTCATTAAGTACATTAGACTTCCAATGATCCTTGCATACTCTAATTGAGATACACCCTCACCTTTATTTTTGAACAAAGGTTGACTTTGATCTATTGGAGTTCTAGCTTCATTTGAATCATCTTTATTGAATTTTTCCAGGATTTTATCAATATAATTAGATTGACTCAAAATGAGACCATTAGAATTTCTTGTAATTCTAATTCCCAATATCATCTCTGCTAAACCCATATCTTTCATTTCAAATCTGCGTTTAACATATCTTTGGTAGATTTGATCATCTTATCATTACTACCGACTATCAAAGATGTCATCCACATAAAGACATAAGATGACATAGCCATCTTTTGTTTCTTTCATGTAAATACATTTATCACATTCATTGGTTTTGAACCCTTTTTCAAGCATAACATGATCAAACTTTTGATGCCATTGTTTTGGTGCTTGTTTTAAGCCATATAATGACTTAACCAATTTACACACTTTCTTATCTTGTCTGGACTAGAAAAACCCTCAGTTGTTCCATGTAGATTTCTTCTTCTAAATCTCCATTTAAGAAAGCGGTTTTCACATCCATTTGATGTACTTCTAAATTACACATAAGCGGCTATAGCAAGTACCATCCTAATGGAAGTTAATCTAAATCCTTTGGAGAATATGTGTCAAAATAATCAAGACCTTCTTTTTTGACTATAACCTTTTATTTTCCTCAGGTTTTATTTTCCTCAGGTTCCATGTACTTCAATAGATCCATCAGGTTTCATTTTCCTCTTAAAGATCCATTTTGATCCTAGTGGCTTACATCCTGGAGGTAGATCAACTAACTCCCAAGTATGATTTTGCAATATATAGTCTATTTCACTATTTATTGCTTCTTTCCACATTGGACCTTCAGAAGAAGTTGTCGCTTCTTTAAAGCTTTGAGGATCTGTCTCTATCATATAAGTGATAAAATCTTCACCAAAAGATTTTTCAGTCCTCGACCTTTTGCTTTTTCTTGGCACAACCTCAGTTGGCTCTTCTTCATTTACTTGTTCAGAAGGGTGATCCTGAACATGAACACGCTTTAATGAACTAGGTTCATTTCTTTTAGCCGGAAATACATTCTCAAAGAATGATGCATTTCTCGATTCCATTATCGTATTTTTATGTATTTCAGGATTATCTGACTTATACACAAGAAATCGATAAGCACTACTGTTGTGTGCATATCCAATGAATATACAATCAACAATTTTTGATCCTATCTTTACTACTTTGGGTGTAGGTACGAGCACCTTTGCAAGGCACCCCCACACTTTCAAGTATTTGTAAGAAGGTGGTTTACCTTTCCACAGTTCATAAGGAGTTTTCTCTTGTTTCTTCCGGGGGGTATCTTATTTAAAAGATAATTGCTAGAAAGGATAGCTTCCCCCCACAAGTTTTGTGATACTCTGAACTCAACAACATTGAATTCATCATTTATTTCAATGTTCGATTTTTCCTTCGGCAACTCCGTTCGATTGTGGTGACCATGGCGCGGTTATTTCATGAATAATCCCATGTTCGGCACAAAAATCACTTAGTGGTGCCAAATATTCACCACCTCTATCGCTCGGAGTATTTTGATCTTTTTCCATGTTGATTCTCAACTTCTTTTTACGAATAGAATAAATTTATCTATCGCTTCATATTTTCCTTTTAACAAGTATACATAGCAATATTTAGTGCGAGTCATCGATAAAGGTAATAAAATAATTATTTCCGCCTCTCGATTGCACAATTTTAAGATCACACACGTCGCTATGTATTAGTTCGAGTGGTTGCGTATTTCTTTCAATATTTTGAAAGGACGCTCTTGTTAATTTTGCTTCAACACAAGTTTCACACTTATGTTCTTTATCAATTTCGAATTTGGGGATATATTTTAGACTTATTAATCTCACGAGGAATCGTAATTTACATGTCCTAGTCTACCATGCCATAAGGAAGGTGACTCAACCAAGTAAGCGAACCAAACAATATTATTATTGATATTGTTTGGCCTAATGACCATTACATTCAAACTTGACCATGCCATTACATGCATACCCCTTACCGACATACATACCACTTTTAGTCAAAGTAAACTTGTCGGACTCTAAAACAAGATGGAAGCCATTCTTATTCAATAGCACTCGGACACGATTCTTGCGCATATCCGGGACATATAGCACATTCTTGAGTTAGATGCTTGCGAAGTCATCTTGAGAATCACTTCTCCTTTTCGGCTATAAGCGAAGTAGTCGAGTTTCCATGAACAAAGTCTCATTACCTTGAACCGACTCGAACTTAGTAAACACTTCCCTGTCGAGCATATGTGCCTTGTAGCTCCTGAGTCTACCCACCATTCTCTTGGATTTGAATCCACCATGTTCACTTCAGACACGACAGCACAAAGATCAATATCTTCCATGCCTTGAACAATATTTGCTTCTGAAACCTTCTTCTTTGGTAGCTTGCAATCAGCAGATTTGTGACCAATCTTGTCACAATTGAAACATTTCCCTTGGAACTTAGGTTTTTCAATGCCACCTTTCGGTCCCGATTTAGCTTTTGGTCCCGTTTTTGCCGTTTTTGATTTCTTAACAAACTTGTTCTTTTTCGAGCTTTGGCATGTTCTACCACGTTGGCCCTTGCAAGATTCTGAGAGTAATTTCCTCTTTTATCAGACTTCTTATTGTCATCTTCAATACGAAGCCTAACAACAAGATCTTCCATGCTCATTTCCTTTCGCTTATGCTTTAGGTAATTCTTGAAATCTTTCCACGCATTTGGTAATTTCTCAATAACACAAGCGACTTGGAAAGTTTCACTAAGCTCCATCTTTTGACTTGAATCTCGTGAAGAATCAATGAAATTCTTCCACTTGTTCCATGAGTGGTCTAGAGTCCACCATCTTGTACTCCAAGAACACATAACGACAAATTTCTTTGTACTGCATCTTCGGTTCTATACTTTTTATCTAGTGCCTCCCACAATTATTTTGCACTCTTTTATCACAATAAACATCATACAATGAGTCACATAAACAATTCATTACATAATGTCTACAAAGATAATCAGTTGTTTCCATTCATCTATGGCAAGCAGAAAATCTTGATCGGCTCCCTTACATTGTTGGTGGATCCTCGGTTAGGAACTTTTCAGGCGCAATGTTGTGAGATAAAACATCATCTTTTGTTGCCATCTCTTAAAATTCAGCCCATTGAATTTTTCAGGCCTCTCATGCTGATTCATAGGAGCAACACCTCGATTTGGCACTTGTTGAACCATAGCCAAAGGTTGAGTCTGACCATCAGCACCATTCTGAGCCGTACTGGTTGTCATTTCTGAAATTTAACACACAAATTGATTAAATTTCCTTTCAACAATTTATAGAACAATTTTTTTAATTGAACTATACTCAATTCAACAAAAGATTCGTTTAGAACCCAAAACAGCATGGTTTTAATAAAACAGCTCGTTTAATCAAACAGCTTGTTTTTCAATAAAACAGCTCGTTTAATAAACAGCTCGTTTTTAAGCAGTTCGTTTAAAACAGCTCGTTTAAAATTCAGCTCGATTCGCTTTCTTCAAGTACAGAAAACTGAACCACAAAACTGTTATGAACAGTTTATTAAAATCGAACCGTTCAACACAAGAACCAGCTCGATTCAACACAGTTATTGAAACTGTTCGTTTTCAATTCTTTCAGTCAATGAACAAGAATTATCAGAATTAGTCTTAAGATTGTTGGACAATCTTATTCATAAACGAAAGAAAAATTACAAAGAAACGAATAACAACAAATGCGAATTACAATTGCTAAGAAAACAGAAAAAGGATATATGATCCGAGCCCTGTGTTGCACACAGTTTCCTTAAGACTAATTCGCCCCTCACCTTCGTGTGCCGTGAGCTTCAATGGGACGTTAATCTCTCGAGGATAGAACGGATAGCAATGACGGGAAGCACAACGCGCCTTCAATTGCTTAAGAACCTTGAAGTTTGAACTCTCGGTTTTCATGTAGAAAAAGAAGTAAGAAGAAGCGATTCTTTGGTGTGTTCAAATTTCTTCGAATCGAACAAAAAGAGTCTCATTTATATAGGCTTTATTCTGTAGAGGATGTCATAAAACAGATGGAATTCGAAGTGGAACAACCTCAAAGATTTGGAGCAGAGCACGATGATCGGAGCAGAAAGGTCTTCTTCATCAGACATTGAGCAGATGGAAGGTCCGCACGATGTCGATTTATTTCGAAAATAAAAGTTCAGGTTGCAAAACCGAACCTTCACTGGGAGCCTTTGAATCGAGTTGCATTCGTGTCCGCAGGACGTGCGCTCGCACACAAGTTCAAGCTGAAATCCATCCGGATTTGCACCCCCCCTGCGCGTAGAGAACGGTGTATAAAGTTGGTAAATTCTTACCACTACACTAAAGCAACATCATATATATATTGGCTATTTTCCTTCCTTCCTTCCAATGTGGGAGAAATTGGTTTCCCTAATTTTCCCTTTATTACTAACACTTTTCATTCACCACTTAGGCCCAATAGGCCCAATATGACATATCATTTAACATATCCATTTTAACCATCACTTTCCAACATTCAACACCAAGGTCCCAACACCTGCTAAATGGAAGCCTCCCCAAATCGGCACGGTGAAGTGTAAGATATGTCGGGAAGGCCTCCGTTGATTGTGTTCGAACAAAATACGAGTCCAAAGCGAGGGTAAGAAAGGGTTTATTGATGCTTCGCATTTTGGAAGGAGCCGTAGCTATTGGAATAATTTATATAGACTACAACGGGACGCCGTGTGGAGCATTTTCGGAGAAGCTACCCTTATGTGGTGATGTAGAGATAGTTGAAATGATTGCTATTCGAGCTGGCTTGACTGAAGCACTAAATAGGGGCTTTATGCATGTGTAATTAGAAAGCGACTCATTGGTTTCAATTTGGAGGTTGCGAGTGAGGAAGAAGATTTATCTTCTATTGGTTGTCTTACGGAAGATCGTAAACGTCACCTTAGATGTTTTAGTGATTTTTCTCTTTCGTTTGTTAAGAGAGATGGCAATCATCCGACACACTTGCTAGCTTGGCCGAACGTGACATTTTTGGGCGTTGTAATTGGGGTTCTCTACCTCACAACATTCTCTATGCTTGTTTGGCGGATTTAACGTAATAAAAATTTAGTGTTCTTCTCAACAGAAAAAAAACTTACATAATTTCCTTTGTGTTCTCATATCTATTCATTCACAATTCAAATCCCCATTTTAACCATTAGATGAGTATAGTGATGAGTGTCAATTTTATTATATTTATTCAACCTTGTATCCGTTTATATATATTGGATGCAATTGAACACCCGTTCAATGTCTTGACCCTCGTGCAATTTCGTAATTTTCAAACTTTTATCCACTCACATTGAATTTAGTTGCATGTTCATTCAATATTTTGACACTAGTCGCTCATGCATGTTTCGTAGTATATAATATGTTATTACATATGCTTTTGAGAATGTATCTTATATTATCTTTCAAATTTTAGCAGTTATTTGTATTATATTTTGTCATTGTCGTTTATAATTGGTATTTTGGAGCTTAATCGTAGGAATACACGATTCACCGAACTCCATAAGGCAGAGAGTAAATATTGTGAATCGCCTTTTGATGCAATTAATAGTTAAAGGTGTAGTAGATGAAACAAGAAGAAAAAGAGTTGAAACGACATGAGTGTTATAAATCTTTTAATAACAACTTGAATCACATAAAATCATTGTTTTACATGTAAAAATATCATGAAAACCTTAAAATGTTGTTTATACATGGCGGCTATTTTAAATGGAAAGCATGCAACCTGTAATAAGAAATTTCGGACTTTTCACCGTCAATACAGGTGCCCCCCATATACAGGCCTCCCACCCCATGATCAAATGCTTTAAAAGTGCGACTTTCAACGCCTTTTCATCTCTTATCCCTTATCACTTATTTCTCTCTTCCTTCCAAATTCTTCCACCCGTTAAAGTATCTTGGGGAGGTCATGTAGCTTTGAGTAGACTTTGATAATGTTGGTCTCTTGTAAATCCCGATTCTCTAAAATTCCAATTTTGTGTATTTCGACAATTTACACTTCGGCATAAGAAGAAGAAGACAACACTGATTTGCATCATATTAAGAAGAGAAAGTGATACGTCATTCAATAATAAGATACGGTCTCACTGTCACATTAGCTATCATATAATGTTGTGACATTTGTTGTTAATATGAGTTGGACGATATCATTACCTTCAAAAGTCGAACAAGAAGACCGTTTGAACACAAATATGGATGAGAGGATATTAGTAAATTGAAAATACATCCGAAGAGGGATTGGCCCCAATCAACAAAAGAGGAAATATAAGAGCTAAAATTCACTAGTAAATCGTACAACTGTCAATGCAAATAGCGAGAAGGTTTGTTGGAGGATTAGACCTATTATCATACAATTTTCCACGAATGAGAGGATACAATTATCTCCCCTTTCACGAAAACTTAAAAAAATGATCATATTAGGAGATCGTCATGTAATTGTCAAAATCATTAATTGGATATTGGTTGCTAAATTAATAAGTGGGTTCTACTGGCATACCCTTTTTCACTATTGATACCCATTTTTTGATTATTTTTTTATGAACAAAACGTCAGTGGCATGGTTGTTGCTATTGCAATGACGTTGCTATTCAAAAACGAAAGTTAGTGGCAGTGTTGTTTCTATGTTGTGACACTTTTATAACGTAAATGTCGGTGCCACTGACGTTCATTTTTGAACACCAACGCGTCGATGTCGATGTCGATGTCATCGGCGGCGTTGGTTTTCAATAAGCAACAATGATGCCATCTGACGTTTCGTTCATTAAAAACAACCGTGTGGTGCCGGAGTAATTTTTATGATCTTTGGGAGTAATAGGGTGCGGTAGAAAAAAAGATGCACGCTAATAGAGACCCCATTAATAATTCGTCACATGAGTTGAATTTGAAGTTACAAAACCGATTATATTTATACCGTCCATACACCCATTATATAGTGTGAGATAGTGTTAGAAATTTTGGGAAATTAGGGATAATTACAATAATCTGGAACATTTTAAGAATAATGACAAAGAACATATTTTTATAGGGAGAAGGACAACTACATAATTTTTATAAGCGAGTAAATAACAAACAGTGAATCGAAAATCGGTGAATATATAAGGTGAATCCCGAAATCAATGAATTTCGATAAATGAATCTCAAAATCAAAATGAATTTAATAATGATGAATTTTGAAAATTTGTGAATTTTTAAGATGAATTTAAGCGGTGAATTTTGACAATGGATAAATAGTTTTGTTATTTACGCAAAAGTTTCAAAAGATCGCCCTTCTACTTAATTGATTAAATATTTCATTATTCTCCTCATTTTACTAAATTTCGCTTGAGCTTAAATTATTATTAGTAATTCTTGTACATATGTTTTTTGTTTGTTTGTTTTTTTTTTTTTTTGTTATTTCGTTTTTGGTTATATGAATAGATCCTCTTTGAGGAGAAATAAAAATAAAATGTTGCTTTTTTATGACTAGAATTCTTATATTTGATGTCCCGGGTTATAGACTTAATATTAGCAAACACAGTTTGTGTAAAAAAAAAACCGTCGAAAACTTCAAAATAAAAATTTGTACTCATATTGCTCAATCCTAATTCAAAGATGTAAATGTTAAGATAATGTTTGACTTGAATTTGGAAAATAAAGAAGAAGTTTCGGATAAAGAAGAAGGACGGCAACAGCAATGAACCAGCTTCAAAATCTATTTCTATTTATCTATTCTAGTTTATCTCATAATTTAAGATTTTCTTTTGTACTTTTAAATAGTTTCCCTTATCTGTCAAAGCACTATATAATAATGTACTGAGACAACACTTGATCATTGAATAAAACTGATCTCCTTTTATTTATTTTATTTTATTAAATCTTTCATGGTATCAGAGCTTTTCGACTAACGTCGTAGATCTTGGTCAATAATAAAGAACACCGTTTGGGTGGGGGTTCGTTACCTTAATCTATACGCCCTCACCCCTAGCCCGTCTTCAAAAAAAAAAAATTTCCTTTCCCCGGCAACCTTCTTCTCCTGTCTCCAGATCCTCTCCTTCGCTACTTCCATTCTCGCACAGCTTCGATGGCTGAATGCCAGCTTTCCGGTATCTCCAGATCTGCTTGCATCCATGGAATCTCAATCTTTCATCAACAATTGGCGTCTTCACTCAAGCCATAAGCTTCTTCTCCAAGCACCCTCCTCACCGGATTCGACCGGTACAAAAGCTTCTTCCATGCTTCTGCATCTGAATTCGCCGTTACAGTCCCTCTCTCCGACATCCAGCCTCCCGGTTTCTGCACGTTTCTCTTTTTCGTCATACGAAAAAATAACATAAAATAAAATAAAAATTCAAGCGTCTTTTCTGATCGTTCTCTTCCCAATCCGTCTGTCTTCAAGTATTTGGAAGAATTTCCAGTGGGTTGTTTTCTGGCCAATTGAGAATCCGGAGTCTTCGCCGTGAAATCGTCCTAATTTACCGATGAGATGAGCCGATGAGATGAGGAGGCACAGTCGTTCATCATTCTTTGGTTAATGACCACAAATCAATTTTCTGTCCTTTTTTTACGAGGGGTTATCCAAAGCTATCTTTCAGACAAGCTTCCCGTTCGTACACTCCCTGTCAGCTTGCGGGGCGCTGTTAAGATAATGTTTGACTTGAATTTGGAAAATAAAGAAGAAGTTTCGGATAAAGAAGAAGGACGGCAACAGCAATGAACCAGCTTCAAAATCTATTTCTATTTATCTATTCTAGTTTATCTCATAATTTAAGATTTTCTTTTGTACTTTTAAATAGTTTCCCTTATCTGTCAAAGCACTATATAATAATGTACTGTGACAACACTTGATCATTGAATAAAACTGATCTCCTTTCATTTATTTTATTTTATTAAATCTTTCAGTAAACCGGTTTTTTTTTTTTTTTTTTTTTTTGTTATTTACGATTATAAAAAGCAGTTAATATTAATTTTTCACGCTGAAGAATGTGCATGTTTTGGTGTAGTATTTACTCTCTGAATCAAAACGACAGCTATTTTTTCACACTAAAAGCAAGTGTGTTTTCATTTTATTTTCCTTGGACCAACTTGCTTCTATATTTTTATTTAATAATTGTTTATAAACAAGTATATAAAACCTTTTCTTTTACTAGTAAATGCTTATATGATTAAGAGCCAATTTCTAATAAAACTTTTTCTTTGAAAAACTGCAGTAAAAGGAGCCTAAAAGTGATTCTTTGTGGGTCGATGCCCGAGCTCGCGCCTGTGGGCCGCTATAACTATCCAAGAAGACACTCGAAACTGGAAGGATGAACATATGGTGGACTGCCGAGCTACAAGTCCTACGACACAGGAGCGGGATTCTCTATAAAGCCAAGGTCGTGGGTGGCCAAGAGGGCCCACTTGGAGACTTGGGATGTCAGTAGGAAATGCGAAGGTTGCTTAAAGCCGGACGATAGGCGAAATAGAATAAACTAGTTTAGTTCTGATCTGAGTAGGCTCATAATAGGGAATACCCTTTTCTTCTATCATTTGTCTCTTTAAAATTATTAATATGAAATATCACTTCTATCATTCAAGGGCTTGACCGTATATTTATAACTCACCCAAAGTAAAAATATGAACATATAATAAAGATAGCCTACTGCTGTTCAACAAAAAAAAAAAAAAAAAAAAAAAAAAAAAAAAAAAAAAAAAAAAGAAAGATAGACCTACAAAGTTTAGGGGCCTTTGTGTTAAAAGTCATAGGAGTCATATGTCATGAATTTGCTGGTTTGTCCGGTGACGGATTTAGAAAAATTTCTCAGAAATCAAAACAAGTTCAAAGATTGATTGGGACATCAATAATGTTTTTACATTTTTTATCAACAAAATTATATTATTTTTCGGATCTCAATAAGGGTATTGACTTCACCCTTTAACCTTTGAGTCTGACCATGGGCTTGTCCACGATGCTAGGTGGTGTGTCTATCTACCTTACTCTCACCCTTCCTCATCACCTTAAGTATAATTTAGGAGAGAAATGGCCATCCATTCTTTCTTACAATCAGCTTTTTTAATCTCTGCCGTTGAAAATATATATAAATAATTGCAAGCAATGGATCATTTTTTTTAATACACCATAAATAAAGTGTATAATAATACACCTAATTAGTTCTTTTAACCTGTTAAACCGGTAAAAAAATTGAAAAAAAAAATAACTACACCATATTATTTTTTTTCTTAAAAAGACAGAGAAATTTCAATTGCTGTGTCGACATGTAAATAGAAAAGGAGACTAATTAAAGTTGTCGATCCTACTGAAACTCAATCAATTTGTCGGTATCTTTACTCTCCTTGTAAGAAGAAAGAAAAATCATTATCACTAGGCTTGAAAAGCTTAGGCATTCGAAAAATCGAATCATCAATTGGGATTTTTTGAAAAGCCCATTTTCTAGTATTAGCTGCAAATTTTGCGAACAGTGCTGTGCTATCATAGCTTGCGGCATTTTCTTCATCAAAGTCAACATCGTCTTGCGAGTAAAAAAATTCCCTTGACTAGCCAATTGCTCTGCAAGTTTCCTCCTTTTATGCCGTCTCCATTCTTCAAGTCTTGCCGTTAGAGATTGCAAATATTTGTGCATTTTGCCAAATAACAGCGCAAAGAAAACTAAGCCGACAATCATGTGTAGGAAATCAAAGGGGAATTTTTATTTTTATTTTCTATAATGGATGACCTCTGACCTGTTTAACAGGTTAATTGTTTTTTATGGTACACAATAAGTAAAAATATGTCAAATCAACCCAACGGTTTTCATTCATTTAATATTGATCTAATGGTAAACTGAACCGTTCATTTTTTTTTATACTAACTGGACTGTAGTATTTCCTATAATTTAGAGTTATAAATCGACCAAATAATTGTTTAAGAATATAAATTTTACACTAGAAATAGCTGAAGAGGTTAAATTGCATTTTCCACTATCATACATGAGGAGATCGGAAGATTAGAGATATTAGGGGTTATAACCATGGAGGGTATTTGGCATGAGTAAATGCGGGTTTCACATGATCATTATCTTTCCGTGTAGATTTTTTTCTTTTCCTTTTTTGGGGGGGTGGTGTGGGGGAATGGCCAGCCATATGCTAAAGGGAGCCTAAGGTGGACAAGTCCTTTATTGGTTTGTCGATCAGGTGTGACCGCTTGGTTGGTCACGTGATACCGATCGGGTGGTCAGATGATACCGTTATTTGTATATAAATATATAATAAAAATAATAATAAATAAAACAAATAATAAATCTAAATTTTCTTCATTTTGTCAAAGGTCGCATCTTTTACACTTTTTATATATGTTTCTTTTTTCGAATTGAATTACATGTGTCCTATTGTGAAATTGAGCCTTTAATATATATTTTCATGTATAACACATTATACAAATCAGTTCAGTAATAATCTTTTTTTAGTAAATACATTATATTAGACTGATTGAGATTGAGCCTACACAAATTTTTTAAGTGAAACATTATTGACGGCACCATTACTACCAAAGCAGAAGAACCAAAACTTGCATCTTAAGTTAGGCTTTATGATTGTGTGTATGCTTTACAATTATACCATTATGTACTCCTATATAAACAATAGTTGTGATTCTGATGAATACAACATAAAATACTTTCATACTTTAAGTTCACTATGGTATCAGAGCCTATCTCTCGCCCTTCATGATTTTCCCTCCCTCCTCGTTGTAACCCGATTCAATTTTAAAAAAAAACACAAAAACATAGTTCCGCGTCTTCTTCTTCTTGCCGGAAACAATGGCTACCGGTGATCTCACTTCCGCTTCAACTGCTACCTCCGATGCTTATAATCTCTCTTCTCTTTATCCTACATTCACCCATTCGTCTAATATTCATATCACAAAGCTTTCCCGTTATGGCGTGCACAAATCCTACCGTATATATGGGCTCAAGGAGTGTTGGGTTACGTTGATGGTTCGATCAAACCACCACCCCATCAAAATGTTACTAACGGCGTTACCAAGCAGAATCTGGTGTATGATCATTGGCTTAGACAAGATAACCTAATTTTGAGTACTATCACCTCCTCCCTCTCCAATGATGTTCTCTCTCAGGTTAACAATGCCTCCAAAATATGGTCGGCACTTCATACCAGCTTTGCCTCTCAAAGACGGACTAAAGTCGTGTGCTTAGAGACTCAACTAGCTTCTAGGAGTAAAGGCTCTCTCTCTGCCTCAGACTACTTCATGAAAATTAAAGGAATTGCCGATGAGCTAAGCTTGGCTGGGAACTTCGACGACGTGATCGCCTATATGCTGTTGGGACATGGTTCATGATATGACTCCCTAGTCACTCTCATCTCCAATCGACCTGATCTTACAATTGATGAAGTGTACTCTCTATTTCGTACCACCAAGGCCCGCATCAACCACAATCAACCTAACCCATTACTGGCAGTCTCGTCAGCAACTGCGGCCTCTTCTCCGGCAGCCAACCTTGCCTCGTTTGCACAACAACAACCCTGTTCCAACCGTGGCTGAGGCTCTCCAAATAACCGAGGTTAGGGGCATAATTATTATCGAGGCCATTGTCGTGGTAATTTTCAATATAGTGGCCCCTATTAGTCCGGTAATTACCCTGATGCTAACTATCAGACAGGCCCTCCTTATCCAACAAGGCCTCCAGCTCAGCCGAACTCTCTCCGGACATGTCAATTTTGCAACAAAATGGGTCATACGGTTCACACATGCTGGTACCGATTTGACTTTACTTTTGCACCCCCTCCCCCTCCACGTTCAAATTAAACCCACACCACTCCCTTCTACACAAATGATCGATTAGATTGCAGACACTGGCGGGTCTCACCATACCACTAATAATCCTCACAACTTAAATTTATCAGCTGATGCATATTATGGTCCGAATAGACATCATGTTGGCAATGGTACAAGTTTGCCTATTACGCATCTTGGTTCTCTTAATTTTTCTACGCCTAGTCATTCATATACTCTTAATAATGTCCTTGTTGCCGTATCCCTTTACACCAACTTACTTTATGTTTCCCAATTTGCTAAGGACAATAATGTTTATTTTGAATTTCATCACAATTACTTTCTCATGAAGGATTACTCGGGCCACACCCAGCATCGATGCTTCCTTAAATATGTCCTCTACCACTTCACTCCATCCTTCCACCATTCTCTAGCTCAAGCTCTTGTCTCGCGTTCGTTCCTCCGTCGTTCAGTCGCACCTCTGTCTTGGTCATTGCTGGTATCAAGTTCTTCGTCATCCTTTGTGTCAAATTAATATCTCGGCCCCTTCCTTAGAACCCACATCAGTTTGGGTTGTGTGTCAAATGGCTAAAAGTCATCGTCAGTCTTTACCTTTATAGTCTTTTACTTCTGCACATCCTTTGGATTTAATTTAATATGATGTATGAGGCCCTTGTGCTGAAGACTCGATTTTTGGTTAAAAATATTGTGTTAGCTTTCTTGATGATCATACGAAATTTTTATGGCTTTATCCTTACGCCTTAAGTCTGATGTTAAGTCCACTTTATTCAGTTTTGTGCAGTTATTGAACACCAGTTTGATGCAAAAATAAAATATGTTCAAACTGACTGGATAGGTGAATTTCGACGCTTACCCCACTTCATTTCCTCCTTGGGCATTGAACATCGCCTTTCTTGTCCTCACACTTCTAAACAGATAGGTGCTTTTGAGTGACGTCACCACTACATTATCGAAACTGGCCTTGCCTTGTTAGCTCACTCCCGCCTTCCCTTAGCTTATTGAGATGATGCCTTTCAAACTGCCACTTACATCATTAATCGTTTACCCACTCTGTCCTCAACTAAAAATATCCATATGAAATGGTCTATCATAGGCCCCCAATATACCTTTCTCCATGTATATTGTTGCACTTGCTGGCCTCATCTCCGACCTTATAATGCCCACAAGACCGAGTTCTGATCCAAAATTTGCATCTTCCTTAGCTATAGTCCTCAACATCACGTTTATAAATGTCTTGATCTTTCCTCACGTCGCATATATATCTCCCGCCATGTTGTCTTCGATAAAAATTCCTTTCCTTATACTCCTCTTACCCAAGCCGAGTCCACCACATGTCCTACTCTTGTTCCACTACCGACCTGTCCTTAACCTCCCTCCCCACCCACTACTTCTCGTACATCGGTTCCTCAGGAACCTTCTGTTAGGAAATCTACGCAGGAACGCAGTGGAATTCAAAATTTTATTTCCTTTGACCAGGATCGACTTCGTTTAAGCAACAAACATATAAAGCTAAAGACGGTGGTTACCTTGCTTGATCTAAAAGATCGACGCTTTGATCGTCTAAGGAGAGTAGTTCTGCATAGAGCCGCCCAAGTGTTCGGCCTCTACTGGTGATCCACACGAACAGCCCGCCGGAATCCCATCATGGATTACTACCAGAAAAACTCAGCTGCTAGACCGACTTTTTCTCTCTCTCAAAACCCTCTCTAAGAAGCTCTCTATTTTTCACAAGAACTATTAGCTCTTGGAATTATGGTGTACAAAAGAGATAGCCAACCCCTCATATTTATACTAGAGGTGGCGCCCCATATGTCCTCCAAAATCCTTGGGGAACAAGTCTTGAGTATAGTGGAGAGAAAGAAAACATTTTCCTAATAAAATAAGGAAAATCTCATAGATTGATTTATCTCATTTAATTTAATATCTTATATTAAATACTTCCAAGATATTGTCAATATCTAATATTGACTATCTTTATCTTATTACCAAAAATCTATTTTTTAAAATCAATTAATATCCAATATTAATATTATGGTAATCTTATTAATTAAATTGCACAATCCAAGTGTATCTTATACACATTGAAAATGGCGCCCCTTTGACCAACAAATTGGCTTCCGGAATATTCTTTAATTAATATAATACTATGATTAATTAATTTTCAAAATACATGTGCATCAATAAACACAATAATTTTGACACACATACATTATGTGTATATTTAATTAATCAACATAATTAACATCTTGTATTATATTTATTCATAATAAATAAATACCACCATATTAATTTACCACTATAACCATTATAGTCTCGAGATAAACTTTCCCTATTTTGTTATCATCTATAACCACATTTTAATCCGGCTAGATGTTCATATGCGTGTGACCCGATAGGCTTCCGAATATGTTGCCCGTAGGCGCAAAGTGCAATTTATGAAAATGCCCTTCATGTCTAACAATCACGGGATATCGTCTAGCAACACCGTGACCGTCAATCATCAGAATAGTCAAATGCAATGACTACTACCTTTCATGTGAAATAGTTACCGTGTAACTTACAATCCAATCGCTGTAATAATATCCATATGGTCGTACGTCGAGTGTCAAATATTAACGATCGTATCTTATAATCTGGATATCATGCTCTCTCGAAGCAACTCATTTACTTCCACTTTGTAAAGATTCACGAGAGTAAGACATTCCTTATAAGAAAGCCCTTTTGGATATTCACCCTGCTGATAGGGTACGCGATTTCCAGACGACCAAACATGTGTACTCCGCATGCTTCAGTATCACACCCAATCACTACCGTATGATCGCCTTATGGCTAGGGGAAACCTCAATAGTGTTAAAGCATGACAATCCACACCGTCATGCTATGTAGACTCCGGTCCTAAGGATAATTACACAACCGCCACATAGTGTGACACTTAACCGTGCAAGTGGGTCAGTCTAACATACGCATTCTCTAATACACATCCACGTACAGTCCAAGTGTCTCTACACTTTAATAGATGAGATCTATCCCTGCCCATAAAGACAGAAGACATCTAATACGTGCTAGTTTGTTTATACTATCAATGCCCTGTTTAATAGTACATCAGCCTAGAGACATTTAAGTATTAAACTTATTAAAGTGATTAGAGATCTCATCAACCATAATCGTCAATCATGGTTTCTCTGTCACAGTTTAATACTAAGGACGTTATCATATAACAATTCACAATTGGTTCTTTAAAAAAACAAATATATGACAACAGAAAAGCCATTTAATATATGCATAAACATAAAGAAATAGTAGAAATGATCCGACCCGGTCGGATCCGGTCCAACCCGATTGGGTCTAGGCCACTACTCCAACACCTTCCTCTCCAGCATCCCCCCCTCAGCCTGCCTCACCACCCACTCCCTCCGAAGCCACTTCTAGCTCTACGCATGCCTCGTCCGAGCCTCTCTCTCCACCTTCGCATCCCATGCAAACTTGCTCCAAAACCAATAACCTATGACCCAGTGGTCCGATGATTATATCCATTATCCCCTACCTAAGGCCCTTATTGCCTCTGTTGATTCTCTTGAGCCCACTTACGTCAATGAAGCCCTTAAACAACGGCAGTGGAGGGATACCATGAGAGATGAGTTAATGCTTTGATCCATAATGATACATGGGATCGTCCCATATTATTCTCATATGATAGTTTTGGGTAAAAAATGGGTGTTCCGTATCAAACGTCATGCCATTGGTACTATTGAACACTACAAAGCTCGCCTTGTAGGTAGGGGTTGTCATCAAGAGGCAGGTGTTGATTTTTCGGAGACGTTTAGTCCGGTTGTCAAATCGGTCACTATTCGATTGCTATTATCTCTTATTGTTTCTCGTAATTGGTCTACACGACAGGTTGATGGCCAAAATGCTTTCTTACATGGATTTCTTAGTGACGATGTTTACATGCAGCAACCACAGGTTTTCAAGCACCAGGGTTTTCTTAATTGTGTTTGCAAACTTAAACGCAGTCATTATGGCTTACTCCACGCTCTCTGGGCATGGTTGAAATGGCATTAGACGTGAAAAGATATAAACTAAACGTCTATGATGACTCCAAAGTGGTCGTCAACCAAATCTTGGGATGAGGTGAAGAAACCCAAATTAGTCCCTAATTGCAATTATGCAAGAAGGATCACCACCTACCTTGGTGATGTCATTATTGAGCGTGTGCCAAGAAAAGAAAACAAGCAAGAAGATGCTCTGGTGTACTTAATTGGCTACATCATTGGCAATCGACGATGGATTGTTGCATATCCCCGTCTGTGAACAATGTGTTTTTCATCCTGCTGGATATGTAGTGACCCGAACTGGATCCGAATCGCAAAAGACCCGATCCGGAAATTTTTCGGGTCCAGCTGCAGCGTGGGAGGTTTAGTCGCGACTATGGTTTTTTCTGATCAGGTTTGCAATACCGATCGAGACACTCGATCGTGCGCAGCGGAACTGCGAATTAAATTCATATTCAATTTTACCACGATTCGATTCACATAAATAATTAATCTACAACTATGAGAAGGTTTTAAGATTTACCCAACTGAATCGAGATGATGCAATCTTCCGAGTTGTATCTTCAAGAGACGACTGGTGGACGTCGATCCCTCGTTCGTACATCCTCGAATATGCTCCAAGAAAAACTTAGTTTTTCTTGTTCCTAATGGCTAATGCAAGAAACTATTTTTTCTCCCTTTTTCTATAAGAGTGGCTCCTCTTGTGTGTGTATTGTGTTGGGAGAAACTCTCTTTATATAGGAAAATAACTAGTAAGAGAGAGTTATCCCTTTCACAAGTCAATTATCTTTTTATTTAACTAAAAAATAATCTTCATTAAATAATAAAATCAATTTCTTATTTAAATAAGAGATAATCTTCAATAAATAAGAAAATCAATCTCTTATTTAACCATTTTATTTAACAAATAAATAATACATTACATATGTGGCTTAATTCTGAAAATTTTATTTTCCAATTTTCTCACATTTGGCGCCATATTTGTGCCATGAAATAATCGAAAATGTCTTTACTATTTTAAATATTATTTACCGAATAAATAATATTTCACATATTCATTAAATAAACCAACCATTAAATTTTTTCTCGAGGATCCAAAATAATAGAATTCACTCGCGTGTTAGGAGCCAACTCGGGGACCATGGACCTATAACTAATATCTCAAATAAACAGAATAAAATATTCATCAAACAAAACATTTATACTCAACTTATTAATACGAACTCTGCAGATCGATCAATTTTTAGAATTAACAAATAAGGAGATTGTCTTTCTACTTCCCATGAGAAAGATGAATACTGTATTTGTGAAACACATTCCTAGCTACTCATTACTACGTTCACTTTTAAAAGTATAAATACGGCAAGATCAGACGTGAATCGTCTCTCTCACACTGTGTCACATTTTTTGTTTGATAAGTAGCTTTATCAAATATGTAATTTAGTTATTCATTGAAATACATATGACCGTATATTTGTGGAGATTTATCATTGATTAAATATTTTTTAATCAATAAAGTGATAAACAACATCAAATTCGATAGAGAAAATACAAATCAACCTGTCCTAAACTATACCTCATACAAAATTTACAACCTTCAAACTATTATTTGTTCAATTTACGGTTATAAACTATAATTTATTTACAACATACAATCTCAAACGACTGATTTCTCAATATACAACCTTGACTGATAATATTGAATATTTACAACATCAAACTATTTAGTATTGGAGATTCTAGGTTAAATTACATTTCCCACTGTATTATATGAGGAGATTGGAAGATTAGAGATCTTTAGGGTGATTAAGATATATGGACGGTATTTGGTATGAGTAATTGCGAGTTTGACTTGTCCATTATTTTTCCAGGTAGAATTTTTTCTTCTCTTACCAACCCCACCATAGATATTCACGAGTCAATATATATTAATAGGTATTTCATAACTAAATACAATAATTTTATATGATAACGAAAATGAAGTTGTAAACCAGAATAAACAACTATAAACTTTGAAATATTGGACGTAAAAACATTTCTACAAAGCTAAGTAAATGAATGTGCAACATAGTCATACGAATCAAAAATAGTATAAAAAAAGGCATAAAACAATGTCACGTTAATGCATAAAGTTTTTACAAGTCAAAATTTAAACTCAATTTTTCATCTTCATTCTATTGATCCGTTTTGAATAAGAATAAGACTCATAAGTAACATTCTGTTCAACTGTCATTTTCAGGTACATCATCATTTTTGCATTCAAAAAGAAAAGAAATCAACATAAAAGGCGCATCAAATGGATAAGTCAGTAAAAACAACAGTCAAATAGTATAAACAACGATATATCACGTACGAAAAAGATTTGTCCCCTTTTATTAGCTCACAACCAGTTGTAACATCATGTCGAAACCTCAATAGTATGCAATATATTACAATATTTTCCATCATTCGAGTATATCAAAATCATGAAACATTGGCCTAACATTATCCTTCAAATAGTCATCCAACTTTGATTTAATGGATGTTTTCTTCATTTATTTACAACTAACATTATGATCTTTATGTGTTGGAAAATGCTATTAGAATGTTTATGTTCCAACTCCCTTTATTTTTTTATTTTTTTTCCGTGGGTTTGTTAAATTATTTATATTATTAAGGCAAATCCACGAAATCATACATGAATTTAAGCAAAACGAAACCAGTCAAATCGTATCTTAGTTTTCCCAATTAATACATTTCTAAGTTAAACTCTTTGATTTAAATTTAGATAGTGAAATATGCATGGATTAAATATAATAACATACATTAGAGGTTTTGTTACAAATAAGTGTACTCTGACATACATAAATCATTCTTATGTTTTGATTCAAACATGAATTGATTAGAAACAAATATTTTGACGGTCAATGACTTAAATTAATACTAAGTTGACTAGTTCTAATTATTTGTAATCAATCAAAACACTTTAATTATTGATAGAATTACAGAGAAATAAACGTGAACATAAAATGTCTTTTTATTAGGGGCGCGATGGGGATAGGAACTCTGGTCAATACCTGGAGTGAAATGATTTTTACCACTAGACCAAGTTCAATCCTCAAGAGTGAAATGTCATTTTATTTTGCTATATATCGTACTTTTCTGAAATAATATGTAAATGATGAATATAGTTCATAAAGTTAAATCAACAGAAGTCTATGTTACATGCTCAAGCGGACCTGAGAATTAATACTCGAGTTGACTAGTTTACCTGTGCATTGACCGTGTATGTGAATGAATAAATGTAGTAGATTAAGATGATTTGATAAATCATATTAGATTGTATAGGATTTTTCCCAAATGAGCATAGCTCCATTTTGTCATACGTACTATACATTTTTCTTAAAAACACAAATAATTTCTAGATTTTTTCAATAATTACATAAAAAAAACCGCACGAGTTCTATTAAATTTAACTTACTTATTAATTTTAGCTACAAATATAAGTCACCATCAAGTGAACATACACACATTTCTCTCACCACCCTCATAACCACAAACACTGTTTCATTTTCACCCAATGGAGGGAGTGGCTAGCAGCAGAAAGAGAATTAGCAGGGGTCACTAAAAGATCCCAATGCGAAAAATCGCAAAGGAGAACAGCCTTTACGCGATGTTTTCGAAACGTCACGATGGCGTTTTCAAGAAAGCAAGTGAGCTTAGCCTTAAATGCAAGGTCAATGTTGGAATCATCATTTCTTCTCCAACAGATAAGCCACATTCTTTCATGGCACCAACCCCTGGCACTGTTGCCAATTATAGAAAGATTCACATCAATCAAGGCGAAGAGGCTCGGTTTTTGGGTGCTTGCAACGAGTTTGAAATTGAGCCTCTTTGCAAGCATGTTGAACAACTCGAAGACATGAAACGAGCTGCGGTTGAACGCATGCAGCAGCTGATGGCAGGCGCGAACATGGTGATTGGTCCAAATAGCTATTGGGAGAAGCGAGTGAAGGATCTTGGCTATGAAGAAGCCAAGCAGATGGAGGCATGGCTGGCTTATGTGCTTTTACATATGAAGAACCATGCCATTTATATGGCGAATTTGAATTTTCATGGTGGTTTTTAAACCAGAGATTTTTAGGTGATATCTCCACGTATATACAACAGAAGTGGAACAATTTGTATTCATATATTTTATGTAGATTGTTTTATATCTGCTGTATCCACATGTGGAGCTACTACGCAAAAAAAATTCAGTCCATTTGAATTTTGTTTAATTTTGTCTTTTTTATGTTTGGTCTGAATTTGGATTTGTTTTTTCATGATTTTGTCTGCAGTAGTTTTAGATACATGGATGATTTTTGGACTTTTTTTGACGCAACTGAATAATATTGTTCTGAAATTCAAATTCTTTTCTGAAAATTTATTTTATGATGATGTATTGTTTACGTGTTACCTGATTTATCACATGATTTAAAACCCTAAAAAGTTTAAGTTTTATTATATAGATCGGGTGGGGGCTAGAGGCACATTTTGTTTATCACCCCTAACATTTGTATTTTTAATACAATTTTATAATTTGTAAAGTCAAAAAAAGATATTACATTCAGTGCATGTTGAAAAGCTAACGAATATTTGTAATGACGACATTGTCTTAAAATACAAGTAATCTTAGAAGTTTTCATAAAAATTAAGAAAACGATAAACGTCTAAAGTACCTTATGAGAATCATTATAAAATAATAATTTTATTGGTTGTATTGATAAAAAATTAAGGGTATAGTTTCAAAAAAAATAATTTAAGGGTATGATGAAAAGAGTAATAATTATTCTTTTGATATTCTAAATATTTTTTTCTTAAAAAAATCGATATTCTAAATAATTTATACTAATGGAGAAAAATAAAGAGTCAAAATGATTTATAATGAGTGTGTGATATGTTTAATCAACATACATTTTAGATGTCAATTATTAATACATGTTTTGGGTTCAAAAAGAATTATCAGTATATGTTTTCCTTTGTGTTCTCATATCTATTCATTCACAATTCAAATCCCCATTTTAACCATTAGGTGAGTATAGTGATGAGTGTCATTTTTATTATATTTATTCAACCTTGTATCCGTTTATATATATTGGATGCTGTAACATCCCGATTTTTCAGAAAAGGTAAAATAGTAATTGGGCATACCCACTACGACCTAATTATTATTTATCCTATTTATTTAATTAAAAGGGATTTAGTTATTAAATTTAATTAATGAATATAATTAAGGGAATATTAGGTTTTAGTCCACTTTCCGTTATGTATATAAATTTTAATCCACACTCCTTTTTTTAGTTGCAATAAGGACAAAATAATTTTATTCGGACTAAAATACCCTCAATTTGGTTGAGCTGCGTTGATTCATCCTCTTCTCTTTTATTTCTCGGAAATGATAGTCTGCTAGCGTGTAATGTGTATGCGTTATTATCGCCGCGTCGGATGATGCTGGATTGATCGGTGTTAGATCATATTATAATATAGATCTAACACCGATCAATGATGCAGATCATCCGATAACGCCGGATGCAAGGCACACGCAATGTGGCTGTAGCAGTGCTCATTATTTCTTCTTCAATTCACAGATTGAATTCGGCGATGAATTTGCAGCCTCCAGCTCCGGCGAAACCATCGCACAATTCGAAATCAAAAGACCGGTTAATGATCTTATTCTGATTTCAGTTCAATTTTGCTTTTAATTAGGGTTCATTCATAGTCACAATTTCTTCGATTTCATTCTAATCACAATCCACTTGAAGAGCATATAATACAGAGCAATTAAGGTCTCCTTCTACGTGAGCCTTCTTGAGGTTAGTCCACCAATTTATCCATTTCTTTTACTCTACAGGTAGATCCATGTCCTATTTAGTAGGTTCAAACTCAAGATTAAGAATACGGCATAGAAAGCTCGGTAATAAAGCTGAAACTTTGCTATTTTTGGTGAATAAATTCTTCACTCCCGTGTTTACATTCACCTTTTTAGTAGGTTCTCGTTTATGGCCGTAAGTAACCATTTCTCACCTGTGTTTACATTCACCTTTTTTTTTTTCCTTCTTCAGCAAGAGCTTTCACATTCATGGGCAAAACTTTGATTGGGATTGAATAACTTACTACCAGGTAAAAGAGATTTAAAAAGGAACCAGAACCCATTCAAATTGAAGCAAAAAAGGAAGAAGAGATTCAGAGTTTTTAAATTTGTTGTTTTATTTCTATGTTTCAGAGTTTTTAGAATTTCTTTTTTGTGATATTTGGATGTTAATGTTGGGTCATTATGCCCATAGGATGGTGTGTTCTTATTCTCAGGTTGTTATGTTTGATTCTGTTGGGATTTCGAAGTTTTTATGTTTGATTCTGTATACGTGCAGCAGCGTTTCCAAATTCTTTCGATTTTTGCAGGACAAATGTACTTATGTGTACACGTTCTTCTTCATCAAACCCGTTTTGCCCCCTTCTTTCCGATTGGAGTTCGGGAACAGCTTGTGGAATAGAGACTATCCGAAAATCTCCCATTTATGCAGAAGTTGCTATGGATCAAACTATATTTTTGTAAGATGAAAGTTTAATGATTCATGTTTTCATTTGTATCTTCTTTGCTTTACTGTTTTGATAATGTATGCAGTTTAAGTTGGTGAGTGGCCCGCATTTGAATATAATTACACTTTGGTCCATTTTTTCCATGAATTTCATGCTTATACCCCTTCTTATTATTCCACTTTTATCCACCATCTATTCTTTTTTCTAACATTTTCTGTCCATTTTTCCACATCTCAAATAGACTAGTGTGTTACTTTGTTGGTGTGTGAGAACAAAAATAGACTAGTGTGTTACTTTGTTGGTGTGAGAACAAAAATAGACTAGCGTGTTACTTTGTTGGTGTGTTACTTTGTTAGTGTGTTACTTTGTTGAGAACAAAAATAGACTAGCGTGTTACTTTGTTGGTGTGTTACTTTGTTGAGAACAAAAATAGACAAAGTAACAAATAGATTATTGTGTTACTTTGTTGGTGTGTTACTTTGTTGAGAACAAAAATAGACTAGCGTGTTACTTTGTTGGTGTGTTACTTTGTTTGTGTGTTACTTGGTTGGAGTGTTACTTGGTTGGTGTGTTACTTTGTTGAGAACAAAAATAGACTAGTGTGTTACTTTGTTGGTGTGTTACTGTGTTACTGTGTTGGTGTAAACGCTTCGATAAAATTCGGCTTTCAAATACTATATCGAAAGGGTATCAAACGCGGTCTCAAAATGAAGCTAAAAAAATAGACTATTGTGTTACTTTGTTGGTGTGTTACTTTGTTGAGAACAAAAATAGACTAGTGTGTTACTTTGTTGGTTTTGTGTGAGAACAAAATAGACTAGTGTGTTACTTTGTTGGTGTGTTACTTTGTTTGTGTGTGAGAACAAAATAGACTAGTGTGTTACTTTGTTGAGAACAAAAATAGACTAGTGTGTTACTTTGTTAGTGTGTTACTTTGTTGGTGTGTGACAACAAAATAGACTAGTGTGTTACTTTGTTGGTGTGTTACTTTGTTGAGAACAAAAATAGACTAGTGTGTTACTTTGTTGGTGTGTTACTGTGTTACTGTGTTGAGACCAAAAATAGACTAGTGTGTTACTTTGTTGGTGTGTTACTTTATTGAGAACAAAAATACTTTGTTGGTGTCTTACTTTGTTGAGAAAAAAAATAGACTAGTGTGTTACTTTGTTGGTGTGTACTTTGTTGAGAACAAAATAGACTAGTGTGTTACTTTGTTGGTGTGTTACCGTGTTACTGTGTTACTTGTTACTTTGTTGAGAACAAAAATAGACTAGTGTGTTACTTTGTTGGTGTGTTATTTTGTACTCTGTTCAGCCTTGGTTTTGGTCAGACTGATATTGTACTCTGCTGCACTTTTGTTCTGTTGTACTAGTTATTACATTAGTCTTTGCTGAACGGTTTTCTTTTTGGACAGCCTGCTGTGTTTAAAGTGCTTGTAATTTATATATTTAATCGGCCGTAAAGTTTTGCATCACAAGCACTTGCTTTGTAATAATTATATTTGGTGAATATTAAAGTTTTTTTTTTTGCAAACCTGAATCTGCAATTTGGTTCTTGTCTTGCTGTACTTTTCTGAACTAGATATAATTTAGATATACATATATTATCTGCATCAAGGTTTATAACAGAATTTACTGTGTTACTGTTACTGTGTGACACGATATACAAGAATGTGATAACGTGTGTAGTGTAAGCAACCGATAAAATTCGGCTTTCAAATACTATGTCAAAAGGGTATCAAACGCGGTCTCAAAATGAAGATAAAAAAAAAATATGAACTTTGGTGAAACAATTTTGATGATCGGTGTTATAAATCAAAAGTTACGGTCATTTATAAGAAAATCGTTCCGGTTAATACAAATATTTTTTCGTCTTTTAAAATATACGTCGGAAGGTTATCATATTTGGGCTCAAATTGAAGAGCAAAAAAAAACATGAATTTTGATGAAAAAATTTCGATGATCGGAATTGTAAATCAAAAGTTACGGGTATTCGAAAACAATAAAAAAATCCCAAACGTGAAGCACAGGATTGAAGGATATGCATATCAGCGCGCGCGTTACTTTTAATAAAAGGGGTATTTTTGTCCGTTTGAATTTTTTTTGTCCTTTTTACAACTAAAAAAATACATGTGTCCTATTTATTCATTTTGTAATGGTTTTTGTCCTTTACCCTCAATCCCTCTAAAAATTAATGGCTATAAAAATAAAATAATCCCAAAATTCCTTATTAGCTTCATACGCATTTTCTGAAAAAAGAAGAAGAGGAACGGTGCATGATAGACGCAGAGAACATTTGAAAAGGAGAACGTAAAACTTCAATAGTGTGCATTTAATCCGATTCATCGTTTCAAGATCGTGATGAGAGAAAAGTGATCGGTAGCGATGAGGCGCAACTTTGGAAAATAACATCTCTTAATTTCATAAGTTTTCAATTTAAGCGCAGTTTTTATAACCGATTGAGTTTGATCTTGAAAAATTAAGTATCTTTCAATCCGAATTCTCTGTTTAGCACCATGAGTAGTCGAAGCGATCGTATTGGAGTGTAGATTATTCTAAAATAGTTTCGCAGACAAGTAACCAGGTAATCTTCTGTTTCACACACTTTTGTATTTCGGTTTTGCCAGGAAGATAGAATTTTTAGGTTTACTTGTTGTTTAATTAGGTTACAAGTTAAAGGCTTAGAAGTTCAGCGTTTTCTTGAAGGTTTTGGATCGGTTTTTTGGAAATTAAGGTAAGAGGCTCTTCCTAATGAGTAATTATAGTTGTATAATAATAGGTTGAGTTCAGCGAGTTTTGGTGTTGTTTGGTGATAGAATTCATGCTAAGTTGTAATGAGATGTGATATGTTTTGGTATATTTGTGTTGAGTTTTAAATTTCTATTTTTGATTCAATAACATTAATTAAACATGAACAAGCCCCGATTGAGTTTACGATGCGTTTGTTCCGGCACCGGACGACTCTTAAAGGGAGTTGAAGTTCGGGACCGTCGGAAGAAGCATGAAAGGGCTTGTGCTTTGATGAATTAGAGTTCATCAATGTCTGCAGATTCTAGGCCTTGTCAGGTGTGCAGTAGTCAAGAAAGAGAGTAGTGTATGTGAGGAGCTTACCGAAAACACTTAGGTGGCTAGATAACAACGGTAAATAATTACATATGTGTAGTAAAAGCTAAATCGTCACTTATTCTCGGTTAGGCACTATTTCATATCGGCGATGTGATACGTTCATAAAAGGTGAACAACGCCATCGCTCAAAAAGGTGAATGGTAGTGGAGGAAATTCATCGAACGATATCACGCATACCGGGAGACCGAGCTAATCGGTGCTAAACACCGTTAGTTAGCAAGTATATCTTCAGGCTGATGAACGCCATGCATAGTGTCCTTGAGTGATGACGTAACCAAGATAAGCTAAGCTAGAAACGTATAGTCACGACATGTTGATGGACATGAAGTGAACCCTAGATTGAGTCGGTCTAATAAATATAATTTAATAATCATAATAATAACCTTTCGTTGTATAACTTAGTTATTCATTAGCTTCTCACTTTTACTAAGTACTTTGTACTTACCTCCTTTGCATTTTCTTTTGTATGCATTGTGGGGTGAGAAGACGAACAGGCTGACCAGGAGTTTGTTGAGGTCTATGAGGAAGACTTTAGACGACGCTTTATTTTACTTTTAATTCTAGACTTTGTAGACAAGTTGTACTTTCAAGACACCGTACTTTGTAATCTTTGGAGAATCGTTGTTGTAAGTTAATTATTTACATCTTAAGAATAGCTACTTTATGTTCTTAGTAGCATTTATGTTTTTACCCGAGTCTTTTTAGCTTCCATTTGCTTTATTTTGATACGACGATGTAGATGTTTGCGTATAATATTAGATTTATTTAATGCTATATCTGCCACTTGAACATTCTCTTAGGATAAGAAATTTCAGATATCAGAAAGTGGGGCATTACAGATGCAATTGAGCACTCTTTCAATGATTTGACCCTCGTGAAATTTCGTAACGCTTTTTCAAACTTCTATCCACTTAAATTGAATTTAGTTAAATATTCTTTCAATATTTTGACAATCGCTCATGCATGTTTCGTAGTATATAATAGGTTATTATATATGCTTTTGAGAATATATCTTATATTATCTTTCAAAAGATATTAGCATTGTCGTTTATGTTTGGTTTTTTTACGCTTAATTGTAGGAATACATGACTCACTGAACTCCATAAGGCGAAGAGTAAATATTGTGAATCGTCTTTTGATGCAATTAATAGTTGAAGGTGTAGTAAATGATACGAGAAGCAAAAGAGTTGAAACGATATGAACGTAATAATTTTTTTAATGACAACTAGAATTACATAAAATCTTAGTTTTACATGTCAAGATATCATGAAAACATTAAAATGTTGTTGAAACATGGCGGCTGTCCTAAATGCAAAGCATGCACCTTATAATCAGAAGTTTGGGACATTTCACCCGTCAATTCAGGTGCCCCCATGTACAGGCCTCCCACCCGATGATCTAATGTTTTAAAAGTGCGACCTTCAACGCATTTTCATCTCATATCCCCTATCACCTATTTCTCTCTTCCTTCCACCTTCTTCCTCCTGTTTAAAGTATCCTGGGGAGGTCATGTAGCTTTAAGTAGACTTTGATAATGTTGGTCTCATGTAAATCCCGATTCTGTAATATTCCAATTTTGTGTATCTCGACAATTTACACTTTGTGCAGAAGAAGAAAACAACAATGATTTGCATCGTATTAAGAAGAGAAAACGATACATCATTCAATATTAAGATACTGGTCTCGTTATTACATTATTTATCATATCGTATTTGTGACGTTTGGCGTTATTATGAGTTGGACGGTATCATTACATTCAAAAGTCAAACAAAGAAGGCCGTTTGTACACAAATATGAATGAGAGGAAGTTAGTAAATTGAAATTACATCCTGAGGGATTGGCCCCAATCAACAAATGAGGAAATAAAAGAGCTAAAATTCACTAGTAAATCGTACAACTGTCAATGCAAAAAGCGAAAAAGTTTTTCGGAGGACTAGACCCATTATCATACAACTTTCCACGAATGAGAGGAGACAATTATCTCCCATTTCACAAAAAACTTAAAAAAAAATCATATTAGGAGATCGTCGTGTAATTGTCAAAACCATTAATTCGATATTGGTTGCTAAATTAAATAATTCGCCACATGAGTTGAATTTGAATAGTTACAAAACCGATTATATTTATACCGTCCATACGCCCATTATTTAGTGCGAGATAGAGTTAGAAATGTAAGTGCGGAGTTTATATTATTATTTGTAATTCTTGTACATATGGGTTTTTTTTTCGTTGTATGAATCGATCCTCTTTGAGGTGAAACAAAAAAATGTAGATTTTTTATAACTAGAATTCTTATATTTGATGTCTCGGATTATAGACTTAATATTAAGCAGCAAACACAGTTTGTGTAAAAAAAAACTGTCAAAAACTTCAAAATATAATTTTGTGCTTTTATTGGTCAATCCTAATTCAAAGATGTAAATCGGTTTGTCTTTTGTGTTAGTTACGATTATAAAAAGCACTTATTATTAATTTTTCATACTGAACAATGTGCATGTTTTGGTGTCGAGAGTCAAAGCGACAACTGTCTATATTTCCACGCTAAAAGCAAGTGTGTTTTTATTTTATTTTCCTTGGACCATTTCTATATTTTTATATGTTTATAACAAGTATATAAAACCTTTTCTTTTACTAGAAAATGCTTATTTGATTAAGAGCCAATTGCTAATAAAACATTGTCTTTTATATCATTTGTCAATTAAAGTTATTAATATGAAATATCACTTGAACATATGTCTTCTATGGATTGACCGTATATTTTTATCTCACCCAAAGTAAAAATTTGAACATATAGTAAACATAGTCCAACAAATTTTAGGGCCTTTGAATTAAAAGTCAAAGGAGTCATATGTCATGAATTTGTTGGTTTGTCCCATGATTTGGATGAGAAAAAATTTCTCACTGAGGAAATCAATAAGTTTAAAGATTGAGTGGGACATCAATAACGTTTTTACATTTTTTATGAACAAAATTATATTATTTTCTGGATATCAGTAAGGGCATTGGCCCTGACCCTTTAACATTTGAGTCTGCCCATGGGCATGTCCACGGTGCCGGGTGTGTGTCTATCTACCTTACTCTCACCTTTTCTCATCACATAAGTATAATTTAGAGTTATAAATCGACCAGATAATAGTTTAAGAATATAAGTTGTACATGAGTAATAGATGAAGAGGTTAAATTGCATTTTCCACTATCATATATGAGGAAATTGGAAGATTAGAGATCCTAGGGGTGATAAACATGGAGGGTATTTGGAATGAGTAAATGCGGGTTTCACTTGTCCATTACTTTTCCGTGCAGATTTTTTCTTTTCTTTTTTTGGGGGTGAGGGTGGGGGCATGGCCGGCCCTATGCTAAACGGGGCCTAAGATGGACTGGTTGGACAAACCCTTTCTCGGTTTATCGATCAGGCACGACCGGTTGGTTGGTCAGGTGATACCGATTGGGTTGTCAGATGATACCTTTTTTTAATGTATAGATGTATAATAAAAATAATAAAAAATAAAACAAATAATAAATCTAATATTTTTTCAATTGTACCGCGTCGCATATTTTACACTTTTTATATATGTTTCTGTTTTCCAATTGAATTACGTGTGTTATATTGTAAAATTGAGCCTTTAATGGTTTTTTTTCAAATATCACACATTATACAATTCAGTTTAGTAATAAATTTTTTTTTTCTGTAAACACGTTATATTAGGCTGATTGGGATTGAGCCTACACAGTTTTTTTAGGTGAACCATTACTGACGGCATCATTACTACCAAAGCAGAATAACCGAAACTTGCATCTTAAGTTAGGGTTTATTATTGTGTGTTTGCTTTACGATTATACCCTTATGTACTCCTATATAAACAATCCTTATGTTCACTATGGTGTTAGAGCCTATCTCTTATCCCTCATGATTTTCCATCTCTCCTCTCTGTAACCCGATTCGATTCTAAAAAAAAAACACAAAACCCTAGTTCTGCATCTTCTTCTTCTTACCGGAAGCAATAGCCACCGATGATCTCACTTCCGCTTCAACTGCTACCTCCAATGCTTCTACTATCTCTTCTCTTTTCCTACTTTCACCCCTTCGTCTAATATTCATATCACAAAGCTTTCCCGCCACAATTTCCCGTTATGGCGTGCACAAATCCTACTGTATCTTCGGAGTCAAGGCGTTTTAGGCTACATTGATGGTTTGATCAAACCACAACCCCAGCAAATTGTTATCGACGGTGTTACGAAGAAAAATATGGCGTATGATCACTAGCTTCGACAAGATATCCTAATTCTGAGTACTATCACCTCATCCCTCTCCGATGATGTTCTCTCTCGGGTTTACAACGCCTCCAACGTCATTTGAAATATGGTCGGCCCTTCATACCGACTTTGCCTCTAAAATCCGGGCCAAAATCATGCGATTCACGGACTCAACTAGCTTCTACACATAAGGTCTCTTTTGCCTCGATAACTTCATGAAAATTAAAGGAATTACCGATGATTTAAGCTTGACCGGCCATTCCTTGAACTCCGACGACGTGATCGACTATTTGTTGTCAGGACTTGGTTTAGAATATTACTCCCTTGTCACACTCCTCTCCACCCGATTTGATCTTACTATTGATGATGTGTACTCGATATTGCTTACCATAAAGGCCCGCATCAACCACAATCAACCGACCCCATTATCGGCAGTCCCGTCAGCAACTGTGGCCTCTTCTCCGACAACCAACCTTCCCTCGTTTTCATAGTAACAACCCGGTTCCAACCGTGGACAAGGCTCTTCAAATAGGCTAGGGGCACAATTCTTATCGAGGCCGTTGTCGCGGTAATTTTCAGTATGGTAGGCCCTATCAATCCGGTAATTACCCTCCTGCTAACTATCAGACAGGCTCTCCCTATCCAACATGACCTACAGCTCGGCCGACCTCTCCCCCGACATGTCAACTTTGCAACAAAATGGGTCACACGGTTCACACTTTCTAGTACCAGTGTGACTCTACTTTTGCACCCCCTCCTCCTCCACATGCAAATTAAACCCACACCGCTCCCTTTTACACAAATGATTGGATTGCAGACACTAGCGCGTCTCACCATACAACTTATAATCCTCGCAACTTAAATTTATCAGTTGAGGCATAAGATGGTCCGGAAAAGCTTCATGTTGGCGATGGTACATGTTTACCTATTATGCATCTTGGTTCTCTTAATTTTTCTACTCCTAGTCATTCATATACTCTTAATAATATCCTTGTTTCCCTATCCCCTGACACCAACTTACTTTTTGTTTCCCAATTTGCTAAGGACAATAAAGTTTATTTTGCATTTCAACGTAATTACTTTCAAGTGAAGGATCACTCGGGCTACATCCAGCATCGAGGCTTCCTTAAATATGGCCTCTACCACTTCACTCTATCCTTCCACCATTCTCCAGCTCAAGCTCTTGTCTCCCAACGTTCCTCCGTCTCATAGTGGCACATCTGTCTTGGTCATTGCTCGTATCAAGTTCTTCGACATGCTTTACGTCCCTTCTCCAACACCATTTTGTGTTGCGTGTCAAATGGCTAAAATCCATCGTCAGTCTTTACCTTTATCATCTTTTACTTATGCACATCATTTGGATTAAAATTATTTTGATGTATGGAGCCCTTGTGCCGAAGACTCGATTTATGGTTCAAAATATTATGTTATCTTTCTTGATGATCATACGAAATTTTTGTGGCTTTCTCCCGTATGCCTTGAGTCTGATGTTAAATCCACTTTTATTCAATTTTGTGTTTTTGTTGTACGCCAATCTAATGCAAAAATAAAATATGTTCAAACTGATTGGGGAGGTGAATATCAACGCTTACTCCACTTCAATACTTTATTGGGCATTGAACATCGTCTTTCGTGTCCTCACACTTCTGAACAAATGGGTGTTGTTGAGCGACGTCACCGCCACATTGTCAAAACTGGCATTGCCTTGTTAGCTCACTCCAACCTTCCCTTACCTTATTGGGAGGATGTCTTCTAAACTACCACTTACATCATTAATCATTTATCCACTCGTGTCCTCAACTTCAAATCTCCATACGAAATGGTCTATCATCGGCCCCCAACTATACATTTCTTTGTGTCATTGGTTGCGCTTGCTCACCTCATCTCCGACCTAATAATGCCCACATGAAAGACTTCGGATCCAAAACTTTCATCTTCCTCGGCTATAGTCATCTACATCACGGATATAAAAGTCTTGATCTCGCCTCAAGTCGAATATATATCTGCCCCCATGTTGTCTTCGATGAAAATTCCTTTCCTTATACTCTTCCAACCCGAGCCAAGTCCACCACCGAACCTACTTTTGTTCCACTACCGGCCTATCTTCAACCTCCCTCCCCACCCACCACTTCTCCTACGATGGTTCCTCAAGACCCTTCCCCTCTAGCACCCCATTCTTGGACTTCCTCACCACCCATTCCCGCAAAGCCACTTCTAGCTCTACGCATGCCTCGTCCGAGACACCCTCTCCACCTTTGCATCCCATGCAAACTCGCTCCAAAACCAATAACTTATGACCAAAGCAGTTGTCCGATGATTAAATCCGTTATCTCATACCTAAGGCCCTCCTTGCCTTTGCTGATTCTCTTGAGCCCACTTCTATCACTAAAGCACTTAAACAACGTCAATGGAGGGATGTCATGAGAGATGAGTTTAACGCTTTGGTCCATAATGATATGTAGGATCTTGTCCTGTATTCTTCTCATATGAATGTTTTGGGTAACAAATGGGTGTTCCGTATCAAACATCATGCCAATGGTACTATTGAACGCTACAATGCACTTCTTGTAGCTAAGGGTTATCATCTAGAGATAGGTGTTGATTTTCTGGAGACATTTAGTCCGGTTGTCAAACTGGTTACTATTTGATTGCTATTATCTCTTGCTACTTCTCTTAATTGGTCTATTCGACAGGTTGATGTCCAGTATGCTTTCTTACGTGACTTTCTTACTAAGGAAGTTTATATGCAGCAACCACATGGTTTTTTTAGCAAAACCACAGGATTTCAAGCACCATATTTTCCTAATTATGTTTGCAAACGTAAACACAGTCTTTATGGCTTACGTCAGGCTCCCTAGACGTGGTTTTCTTGATTTACTGACGTGCTTCAGACCTTTGGCTTCACTCCTTCCAAGGTCGGCATGTCCTTCCATATATATCTCCAGGGTTCTCAGGCTGTTTATGTTTTGATTTATGTTGATGACATTTTGATCATATGCACCTCTGATGCTCTTGTTCTTGACACTATCCATCATCTATCGTCCCATTTCCCAGTCAAGGATTTGGGCCCGTTGTCCTTTTCCTTGATATTGAGGCGTTGCCAGTTGATGGTGGTATTCTTTTGTCTCAGCAAAAGTATATTCTGCCTCTTTTGCAGCGTGCCGGTTTGGACAATGCTAAGCCTTCCTTGACGCCTATGGCGTCCAATTTACGCCTCAGTCGTACGGATGGTTCTCTCTTCTCCGATGACTCTTTATACAGTAGTAATGTTGGTGGTCTTCAGTATTTCAGTTTCACGTGGCCTGACATTGCGTTCTATGTTCATAAAGTATGTAAGTTCATGCATGCACCAACGGATGCTCATTGGGTTGTTGTCAAAAGAATCCTTCGCTATCTTAAGCACACTATTTTTTATCGTCTTCTACTTTGTTCTGGTCCTTCGGATACTATTCATGCATATGCTGATGCTGACTGGGCCTCTGATCCTGATGATCACCGCTCTATTGGTGTCTTATGTGTTTTTCTTGGCCCTAATCTGATCAGTTGGTGCTCAAAGCAACAACTCAATGTTGTTGAAAACGCTTAAAATGATACATCATACGGCATAAATATTTCACCCATTCTAAACTAAATTTAGGTGTTTTCGGCCATTTATATGAACCATTTGTGATGAATGTTGTATGTCGGGTCCATGAGTCGAGTATTTGGTATTTCGCATTATTATTCCCAGAATTGGTATTATTTCGTTTGTTATTGGACAATTTTCAGGTAACGAGATTTGGGCCAATGCCAAGGGCCCAATTCTTCATCCAGTCCGCTCCAGAATTAGTCTTGAACACTTGGCAAAGAAAAAGTATGAAGTTGCCCTTGCAATTGCGAGACACGTTTTCTTGGACGTGGGGTAGTTTTTAGACGAGGGGTAGTTTTTATGGTTAGCTAAGTCGGTTATTTCACTATAAATAAAAGGCACCATGCCTCATTTTCATCCAGTCCGCTCCAAGCTTCGGGAAACACGTTTTCTTGGACGAGGGGTAGTTTTTAGGGTTAGCTAAGTCGGTTATTTCACTATAAATAAGAGGCACCAGGCCTCATTTTCATTGTACCAAAATTTCGAATACTACAAGTTCTATGCAATAAATGTCTTTCTTTTCTTTTACTTATTTTCTATGAGTTATAGTCACGGATCCGACGGATTCGCCTTCTAGAGGGAGCCATGCGGAGGATCTGCGTTCGGCATTGAGGGTATGGTTTTCAAACTTTCAGATGTGGATCTGTTGTTTTTACTTTGTGATTAGTATGGTTTGATTGTTATATTAGTTTCGCTATCGCATGAGTTAGTTTATTTACCTCGTACATGTATAGATCCGAATCTTTGGTGAAGAAATCATAAAATAGTGGTTGCGCTCTCTCGCAATAGCGACGGTCTATATCGCAATTACGAGATGCCTAGTAAATCATAATTCATGCTAATCGACGCCAGCTATGTCTGATCGACAGATTTAATTTACATGTTTTTAGCCTGGTCAACTATTTGCATGTCATCGTACATTAGCATGAAAGACTTGCAAGGAGAAGTGTTAGTTCGGACATAGTCTAGATCGATTCTTAAGAACGTGCCAGTCAGTGTCAATGGATGCTTAGGAAGGTCTTCGGTCTTGAGCCGGCTATTCCTAGATCTTAGTGCGCTTGAGTAAATAATACCAACGAAGGAGGTAAACTACACATAGACACCTGCTGCCCTTGCAAAAAGAAGTAGCGTGATATTAGGGGTTAGGACCCGTAGCTGTTAAAGAATCAAAATTCACCACGGTGTGGATCAATGCATAAACTGGGGGGAAATAACTAATAACTCATAGTTAGAACTAATACATTAGAAACTCGGAGTGTTGAACTTGCATGATCTTATGTGTTCACTGTTACCACTGTTTATTCTGCACCGTTGTTGGTCACCGACCATTTTAATTGTTCTCAATCTTAGTTGATTTGTATCTTACGATGTCTCTGTGGATTTGACCTTGACTCGCCTTTACTATAAGGTGATAGACCTAGTCCTATTTCTGCAATTGCGATAGTTCTGGAATCGACAAAATCGTTTTTGTTAGGTCATCGTCGAGTCAGTAGTCAGAGCCAATATTTTTGAGTCTTCCAGGCGAGTGTAACAGCCACCGAGGTAGGTAACTAACTCTTTCTTTTTTGCAGTACGCTACACGGAGTTCAGCAACCAAGCTCGAGAAGTTCATACCTGAGATTGAAAAGTTTGCCAAGGAGAAGCGCAAGAAAGCTCAAGAAAGGATTGAGAGGCTGGCGGACAACATGAGTTCACACGAAGGAGACCAAGGTGATATGGATAGGGACGAGGAAATTCCACCCTTGGAAGATCCAGAAGAAGTAATGGCATAGAGGAACGAAGTCAATGGAGGAAATGGTGCCAATGGAGTTAGAAATGAAACAGGAGCAGTTGTACATGTAGAAAGAAGAACTCTACAGAGCTATGTCCTGCCAACGATCGAGCAATTTGTTCCAGCAATTTTTCAGCCAAAGAATGCGGCCGAGGTTTATCACCCAAAGCCTAATATGATCCAGATGGTGACCAATTACACTACTTTCCATTGAGTGTCAAATGAAGATCCTGGTGTACATGTCACCAACTTTTTAAAAATAATCAGCACTGTGAAACTAGCAAGAGTTCCAGAGGACAACATCAAACTGAAGGTGTTCCCGTTTACACTGAAATATAATACAATGCAATGGGTTTAGTCTCTAGCCGCAGGTTCTATCCAATCTTGGACAGACCTACTGCAGAAATTCATGAACAAGTATTGTCCGCCTAGGAAGTCGCTTCAAATGAAACAAGAGATCATGAACTTCAGACAGAAAGCTGGGGAAACTTTTGAAGAAACATGAGAAAGATTCAAGGAAGCGCAGCGGAGATGCCCACATCATGATATCACTTTGCCAGTGAGGATGCACAATTTCTCCCATGGATTGCGGCCAAGTGAGAAGATAAGAATAGATGCGTCAATCAATGGTTCTGCTTGCAGTTAGGTATAATAATGAACATATCAGTCCTCTGTATTTGGTTTGATCCACACTTTTTCCATTGACGTCTTTATCCAAGTGTAGATTTTCTGACATAGGTGTTGCAGCTTTTGAACTTGATTCCATTCCATACTTTTTGATGAGATCTTTGATGTATTTGCTCTGATTGATGAAAATTCCATTCTCCATTTGCTTGACTTGTAGTCCGAGAAAATAATTGAGCTCTCCCATCATGCTCATTTGGAATTTACTCTACATTAGATTGGCAAATTTCTCAGATAATTTGATGTTTTGAAATCCAAAGATGATGTCAGCCACATAAATTTGTACCATAAGTGTGCAATCTTCATGTTGAATTCTAAATAATGTCTTGTCGATTGTCCCCTTTTTGACTCCATTTTTACAAGAAATTTTGATAAAGTCTCGTACCAAGCTCTATATGATTGTTTTAATCTATTAAGTGCTTTGTTGAGCTTGTAGACTTTGTCTTCTTATCCTTTGATTTCAAATCTAGGTGGTTGCTGGACATAGACCTCTTCTTCAAGTAGTCCACTTAGAAATGTTGATTTGACATCCATTTGATATACTTTACAGTTCCGATGAGCAGCTTATGCTAGAAATAGTTTGATAGCTTCTAGTCTTGCAACTGGTGCATATGTCTCATCAAAGTCAATACCTTCAGCTTGTGAATAACCCTTGGATACTATTCTTGCTTTCTTTCTTATGTTGACTCCATTTTAATCCATCTTGTTTTTCTATCCACTTTGTTCCAGTGATATTGAGTGGTTTGGTCTGTTTGTTAGTTCCCAAACTTGATTTCTCTCAAATTCATTCAATTCTTCTTGCATAGCTATTATCCAATCAACATCTTTGCAAATATCTTCAATAGTTTTGGGTTCCATGTCTGACAGAAAACATGTGAGCATGGTTTCCAGTTGTCTTCTGGTTCTGACTCCTATTTGGATCTCCAAGAACTTGTTCTGCTGGATGGTCTCTCTGCCAATTCAAGTTTGGTTCTGTAATTGGTGCCATCTGAACTTCTTCTTGAGTTGTGCCTTGCTCAATTGTAGGATGAAAATCGTCTGCTTCTGTTGAATTCATTTTTCATAGTTCTATATCAACATAAATTGGTTCTTCTATCGTCTGATCTTCTTCTTCTCCTCTAGGTAATTCAGTACTGAACTGATTTTTCTATTGATTATGTTCTTTTGTTCAAAACTTTGAAGGCTTTACTCATGTCTGAATAACCAAAATATTCCTTCATCTACCTTGGCATCGAATGTCTTCAGGTGGTCTTTTCCGTTGTTATGAATGAAATAATCACTTTCAAAGATTTGAAAGTATGAGATGTTGGGTTTTGTCCCATTCCATAGTTCATAAGGTGTTTTTCCTCTGATATTGTTGATGATTGATACGTTTGAGTATAATATCCAGTGTTGACTGCTTCTTCCCAATAGCCTTTTGACATATTAGCTTCTGCTATCATTGTTCTAGCAGCTTCTTTTAAGGTCATGTTTCTTCTTTTAGCTACTCTATTGTGTTGTGGAGTCCTGGCAGCAACCAATTGATGTTGCACTCTGTTTTCTTCACAATAGATTCTGATGACTTGATTCAAAAGTTATGTTCCTCGGTCAGATTTGATCATGATCACTGTTAGACTCTTTTCATTTTTGAGTCTCTTTAGTATATTTGACAGCTTCTTGAGAGTTTCTCTTTTATTGTTGAGGAATATTGTCCATGTATACTTTGAGAAATCATCAACTATCACCAATGTGTACTTCTTTCCCCTTACACTTATTGGTGCCACTGTTGTAGAATCTGACTTGTTGATGGTATTGATTTTGATTTGAATGAAACTTTGATTTGTTTTCCCATTTAATATGAATCACAAATGTTGTCCTTCTTGTAAACCACGTCTGGAAGCCCTCTTACAAGATCATTTCTGGCCAAACGATTGATTGTCGTGTAATTGAGATGACTTAATCGTTTGTGCCACATACGACATATCTCCGGTCTGGATTGTACTAGTAGACATACTTCTGATGTTGATGTTGTCTAGTCTACTACGTACATGTTCTTCTTTCTTTTTCCAGTTAAGATCGTATGTCTAAATTCTTCATTTACAACTCGGCATTTCTTCTTGCTGAATAGAACTTCATATCCTTTGTCACGGAATTGACTAACGCTGAGAAGATTGTACTTCAGCCCTTCAACATAAGTTACATTGCGAATTTCCAAGATATTCTCGATGATGGTTCCAATGCCTTTGGTAATTCCAGGCTTTTCATTTCCACCAAATGTATCTTTTGGTCCATCCTTATCTTGGTAATTCTTCACGCAGTGTTTGTTGCCCGTCATGTGTCTGGAACATCCACTGTCTATGTACCAGACATCCTACAAAATAAATTAAATGGATTTAGGTACCCAAATCTGTTTGGATCCAACAGGGTCAGTGCCAAATGATGTAATGTCTAGTCTGTATTTGAATAAGGGGACTCTTAGGCGTTTACACCACTGTTGAGGTTAATCAAATGGGATTTCATAAAATTCTTTTGTTGACTTTTCACCATTTGAGTTCAATGCTCTACATTTTGGTTTATAAGATTGAATGTGAACATTCTTAATTTCGGGCCCGGTGATTGTTTAAGATTTCTTTCTCTACACTGGTCTGGTTCTCTCATGAACCTTTTTGTGTGAAGAGAAAAATCTAGGAGGTCTGACTGGTCTGTTTTTAGAAATGTTACCTTTCACATCTGTTTTCCTATATATAGTTGATAGGAAAGCTGATATTCCAGACATCAACAAAAGGGATATAGCTCCCTTTCTCCCTGACATCATGATTCCTTGATTTATCAATCTTTTTGGACTTATAATTGACTGGTTGTTCAAGTATCCGTTTTTCAGTTGAAGACTTGACAAACTTGATTTGCTTGACCTTTCTGACTTTTGGTTCAGGTTTGTAAATTGGTCCACAAATGGGACCATTTTCAGATATGAACTTTGGGTCATACTTGACAAGTGTCGTATGTTCTGAGTAACCTAAACCAGACTCGTCTCCAGGTCTTTTGGCTGGTTTATACTCAGGAATGATTGATATAACACGCGTGATCTGAATATATGTTTCTTTATTTATATCGGGTCTAGTTTCATCTAGAAATACGAGTTTGTCGTTCCTCAAATTGAATAACTCAGCTTTTAATTTCAGATTTGAGAAATTCATTTTCTTTCTTTATAAGATCACAGTGCATTTGAATTTCTTCAAACTCGTTGTTTAGATCTTTAAGAAATCCTTCAATATCTTTGGTCTCAAGATTTGGAATTACATCTTTAGAACATAAACTAGGGGTGTACACGGTTCGGTTCGGATCGGTTAATGGCCGTAACCGAACCGAAATTTTCGGTTAATTGAAAATCCGAACCAAAACCGAACCGAAATTACCGGTTCGGTTCGGTTCGGTTGGTTAACCGAAAAACCGAAATAAATCAAAAGTAAATATTAGAGATAACCGAACCGAACCGAACCGAAATAACCGGGTGATTAACCGAAAACCAAACAGAAATAAACAAATTCCATCCAATTATACAATTACAATAGTTTGATTCACTATATGGTTATAAACGGTTTGGTTTCGGTTCGGTTCAGTTTGGATATAAATGGTTAGGTTTTCGGTTCAGTTTCGGTTCGGATAATTTACAGCACTAACCGTAACCGAACCGAAAATTTCGGTTTTAACCGAACCGTAACACTTATTAACCAAACCGAATTACCCCGGTTCGGTTCGGTTTTCGGATAATCCTTATCCGTGTACACCCCTAACATAAACCAGATGAAGACGCCGAGTCAGAGAATAGTGATATTACCTCATCATTATCCTATGTTTCCATGAAAGCGTTGTCGTTTGAATCAGATAAGGACTTCGCTAGACTTTCATGTGATGAGCTATCGTCTGCTTTATAGGCTCGTAAGTTTTTGCCTTTGTCGTCTGATCTGTCACGTCTGTCCTTATCTCTGGTTCTTTAGATTAGTTCTGGGCAGTCAGCTTTAAAGAGATATGGTTTGTTGCAGTTGTAACACAACATCTCTTCTTGCTTATTTCTCGTATGATGATCAGTTCTCTTATGATCATCCATGTTATCCCTTCTATCATCATTTCTACGATCATCCTTGCGATCGTCTCTATGATTTTCTTGTCTTTCATCTCCTATCATCATCTATTCTCCTGTATCCATCATCGCGTCTGTTCTAATTCTGTTGTTGAAATTTTCTGGTTGTGTGAGACAGACCTGTGACGTGTCTCATGATCAAAGGCATTTGATCTTGTAGTTGATCAATTTGACTTTGCTTCACGGTTTCAACAATGGATTTGGAAGTTTCACCGATAGGAGCAATAAGAGCTGGTATTTCTTGAATATTCTTCTTACCTTTATTGTTCAATTCGAACTCATAAGCTTATACATCAGAGAAGAGTTTCACTGTGTCTGGCGTTGTGAGATCTTTTGTTGCAGCTAACACTGCCGTCATTATGTCCAATGATTCTGGAAAAGCTTTCAGAATCTTAATGCGTATCTCTTTCTGAGTATACTTCCGGTTTAGCATATGTAGCTCATTCAATATCTCATGAAAGCGAGCTTCCATCTTTTCAACTGTTTCTCCAAATTTCGTTTGAAATGTTTTAAACTTTTGAACAGCAACTGCTAGTTTGTTGACTTTGACAACTTCTGTTCTTTCGCAGTAATTGATCAGAGTTTTTCAGAATTCCCTTACGGTGTTGCACCCTTGATCTTCAAGAACATGTTGCTATCCAAGGTCTTCATTATTGTGTCTTCAGCAACATTGTCCAGATTGTTGATCTTTTTATCTTCAGGTGTCCACTCATGCTTTGGCTTTCTTATGATGGTTCAATCGTAGTTGTGACTGAATATGTATTAGGCTTCATGATGGTGATAGGACCATCTTCTATTACAGTGACCATGTCCTCATGAATTGTACCTAAATGCGTCTGCATACGCATTTTCCATTCATCAAAATTTGAAATGGAAAATGTAGATACTCTCACAATTGTGCTATTTGACTACATGCTAAATAATGAGTTTAAGTACAAATTTGAAAACACAAGCAATGGATCACTCCAACACACATATCAAGAAGGCGTCTATTTTTAGGAGACACGCTCCGTTATCACTTGTTGGGCCACAATACAAGGTTTGTGAGAGTTCAGAGGGGGGTGAATGAACTCTCTTCAATTTTGGAGTTTCTCACTAAAGGATTTAGCTAGTGAGTAAAACAGACAAGCAAGAGTACTCGTCTGGTTTTACTATGCTGGCTTGATTCACTCAGTGAGTGCAGCGGAATAACATTATGGTTACAAATAAGCCTTGTCTTGGTTTTCAGTAATGTGTAGTGTGCAGCTGATTATGCTAGTACTTAAATTAAATTGCACAAATTAAACGAGTCGAAGAGTTTTTATCGATCTTCGGAGTAACCTAATCTCCTACGTGACCGCTTCTCCTGTGACTTAAGAGGTATCACTATTGTACTCTACGCTAATACAATAGGCAAGTGTCCTTGACACCCTGTAGATGCTTCACACTCTAAATAGCCAATCATTGACACCCCGCAAATGCTTCAATGGTCTATTTGCATGTAGCTCGTCTGAAGAACTCTCCTTCAACGCTTGTCCATTCTTCTGTTCCTTCACACCTTCCCTGATGCTTCAACATGTTCACCTCTTTCTTGAAGATTGATTGTTGATGAAATTGGTCTTGTATCAATTAATGATACAAAGTAAGAGCTTGGATAGATCTGACTTTGAAGTTTGATTTGCAGCTCTCAGATCAAGTAGATCACTAGATTTTCCCTTTACGTTCCTTTGAGGATCTACTTGATTTCTAGATGTAGAGTGGTAAGCTTTGAAGATGATGATCTCGTTCTTGAATGTTCAGAGTATATCAGATCTTTTTCTTTCTTGATTTTTCAGATCATTATCAATATCATTTTTTTCTTGTTGTCCTTCCTCTTGCTTTTATACTCTTCGTGGGGTAGATCAACCGTTGCAACAATGAGTGGCTATCATTTAATGCTAGTTGGCATTAATTCGAAAAGGTCCTTTCAGTTTTTGCCCGTTGGTTGTTGTACTTGATAGCTTCCAAAATGTAGCTTTTAGCCTTAAATGTTATCTTTTCCACTAGTATGATTTTTTTGCCGTTGAATCAGAGTTGATCACGTGGATGGCTACACGCCCTTTAATTTATCTCTTCATATTTTGTATAGTCACTTGAAAGCATAGTGCATCTTCTGACGGATCTAGTATCGTCCGTTTTCTGGATGTTTTGCTCGTCTGGCTTTCAGTTGAATTGCTAGTCTGTTTTGGCTTCGTCTGGATTTGCTCTTCTTGATAGTAGTCTGCTAGAAGAGATGGATTGAGAGTATGGTCTTTTGGTCTTCTTTGTCTTCAATCATATTCTAACTTGGACTAATTTAGCTCAAGAACAATTACAAACAAATTCTGACTAAACCTATACAATTCGCATGTCAGACTACTAAGCAAACTTATACTTGGTTACTAAACCAACTACTTTTGGTATCATCAAAACTTCTAACCATTGGGGACCTAACACCCGGTTTTCTTGAAAGAACATTTGTAAACTATTGGACCAAGTTGGTGTAGGTTTTAGAGATTTGGAACTCTTTAATAATGCCTTTTTAGCAAAACAGAGCTGGAGGATCATTCAAAATCCAAATTCTTTGACCGCTACTATTCTAAAGGCAAAGTACTACAAGAAGGGATATTTTCTTTCTCCTATGCCTGGTCCAAGGCCATCTTTTGTTTGGTCCAACTTCTTCTTTGACTGCATATAGGGTACTTATACTGTCGAATCTGGCTATAATGTGGCACTTCAGAAGAAGTTGATGAATCAAGCTGGAGGAGCTTCCTCTAATAAAGGGTACTTATACTGTCGAATCTGGCTATAATGTGGCACTTCAGAAGAAGTTGATGAATGTAGCTGGAGGAGCTTCCTCTAATAATTAGATCAAAAAGCTATGGATTATCTGTGGAACATTGATGTTCCTCCCAAGTTGACAAATTTTCTCTGGCGTACTGCTTCTGGTTCCCTGCCTGTTGGTTCGGTCCTCCATCATCAGAAAATCTTGATAGATCTTGCTCTATATGCCTTAACTGCACTAAAACATAGGATCTTCTATTGTAATTGGGTTAAAGATCTTTGGGGTACTCTGCCTGAATCCAAGAATATCCTCAAACCTAAACACCATACCTTTCTTGATTTATGGAGCTTTTTGCAAGAGAATGATGTTCCAGATGCTTACTTTTTCAGCACTCTTCTTTGGTTCATTTGGCTTGCTCGCAATCGGGTTGTCTTTGAGAAGAAGGTCCCAAAATGTCAATCGGGTGCTGCATCAAGCTAGATCCTTTCTAGAATCTTTCAACCTTTTCCAACAAATTGGATTAAACCGCAGCCAAATACCATTAAGACAAATGTGGATGCTTGCTTTCTCAACGGCTTTGGATCGGCTGGTGTTCTCAATAGCGTGACGCTTTAGGGGATGATCTCATTGCTGCTTTCTCTTTGGGTTTAGGCAGGGTCTCCTCGATAGATGATGTGGAATTGAAGGTCATTCTTGCTAGAGTACTTGAATCAGCGAAGATTTGGAGTGGCCCCATCACAATCGAATCTAACTCTTTGAGATCAATTGCTCGACTACATGATGAAGATGAAGACCTCTCTGCTCTTGGGTCTTTAGTTAAGAATATTAAGCTAGCTAGTAAATCTTATGGGATATGTAATTTTTCTTTTTTGTTGAACAGGCCCAGGGGTGTCATTTGTTCGGTTCGATAAGATGCAGTTAATGGCCTTACCAAAACCGAATCAAATTTTCGATTAATTAAAATTGACACCTAAAGCCAACAGTTTGTTACAAATGTATCGAATTGAACCAGAAACCAAAATATACGGTTTGGTTTGGTTGATTAACCAAAATTGAAATAAAAATAATAATTTATTCGATTAGAAACAATTTAGTTTTTATTCGAACTTTTCATTCGGTTAAAAATTGTTCGGACATCGATTCGGTTATATACAATTTTTCATGAATGCATATAATATTTTAGTTATGGCGGTAATAAAAGTTAATTATGTACATTTCGATTTACAATTTTCTATTCCATTTCATTAATCGTTCGGTTTTTATTCGGTTCGATTCACGGATAATTTATAGAGTTATCCAGAATCGAACCGAAAATTTCGGTTTCTCTATAATACTAACCGAAACCGAACTGAAAATATTATTAATTGAACCAAATTGAACCAAATGACCTCAATTCAGTTCGGTTTTTGGATAATCCGTATCCGTGTACACCCCTAGCCGGAACTGTAACAAACCGGGGGATGAATTAGCTCGTCTTGGCTCTTCCCTTCCCGAGCACCCCCTCGGATTCTGTAACTGGGTCTCCCCCTCCCCTCGGTTTTCTTTGTCTTAATGGCGGACAAGAATTAATGAATTATTATATTTTATAAAAAAAAAAAATGCATGTCATAATAGCATTACTGTTTAATGAATTTTTCATACATAATTTATGCTAAAGTGTGTGTCTAAAACTCACATATGTTACTTTAAACATATTCTATATTTTACGATATTAATCACCATTTATCTTTAATCTCTATTTAGACGAAATCATCAAAATCAGTATTAATCAACAATTTATCTTTGATCTCTATTTAGATTAAATGCATCAGAATTACCTTTACTCTCTATTTAGAGTAAATAAATGCATCACAATCTCTATAAGGTTTAATTGTATAGAGAATATGTATTTCATGTGGTACATGTAGTGCATAATTTACAGACTCTGTATTCCAAAGATTTGAATAGAAATTGCTATTGATTTTTAGTGAATTTTGATGATTTAAATCTCTATTTTAAAGATTTGTCTTGTTTTACGGTATCTGCTGCAAATGCTCGAGTTGGAGAATAGGGATAAAGCGAGTAGGGTAAAAAGTAGAGGTGCAGGCATGGGTAGGACATAGTAGGGGTAAGGTAAGAGTAAAGGTGAGAGGGTAAAAGAATTAAAATGGAATAATGAGCAGTCGAATTCAGTCATTGAAACAAATTCAAAAGTAGTAAACAAATCATTTCAAGCATATGATTCATTTAAAATCACCCAAAAAACTAGATATCACAAACAATGCATGCTTTGATCTCATTTAGTCCAATATGATGTTGTTGTCATAGTGAGGGTATAACTATAGGGGACCAAAACCAGCTGAAACCTGTTGAGAGCTAAACCTGTTTTCAGAATTTAGTCAAGCAACAGTTTGAAGTGCTCGTTCAAAGCTCTCTTCTGCTGTTGCAATGCGTTTCACGAGTACATGTTCCGTGTGCGAAATTTTCAACTGGCTGCAAAATCGACGTCATTACGAGGACTTAAACATCAAGGTTTGTAAAGCTATACACAAATGCATCATCTATCTATGTTCAATGCACAAGGCATTATTAAGACTTCAACTAATCCAGAAATCAAGATCTGTCTAATGAAAATCATAATTAATGCTGAAGTACAATTAACATAACGGTCTTACCTGAGGAAACGAGATGTTGATTTCCCAAGGTGAAGACAACAGACAACCAGATTAGCCAATGTTTCTGGGTCCCTTGCATCCTGTAGAATTTATCACGAAAAGTCAATGTAAGGTGAAACTCTTCAATCTTCCCATGTATATCAAATGGATAGCATCATAAGAATATGCTACATACAGCGAGGATACAGTCAGGGCAAACACCGATAAAAGAAGCTGAAAACAGGGTCTACGATAAATGTGCAAGAAAAGGACTTTGATCGTGACTGTGCTTTTATATGTAATGTGCATATTTTAACATCTTTAAATATAAAACTTTCTTCAGCTATTCTAATAAAACTTCTTTAAAAATAAAAAAAAAAAGATGCCCAAAACAATCAAACAAGTAGTCAACATCAGGAGACATCACAGAGGGGCCAGCAGAAGGGTACATATGCAAAGGGTGTCGAGATAAAAATAAGATACCCATGAAAAAGTAGATAATTGTATATGTATTAAACTAAACCAAACACCACAGAGATTTAAAATGACCTTGTTCAAAGCCTCAACCAATAGTGTTTCTGCTCCTTCAAAATCTCCCATGTGCATGCAGCAAACAGCCTTTCCATTCAGAATGGGGCAAGTCATCACGGATTTCTCAGAGAAATCTTGGAAAATAAGATATGCTTCTTGAATCTTTGAACCACCCTGAATCACAGCATACGTAAAATATGCATTTCTCCATTACCAAGCAGAGCTTAACGGAAGGTGAAAAGATCATGAGTAGTTACCACGGCCAAATTTAACCATGTGCTTGCCAGTTGAGTTAGAGTATGGTCTTCATCAATTTGCTGCATGAGTCTCAGCGGCTTCTCAGCATAGTCTGATCTATGCATCTTAAGAAAAATTTGAACATTTAATGCAAGCCTGCAAAAGCAAAAGTATGCTCATGAAAGGAAAAAAAACCACAATACAAGGTCAAGATGGAAAGAAAGGAATGGATTTTTATACATATATAGCACACCGAAGTATAACCGCAAGACATCGTTCGGAGATAAATTTGACCTTCAACTTCACCCACTATGAATTTTAAGTGTTGTTTCCCATGGTAGGATTTCAAGATCTATATGATGCCAGAAAACTAACGATAATAGCAACTAAGAAAAAAAAAATGAAGAGGATTAACAGACCCCAAGTGCAATAGATAAAGCTTCACAGAGAGAAATGATGTCAGATATTCTTATCAGAAAAGACAAGATAGCTTACAGCTCCATTGTTCCCCCAGCATTTGTATGTTTCAAAGCTTCGTTGTAATCCTCCTCATGCATGAATATGATTCCAGCAATAAGTCGTAGTATGTGGTTGTTTCCAATAGCTGGATCTGCAAGCCATTCCTTGAGACTTGTGATTGATACTTCCTATAAAATTTGAAAGGACAACATAGATGAGCCTATCTGATCTGTTCTCCCCACAAAAAAAATGTATAAATATTAAGCAAAGGTGGTGCATAAAAAGACCAGCCCATGTGGACAAGTAGTTGGGGAAATCATCAAGTACAGACTCAGCAGACGTTGCAATAGTCATGAAACAAAAGAAAGACGTGTCATAAAGCATGCAAATTTTCACCTTGTTGCAAATGATGAGCATGTATTGTTGTATCAACACTAAAGACATAAGAATACGAATCTATCAACAGATAATCCATCAAACCAGAGAGATCAGTCAATTCAACGTAAGCAAACCAGAAAATCAAAACTCTCGGATATCATGCATGAGCCAAGGCCAGATCCTGTACTAATGATAATCATAAATCAATGTTAAACTACTTGTTTATCAACCACGAGAAATAACGAAAAAAATGCTCTCAAATTAAATGCCTTCCCACATTCAACGCAATAGCCAGATATCATGCCATTGTTATTACAGCCATCGAGGAGATTGGTGGGAGATGAATGAAGTTCCCAAGATATAATTTCACAGTTCAAGATGGGCAATTAAACTTGTTTTTTCCTCCCCTTTCTCCCTCTCTCTCTCTCTCTCTCTCTCTCTCTCTCTCTCTCTCTCTCTCTCTCTCTCTCTCTCTCTCTCAACAAATTGAAACACAAATAAGCCTTAATAATCCCAACATTATAAAATCAAAGCTAATGACATACATTTCCACAAAAATGAACCACATTACAGATCCACATGGCTTTAATTTCGAACAGTCACTTTAAAAATCCTCACGAATCACAAAACTGATAACACAATACTAACATATTTGGTGAAATGCAGCTGGAAATAAAAAACACCTTGTGTTCCCTATTGGTGGCGGCTAGGTATAGAGCCAGCAATTTCACTGCCTGAAGAGGAGTAGCAGCGGCCTCGTCGATCTCATTAATCACAAGCTGCACCAAAAACATCTCAATCAAGCTCAATTATTTCCCTTCCAGTAAACAAGCTAAAAATCTGTCTATTTCACACCTGGTAGCTTCCGAGGGCTATGTAAGATCTGTAGACGAGAGTGTCTCTCTCGATGGCTTCGTCGGAAGAGAGATTCGGAATGTCGCTATTGTTGATCGCTGCTTGGTATGCACCCAAGTAAAAGTTATTCCGGAGGCCAAAAAGCGGGTCCGGTCCGGCGGCTGCTGCGGCCATGTCTTTGTATTTGCTCGTCGGCTCAAAAAAGTAACCGGAGAAAACAGTCTACTGTCATCAGAACAGAAATTTCTTATGAGAGAGAATTCGCGATAATCCGGGCACTACGAATGCAACAGAAAAGAATTTGCAAGTTGAACCTTAGTATTGTATTGCTAACAATTTCATTAAGATCGAAACTTTAAACATGTAGTGGACGTGCCGGAGTGGTTATCGGGCATGACTAGAAATCATGTGGGCTTTGCCCGCGCAGGTTCGAATCCTGCCGTCCACGTTAATTATTTTTCTTATTTTTCTTGGAATTTTATTCTTCTATTTACGCAGTAGAACTAAGTAGAAGGCAAATGGTAAAGTAAAATTTCGTTTAAGATTATATTCCTCTATTAGCAGCAAATGCTCAAATTCTATAATTAAGACTTGCTAAAATCAAGCCTGATTCTTAAGCAAAACCTGAATTGAAAGCGTCTGAAATTCTTCAAATTTTAATCGAAGGTCTTTATCGTATCACTTAATATTTTATACCACACTTGAAAACAAAACATATATTTGCATCACATTGAATTTTAAACACTTTTTATTCTTTATTTACACCACATATTTTATTTTTACACCACAGTTTTATACTATTTCCACGCTAAATTTTTTATATTACAAACCAGTCCCTTAAATCATAAATCTATCTTTTGTTGCCACCGTCGTCTCTGCCTCCATATCCGTCGTGCCAACAACCATTTGCAAGGCCTCGTCTAATGCTCTACGTCTAAGAGTATCCTTCTCGTCTCTTCTCAGCGCAAATTCCTTTTCTTCCTCAAAAACTCCGTCCTCATCGCAACCGGAGACGACGACGGCGACGGTAACGGCACGGAAAGATAATCAGGAGAATCCATAGAAAAAACGACTGCACAAACAGTATGTGACGCCCCAAATTTTCTAGGCTTTGCTATAGGCTGATGGTTATTCGATAGTGACGTTATCTATTAGACATGTATGTATATATTTTATGTGTCTCGACCTATGAGGAAAATACACACATATTTCTCTATGCAAGTATATGTATATAATATGTATATATTATAATATTTGTAAATTGTAACTAGATAAACATAAAATAAAATCAAAAAAATAGCAGACAGCCACGTTTTCCTTTTGGTGGCATATTCACTTGTGTACACGCTAAATTTTTTATATTACAAACCAGTCCCTTAAATCATAAATCTATCTTTCGTTCTACCGTCATCTTGTTAGTAATACCATCCATGCATGGAGTGATTTATGGATCAGATCTATAAAATATAACGTAATAAAATAACTAGATCTATATCTACTGAGGGTTGTAGAAACATCTCTTGGATCTCAAAATCCAAGTTGAAGAGCCGCAATAGAAATAACAAACGAAGATGTGAAGAGCACCGCGATCTTCCGTGACGTGTGATCCAAGAACTCAGGTGGAAGGAAATCCTCGACTCGAACCCTCCGAGATATCTTCAGGAAAAATCTCCAAGATTTTCCCTTAGTCTCCCCTTGGCGAAATTATCACTTCTTCTCTAAGAGGAGAAGTCGAAATTTATGTGTGTGTAAGGCTTGGGAAAACTATGTTTATATAGGAGAAAAAACTAAAGCTCCAAGGATTTAATAATTAAGAGATAATTATTACATTAATCCTTTTTCCAAATAAAAGATAAATATAATATTTATCCCAAACAAATTAGGATAAATAAATATATTATCCAATATTCCATGATTTATCATTTAACAAATAAAAGATAAATCACACATTAAATAATTATCCAAGAAAACTAATTCCTTGAATTAATTAAATAACCATGCATGCGCACCTTTTTCTAATCAAGTCATGCGCATCTTTCCATTAGTTTTGACCAATCGGGTCAAAAAGTCAACACACCGATTAGGTGAGTCAATTTAAAATATCTTTTAGTGTATTTAATTATTTAGTCCAACTAAACAATTAATTCACATATCGTTTTAATAAAGTCCAACAAGAACTAAATTAATATTATTAGGATTCGACGTCCGAGAATATTTATGCTTATATTAGGAAAGACGTCGGGGACCATGGACTAATAATCGTGGCTCGATAAATCAAATAAATAATTATCTTACGAACAGAATAATTATATTTGATAAATCAATCACAGGAATATGCCACCATAATCCCGTGACTGCACTCCTCCGATTATAAGATTATATTTATCTCCTCACGAGAATAATAATAAGCGTCCATTGATACAATCATTACATATGGATTAATCCTCCATAGATCGTATTCATTCTAAATCGGGAAGTTACCGTTAACCCTTTTTAGAACCTCTTATCCTTATTTACCATTAACCCCTAGTGATCAATTAATTCATACAACTCACCGGTAGCTAATCGCTGTGTAATATGAACTCGCGCGATCGATCGTTTTTAGGATCAACAAATAAAGGAATCGTTTCATCTACTTCCATAAATGGAAGGAATGGATTCCGTATCGTGATAACACAAAGCTACTCACTCAATCCAAGACAATGCCAAGATGGGGTAATTCGGACCACGGACTCGGTGTAATCATTAACCGTCAAGTCAAACTTCATACCGATTTAAGCGGTGATCGTGTGATCACCTCAGGATTAAGATATATCCATAAATATGATCATCCATTGATTCGATAAGACTTTCGATTACGGAATTATATCGAGAACTCTAATCAAATCGGTCCAAATTACTATGTGATATATCTATCATATATAAATGCCCCATTAGGTTCTCTTAACCGAAAGTCCGGATAAGACAATCACACCTATTGTGTTCAGGCGCATTAATAGCACGTTAAAGGAGAGACCCGATACTCTCGATTAACTTCACTACGGGCTAATTGTATTTTAAGTACATCTTCACTAACTCAATCCTCCGTGTATATACCATACACCGAGTTAAGTGATTACATAAATGATATACTTTAGGGTTTTTCGTAGTGTAAATACTATTGTCACATCGGTGATTATGATAATAATAAATATGAATAATAATATCATTTCATTTATTAAATAAAACAATTACAAAATTATCTTTCGGGCATCACACCTAACAATCTCCCACTTTGCGAAAGCATGTGATTAATTGTTTTAGAGCACACCCTATTATTTAAAATACAACAAACTACATCTCCCACTTGCTCTAAAGCAATGGAGACTTATCCCGTATTCTAGTACCCACTAAGCATGTCATAACCATTTGATTCCAAAGTACACTCCGAGTATGCCGTCGTAGGATAGGTCGTTGACTCGGTGAGTACCTACATCTAAATGTCATGGGTCTTAATGATTAGTCGGGTTGTCGGCTCGAGACGATCCGTAGAATCGAAGCGTTTACGGTCCATCAAATCATGTGGTAACCGAGTAAACATCGAGCCCGAGATCGACTTAACGATCATCCTCAATCGACTTAAAGTCAAAATCGGTGTATCACACATATCCAAGTTCATATGAATATGCCGCATATTGTTCCTCGTTCTCTCTTCAAGATACTAAAGGACATACTAAACTTGCTTTGTTAACCGCCGAATCTAAGATTCGATCAAAGTTGACGTTCAATAACCTCGACCATCTCTTACTAGAAAGAGAATCTATCCCATTTCTCTTGATCCGAAGATTTAGAGAGTCATTCCGAGGCATAGGGTAGAACTTCCTCGTTGAATGTTGCATACACAGATGCATCATCTTAACCAATAAGATGGATGGGAAACCGTTGGATCGATTCTAATGAATTCGACCGAGTCAAACTCTTAAGAATGTTGTCCAAATCTCTATTGCAGAGAATTGTGGCATTGTCAGATTCTGACTTCAGATAACACACCCATGTTGATTCCAACTGGTGCAGTATTATCCTTCACAAACACTAATATATGTATGTATATATTCACTACTGTACTAAAATTGATATCCAGTCTACAAAAAGGCTTATCAATATTCTGGTCAAATCCACATATTGTAGAAATATATGGCTTCCAATGACCGAGAGGTTTGCTTTTTATCCACAAAAGGACATAAGCCTTGACGGTCATCTGTCATCATGAGTTCATAAGGCATTACCCTTTTGTTCGAATGAATCAGGACTCCGTTTGTTTGGCAAGAAAGTCTCAGGAATCACCCCTATTTTCTGCTTTAGAACGAAATCATGCAATACTAAGTGGTAAGAGAGTTCAAAGGTCTGATTAACTCTCTACTGCTTGGGGAATTACCCCTAGACCACTCAATCTTTGCTCTGAAAGATAAACTTTCTTATTCATTCTACTCTTTTCCGTGTAGATCCAATTACTCCCACTTTGGGCTGAGACGCTCGGTGGTTCTACAAGAGCATGAAGCAGATTTGAGTACCGAACTCCATTCACGTGGTTATGGCTATTAAACCAACCTCTATTATCGAGAATCTAGATCGCTCACAAAAGAGCCATAGGTCATCAATCGATCCTCAGACTACAAAGTCCGCCGAACCCGTAATGGGTAATGGATAAACCATACTCCCACTACATTATGGATGGATCGAAATTCTGATCTAGTTTAGTAGTATTTAGTGTTATCACCAACAACCGATGTTGGATGTGGTCTGATTTTAATCAGTTAGTAACTACCTTGAGTAAACGTACTTCAAGGTTCAAGGTTTCATTGTTCATGGACTCTATCGGGAAGGGACGCCTAAAGATAATCTTGTCCCTTCACGATTTCAAGAATCTTATAACAAACCTTTATACTCAATAGGTTAAAAGATATATCACGAATGGTCATTGACCGAACGTCTACGCGAAATTCCCAGTCTTACCTTCAAGCACCGTGTGCTAAATGCTTATATTTATGGAAGTGGGGTGAACCGAATCCACACCTTATCCGTAAATTCCAAAGCATATTCTATGTAGACTTCTCGGTCTTACATATTAATGTAAACCGTTAGTTCGCTTCCAATATCTTTATTGAGTTAAGCAGTGTATTATAGCACATCTAAAAACTATATAAGGCAATTTAACGGTTTTTCACTTAGTGAAAACATTTCACTATGAGGCGGGCCGAGCATCGATCCCCCTATGACTATGTGATGGCCCATTTCTCGAGTATAGAATACTCATATCTCTGTTGAAAGCAGAGAAACCTCAAAATATTTTGGATAAACTTACCGGAGTGTTTGAATAGTTATCGACAAGAAGTCACTACTCGGAAGCTCCTACTAGCTTGTATCTTTCATCGACCCGAAGGTCGTCATAAACAAGCTATGTTACTTCTTTATAACCATTATCCTTTCCCGATTGAAAGGAAACTTAGTCATTGAACCTTTGAGACAATATAACCAGGTCGGGAGAAAGGAATCACCCCTGAGCCGTCTTGAGTCTTGTCTTTTAGGGACTATGCACTAACTATAGAATATGAAGAAGCGTTTATCTAAATATAGAAACCAATTGCTTTTAATGGTTCTTAAGATGTGTTTTATATACATATTTCAGCGATTCTAAGTGGTTTTGACTTTATCAAACAAAAGTCGAGTCTTAGATTCGTACTACAAATGGTATATTCACTTTCTATCGACAAACAAATTATCGAATAGAAGGTAAATCCATTCGTTCAACGAATCTTAAGCAGAAAATAATTTTCGCGATATCCAAGGATTGAATCGAGATTCATTTCCTTATATCACTCCCACTATTCTAGCTAAAATTAGCGCCCGTTGTTTACTCTTTTAATCGTTAAATGCCTTTGCTACCTTGTTCTTCCAAAGAACTTAGCTCGAGAAAATCGCCAAGGATTCATAGGTTGGTGATCCAAAATCACTATCCTTATCCTATGATTTTCAATTAATTAATTTTTCGGTTTAGCCTTAAAGTTTACTCAGTTTAGATGACTAATACTTTTAGGCATATTCTCCCATTCTTGACTTTCCGTGAATGGAAACAGTCTTGAACCAGCGGTTCGTTTGAGTATACACTACTCTTGAACCGTGGGGTGTCTATTTCGAGTGTTACTCGTCGGGACTTCTCGGATTTTCTAATATACCAGAAAAAACAACAAATCATTAAAGCTCCCACTAGTTTATCGGTTCCAAATACCGTCTAACGAGCAATGCTTTATTTTTATGATTTTCCGATTTTTTCGATTAGAAAATCTTTAAATGCATAGTTCTATTGTTTCCAGAAAAACAACAAATCATAGAAACTCCCACTAGTTCATCGATTCCAAATATCGTCTAACTAGCAACATTTCATGACTTTCCGGTTTTTTCAATTAGAACGGTTACGTGTGTAGTCAGTTACACTTTTCTAATGTTCTAGAAAAACAACAAATCATAAAGCTCCCACTAGTTCATCGATTCCAAATATCGTCCAACTAGTAACACTTCATGATTTTCCAATTTTTCAATTAGAAAATTACTCGTGTAAGTACTACACACTCAAAATTCACTAGAAGAATTTCAAAGTCCGAAATCACCTTTGATCAAACTAAGTTTGTCTTCCGTTTGACACGGATGACACTAGTGACATACCTATATGTCACTCTGATTTTTTAAAAGGCTTAAGAGAAAATATATCTTTCGAAAAATAATTGCATTATCGATTAACTAGTTCAACGTCCTAGTTACTTTCCACTTTTTAACGAAGTCAATACTAGTCAATTATAAATTTTAAGCAATTTAGTAAGGGATATAATGCTGTAAATAAAATGACATATATTAATTCAAGTTTAACACTACTATATTTTATTTTAGGAATTGTAAACTAAAATTAAGTCTACTCTACCATTCCAAGGTTTTAACCTCGCATCTCGAGTGCCGCCTTAGGGTAGGTCAAAGAGATGACGGTTAAATCGAGACAATCTCATCAATGAATAACTTGTGAGAATCGAACATCCCACGAGAATCGAACATCCCTTTATTCATTGACTACCTTCCTTTTCACCTAGATATTTCCAAAAATACCCATGATGAGTGTGACCTACTATATCGGATCTCTTAGGTACGCCCCGAGTATGCCGTCTTAGGATAGGTCAGTGACCCGACGAGTACCCGGAAATCCTATCCTTTCGGAGACCAAGCCATGAATGTTGATAGGGGTGAACACCATCCTTGGGGACGAAATCAAAGCACCTCGAGGCGTCACCCTTCTCTCACTTACTTGTATCTATAGTAGAGGCCGTGGGGTGGTTTGCCGCCTCCCCGCTCCCACTCAATAATTTGGAAGTGGTTGTGGGTTAACTAACCACGCTCTTTTGATGTTATCATAAAAGATCATCAAATCAAGGATTCGAATGGTGTCGGTAACGTAGGCAAGCCTACCCGCCCTATTCGTTGGAACATATATGTGATCGGACGAAATCGGGTCAAGACTGACCTCATTGAGATAAGAAGGAATCACCCCTCCGTTCTCGGTGTAGCTTAGTCTTGCCGGACCCCGTGCATACATCACACTAGGAGGGTTAAGTCGGTCGAGCCTAGATCAGTTGACCACCCAACCTATAAGCGAACCGTTTTTATCCAAGATTTATTGTTCTTTTACCCTCATTCAATCTCGTAGACACTACGAATTGAAAAACGTGATCTCGTTTGGGCTTTAAGGCGGTTCACCGAGAACACACACCGAAAGGCCTAACGATTTCATAACCCGTCCTCAGATCATTAATTAGTTACTAAATTTATTAATTACCACGTATTAATTAAATTTCAACTAATTACACGAGTTTTGTATACATGCCTATTTTAATTACCAAAATTAAAATTCTACATGTATGCATGGAGTGGATTTATGATATGATGCATGTCATGTCAATTCCGATTTTATATCTATTTTATGATCAAACACATAAAAAATAAATTGCGGAAAATTTAAACACCGAGATGGATCGTTGATACCCCCAACTAACCTATTTTCTAAGGAAAAGTAAAAATAATTCTAAGTCTTCAAATCTCGGTCTTCGATCTTGATTTTGAAACTTCCGGATCTCCAAAGCTTCGATCTTGACACGAACCACGAACGACGAGAGAGGAGGCCGTAATATACCAATTGCTTCACGGCATAACCAAAAAAAAAAAAAAAATATTGATTTATTTAATTTTTTTTTTTGTTACAGGATTAGGCCTTACGGCCAAAAGAAAAAAAAATTAGGTTACCCAAAAAAAAAAGTTGCTACCGCCGATGGAAAAAAAAAAAAATAAAACAATTCGGCCTCCTCCCATTTTTACCTTCTTGATGATCTTCAACACAATCATCTTCATCGTCTCGAACCCGGATCAAAATTAAAAAACAAAAGGTACTACCTTTTACAATTTTTCGCATGACATAAAATAAATTACACATCCTATGCTCAATTGATACTAATCAAAAGAGCTACAAAATAGATCTACGGGTAAACAATACCAACCCCAATCCATCTCTTCAACCAAGACATTCATAACCATAAAAAATTAAACATATGCATCGCCCCCAAAAAAATTGGGACAAAAAACTCTACATGTTTACCACTCCTAGATCTAATATTTTATACGTATAAATATAGATCACCATGGCTCTGATACCACTTTTTAGTAATACCATCCGCAACGGAAGCGATTTATGGATCTAGATCTATAAAATATACGTAATAAAATAACTAGATCTATATCTACAAGGGGGTTGTAGAACATACCTCTTGGATCTCAAAATCCAAGTTGAAGAGCCGCAATAGAAATAACAAACAAAGATGTGAAGAGCACCACGATCTTCCGTACGTGTGATCCAAGCAACTCCCGGTGGAAGGAAATCCTCGACTCGAACCCCTCCGATATGCTACCCGGAAAAATCTCCAAGATTTTCCCTTAGTCTCCCCTTGGCCGAAATTATCACTTCTTCTCTCTAAGAGGAGAAGTCGAAATTTATGTGTGTGTAAGGTTTGGGAGAACTCTCTTTATATAGGAGAGTAAAACTTAGCCTCCAAAGATTTAATAATTAAGAGATAATTATTACATTAATCCTTTTTCCAAATAAAAGATAAATATAATATTTATCCCAAACAAATTAGGATAAATAAATATATTATCCAATATTCCATGATTTATCATTTAACAAATAAAAGATAAATCACACATTAAATAATTATCCAAGAAAACTAATTCCTTGAATTAATTAAATAACCATGCATGCGCACCTTTTTTCTAATCAAGTCATGCGCATCTTTCCATTAGTTTTGACCAATTGGGTCAAAAAGTCAACACACCAATTCGGTAGAGTCTACGAAAAATGTCTTTTAAAGTGTATTTAATTATTTAGTCCAACTAAACAATTAATTCACATATCGTTTAATAAAGTCCAACAAGAACTAAATTAATATTATTAGGATTCGACGTCCGAGAATAGCTATGCTTATATTAGGAAGCACGTCGGGGACCATGGACTAATAATCGTGGCTCCGATAAATCAAATAAATAATTATCTTACTGACGAGAATAATTATATTTGATAAATCAATCATGAGGAATATGCCACCATAATCCCGTGATCGCACTCCTCCGATTATAAGATTATATTTATCTCTCACGAGAATAATAATAAGCGTCCATTGATACAATCATTACATATGGATTAATCCTCCATAGATTCATTCATTCTAAATCGGGAAGTTACCGTTAACCCTTTTAGAACCTCTTATCCTTATTTACCATTAACCCCTAGTGATCAATTAATTCATACAACTCATTGGTAGCTAATCGATTGTAATATGAACTCGCGTGATCGATCAGTTTCTAGGATCAACAAATAAGGGAACTGTCTATCTACTTCCATAAATTGAAGGAATGGATTCCGTATCTGTGATAACACAGGCTACTCACTCAATCCAGTACAATGCCAAGTTGGGGTAATTCAGACCACAGACTCAGTGTAATCCTTAACCGTCAAGTCAAACTTCATACTGATTTAAGCAGTTGACTGTGATCACCTCAGGATTAAGATATATCCATAAATATGATCATCCATTGATTCGATAAGACTTCTCGATTCACGGAATTATATCGAGAACTCTAATCAAATCGGTCCAAATTTATATATGATATATCTATCATATATAAATGCCCCATTAGGTTCTCTTAACCGAAAGTCCGGATAAGACAATCACACCTATTGTGTTTCGGCGCATTAATAGCACGTTAAAGGAGAGACCCGATACTCTCGATTAACTTCACTACGGGCTAATTGTATTTTAAGTACATCTTCACTAACTCAATCCTCCGTGTATATACCATACACTCTGAGTTAAGTGATTACATAAACGATATACTTTAGGGTTTTTCGTAGTGTAAATACTATTGTCACATCGGTGATTATGAGAATAATAAATATGAATAATAATATCATTTCATTTATTAAATAAAACAATTACAAAAATTGTCTTTCGGGCATCACACCTAACACGTCTCTGCCTCCATATCCGTCGTGCCAACAACCATTTGCAAGGCCTCATCTAAGAGTATCCTTCTCGTCTCTTCTTAGCGCAAAAGCCCTATACGCTGCTCTATCCCTAAAATGAAGTTAAAAAATAGAGTTTTGCCTTAAATAGCTCCTACAGCAGATGCCATATCCCTATTTATTTTTAGGGATATGAATAGTGCATCCCTACTTGTGGGGATGCACTATTCACTGCCCTAAACATATTTAATTGTTAAAAATTATAGGGATAGGGATAGGGATGCTGTTGGAGTGAAATAATAAATATTTAATGTGTCTAAATAGGGTTGTGAGGTAGAATACATATTATTTAATATTATTTGAAATGTTATAGTTATAAGGATAGTGATGTTGTTGTAGAGGTTTTTGATTTGAGATGTTGTAAAATAGAGATATATATTATTTTATATTATTTTAGGAATAAAATTTGGGGACTCTGCTGAAGTGTTTAAGTTGGAGTGACTCAGGGCACTCCCAGCAGAGTCCCCAAATTTTATCCCTAAAATAATATAAAATAATACATATCCCTATTTTACAACATCTCAATTCAAAGACCTCTACAACAGCATCCTTATCCTTATCCCTATAACATTTCAAATAATATTAAATAATACATAATCTACCTCACAACCCTATTTATACACATTAAATATTTATTATTTCACTCCAGCAGCATCCCTATCTCTATCCCTATAATTTTTAACAATTAAATATGTTTAGGCGATGAATAGTGCATCCCCACAAGTAGGATGCACTATTCATATCCCAAAAATATATAGAGGATAAGTGGTCTCTATTGTATGAGCTATTTGAGGCAAAACTATATTTTTTTATCTTCATTTTAGGGATATGGCACTGTATAGGGCTTCTGCTGGGAGTGCCTCATGTTGGTATATTTTGGCTATAAAAGCCATGGAAAGCTTGCATGTATGTATATATATATATATATATATATATATATATATATATATATATATATATATATTGTATTGTACATAATCATATTATAATTTTGGAGCCATTGTTTATACATTTGAGGTGTTGCGAGAAAGACAACTAGTCTTCGACCGATATCACTGTGAGGTTCCCTATTTGTTTTCATCTTATAATACGTGCTTTTAACTATTAGTCTAGTACTTTATGCTATGAGTGATTTGTTCTAATGTCACTTACGTGCTAATGTTGTTACTATCTATGTGATATCTTATCGCTATTATTGTGCCCGATTGGTCGATATATGTAAATATAATGTATCGTATGATCAGATATCTCATTATGTGTACTTTCAAAGTACGATATTTATGAAACTACACGTTAAGCACAAACCGAACCTCATTGAGTTTAAAAACTCACATCTCTTGCGAAACCTTTATAGTCCGACAGGTATGGCTGGCTAGTGAGAGAGGCTTCCATGTGTTTGGTCAGGGAAGAGGAAGGAGATAAGAATGATGTCATCAACTAAGAAATAGATCCTGCTGCGCCTATTAAGTTAGATGGAACGGTGTAGATAATTTGTAGTAGTTATTAATAGAACTGATAAATATGATATTGTAATCATTTATGGATTTCCTTATTATGGACTTTAGTTTTATATTCTGAAGTCGAGGCGAGAGCTTCGCAGGCCGCTCCCACAACGACCCTTAGTGGACCATGAGGGTAGGGAGTCAGACCGTCACAAAGTAATGATTGTCTAACAGCTTCGTATGAAAACACCGAACAGTACACGTTTTTGAAGACAGGTATAATCCGCCCGCCAACTTTAACCGGCAGAGTACCGGGTCGGTTGCACTATAGTGACGAGCAAGGTCGTATCCCACGAGGAATTGGTCAAGTACCACAATCAGTTCCGTATTTAGTTTAGGCTCACAAAAACTTGTGGAGTAATCTATAGCTAGAGAAATAAAAATGTTGACTTTGAAATATATGAATGGAGAAATAGCTAAACTATGATCAGGAACACTACTCTTAACACCGTTACCGAATCACTAAGGATGAGCCTTAACCTACCAACCAACCAATAGCTTCTAATGAATGTGTTGTGGGTGCAATCTCCTAAACTGGTCCCTAGGCGCTAATACCACAACCTAGTTACCCTATATTCGGTTCAATAGTCCCCTCTATGGGATTTAATTGACCTAATATGATTAGGAACTATGAGACGCTCCGCATCCACCGACTTAGCTAGAAAAACCTTACCAAGGAACAGGCTGCGAAAAACTCGACTAGTTCGTGCATGACAATCCTAAAATTCTAGTTCGCACACTCCCTCGTAAAATACATTTATAAAGTTCGTGTGTGGAATCATGAATCAAGTGATCAAATTAATTCAAGCATAAAATCAAATTTTTGGACACAACAATTCAAAAGATTTAATTTTTAAGCCCTACTCATCCCTAGATCATCATTTAGGCATCAATTTCGTTATTCCATCACATAATTTAGCTATTATAAATCTAGCTACGCATAATAACAAGAACGCAACAAGAGATCATAATTAATTGGGAAGAAAACATGATAAAAGATAAGAACAATAAATTACCAATAACGTAGAAGCAATCCCCCAATTGGTTTGTCAATCCAAAGTGAAGAAATCGTAAAAAGAAACTAATAATCGTAGCAATTTGATGTAAGAAATTTAACCTAAATCTATAATTTTGGGGGAAGGAAATCTAAAAAAAATGAAAAGAAAATTATTGTATGAAGTTGTGGTGAAAATTTGACCTTTTGACCCAAAATAGTGTAAAACTTTGAAATTCGCGACTGCTGACGTCATCCAGCGCATTGATGACGTCATCCGCACTGCCAGCCAAATACGTGTCCAGTAATTTGGCGATATCTTTGTATGTAGAGCTCCAATTTGCACGATTCAAGTTGCGTTGGAAAGCTTATTCAATCCCTACAACTTTGGTGAAGATTACTCTTCCAGAAAACACCTCCAAGTGAGATCAAAATTCAGATTAAGTGACAGAAGCATGAAAAATATCGACGATGCTTCATCTGTTTCAACTCTTTAACTTCGGGCATGTTTTTAAAGAGTGAAAAACAGTCTTCATCACACCCTAGGTGTGATACTTGTTGTTTTTTCCTTGATGTTTCTTATTTTTTTCTTTTTTCCCGAACGTCTGCAATTGAATCTCACGCTGTTTCTTTATACCAACTTCGTTTTGGACGATTTTCATACCGTTGTGATACTCGTCACGCTCTCTATCACGCCTCACCTATACCAAACAAAAAGAAGAAAACCCAAGCATGACAAAATCCAATAAAACACACACAATTCACCCCAAAAAGTGGATATTTTGGACGTAAACGTCCTATCATCTCGTGTTTCAACTCATGGTGAAACATACCTATAAAAACACTTAACTATCCCTAAATCACATCGAATAAGCTACAAACAGAGGGTAAAATGCACACGAAATTATAGCAAAGTTGACTCTCATCAACTACCCCCACTTAGCATTTGCTTGCCCTCGAGCAAATCAAGCGATTCAAAAATCTATCATGAGGTCAACGCTGCGATCATACGGGAAACCAAAATATCCAAGGAGTAAAAACTAGTCAATGACCGAACAAACACGGGCCAAAACATATCTTATCATGGAAGCATAATGTGTGTGTGTGTGCATAGCTTCTCAATCATTAATCACGGTCAACCGGCTCAGATTATAAATGCATGACTAATGGCGTTACACCATAGGCTTATACTTCATAATCATCTCCACTAATCGGGGTCAAATCAAGGCTAACTAAGGTTAGGCAGGACTTGCACGATTGTAACGTTAGGCCATGGACGGGGTTAAACGAAAGGATAAAAGGAATATCAAAAGAGAAATACGAGTGAGCCTAATCAAAACATCATACATATACTTCATAGCTCACCTCCTTTCGACACCGTATCATAAACAGGAGTAGGACGCAAAAACGGTGGCCACCAAGATAAAACTCCAAGATATCTTGCAAAAATAGTTGCTACGAATAACAAGCTAACATAGAATTCAAGAACATCCACTCCAATTCACTTCATCCCATCGCCATGCATTACATTGGAAGTATTAACTCAGACACTTTCATCCACATTTCTTGACTCACATTATTCAATTTATTTTCTTTTTCTTTTTTTTGATTTTTTTTTTATTGATTTTCTTTTTGACAAACCAAACGCCAACATACTTGACTACCCCTTCTCATTCGTAGTACAATGGATCCACCAACACCATAATTTGATACAAATCTTCATCACCCCACACTTACGCTAGCAAGTGTGCTCAAAATAATATTAAAACTCACTCATAGGGTGCCAAAGAAATGTAGACCACAAATAAAGGCTAAGGGTTGGTAATTATGGGCGAATCAATGAATGGCTAAAGTTCGGGTAGGGGTCTAACCACCCTACAAAGGCTTAGAGGGGTTTCTATGGAAATTATGTACAGGGTCGGGTATTTGGCTCTGGTCGGGTCAAAGAAATGCCAGTACCGTCATCCCTTAATCTACCAAGATTGACCTTTCTATTTTGCCTCGAAGTTAATGGTATAAGTTCTAGGTAACAAATTAATGTCTATGGAAACTATAAGCATTCACTAATCAACCACAACTCATGAATGGAAAGCTATTACGTGCATAAGAATTCAATTTCCACAACAAGATAAAAGTTTGACTCGCATGCATTCAACTTTTGACTAATAATTAACCAAAGAGTACCATGAATTCACCTATAATTTGCAGCATCAAAGTCATGAAATTTTTTAAAATGGCTCAATTTTACTCATTTAGACCAAACACCAAGCATATAACTTATTCGATGCACGGAATTTAAACACAAGTAGTCAAGTGAAGCTAAGTCTACCACCACCCCCACTTAAAACAGAACACCGTCCTCGGTGTGTGAGTGATAAAGTAAAGAAAGAAAGACTTAGCTGAACTGGCAATAGGGCAGAACTCTGCAAAGTGACAACCTCCAATGTATCTCCTAGGGTACCTGTACAATCACAACATAGAAACCAAGAATCCACTACGACGAAAGGCCGAAACCTTAAGCATAGGTAAGCACAAGTATGGAGATGTATAGAACAAATAAAACATGGGTTATCACAAAGCATGCAACAAGGGTCAGGTGGTGCGGTCGAATTTCCATCACACTTTAGAAAAACAGACCTAGAAACCTAAGGGAAAAAGTGGGTTGCCTCCCATAAGCGCTTTTGTTTATTGTCGTTAGCTCGACTTATTAAGAAATTAAAAGAAAAACAAAGAAGCACGAGTGTAAAGAAAAAAAACTACCTAAAACATTCTATGTTTAAAGTCCTTAGCTCGACTTTCTACCCCCAATAATGCTAAGGATAGTTATACCAAAGGAGACCGAACCGTTGCGTCTCCCTACAAAAATCATAGGAATTGAGCACCCCCTCAAAATGGAAAAAGAAAAACAAGGGGCTCAATCCCTACCACCATGATTGGTTCAAGGAGATTGTGCAACACAACGAATTCACTTTCCCCGAAACAGAGCATATGCCAATTAATAAGGATTCACGCACCACATAGTAACAAGTTGGCTCAACAAAAGAATCAAAAGACTTAAAAGGACTCACCTCCACCAATGTCTCAATTGGGGTCATTTAAGAAGGAATTGATAATTCAATGGGGACATTATTCATACCTTCTTCATGGCATTCCTCGTGAGTGATTACCTCAGGGAGAGACGGTGGAGATCGAAAACCTTCTTCTTCTTTAATGCTCCCCTCAAGCCTCCTCTTCTCAACCAACTGCCCTACCCGGCTTGCCAGATCAACCACCTCAGATTCCAAACGGTGCTAGGAATTCTTCAATTCTTTTAGATCCCGTCTAAGCTCTTCGTTGGACTCTTTAATTTCTTGGTTAAGTCGCTCCAACAAAACCTCAGTTGTGCTCTTCGGCGGTGGAGCAACCTGTGGCAGTTGTGAGTATTGTGGATAAGCATCGGGGTGCTGAAACTGATAACTTGTTTGACTCTTCCACTTGTTGTTGTATGGTGATCTATATGGGTTGAACTGATAATATGGTTGTGTTCCAAAACTCATACCACCAAAATTAAATCCTCCAAATGAGTTGGGGAAATAGCCTCCTTGGCCATAAGGATCCATACTCTGCAATTCAAGGAAAAAAACAAGAACACAATCAAGGTATCAAGTCACTACCACTACCAGAGTATGTGGTGTGACCCTTCAACAGAACATCAAATTTAATAAAATTAAAAAAAGAAGAACTAATCCTAGATACTCTTGTGATTTTCTGATATTGATCGATTCCCCGGCAACGGCGCCAGAAAACTTGATGGCCAAATTATAGTAAACCAACTGTAACCGGCAGAGTACCGGGTCGGTTGTACCACAACGGCGAGTAAGGTCGTATCCCACGAGGAATCTGTCAAGTACCACAATCTCTTTTGCACCGGAATCAATGGAGAATAAAGTAATATCATAACCCATATGGGAAGCTAAATTCACAGCAACAATAAATCAAGCAAACTCACACAAAATATGGTCTTTCTTCGATGATTTCTTCGGATTCGGCAAATGGATTCCCATTACACCTAAAAGCCAAAGATTTGAACTAAGGAACAGATCTATAAAAACCCTAAGCTAGAGAGCTGGAGAATGGGGAGGAAAAAAAGTTGTATTAAAACCTCAACTTAACAAAAAAAAAACATATCGAAATGGGAGAAAATGAGATAAATTTCGATAGAAAATTGAAACCAAAAAAAGAGAGAGAAAACTAAATTTGAGAAAAAAGAGAGAGAAAAAAAAGGTTGCGGCGTGAGATGATTTTCATTAAGGGTAAGGAGGAGATAAAGGTGGTTGTGTAATTGAGTGGTCGATTGCGCTTGTGTAATTGAGTGGTTGTTTAATTGGGTGGAAGGATTGAGATTAGATGAAATGGAGAAGATGAATGAAGCTCATCTGCAACAAATTAGGAAGATGAATATGATGAAAGATCAAGATGAAGATTAGGATGAAGATGGAGTATTTTGTTATTTTTAAAAGTATGTGGGAGGAAATCAAAATAATAAATTCTGGAGATAGTAAAAAGTAATTGGCACAAGTCTTTTTTTAACTTTGTAGAGAATGTGGTGTGAAGGTAGATTTTGAAATCATAAATAATAAATGTGTGGTGCAACAAGTAGATATCACAATTTCTCATTTAATTGTGGTGCAATAGTCGATTTACTGTTGTGCGAATAAAGACATCCTTTTAATTTTTAAAGGTCAAATTCATCATTTAAGACTTGTGTTTTTACTCCCTCCGTTCCACAATAATTGAGGCACTTGCCAAAACCATGCAGATTATATAACGCTCCGTCCCGGACACCTAGTTCTTATCAGGAAAATGAGGCGCTCGACATGTGACATTTAGAGAAAAAACTAAACTCCGCGTAATCCTTACGTCATATCAGAGTAATTAAAAATAAATGTGGAAGTAAAAAACAACTAAACGACATGGGACCCTCAGGGTCTTACACATAACCACTCAACCTGAAAGCAACTACTGTCAAACAATATCATAAATAACTGAAATAAATGCTAGAATCCCAAACAAGAATCTTGTCTGAAAAAATAAGAACATATGTAACTAATGGCAACATTGCCTTATTCAAAACTACTAAAAAGAGGAACTAGAACATAAACTCCAAAAGCTCCGATCCTAAACCTGATCTTCGAACTCTTCCTCAGAATCATCAACAACCTGCATATCTTCTTATTCCAAAAGAGGAGTAAGCTCATGCATAAGCTTAGTAAAGAGAAAGAATATCAATAGTGAGATTGATGGTTGTCATAAGCCGAGGGACACGACATGAATCTACTATATCCATTTTTGGAACCAATTTAAAAACAGTACTGTTGACATAAGGGAAAAACTACTTTGGAGTACATAATCAATGCATAGGAAAACATGCCTAATTACTATGTCAATTTTTCTTGCACATGCATGTTTGATTTCATTAACTACTTACTTACTTTCTTAACATATTCATGTCCTTGTCTTTCCTATCCGTGATTCTTGTCTAATAGCTTTAAGGCGCAGGATACAGCTCGGCTAGCACAATTAACTACACCTTCAACATGGGACTTACAGATACCCAAGGTACACTTATAAGCACACCACCTTAAGAACGGCTTGGCTAATATAGCTAGTCATACTTTCCGACATGGGTCTTAACTGTGCCCAATGTACCTCGTCTATTCGTGTTTATTAACGAATACACTGCTAAGTAGATTCGATAGCATGAAAAGCAAATAGGAGCACATAATTCTATACTAAAATCCATGTCTAACACATGGGAAACATGCAAATTTTATAACCACATCATACTACCATCCTATCTCCACTATATGTATAAAAAAGAGCCCAGAAAATCATCCAAAAACCTAGATGACAGTCAGAAAGCACTACTGACCTCACAGGACAACCCGAAAGCCAATCTGAGGCTTTTTTCTGGGACGCTTAACCGAGAGATGCTCATGGTTCAGTGAGCTAGTGAATCCCAGATTCACTTTTTGCTTCAAGACTAAGCCTGCTCTTGTCCTAAAATACGTAACATGTCCGGTTTCGTGCTAATTTATAGAAAACGGTATTGAAACATATTAAAAACATAATTCTTAAAGCCAAAAGGGATACTTTTAATAAGAAGAACCCCTTACCTCGTAAATATAACACACAACGATCAAACTATGGCCAACCTTCAAACTCTTGCGAATATACAAATAACGTATAAAACCCTAACATTAAAACAATGAATTCTAACAAGTCCAAGAGTAGAACTACGAATAAAACTAAGGTTTCACGATTATTACCTTCTTGAGATGAAACAATATTCGAAACTGCTCCTGGACTTGTAAGCTCTTCAAAACTAGCACGATGATCTGCAAACACGAACTCAATCGATCAAAACCGAGCCTGAAGTCCAAAACTGGGCCACTTAACAGTGGATAGTGCTCGGTTCAACGTCCTGGTTGATCCTGGACACGCTCTGGGACACGTCTAGGTTGTCTAGGACACATCTTAGGCTATCTCGGGACACGTCTTATGCACCACTAGGTCTCTAAAGCAGAGGAGAGTTTTCGGTTCGGTGTCGATCGATCATGAGATCTTCAAAAACACATTTTTATGATGTGCAGGGCTACTTAGGGTCCTATTTATAGCCTTTTATCACCATAAGTAGTTTTAAAAAGTCATGAGTGAAAAGAAAACCTGAAAATAAAAGGAAAATAATTTCAAAAAGATTTAAATACCCTTAAAAAAGGTGAGGGATTTTACATTCTCCCCTCATAATAAGAAGTTTCGTCCTCGAAACTTAACTCACCTAGTAAGGAAGGAAATTCCGGATAGCGGTAGACCATTTCCACCTTTACCTCCCAAGTAGCTTCTTGAGCCGTATGATTACTCCATTGCACAATAACTAGAGCCGAAAACTTCTGCTTAGACCAGTGTCCTTTCCTACCTCACATCCTTATCGGTCTTTCTTCATAAGACAAATTGTCTTGCAATAGGCATTGATCAACACCCGCCACTAACCCTGGGACAACAAAGCATTCCCGTAGCATCGACTCATGAAACAAATTGTGCACTCTGGCCAATGACGGAGGCATCTGTAGACGATAAGCTAAAGGACCAACTCTTTCCACAACTTCAAAAGGTCCTACATATCTCAGACTTAGCTTGCCTTTCTCACCAAAACGTTTAACACCTCTCGTAGAGGAAGCTTTAAGATACACTTTCTCACCAACTTCGAACTCCAGCAGTCTACGGTGTTTATCTGCCCAACTTTTCTGACGGTCCTGGGCTTCTTTCATACGTTCTCTGATCCACAAGACTTTCTCTTTAGCTTATTGAACTAAATCTGGACCCATTATTTGCTTCTCACTGACTTCATCCCAACATACAGGGGATCATCACTTCCTACCATACAATGCTTCAAAATGATCCATCCCAATACTCGAATGGTAACTATTATTGTAAACAAACTCTGCAAGCAACAAGTACTTAGTCCGCTTACCTCCAAACTCAAGAATGCAAGCGCGTAGCATATCATCAAGTGTTTTGATCGTCCTTTCATACTTTCCATCTGTCTGTGGATGAAATGCGGTACTCATATTCAACTCTATACCCAAAGCTTTCTCCAAACTCTTCCAAAATTGAGCCACAAAACGACTATCTCGGTTAGATACTATAGAAACTGGAACTTCATGTAAACGGTGTTAGGAAATCAACTAGTTTAACGCAGCGGAATTTAAAATTTTGATTTCTTATACCAAGATCGACTTCGTTTACTACAATAAACACGTTGAGTTAGTAGACGGTGATTACCTTGCTTGATCTATAAGATCGACGCTTTGACCGTCTAGGGAGAGTAGTAGTGCCGTAAGCCATTCACGAGTCCGGCCTCTATCAATATCCATACGAGCGCCGTGCTGGACTCCTCCTTGGATATCTACTAGAAAAACTCGGTTGCTAGACCAGCCTTTTCTCTCTCCCAAAACTCTTTAGAAGAAGCACTCTATTTTTCCTAATAATTATGAACTCTTGGAATTGTGATGTACAAAAGAGCTAGCCAACCCCTTGCTTATATAGGGGAGACCTGCGCCCCACTAGTCCCCAATCCTATTAGGAAAAGTTTCTGTGTAGATTAAGGAGAAAGAAAACCTTTTACTAGTAAAATAAGGAAAATAGATATTCTAGATTTATCTCATTTAATTTAATATCTCATATTAAATAAATCCAAGATATTGTCAATATCGAATATTGACTATCTTTATCATATTACCATAAATCAATTTATATAAATCTATTAATATCTAATATTAATATGTGATAATAACATTAACTAAATTGCACAATCCAAGTGTATCTCATACACAAGAAAGTGGCGCCCCATATAGCCATTAATTAAATGGCTTCCGGAATACTCTTTAATTAATCAACACAATTAATATCTTGTATTCAAATTATTCATAATAAATTAATACCACCATATTAATTTAATGATTATAACACTTTATAGTCGAGATAAACTTTCCTTATTTGGTTATCACTATAACCGCATTTTAATCCGGCTAGATGTTCTTATGTGTGTGACCCGATATGCTTCCAAACATGTTGACCGTAGGCATAAAGTGCAATTACAAAAATGCCCTTCATACCTAACGATCACGGAATAGCGTCTAGCAACACATTGTGACCCCCAATCGTCGGAAGAGTCAAAAGCGATAACTACTACCTTCCATGTGAAACTGTTACCGTGTAAATAGAATCCTATCGCTGTAATAATATCCATACAATCGTATCTCGAGTGTCAGTACATCAACGATCGTATCTCGAGTGTCAGTACATCAACGATCGTATCTTACAATCTTGATATCATGCTCTCTCAGAATAACTCATTTACTCCCACTTTGCAAAGATTCACAAGAGCTAGACATTCCTTATAAGAAGGCCATTTTGGATATTTACTCCTACTAATAGGATACGTGATTTCCGGACGAACAAAAATGTATCCAACGCATGCTTCAATATCATGCCCGAGCACTTTCGCATGATCGTCCCGTGGCTAGGGGAAACCTCAACAGTGTCAAAGCATGACAATCCACACTGTGATGCCATGAAGACTCCGGTCTCAGGATAATTACATAACTGCCACATACTACGACACTTAATGTGAGTGAGTCAGTCTAACGTACCCATTCTCTAATACACGTCCACGTACAGTCCAAGTGTCTCCACACTTCAATAGAAGAGATCTATCCCTATCTTCAATAAGATAGATACACCCAATACGTTCTAGTCTAATCATACTATCAATGTCTCGTTTGACAACACATACGACTAGAGACTATTAAGTATCAAACATATTCATGTGATTAGAGATCTCATCAACCATAATCACTATCATGGTTTCTCTATCACAGTTTAGTACTTAGGACGTTACTATATATATAAAACATAATTGGTTCATAAAGAAAAACTAAATACATAATAACAAAAATGCTTTTATTAATCATAATAAAGTCATTACATGAACTAAATAGACTGTAAATGACCCGACCCAGTCAGTTCCGGTCCAACCCGATTGGGTTTAGGACGACACCATTTCAACAAATGGATCACCTGATTAATATACATTAGAGTCATCTGCACTAATGGTGTATCCTTCTTCAAAGCTAAGAAATGCGCACTCTTTGTCAAAGGATCCACTATAACCCATATCATATCAACACCGTCAACTGAACGAGGTAACCATGTAATGAAGTCCATAATAATCTTCTCCCATTCCCACTATAGGATATCAAGAGGTTTCAACAAACCTGTAGGTCTCTGATGCTCTGTCCTAACCATCTAGCAAACATCACATCGGTAAACATAACCTGCAATATCATTATTCATTGATTTCCGCCAAAAGTGCTGACGTAAGTCTCTGTACATCTTGGTAAACCTGGATGCATAGCAAAACCAGACTGATGGTATTCTTCTTAGATTTCTTCCTTGACGTTTAACATCTCAGGAACACACATACGTCCTCTAAACCAAAATGAGCCATTGATTGTAGCCTTAAAATCTATCTCCGGCTTATCAGCCGACTTCTGCTTCATCTCTTGAAGAAAAGCATCATTCAACTGCATCTCTTTAATCCTATCCAACAATGTAGGTCGAACAAAAATTACAAATGATACTTCCTTATGGAACTGGTTCACAAACCTCTATCTGAAGTCGATCTAACTACTTGATAATATCTTCTTGGCTAATTAAGGTCGAAAATGCCCTTCTACTTAGAGCATCTACAATCACGTTTGCCTTTCCTGGATGGTATCGAATATCGAATCATAATCCTTGACAAACTCTAGCCATCTTCTTTGCCTCATGTTCAAATCTTTCTACGTAAAGAAGTATTTAAGGATTTGATGATCATTGAAAATCCGAGTTCATACTCCATACAAATAACATCTCCAAATCTTTAAAGCAAAAACAACTGCAGCTAACTCCAATTCAAGTGTAGGGTAATTTTTCTAATGAATATTCAGTTGTCCCGAAGCATAGGCAATCATTTTACCATTTTGCATCAAGACAAAACCCAAACCATGACCCGAGGCATCGGTGTAAATATCAAACTCTTCAGAAGGAACTGGAAATGTCAATATGGGAGTTGTACTCTAACCTATCTTTAAACGTCTGAAAAGAGTTTTCACAATCACCTGACCACTCGAACTTAACTCCTTTCCGAGTCAATTGAGTAAGTGGCATAGATATCACTGAGAAATCCTTAACAAACTTCTTGTAATAGTCAATTGACCCAGAAAACTATGAATCTCAGTAACTGAAGTAGGTCTAGGCCATGAAACCACTGATTAAATCTTAGCTAGATACACTGAAAATCCATCTCCTAAAATGATGTGACCAAGGAAAGCAACCTGATCCAACCAAAACTTGAACTTGCTATATTTTGCAAACAACTCCTTATCCTTTAAGGTCTACAACACTCTCTGTAGATGCTTCTCATGCTCTTGTTCATCCTTAGAATAAATCGGGATGTCATTGATGAAAACAACAACAAATTGATCTAAGTAAGGGGGAACACTCTATCCATCAAGTCCATAAAAGTTGTTGGAGCATTAGTCAAACCAAAAGGCATGACTAAGAACTCATACAACCCGTACCTGGTATTGAAAGCTGTCATGGGTACATCTGCTAACCAGATTTTCAACTGGTGATAGCCAGAACGGAGGTCAATCTTTGAAAACACCTTTGACCCTTGCAGCTGATCAAACAAATTGTCTATCCGAGGGAGAGGATACTTATTCTTAATAGTCAACTTGTTCAAATCCCTCATAGTGTCATCTTTCTTCTTTATAAACAACACTGGTGCACCCCATGAAGAAGTACTTGGCTGAATTATCTTCTTCTCAAGCATATCCTCTACCTGCTCTTTCAATTCCTTAAGTTCTGCTAGAGCCATCCTGTATGGTTGCTTTTAGAGACTGGTCTTGCATTTTGAACTAGGTCAATCTGAAACTCTATATCTCGGTCAGGAGTATTCCTTGGTAAATTATCTGGGGACACTTCGGGAAATTCGCTAACCACTGGCGCATCTTCAAGCTTTAAGCCTTCTTTGGGTTTAGGTCTTTCTTTAGCATTCACTGCAAAACCCAAAACATCTCACTAAGAGATTCCCATGAAACACAACTTCTGAATGTAAAGGTGAGCGAAAGATCACTTGTTTGGCCCTGCAATCGAGATGCACATAATGGCATGTTAACCAATCCATGCCAAGTATGACATCTAGATTCAGGGTATCTAAAACTATCAAATCTGCATCATCTTTCTTCCTTCCGACTTTGATCTTACAACCACGAATCACTTCATATACTAACTTACTGACACCCATAGGGGTAGAGATAACCAAATGAGGAGAAAACTTACCGGGGGAGCACTTAATCTTATGAACTAGTTGTCGGGAGATAAAGGAGTTGGATGCTCCCTATCGAACAAAGAAATTGCAGAGATCGAATTAACAAAGATAGAGCCTACACATAAACTAGTTTCAGATAAAAGGAAACAGAGGAAGACATGGTAACAAAGAAACTACAAAGTACCTGCCACAATTGCAACACCCCGATTTTCGTCATATTGTTTATAAAATGACTTATAGACATTTCTAAGTAACTCTGTCTAGATAATTTTTTTTGTGTTTTTATTTTCAACTATTATGATCTAGTGATATATGTTATTTTAATACTATTAATTATTCTCTGAAAATTTTGGAGTATTTTTAACATAAAAATGATTTCGTTGTGACAGTATATTAAAAGTGATATATTATTGTTATTATTATTATTATTATTATTATTATTAATTTATTCTTGGAGTTGTACTTGACCATCATTGTATAGTAATAGATTTTGACTAAAATAGGAACATTAGTTTACACTATTTGTTTGCGTTAACTAAAGGAATATTTTCTAAATAACCGTCAACTTCATTTCATCCTATTAACTGATAGCTTTTATATCACATTATTACCTCAATTATATCAAGGAGCGTTACATAAATATTCAATACATATTTTCATACGTTAGGTTTTAGTTGATCGAAAGAGACCGAATGCCACATGCACGTAAGTATACCTATATATACACATATGTATGGCAGAGTAGGGGGAATAGACGGGTCTTTTCTTCCTGACATATATAATCGAAGGGAAACTTGACACACTATGCTTGAAAAGTTATTAATTGGGTAAATATGCGTTGCATGAAGTTATTGGAAAACTGTCCTTACGTCCGTCATGCGTCAACGATGCGTCTGACCAACCAGATTTTGTTTTTTTCGAAAAAGATTTGCCGACGCATGCGTGCCGCACTCTCCACGCGTGACCAACGCACGGGGCTCGCGTGCAGGACACATCCTACAACTTTCGTTGGTAAAATTGGAATGGTAAAGCTATCAACTTTTAAACATAGTTACAGCGCCAGCCTCCTCTTTCCACCATTCATCCGACTCTCACCTCCCCTCCTTCCTCCGTTCTCTACTTTTCTCTCACTCTCACAGAAGCGGCGGCCAGCGGCTTCCCTCCTCCGCTTCAGTCCGGTACTCCGGTCCGGTGGTGTCTGCTCTGCTCTCCTCCCTCCTCAATCCATTTCCATTTCCATTTCCATTTCCATTCCTCATCAGACAAGCAAGGTAAATTCTAATACCTTCTAGTTTTTATTTCCAATTTTCCAACTCATGTTATACAATGGTTGATAATTGCCTGGTGATTTGGTATATGCTTTCCATTTCGGTAAATTGTTGCGTTGATTCATACTTGGTATTTGGTGTTTGGTTTGGAAATTGGAATTTATATGTTTAACAGACTCGGTCTGTGATTTTTTTTTTGAGTGGCTGTGAATTTTTTTTTGAATAAAGTTGATAAATTAACAAGTATATACAATAGGAACAAATTTGTGGGTATTTGTTTATTTTTATTTTCTTAATAGATTAGTTGAAATATGGACCGTTTTATTAATAAACGAAATCGGGTGAATTTGAGGAAATTGTTAGTGAGTTTGAGAATCCAGGGGTGGGTGCATCCGGTGGGGACAGGTGTCAACAAATTGTTGATTTGAGTAGCCTCCTTTTGGAATCCTTTTATATATTTTATGTTTTTTATGTATATTTTTTGAATTATAAATAATATTAACAAGGTAAAATTCATTTTTATGTCCAGATGTCGAAATTACCGGCGCTTCTCCTAGATAGAAGTAGGCATTACAATGCAGGCGTTACGTGGAGAGCGACGAAGGGAAAATGTGATGCAATACTAGCTAAGTTTGATGATGAGACAAAAAAAAGGTTTTTGGCCTTAATGTTGGTCCCTTGGAAATGCTAACACAAGTTTAGGCGGGGGGGTGAATAAACTTGTCACCAAAACTTTTCAAAAGCGGAGAAGCCCGGGAACTAAGTTTCTGTCAAACTCAAAGCGATACTCGGCTCAGTTTTGTTCTCGTCTGAAACTTGTGCGGAGTTCAAACTAACTCAATCGAGTACAAGTCAATCTTGACTTATATTTAGTCAGTTAATCTGGGCAATGGATATAAATTAGCCTTTGACAACTAGTTAACTAAGTTTGAGTCAAAACTACATAAATGTAACCATCATAAAGTAAATGAATGCGTAAAGTAAATAGACAAGATTTATAGAGGTTCCAGGTGGTGTAATCCTGTCAATCCTCTCTTCCCCTGTGATGCGGAGGAAAATTCCACTAGAACTTCTTTGAGATGGCTCGGTTACAAAAAGTTCTAAACTGATAGTCCTTGACTAATCCCTAGCTTCACTATCTAAACATTTGTAGAACAGGTAGGATTGCTGCTCTTCAACTGTTTGAACCACTGGTCCTTGGAGGGTAGAATTGTCTCTTCACTAGCTCATCACAAACACAGTCTTCCTGACTGCACTCAACTGTCCTTCACACATTCTTGGTGTTTCACAGTCTAAACCTTTGATAAAATCAAAGTTGAGACTTTGAATCAATAACTATGATTCAACTGTGATTTGAGCTTTTCTTCTGGATGATTAAATTAAGCACGGCTCTGTATTTCTTCAAATGAGTGAACTTGATTAAACTTGAATGCGCTTTGAACACTTGAAGAAATTTCTCGATCTTGCAATTAAGTGCTTAGCAGGTGTTCTTTTGAATTTGGCTTTCCCCCTTAAATAAATTTTTCTTGACTAGATAGGTTCTTTTTAGTTTTCCTGCTTTCTTGCAACATTCACACACCCCCCCTTTTTGACGTTGTAGAGGTGGTCTATTTATAGGGGTTTATCCAACGTTCATCCTGCTTGAATCTTGGAACGGCTATATTTTATGACCGTTCTGATTTGTCAGTAGTTCATCCAATAAAATCACTTCCTTTATAACGTTCGATTGTACGATCAGTTTAATGGATGGCTGACTTATAAAACTGAGTTTCTTTATCAGTTTTATGCTGAGTTTATTACTTGTCAGTTTCTTGACTGACTTGAGCATTAACTGTGATTTTACTTTTCTTCAAATATCAGTACTCCAGTTTTTATCTGATTATAATTGACTTAATCAGAGTACACCATGACTCATTATCATCTAAGAATTCATTGTCCTTATGATTCTTAGGATTTCATACAAGATCCATAAAGTCAGTTCAGGTCACCACAATCTTGCCTGAAATCTAACTTTACAGTCTCGACTTAGTCTTTATAACTGAGTTTGAACCCTCAGTTCTTCAATCTTCAATAACTGAGTCTGTGACCCTCAGTTCTTCAGTCTTTATAGATAAGCCAACCGAGTCTGTAACTCTCAGCGAACTTACCTTCTTCAGTTTCTTTGTAAGCTCAGTTTCCTAGTTATCTCAGTTCAAAACCTAGAACTATTACAGTGCTATTCTGATTTAACCAATACAAATATCAGACTCTATTAAATCCTATACATTGATATCTAGACATCTTTTTGTCTTGCACTATAACAGCTAGTTATGACACTTCATCAGTGGGGTTTAGAATAATATATAAATAAGCGATGAATCATCATCAAAACATAAATTTTATTTCCAACAATTTCCCTCTTTTTGATGATGTCAATACCCTCCTTAAAAGCAATGCAAAAAGATAAAACAAAATACAGTAAATAACACAATGAATCGAGAAGCGAGAATTTATTCGATAAATCGAGTTACAAGATAGAGTAATAAAATACAACATGATAAAAAGAACTAGAGGATAGTTTCTTTTTACTTGGCATATTGAGAAACTTGATTATCATAATTTTCTGCAAAAGATCTCATAGCATCATTTGTAGCTGAGCTTTCAATTCCATGGATGCTTTCCCAGATGTTCCATGACTGAGATAGATTGTTCTTCTTGAAAAATTTGTTTTTGAAAAGAACTGCAAAAGTGAAGACAGTTGCCCTCAATCTTTCATTGGTGGCTGTTCTCAATAGATTTTTAACAAATTCAGGTTCAGCCTTTTCAATTTTCTCTGATTCTCTATCTATAGTGCCATCTGCCTCCCATTTCTTCAGTTTATTCCAATAGTGCATGAGCACCTTCTGCATATATAGGAACGATTCTGGAGATTCTTCTTTTGATACTCCTTCCTTTTCTAGTAAGTTTTTGAATAAACTGTATAGACGAGAATCCAAACCAACTCTTTTGGTAGTAGGGTCTGAATATTTAATAATCAGTTTCATTTCTTCATCAGTGAAATCTCCTCTTGCTTTCTTCAGTTCATTCAATTTATCATCAATATTTGTGAGGACTTGTGGCATTTCAGCTGCATGGACTTTTAATATATCCAAACTTTCCCCCTTATTGACATCATCTTTATGAATCAAGCTCTTGATGTAAGCATTTAAAGTTTGTTGAGTTGATGCCAAAATGGTTTGAGCCACAACTGAGTCCTTCATGCCCTGTTCCATTAAGATCATTCTATCTACCAGATTATTCTGAATAATTTCCCATCTATCTTGAGTTTCATCTCTTCTTGCATCATGCTCAATGGTTGTTTTCCGAAGCTCAAGCAAGGTATTATGACAGTTATCATTGACGGTATCCATTTTCTTTTCAAGATTACTTCTCATCCGTGCTGGCTTCTAAGGCATGTAGAACCTTTCCAAATAAGTTGTTATCATCTTTCTGAATTCTGATTATCTCATTATGGTAAAACTTAATGAGATCCACTTGAGTGGGCAAGTCTTTTGAACTGCCTCCTTGTTGTTCTTTTCCTTTATTTGTCTCAGCCTCAGTTGATTTAGCTTGCTTAGAGGTGAGAGAACAACTTGCTTCAGTTTTTCTCTATATTCGTCGATTGTCTTCTTTCTTCAGATTGTCTCTTAGCTTCTTCCAAGCTTGATGGGTCAATAGCTTTTGCTGGTGATAGATGTACATTGAGTTCATCATCTGACTCTTCACTAGGCATGTTTGCCACAGTTCTTGCTATTTCAAGTGTAGACTTGTCAGTGGGAGATTGGTAACCTTTTTCTTGTTCTTTGTCTTGCTGTGTTTCAGATATACTTTCAGAACTTGAACTTTCACTGCTTTCTCCAGAACTACTAGAATCATCATCAGTATTCAGTTCTGTTGCAGTTTCCTTTTCTTGTAGAGAGGCAAGAATCCCTTTTTGTAAGTTAGGATCTTCCTCAAAATCATCATCATCAACATTCTTCTTGGAACTTCCACTGGCTATGGCTTCCCTCCAATAGCTATTTCTGATCAGCGCATATCCTTGATTTATGAACTCATCGGCATTGATTACTTCTGATAGATTTGAAATATTGTATAAATCAAATACCCATTTCTCTATAGCTTCCATTTCTGCTTGCTCACTTCTTTGATTGTCAATAGAACTTACTTTCCAAGTTCTATATCTGCGTAATCGCTCATAATCAGCTTTCATAAGTTCTCCATGATCAGATGTGGATTTAAATGGTGTGAGAGTATCTTCTGATTCTCTTGTGATCTCATGGTCTTCTTCTTGAATAGAGACTTCAATTTGCATGTGATCAGTTCTTGCAACATTGTCAGTTTCCAAAGGATTGGTTCTGCTGGTTCCTCCCTCAGCAGTGTCTGGGATGACTGATGTTTCTTTTTCAATGACTGAAACTGAGATTGTCGGCTCAGTTTCCATAACTTTCTCACTAACAAGTTCTTCAGCAACTTGTTTTTCAGTAGGTTCAGATTCCAAATCAGCAATAGGAACTTCATCCATTGTATGCTCAGTGGGTTCATCTTCATCGACTTGATCATCCAACTGAATAACCTTGGTTGATTCTTTTTCTTCTTCGGCCTCCTTTTCCTCAGAGTGAGGAATTGAGGATTCTTTAACTGTTTCCTCATGTTCTAATCTGAGGGCAGATTCTTGAGAAGTAGACTTGGATTTTGAAAGCAACATACGCATATTCAATGTTGTTTCATCAATCAGCCTTTCATCACAATCGGATTCTTCATCATCAGGATCGAGTTCGTGGTCTGTTCCCGAGTTTCAACTTTTTACGTAAATTAATTTCAGCGATCCATTTCTCTGTTGACAACTTGATTTCTTTTGCTATTTCCATTTCTTGTGATTATGGAGTGGTTCTTGAATTGGTAAAACTCCGATTACAAAACCGGAATAGATTCGTGAGATTTGCTTGATTCTCACTCATTGGTGCCGATCCGTCAACAACTTGATTCTTGCTTCTTGTGTTGGTGACACTTCTATTGATTTTTGATTACTTGATCGATTAAGCCTTTTTCGATTCTTCCAAGCTGCTCTCCTTCTTTTCTTTAAATCTTCAATTTGTGCCAACACCTCATCTCAGATTTGTGAGTTTCTTCGATTTCTGCTTTCTTCTTCTTGGGTTGATCATAGATTTCTCGGCTTTCCTTTTTCCAGCTTTCTCTTCCTTAACGACAATTTTCCCATCAGCAACTGGTGTTTCTTTTCTCTTTGCGACTCCAAAATGGTCGAGTATCCTCTGGACTACTAACGCGAGAGTCTTCTTGTGATAAAATCGACCTTTCTTTTCATCGGTCTTCTTTTTGGGTACATCAATTGACTGTGCTATCAATTGATCAAATAGATATCTTGCCCAATTGAAATCTTCACCAAACCAAATCACATATAGCAAATCTAATTTTGCTCCAGATAGATTGCTAAAGTTTCCTGCATTTCCAATGATGCAGTTTGCTAACATTTTTGAGAGAAAATTAAACTATGGCTTGAGTAGGCTTGTGCTCCCGGTCTGTGAGACGGCGGATTCTCCACTAATCGCTATATCTTTCCATAGTTTCTCCTTTTGTTCCTTGGTCAGTTTGATGGCTGCTGATCCTCTGGATTTGTCAAATCCAAAGATTTTTGCAATTAGATCTTCGGTGACCTTGATCTCCTTATCATTGACAGTAGTGAGATAGGTTTGTGTGTCTTCTCCTTCTACAGTTGTTCTACCAAATTGATAGAAATATCCAATGCTTTCTAAGCACACTTTTCAGATCGATGTTGAAAACAGCATCCAAACCTTTAATTTTCCCGATTTTTGTTGCAATAGAATTGACGAGAGTTTGATCAATATATTTTGCCATATACTGTTCAAGAGATATGATCATTCCGGGTTCAACAAGAGTGAAAGTCATTTTTCTATATTTGATTGAATATTTTGAAAATTTGAGATTCAGAAAGCGAATTCAAAATTTAAGCGTAAGAAATTTACAAAAGAAAATTCTGGGTATTTATAATTTGTAGTAGGGGTAGTTAAGAATTGAGTGAGACATTGGAACGTCTTGTCATAAATATATTGAGATTGTGAAAAGGTGGACGAGTGGAAGATATGGACGGTTTAGATTAAGAAGGACCACATCTTTTCTTGACATCTATAGCTAGAAAATAGTGAATAGAGTAGGTACGGTGTATCAACAGCTGTATATGTTTAGTTTTGTCCTTGTGCTGAATTCAAAAACTCAGTTGTAAATACAACTTAGTTTTGTGAATTCCACTTTTCAGTTCTCAGTTTAGCAGGTTTTCTCCTGCAAAACAAAATAAGAAATTTTTGGTACCCATAACTGTTTGGGTCCTAACTGATTAGTTTTTATGGTACAATTTTATTTTTAACTTTATACCTCTCTTTATATTTTGACTGAGTAAAGTCAGTTTTCACAAATTTTTCCTGTTTTGCCTTAACAGTTTTAGGTTTGTTCATTTTGTGAGACTGATGTGATGGTTCATTCCAATCTTCATATGTGGGAAATAATATTCCTTTCCCTTTGAGTCTGTTACTCCATGAATGATCTACATTCTTAGATGAATGTGATTTGATGATTTTCTTCTTGATCTCGGATCGTTTTTTCTTTTTCAAATTTTACGAGTCTTCTGTAAAATCATTGTGTCTGGTGAATTTTACCAACTGATTTTCAGTTTTATCAGTTTGTGCGATTGGCTGTGCTGAGTTTTTGTCAGTTCTAATAATTTTATCAGTTTTCTGAGTTTCCGACTTTTGAGTAGTCACAAATTTTATTGCAACTGTTCTTGGTACGAACTTAGAATTATCTCGATTATCAAACCCTAAACAGATCTATCTCCAAATGGTTTTCTTGGTTTGAATCGAACTCTGAAATTGGATCAACTGATGATTCTTTGATGTTCATAACTTTTGTTAGTTCATCAGTTGGTCGAATTACTTTGGTTCCATTTTTAGTTTTGATTAGATTGATTTTTTGAAATAATCTCAAATTTGATTTTCAATAACTTTTTCTCCTTTTTGACATTCTCATAATTCTTTTGAGTTACCTCTAATTCCTTTATGAGTATGTTCAAGGTTTTATTGAAATCAACATTCCTTTGATTGTTCATGATAGTGTGAGTGCTGGATGTAAATGCAATTACCTCCTGATTTTTGATGGATAGATTTTCCATTGAGGAATCATCAATTGGGACATGCTTCCCCTTTTCATTAATATTTGCCTGTGTTGCTCCTAGCAGTATGATTTCCTCATCACTTTCACCTTCATAACTTGTATGTAGAGTTGCATCTTTGGATTTTGCAATGGTTGGATCTTCAGTAACCTTTTCAGCCAATTTTTCATCTATAAAATCAGCTACTCGTAGCCATTCTTTTTCTTCTTCTTCTGAAAGATCGCTTAGGGATGGAAATCCTTTGGATTCATCATCAACTTCCGCATTAAACTCAACATCTTCACCATAGCTGTAATGAGGTTCCGGATTTGTGTGAGAGCTTGTAGTACTGAAACTTTCAAATACTTGATCCTGGAAATTATAGACAACATTTTGCTGGTAGTCAGTCAGGGGGTTATTTAGCCAATTCCTAATTCTAGATGTATCCATTTAAATGAAGTACATAAAGGATTGTCAACAACTGGTTTATAGCTTAAGCAGTAACAACTCGGATCTCCTCCAGAAGGAAGAACTTGCTCCGATACCAATTGTTGGTCCCTTGGAAAGGCTAACACAAGTTTAGAGGGGGGGGGGGGGTGAATAAACTTTTCACCAAAAACTTTTCCAAAACTGGAGAAGCCCCAGGAACTGAGTTTCTGTCAAACTCAAACTGATACTCAGCTCAGTTTTGTTCCTGTCCTCAAACTTGTGCGGAGTTCAGCTAACTCAACTGAGTACAAGTCAATGCTGACTTATATTTAGTCTGGTTAACTGGCAGCGGATATAAATTAGCCTTTGACAACTAGTTAACTAAGTTTCAGAGTCAAAACTACATAAATGTAACCATCATAAAGTAAATGAATGCGTAAAGTAAATAGACAAGATTTATAGAGGTTCCAGGTGGTGTAATCCTGTCAATCCTCTCTTCCCCTGTGATGCGGAGGAAAATTCCACTAGAAATTCTTTGAGATGGCCCGGTTACAGAAAGTTCTAAAGTGATAGTCCTTGACTAATCCCTAGCTTCACTATCTAAACATTTGTAGAACAGGTAGGATTGCTGCTCTTCAACTGTTTGAACCACTGGTCCTTGGAGGGTAGAATTTCCTCATCACCAGCTCATCACAAACACAGTCTTCCTGACTGCACTCAACTGTCCTTCACACCTTCTTCGTGTTTCACAGTCTAAACCTTTGATAAAATCAAAGTTGAGACTTTGAATCAATAACTATGATTCAACTGTGATTTGAGCTTTTCTTCTGGATGATTAAATTAAGCACGGCTCTGTATTTCTTCAAATGAGTGAACTTGATTAAACTTGAATGCGCTTTGAACACTTGAAGAAATTTCTCGATCTTGCAATTAAGTGCTTAGCAGGTGTTCTTTTGAATTTGGCTTTCCCCCTTAAATAAATTTTTCTTGACTAGATAGATTCTTTTTAGTTTTCGTGCTTTCTTGCAGCATTCACACACCTCCCTTTTTGACATTGTAGAGGTGGTCTATTTATAGGGCTTTATCCAACGTTCATCCTGCTTGAATCTTGCAACGGCTATTTTATGACTGTTCTGATTTGTCAGTAGTTCATCAATAAAATCACTTCCTTTATAACATTCGATTGTACGATCAGTTTAATGGATGGCTGACTTATAAAACTGAGTTTCTTTATCAGTTTTATGCTGAGTTTATTACTTGTCAGTTTCTTGGCTGACTTGGAGCATTAATTGTGATTTTACTCTTCTTCAAATATCAGTACTCCAGTTTTTATCTGATTATAATTGACTTAATCAGAGTACACCATGACTCATTATCATCTAAGAATTCATTGTCCTTATGATTCTTAGGACTTCATACAAGATCCATAAAGTCAGTTCAGGTCACCACAATCTTGCCTAAAATATAACTTTACAGTCTCGACTTAGTCTTCATAACTGAGTTTGAACCCTCAGTTCTTCAATCTTCAATAACTAAGTCTGTGACCCTTAGTTTTTCAGTCTTTATAGATAAGCCAACCGAGTCTGTAACTCTCAGCGAACTTACCTTCTTCAGTTTCTTTGTAAGCTCAGTTTCCTAGTTATCTCAGTTCAAAACCTAGAACTATTACAATGCTAGTCTGATTTAACCTATATAAATATCAGACTCTATTAAATCCTATACATTGATATCTAGACATCTTTTTGCCTTGCACTATAACAGCTAGTTATGACACTTCATCAGTGGGTTTAGAATAATAACTAAATAAGCGATGAATCATCATCAAAACATAAATTTTATTTCCAACACTTACCTTTTGCACCATTGATTCTTGCAGAAGAGAAAATTGAATTTAGCGGGGTATTGGTTCACCATATATTAATGCATAGAGTTCACTCACCGTACGAGGATGAATTACGTTTTGTAATTGCAAATACACGTTTTCGTTTTGGTTTGACCGACTTTGCATTAATAACTAGAATGAATTTTTGTGAGGTTCCATCGCTTGTTGAGAGGGAATTGCGAGACGCACCCAAAGGATGAAGGAGATATATTTTAGTGAATTCGCAAAAACAAAAAAAAAGAATAAATGTGAGTAATCTAAGGTCGGCATTTGAAAATTTCAAAGTGCCTGAAGACAAGTTCAAACTTGGTTTGTGCTATTTATGGAGGCTAGCGTATTTGGAGCAGAGGAAAGCGCAGAAGTTTTATCAGACCTTTTGTTTTTGTGGATGATTTGGATTTCTTCATTAAGTATCCGTGGGGACATGAGGCTTATTGACGCACCTTAGAGGGCTTTAAGAAACATGATTTGGTCAATAAACATGTCGAGAATTCCAAAAAAACTAAATACAAACCCAAATACACGGTAAGCAGATATGCATTGGCACTGCATATTTGGGCAGTGGAATCTTTTCTAGAATTCACACCCACTTTCACTGATCTTCAAGATGTCCCTTTTATATTTCTACGGTTGTTGCAATGGCATCTTACCCATAATTTGAAATACAAAAATGTTCGTGATGAATTTATCAAGCTTAAGGTATATCTTAATTATTTTAATTATTTAATGTCATGACATTGTTATTTATTATGCACAATGTTTTTAATTGGAATTTTTGTCATCACATTGTTAATTATTATGCACAACGTTTGAAATGCAGTTTGGAGGGCATCAATTCCTACGGCCTAAGTGTGAAGAAGAGCAAATTATTTTCACACCGTAAAGTGCATTAAAAGGTTGGTTGTTAAGCTAGGATTGGACCCATCACAAGCATTGGATAAAGTGGTGGATGAAGCAGAGGGCAACGAAGAACCTCAAAACGACACACAACATGCTATAGCGTCGCCTCCGAGGGATCGTCAACAGGATTGCCTCCGAGCCACTGGATCTACGCCTCCACCTTCGACCATAGGTAATTGTGATTTTAGTGTAATGTATACTCATTTATTCGAATCAAGCTAATTGTAAACACTTGCATTTTAGATGTTTGGATGGAGGCGTTGGGGAGTTTTGGGAAAGAGTTATTGATTAAGTTTGAGGGATTTGAGTCAAAGATTTCATGGATGGAATCTATGCAATCAGATATTCGTGCACAGATGGAATCTTATCAGTCAGAGATTCGTGCACGGATGGAATCTATCCACTCAGAGATTCGTGTTGACATACACAGTCTTAGGTTTTGCAATTTCTCCCTAACAATAACTTATGTGCATTGTGAATGGAATAATAATGTATTTCACCTTAGAAAGATATGTTTGAATATTTTAGCGTTTTTATTAACTTTTTAATTCCGTATAGATTCGGTCTAACCCGATTTAGAAAATAAATGAATCATTCCTATGGAGTCTCGTTAGCAACTTCACTCCGCCTAGGGTTAGGCAAAACACTCGAAACATGTTTCCTTTGCAATATTTGTTAATTGTAATATTGTTATTGTAATATGGTTAACACAAGGTTTATGTTTGCATATAGGATCACACTTCTCATCAAGGGATGGTAGATGGGATGGACGATGGACTAGGAGCTTGGCAGCCTGAGCTTGATTTGTATTCAAAGTCTACACCTATGGAGGCACCCGTTATGGTTTTTTCACGACTTATTTCTTCTTAGGAGAATATGTCATTGTATTAATATATTGATTTTTGTATTTGCATGACCGATAATACAGCAGGGAATTGTAGACAGCGGAGGTTGGTGGCCTGTACTAGAAATGAATGTACATCATCCAATAATGATTTGGTGAGCAAGATTTCATTTTTCTTAACAAAACCAGTCATTATTTATATAATAATTCAATCTCTTTGTATTAGGAACATATGGCACAAACATTGCCTTTTAGGACTTGCATTTGATGGAAATATAGAAGGAACGCAATCGAACTCCATTGTTATTTCTGCCGACAACGTCCCATTGGCATGTCGACGGGAAAAGAGAAAAGGAGCTGGTGAGAACCCATATCTTCGTGAACTTTACGTAACCACCACTCCTAAAAGACATCGAACTTCTCCCGTACAGTTTGATTTGTACGGTGAGTGTCTTGACACCGAGAAAATGATGCTTTCATGAAGTGGTTAAACGGGGAGGTGAAGACAGAACGTAACATTAACCTTAAGATAGCAGATGTGAACCACACATTTTTCAAGGATTTACACAAGTTGTATCAGTGGATTAAAGGCGAGGTTAGTAAAATTCAAAGATTCATGACATTTAAATTACTATATTTCATGGTGCTATTCTACTTTATTATTCCCTAATTTCTCAATCTTAATATACCAACAGCATATAGAGTGCTACTTGCATCTTTTGAGGCAGCGTATACAACGTCATCCCACGCTATTCCCCAAGAAAGTATCACTCGTTGATCCATGGTTTACTAATAGGATCTTAAATCAGAGTATCAGGCTTTTGTTTACGGCGGATATTGAAGGATACATTTGGGAAGACAAGCTGATGCAATATGTGATAGGTCCCACCCGTTCTGACATGGTACCGTGGGACGAGGTAGATGAAGTGTATTGTGTCCTCAACATGTATGGGGTTCATTGGGTGGCTCTACAAATCTTAATTGCACAATGGAGTATACACGTGTACGACAATGATCCCAGCATCGTTGATTCAGATAAGTTGCAAGCAGTGATGAATACGATAGCTTATGCACTTCCGAGTATGTTGAGGCAAGCTAATATTTTTTCACATGTTCCATGTGTGAATGAACGTCCACTTCAACCATTCACATATACACGTGTTGATAGTGACATATGCCCACGTAGTCAAATAAGGTAAAAACACGCATTCATTACTTATGTCTTACTTTCTGTTTGTTCCTTGAAAAGGCTTTGGTTAAGTTTAGAGGGGGGGTGAATAAACTTAACACTTAAAAATTTTGGAGTTAATAAACTCAGCAATTTCAAAGAGCTCACGACTACTCAAGTAGTTTCTTTTGTGAATTTCGATGAGTCCGCCGATTGTTGATTTTAATGAATTTATTGCAGCGGAATATATTCAAGTTAAGCCTTAATACTTGTTGTTAAAATATGATACTAAGTATTAGATACTCAGTAGTGTAAGTGTGTGATTCAGTTGCTAGTTTCAGTAGGTTGATGTGCTAAATATACTAGATGCAGAAATTAAATGCAGAAAGTAAGTAGGCTGACTTTATAGTGGTTCCAGGTGGTGTAATCCTGTAAGTCCACTCTTCTCCAGTGATGTTGGAGGTAATTCACTAGAGATCTTTGAGGTTGCAGTTACAAAAATCCCTAAGTTGTTTGTCCTTCACCAATAACTATGGTTTCACAAACTGAACACTTGGAATAGGTAGGATCGCTGCTTCAAAGTCTTCCACTAGTCTTTGAAGGGTAGGATTGCCTCTTCACCAGCTCCACCACAAACAACGATCCTTGACACCCAAAGATGCTTCACACACAATGCAGGTTTATTGTAAAAGAAAGTTTGAATCAAGTAAGTGATTCAGCTTTCAGCAGCTTGATCAGGATGAAATGATCAGCAGCTGGAAGACTTCAAATGTGTAAACTTGATGTAGATTGAAAATAGATTACACTTGAAGAATTTACAGGATCAGTAGCTTTAAGTTCAGTAGAGTTAGCAGGGTGATATTCTTGATAACTTCAGGTAAATTATCTTCTTGTTCATCTATTTTTCATCATCTGTTTCTGTATCAGGGGTCTTCTATTTATAGGTGAGAATTCTAGTGACATATGTTTGAAATTCAAAACAAAGACGTTTCAGATTTGTCCCATCTTGACTTGCTTTTCGTCCCTCAGACATAGTAATCGACTTAATCGATTTACTTTTGTGATTTTTGATTGTCCACCCTTTGACTTGTATCCATTGGATAAACCTCTGTTTCTTTCCAACGTCCCTTTAATCTTAGCCATTGATTTGTTGACAAAATCAAGAGTTGTTATCTGTCCTTATCCTTGTAATCTTCCAATGTAACCTTTGATTAAATCGAAAAATATGTTCAGCAGGTTCCTGTGAATATAAGTCTGCTGAATGCATATAAGTCAGTTGATCCAATGTTGATGTGTTTATAAAACACTGCCGCTGACTTTTCTTATATCTAACTTTTTATTATGAATTTAGATTACACCATTTTGATCATAACCAAGTTCCAATCACCATTTAACTTGTGGAACTTAGACCTTGTACACAAGGTATATGTAATCAGTTTAGGACATCACAGACTTCCCTAAATTCTGATTCCATATCCTTGACTTTAAATACTAAGTTTGATCCCTTAGCCTTCAATAACTGAGTTTGAGCCCTCAGCCTTCAGTCTTCAGCAGGTTCCTAAACTAGTCTACTGACTCAGGTACCCTACTAATCTAGACAGGTCTGCTAATGAAATTCAGCTGACCTTTTACAATGCTTGTTCGATCAAACCTATACAAATATCTAACTCTAATAAGCCTATACATTTGATCTCGAGATCTTTTTGCCTTTGCTCTATAACAACTAGTCTGGCACTCATCACTAAAATTTAAAATAAGTCCAACAATTTCCCCCTTTTTGGTGATGATGCCAATACCCTCCTTACAGCAAAGCAAAATGAGTATAATCATGTTTGTTCAAAATTATTACAAGCTAGATTTAGTAAAAATAAAAAGCACGTGTAAGTATGCTGATCTAGTTCCTCTTTTCCCTTTCTTGTCTTTCTTTCTCTTGCTGCTCTTGATATTCCCTTATGTCTCTAACCATTTCTCTCATCCATTGATTTTCAACAAGGGAAAAATCAATATGGGGGTTCACTTCCTTCCACCATTTCCATGCCTCAGGTAGAGTAAGGTTAATTTGGTGTACTCTAAACCCTAAACACATGTATAACTGCTTGAATTTATCCAATGAATCTCTAGCTGATGTAGTAGGTAGACTTCTTCCACCTCTTCCACCTCTGTGTGAAGATCTTAAGGCTTTGACACTAGCTTCCCAGAATTTCAGTACCAAGAAGGAATTTAGCCCTTCATGAAAGCCCTTGTCATGATAAGGTCTCCTCTTATTAGTATTCCTTGAAGAGGTCATCAGTTAGTGGAAGTCTGCCAGGTGCAGGTTCTCTGAATGCATTGGTGTCAGCCTCCCATTTCTTTTGTGTAAAAATCCTTGCAGCCTCTTTTGCTACAGTTGTCTGGCTCTTTTCCCCCATATTGACATCATCAACAAAACAGGAAAGCAGGCCATGAACACTCTCTTGTGTGATCACTAAGTTGTTCAGTTGACTTTCCATAATTTATGTTCTAGTGTCAACTGCAGTGATCCTTCCTTCCATTGTCTGTTCAAGAAGATTGATCCTCTCGGTAATCTTAGGATCCAATACAGCAGGGTGAGGTGTTTCAGCAGGTTCAGCCACAGCAGGCTTGGGTGCCTCAGCAAGCTTGTCAAGTTTCTGGTGAATGGAGGCAAACTGGTCTTTCAAGAACTTCTCCTTTAGTGTATTGCCTTGTTTAATGCCTCTCACATCTTGAGTTAGATCAGCAAGAGCAAACTGTGTGGATGTGATATTGGAAGCAACTGTTTCAGTAGTCCTCCCTCTATTTTCCACCAGATTCATCAAATCTTCTCTTTGCTCTCATATGTCAAGTTGAGTTCTTAACCTTGTAATGTCACATCTGACTGCCCTTTACTCATCCAACACTTGTACTGGTACCCCACCAGCCATTCCACCAGTCATATGTCCAGCAGCTTCATCAGCAGGCTCTTCAACATTGTATTGTGCCCTTTGTCTACTGACAACCATGGCCCAACTTATATCCCTTCCAGCAGGGTTAGGATCTTCCTCAACTACATTTTCAAATATTTCCTCTAAGATTGGATCTTTGGCAGGTTCCTCAAAAATTGGTACAAATGCCTGTTGTGGTTCAACAGTAATAGGTTCTTCCTCAGGCACTTGAAACTCCTCATCACTGAAGTCATAGTCCAGCAGCTGTTCATCCTCATCAATAATAGCAGGCTGCTGAATATCCTTCCGTTCAGTGACCTTTGCTTCAGTAGGCTCTACTTTAGTAGCCTGTTCTTCAACAATAGCAGGGGTTTCCTCCAAACCCATTGTGAGTTCCAACCTATGTCCAGGTGCTGTTTGATCCTCAGCAATCTGTCCCACTAGTTCCGACCTTTGTTCAGGTGCTGTTTGTTCCTCAACAGCCTGAACCTCCTCAAAAAGTAATGGTGATCCTTCAAAACCCATCACCATGTCCAATCTCTGTCCAATCACTGTCTGTTCCTCAGTGAGTAGTACCCTCTCTTCCACAAAAATAAAAGGAAAAGTAGCCATATTTTCTTCTAGAATCCCTCTGGCATCAACAATCTTCTATAAAGTGTCAGCAGATTTAGATTTAGTGCCCTGAGTATCAATCCACTCTTGATATTGAACTGAATCTTCAGAACTGATATCAGGCTCTTTATGTTTAATAACCTTATCTTCATCCAGATTTTCAGTCTGCTGATCATCAGGATTCACAACAGACTCCACAACCTTGAATGTATCAGATGTGCCAACCATCTTGTTACCTCCAAGATTTATTCCATCATTAATTAGAGCCTCCAAATCATCTATGGTGAGATCTTCCAGATCCTCATCCATTTGTTCACTTTGTTGGCCCTCAGTAGACTTACCAGCATCAATAGACTGTTCTGCTCTAGGCTCATTTAATAATGCAGTTCCACTGGCTTCTCCTTGATGTGGAGGATGATCATCATCAGAATCAGATGATGATGAATCATCACTATCTGGTCCATCCCTATGAGTCTTGAACATGATACCTTATTCTCCCTTCTCACTGTCAATGATTTCCATTAACCTCATCTCCAGCAAAGAGGTATTGACCAGATCAAGTAGGTTTTCCACCTCTAATTTTTCAAAGGCCCATTCTTCAAAGTCTATCATTGGCTCAGCAGCTGTTTTTTGTTTCTTATAATACCCAAACTTCCATTGAAAGTAATCAACCACCAGCTTGACTTTAGGATCAACATATCCTTCTTTTCTTTTCTTTTCTTTTCCTTCCGTTCAAATGGCATTGAAGGCTTTCTTGCAGCAGGTTGTTCAACTTGTTGCCCTCCAAAGGTCTAAACAAGTAGATTCAAGGTTTCTTCAACAGATGCATCTTGGTCAGTAGGTTCTTCTGGTTGTAAATTTGTACCTACTGCCTCCATCTGTTCCACACTTGGTTCCTCTTGACTTACATGCTCATCAGCAGGGTCAGCAATAGATTGCCCTTCCCCCTGAACTATTGCAGAAATGTCAGGGTCTTGTACCGTTGTATCAATTTCCACAGCAGGTGCAAATACAGTAGTCTGCTGTGGCTCTTCAGTAATTTCTACAGCAGGCTTAAGTACATCATTCTGCTGTGGTTCTTCAATGTGTTGCTCAACAATAACACTAGCAGCAGTAGTAGGGTCAACAGCCTCCCCTTCTTCTATTTGTTCTTCTAGGACCGTCAATTCCTTTCCTTTTCCATGTTTCTTTTTCTTTGCAATCTCCTTCATTCTCTTGGAAAGCTGTTCAGATTCAGCTTCAGTAGCTTTCCTTTTTCTGCTATCTTCTTTATGTTGCTCTTTTAAGATTTCAGCAGCAGACTTCTTCTTTACAACTTCAGCAGGGTCAGTTACTTCAAATTCAACTGGACTCTTAGTAGACTCAGCAGTCTCTACTGATTGCTTCCTTGTTTTCCTAGGCTTTAGCATATCAGTGATTTTTCTAGTGTCAGCAGTCTTTCCCTTTTCAGCAACTTTCTTAGGTGCAGCAGACTTAGCAACTTGCTTAACCTGCTCACCACCAACATCATCATCATCATCATTGTCACTCTCAGTGGCTTCATCATATACATCTTCATCATCATCTAACCCCGGAATAGGGTAGTTGATCTCCTTCTTGTATCTGGACTTGTTTAGTTTATCAGGTGCAACATTAGGTATCTAAAAATGATTCAGCAAGGTCTGAATCAGTAGACCTAGGGGCTTGGTTTTGGACTTCCTTATACCATCTCCATCTTTAGTAAAAACCTTCTTCATATAATGTATAAAGAATCCAGCCCAATCAAAATTCATACTTCTATAGATGATGATCAGTAGGTCTATTTTAGATCCAGAAAGTGTATCTAGACTCCCACTGAATCCCAAAATGGTCTTGGCAATTAACTTGCTCAGCAGATTATACTCAAATCCAATGTGCCTCACATTGATGCCTAGAGATGATGGTATGGTCTCATTTGTCTTTATTGTATCAACAAACTTCATTCATGGCAGGTTCATCATTTCTGGATTGGTAGGAGCACCATTTCCAGGTCTAAAATGAAATACTTCTCTCAGTAGATCTGAAGTGATTTCAATTTCTCTGCCACTAACCGTTGTAGTAAAGGCTTCTCTACCTTCATGTATGACTATATTCTTCCAGAATTCCAAAATATTGACGTATGAAATTCTTTCCAATCTTCTATTAATAACATTTTCTAAGCCAGCAACCCTTCTGATTCTTCTTCCAATGTTAATATCTAACTCAGTGGTGTGACAGTCAGTAACATATCCTCTCACACTTTGACTAGTTCCAATATGAACATCAGCTTTATCCGCCATTAGAAATGAGAAAGATGAAGAGAGAGCTTTGAAATCAGTGTTCACACGAAGTATTTTTAGAGAAAAATCAATCTGAAAGTTGTAAGTAGGGACTCTGTGTATATGTCTGTATATATAGAGAGGAGTGGTTGAAACTTTCAGATAATGCACTGTACACGTACTGTAGCATTAACCACGATTAAATTTGGAATTAATGAGATCTTGCCACGTGTCCCATAACTGATCCATAAAAAGTTGTAATCGTTCGATCGTGTAACTGTGGTTATAAAGATAAGATAAATATCCCGGTCTTTTGCTTTTTGACTTTTGTTAAAGTTTGATCGTGTAACGATGCTTGCCAGACTTTTATCATCGATAGACTTGCTCAAAGACACTGCAAACAAAGATGTCTCAAAGACTTGTCGACAAAGTTACTCATTGATTTTCAATTCCTCTTGTTTTGTCCAACGATAATACAAGATGAATTTTAATACCAATGATCGATCATCAAGTGAGCTCACCCAACAGGACAAAGACCAATCCCCTTGGCAACTTCATTTGCTCAATTGTCCAAACATATATAAGTACATGGAATTGTTGATACCAATGAATAGTCTGCTAAGTGATCTCACCCAACATAGCAAAGACTAATCCCCTTGGGGAATTCCAGTACATTGCTGATCATAGGTGTATCAGTCAACTTTTATAATTCCAAGTTAAGTCCTTAACTTAGCAAATCTTTCACTATCCAATGGTTTTGTGAAAATATCAGCAAGTTGATCTTCAGTAGGGTGTAAAGAACCACCACATCTTTCTTTTCAACATGGTCTCTTATAAAATGATGTCTCACATCAATATGCTTGGTTCTTGAGTGCAAAACAATATTTTCTGTGATTGCAATTGCACTTGTGTTGCCACACATTATAGGAATTTCTCCTTCTTCAATACCATAATCCCTTAATTGTTGTCTTAATCATAATATTTGTGCATAGCAACTTCCAGCAGCAATGTATTCAGCCTCAGCAGTGGAAGTTGATATAGAATTATGTTTCTTCCTAAACCAGGAAACCAGTCTATTTCCCATTAATTGACAAGTTCCTGTGGTGCTTTTTCTATCAATCTTGCATCCTGCATAATTAGAATCTGAGTAGGATATAACCTTGAAGCTTCCATCTTTTGAATACCATATCCCTACTCCCAAAGTCTCTTTTAGATACTTGAGAACCCTTTTTACTGCAGCTAGATGACTTTCTTTTGGTTTAGATTGAAATCTTGCACAAACTCCTACGGCAAAGGATATATCAGTCTGCTTTGGCGCAAGAAGGTCTGATGAGATCGCCTATCATCCTTCTGTATAAAGTCTGATCAACATCTTTGCCTTCCTTGTCTTCATCCAATCTAATGTTTGTACTCATAGGAGTTGATACCTTGGTGCTATGTTCCATACCAAACTTCTTTAGCAGCTCTTTGGTATACTTGGTTTGATGAATGAAGATTCCATCTTTCATTTGTTTGACTTGCAATCCCAAAAAGTAGTTCATTTCTCCCATCATACTCATTTGGAATTTACTTTTCATGAGATTAGCAAATTTCTCACATAGCAATTCATCTTCAGAACCAAAAATTATATCATCAACATAAAATATGTACCAGTAGGGTGCTGTCTCCTTCATTAATTCTGAAAAGAGTCTTGTCAATGGTTCCTTTTGTAAAACCATTGTCCACCAAGAATTGAGATAGGGTCTCATACCATGCTCTTGGTGCTTGTTTCAAACCATAAAGTGCCTTATTAAGTTTGCACACTTTATCTTCTTGATCTTTAACTTCAAAACCAGGAGGTTGCTAAACATAAACCTCCTCTTTTAGAATGCCATTCAGAAATTCACTCTTGACATCAATCCGGTATACTTTGAAGTTTTTGTAAGCAGCATATGCCAAGAATAATCTTATAGCTTCAATCTTGCAACAGGGGCATATGTCTCATCAAAATCTATTCCTTCTGCTTGAGAATAACCTTTTGCTACTAGTCTGGTCTTATTCCTTACAATGGTACCAGATTCATCCAATTTGTTTCTGTATACCCATTTTGTTCCAATTATATTTGCATGATTAGGCCCTTCCACTAGTGTCCAAACTTGATTTCTTTCAAATTCATTCAATTTTTCTTGCATAGCAATTATCCAATCTGGATCTGATATTGCTTCTTCAACAACTTTAGGTTCCATTTGAGATAGGAAACAAGTAAACATTGTTTCTAATTGTCTTCTAGTCCTTACACCTTGTTGTATATTGCCAATAACTTGCTCAGCAGGGTGATCCCTTAACCATTGTGCATTTTGGTTAGATTGATTCTCATGAACATCATCTTGATAGGTCTGCTTTGTTGCTTCAAAGAATGGGTTGATGAGATCATTGAACCGCCTCGATTGTTGCATCAAGAGTGTTACAAAGCAGGTGTTCAAGAAGCAGGGCAGAGTCAGAAACCTTTAAGTCATTTATCCTTTCCAAAACATCAACACATTTTGGATCAGTGACTTGTTGATTCTCAGCAGGTTCTGAAGCTTCATCTTCCATTCCAGTGAACTTAGGTTCATCAAAAACAACATGTATTGTTTCTTCATGTTTCAGTGTCCTTTTATTCAGTACCCTGAATGCCTTGCTGACAGGAGAATATCCCAAGAAGATTCCTTCATTTGATTTTGGTTGGAATGTCTTCAATTGCTCTTTATGATTTAATATAAAACATTTGCTTCCAAATGGATGAAAATAAGATATATTAGGTTTCCTTCCATTCCAAATCTCATAAGGTGTCTTCAAATAGTGACTTCTTGTTTACTGAGGTCCTATTTTGTGTATAGCATGTGTATTGATTGCTTCAAACCCAATATCTTTCTGTAATAATGCTTCACAAATCATAGTTCTTCCTGCTTTTTTTAAAGTTCTGTTTCTTCTCTCAACAACCCCATTTTGTTGAGGTGTACCAAACAAAGACCGATTGATGTAGTACACCATTCTGCTCACAGTATTATCTTATAGCTTTATTGTGAAATTCAGCACCCTTGTCTGATATGATTTTCACTACTGTCAAAATTTTATCATTTTGCAGTATCTTCAAAAGTTCAGACATCCTTTGAAGTGTTTCACTTTTCTTGTTCATGAAAATTACCTAAGTGTATCTTGAATAATCATCCACAACTACTAGAGTGTACTTCTTTCCTGTCACACTTGTTGGTGTTACTGGTCCAAATAGATCCATGTGCATCAGCTCCAAAAATCTTTTTGTAGATTGCTTAGTCTTTGACTTGAAGCTCGATTTTGTTTGTTTACCTTGCTGACAAGCATCACATATAGCATCCTTTTTGAATGTGATCTCAGGTAAACCAATCACCGGTTTCTTCTTCACGAACTGATTGATATCATCAAAATTTAGATGATTTAATTTCTTATAACATAACCAATTTGGTTCAGACTTGGTATGCACAATCAGGCATGTCTCTGGAACAGCAGTAGACCAATCCACAACATACATGTTTTGTTGTCTTCTTCCAGCCCTCAAAACTTGATCACCTCTTTCACTAATGACAATACAGGTGTTTTTGTCAAAAGTGACCTTATAACCCATGTCACAAAACTGTCCAGTGCTCAGTAGGTTGTAGTCCAGTCCTCCCACAAATGCAACATTCCTGATTGTTAATCCATTTCTCACAAGTGTGCCATATCCTCTTGTGTATCCTGGTGTTTTTTGTTGCCAAAATTCACTTTTGGACCATCCTTTGACACATAGTTTGTCAGACAGTGCTTATTCTTTGTCATATGTCTGGAACATCCACTGTCAAAGTACCAGACACCCTACAAAACAAATTTAATGTATTTTAGGTACCCAAAACTGTTTGGGTCCATGATGGTCAGTGGTAAGCATGACCCTTGGCAAGTTTCCATAAGGTCTTCTCTGAAAAGTGTTATACTTTTGTTCATACATGTATTCTACACATCCATAAGGTCTAACATTTGGTTGTGTAGGACTCACATATGCTTTCTGGCCTTTTGGTACATAATGTTGTTTAGAGTGATTTCTATTGTTAGAAGCACTAGTATAACCATAGGTTTGCTGTCTGTTAGTAGCAGCCCTATAATGTGGAGTCTGCTGAGGTCTCTGCTGAGGTCTTGTATAAGTCCTCTACTGAGTCCTCTGCTGAGTCCATTGCTGAGGATTTACCCTAGCAGTATGGTTATATCTATTGTTTCTAGCAGTGGGTACAGGAATATTCCAATCATCATCAGTAGGGAATAATCTACCTTTCCTCCCTAAGATAAGTATCCCTTGAATGATTGACATTTTTAGGTTTAGGATTCTTATCCTTGGAATATTTCTGATTTTTGCCTTTTTGTGGTACAGCAGACTTGGTAGCAAGTCTGCTATCAGCAGGTCTAGAAGGTACAACAGTCATACTTTTAGATTTATTCTTTGTGTTAGGTGCTGTTGACCTTTTTGACTTCTGATTTTGCTTCCTTGAAGTCTTCTCAGTAGGCTTCACTGCCTCAGCAACCTTCTTAGGAGTTGGATCTTGTGCAGGCACAAACTTAGGACCAATTCTGGTACTAGGTTCAGTAACCTTACTGGATCCACTCTTATTAGATTGTTGAGTCCCAAATCCAAGGCCTGTTCTATCACCATAAGGCTTTCCAGATTTGAATGCAGTGGAGGAACAAGATTGTTCAGCAGATTCAGCAGCTACTGAATGTACAGCAGGCTTATGCTGATTCTCCAACCTCTTTTTCTTTTCCTTTGAGAATTCTTAATTCAGTTTTTAACCTTTCAAATTCTATTTGAAGAGCTTCTTTTTCAGCCTTCACAATCTCATAACCAGATTGTATTATCCTCAGTTGATTAAGGATGACATCCAAAGTTTATTCATTGTCAGAATTTTTAGGATTTGAACCACAAGGTGATTCACAATCACTTTCAGTAGGAGTGTTTATAGATACAGAATTGTATACCTGCTCAGTTTCATCCATATTTGCCATTAAAGCATAATCATCCATATCAGCAACAAGTGCAGTATCATCAGATTCATTTCCTTTTTCTGATTCAACTTTATATCCGGATTCATCTTCAGCAACCATAGCTTTCTTGCCAAATCTTCTTTGCTGAGTTTTGCTCTGCAGTAAGTCTGGGCAATCAGGTCTGAAATGTCCAGGCTTCTTGTAGTTGAAGCAAAGATAATCAGGTTCCTTCTTCTGTTTTAGTTCAGGACAGTCAGGTTTGAAGTGTCCTGGTTTCTTGCATTGATAGCACAAGTAATCATTGTCTTTCTTGGATTCATCCTTCTTCTTTTCACTTGATTTCTTTGTGAAATTCCTTGGAGAACCCTTTCCAGTTTTCATCATTCTGATTTTCTTGCTTAGTAAGGCAATTTGTTCTTGCATCTCATCCAGTAGATCATCTTGAGCTCCTGATGTTTCTTCTTGATGTGTAGCAGCCAATGCAGTGGTCTTTGGTTCTTCTTTTTCAGTCTCAGGTGCAAGTTTCTTACTGAATTCATAAGCCTTGAGATCTGAAAATAATTTGAAAGTATCCTCTTCGTGCAAACTTCTCATCTCTTCTATGTCAGTCACTTTCATCTCCCAAACTTCTTTTGTAGGTAAAGCTTCTAGAATCTTTGAATTGATTTCTTCTTTTGAATACTTCACACTCAGTAGGGTGAGTTCATCTATGATGGCATTGAATCTTGATTCCATTTGTTCAATGGTTTCATTTGGAAATCTTGGAACTTCTTTTTCGCCACACTGATCTTGTTTTTCTTGATTGCATCAGTGCCTTCACAAATTAATTGTAGTTTATCCCAAAGTTCCTTTGCAGTCTTGCAATCCTTCACTTTCATGTACATATTGCTGTCCAAAGTTCTGTATATGATATCAATAGCAATATTGTTGAGGTTTGCTCTTTTTCTATCTTCCGCATTCCATTCTCTTTTTGGTTTTGGAATGTACTGTGTTTGACCATCTACAGTTATAGCCTTTGTGATTTCCAGTGGTCCATCAGTCAACACATCCATCATCTCATCATGTGTTGCAGCTAGAAAAGCCTGCATACGACGTTTTATACTCAACAAAACGATCTAAAGAACACATCAACATTGTTCTAGCATACTGGTTGTTATCCATGATGCAAAGCTTTGAAAATCAGAAACTTGAAAAAGTTTTCAAAGTATTTTCACAAGCACAACAAGTAGGATTACTTGAGCGTGAAACCTTCGCTCGACGATTGTTAGGGGTAGTGCCCGAAAGACAATTTGTGTAATTGTTTTTAATAATGGATGACAGAATTTATCTCACCTTATTACTTGCTTTGTGCTTGTAAAGTAATACACTGCTGCAAATCCTAAGTATATCAGTATGTAACCGCTTAACTCAGTGTATGGATTACGCGTGAGGATTGAGTTAGTGGTGATATACTTACACTGTTAGTCCATGGTGACTTAATCAGAGTTTAGGGTCTCTTGATTAAAACACCAATAATGCTCCCAGAACACCTTAGGGTGTGATAGTCTTATCCGGACTGTCGGTAGAGGGTACCTACATGGGGCATTTATATATGATGGCATTCATATAGGACTGGACCGATTTAATCTGAATTTCCCGATATAATTCCGTAATCGAGGAATCTTATTAAATCATTAGATGATCATATATGGATCAACCTTAATCTTGAGGTGATCACAGGGTGCTACTTGTCCCGGGGTAGTGTTTGATGTGTTAGTTACGGTTCACTTAAATATGTGTTCCAAGCCACTTCTCATTGGCACTATCTCCAGATGAGTGAGTTGTTCTGATTTTCACAGACATGGAATCCATTCCTTCCTATGGGAAGTAGAGAGACAGTCCCCTTATTTGTTAGCCCTAAGAAAGTGATCGATCCCGGGAGTTTCGCATTTGACTAATTAGCTACTAGTCAGGTATGCATACTAATTGATCATCAGGGGGTTAATGGTAAATAAGGATAAGATATTCTGAGTCGGGTTCACGGAGACCTCCCACTCAGAATGGACAACCTATGGAGGGTTAATCCGTATGTAGTGATTATATCAATGGACGCTTATTCACTCTATGGGTTGAGTATAAGTATACATCTATAATCGGTAGAGTTCGGCGGGTTTATGGTGGCGTAATCCCGAATTAATAATTAATGTACTTATTCTCATTTCAATGAATAATTAATTATTGGAGCTACAGGTTATAGGTCCATGGTCCCCGATGTGGCTTCTATAATTCGGAATGATATTCTTGTTATTTGGGCCTCATTGATAATTAATTGGTTGGGCTAATTAATTGATATGCATGGATATTTTTAGTTAAATTTAAATAATATAATACACAGAAAGACATTTTTGTGGCGCAGTGGAGCTTAGTGTGGCGCCTAATATGTCTTGGATTTTCCAAGAAATTAGTTTTCTTGGATAATGACATATTGTGTAATTAGTTATTTATTTATTAAATAATTAATTGAATAAATAAAAGAACATAATTTATTTATTGTTTATCTCTTAACTATAAGGATAATTATATTTTCTTATTATAAGATTATAATTATCATTATTTTATTGGATAATAATAATTAGAATTATCTCTTTTATTTTGTTAAACCGATTAGGTATAGGTTTTCTCTCTTGATTTTTTTATATAAAAGAGAGTTCTCCCGAGAGCCCTAGGTGAAGAGAGGGCCACGAAATTCATAGATAAAAAAGGCTAAGGAGTTCGATTCTTAGCTCCACCCGGTTGGAGAAAAACTTGGAGTTTTTCTCGGTGTTGCATATCAAGGAGGTTCGTTTATCAAGAAGGGTGTCCACCAACCGCCGTTTGGAGAACACATCGGAAGATCTTGGCTTCTCTTCCTACTATTGGTAACATGATCCTAACCCCCTTGTAGTAGTTTAAGTCCTTTAATTATGTATTGTGGTATATGAATCGTGATCCATCTGCTGCGCATAGATCTAACTCGTTTAGATCTGAGCTCCTGCACCCTTCATGTAGTATCGGAGCCAGGTTCCACGATTTATATTGTCATAATCGTAATTAAACGAATTAAAGGAGTGGAATTGCATGTAGGTAAATCTTATTTATTGTTTTACGCATTGATAGTGATAAATTGTTATGGTTGAAGAGATGGATTGGGGGTTGGCACTGTTTACCCGTTAGATCTATTGTAAACTCATATAATCGATGAAAATTTCGTTTACATGAGTATAGGAAATTATGTAATTTATTTTTATTGCAAGTTTAATTTCCAGAAAATAGATCTGTACAGTAGCTGTTTAGTAGTTTCATTTTTTCCGTTGTTTGAGCCGTTAAAACGAAGATCCCTCCGGTCAGAATCAAGATTGGAAGTTGATGAACAATCCCAAAAAATTTGGCGTCGATCAGAGTCCGTTTGGATGTCCGTTCTTTTATGAGAAGAGGCAGCTGTAACAGAAAAACGCAGGATTCACAGAAACCCTAACTGTGACTTCCTCGATTTTCTGGAAAGTATTAGACCGTTGAAACAAATATCTGACCGGTCAGATCGATAATCATGGAGTTTTGGACGTGAGATAAAATTTTAAGGACGATCAGGATTCATCTTGATCCCCGATCGGCCTCGGAAAGTATATGATGCGCTGCTGTAAGAGTCTGTTTCAGCAGCAAGTTGGGCGGCTCACTGAGGAAGATTGACAAGTCAAAGCTCCGATCCGACCGTCCATCTTGAAGTCCGAAGAATGAAGATCAGATCTGGAAAGTTTTGTCCCGATCCAAGTTCGTTTGATATGCCGATCGTCGAAGATTCTTAACAGCTGCAGATTAGGTTTTAATTTATTTTCGAATAGATTAGTTCTGGGGGTGCCAACGGTCCATCTCGGTGTTTATTTTCCGCCCTAGTATACATGTGTAGATTGTATGAGTAGAACCGGAAAATTGCCATGACATGCATCATATCATGAATTCCACTCCATATGCATACATGTAGAAATTAATTCGAGGAATTAGTTAGGCATGTATAAAAAACACACGATTAGTTTTAATTAATTGTTTGATATTAATTAGAAACTAATTAGGTAAAACCGAGGAACATGGGTTTTTTTTTTCAATCGTCGAGGTTGGGTGATGGATTCTCGGTGAATCCCACTCTGCGAAAGCATAAGAGTAAAATCCGAAACCTCGTGGTTAAGGTGTTGGATTCTCGGTGAATTCCACCTTACCTAAGACGAGATTACGTTTTTGTTCCGTAGTGTCTACGTGAATGTTTGATGTTTAAGGATTGATAATCACGGGCAAACAGGTTCGAAAGTGGTTTAACCACGGTTGGGTGGTCAACAGAGCTACGGCTCAATCGACTTCACCCCTCCACGTGTGGCGTTTGCACGGGTCAGCGGCAACATCGAGCCATCCGAAGAGCCACTACGGCTCAACGGAGCTCTCCTAGCCTTGACCCGTCCGACGGTCACATATGTTCCAACGAATAGGTCGGGTGGGCTAGCCCACATAACCGACAACATTCATGCCTATGATTTATTGTTCCTTAATGTAACATCAAGTCCAAAAATGTGATCAGTAAACCCACCACTTTTTCAAAATATTGAGTGGGAGCGGGAGAGGCGACAGCCGACCCCACGGCCTCTATTGTTGACGCAAGCAACGTGAGAGAATGGTGACGCCTCGTGCCGGCTTGGGACCGGCCTCCCTAAGGCCTTCACCGCTATCAAAATTCAAGGCTTGGTCTCCGAAAGGATAGGATTTTGGGTACTCGTCGGGTCACTGACCGACCCTAAGGCGGCACACTCATAACTCATAAAGGGTATTTTTGGTAGTACCTTGGCTGAAAAAGAAAAGGTGATTGACGATCACAAATGAGATGTTTGATTCTCAATTTGATCTTCAATATTAATCGAAACCTCTTTGACCTACCCTAAGGCGGCACTGAGGCATTAGATTAAATCCTTGGAACGGTAGGATAGACTATAAGTACTTAGTTTATAGTTCCTAAAAATTAGTAGTGTATGATTTGGATTTATTTTCTGTCAATTTTATTTACAACTATTTATATATCTCTCTAGGGTGCTAGACTGCTGGTGTAAAATTAACTAGTAATGACTTCGTTGAAAAGTGGTAGGTAACTAGAACATTGTACTTATTGATCTTACATGCGATTAATTTTTCGGAAGAGATATTTCTTTTGAGTCTTCAAGACTTAAGTGACGTAAATAAGTATGTCACTTCTGTCACTCGTGTTGAACGAGAGACAACCATAGTTAGTTTGAAAGATGATTGGGACGATAAAATTCTTCTAGTGAATTTTAATTGTGTAGTGTCTACACGAGAAATTTTCTAATAGAAAAATTGGAGAATCATCAATTAAAGTATCGCTAGTTAGACGGTATTTAGAACCGATAAACTAGTGGGAGCTTTTATCTTATGTTTTTCTAATTTATTAGAAAATTAGTCCCACTGGGTAACGCTTTCATTAGACATCCCACAGTTCACGAGTAGTGTCTACTCAAACGAACTGCTAGTTCAAGACTATTTCCTTTTAAGGAAAGTTAAGAATGGGAAAGAATGTCTATAAGTGTTAATCATCTTAACTAAAGTTTTGAGGCTAAACCGAAACATTAAGTAAAGAAAGTATAGGATAAGGAAAGTGAGATCGGATCACTAACCAATGAATCCTTAGCAACTTTCTTAACCGAGTAACTCGACTCGGGAGCTAAGTTCTTTGGAAGAACAAGAGAGCTTTGCATTAACGATTAATAGAGTAACAATGGGCAGTAATTTCAGCTAGAATAGTGGGAGTGATATAAGGAAATGAATTTCGGATTCTATCCTTGAATATCACAGAAAAATTTATTTTTCTGTTTACAGATTCGTTGAAACAAATGGATTCACTTTCAACTCGATATATTGTTGCCTCATAGAAAGTGAAAATGACATTTGTAGTAATTTAATCCGAGACTCGAACTTTTGTTTGATAAAGTCGAACCACTAAGAAATCTTTGAAAAGGTATATGTAACATGTCTTAAACTATTATAGGCGAATGGTTTCCGTATTAAGATAAACGATTCTTCAAAATCTATTAATTAGTGCATATATCCTAGAGATAAGACCTAATGACTTGCTAAGGGTGATTCCTATCTCCCAGTCTCGGAACACTGTCTTAAAGGAATAATGACTAAGCTTCCTTTCAATTGGGAAAAGGGTAATAGATTTGAAGGGGTAACATAGCTTGTTCATCATAACCTTCGGGGTCTAGTGAGAGATACAAGCTAGTGGGAGATTTTGAGTGGTGACATTTTGTCTGATAACTACTCGAAACACGGTTTAGTTTATCGAAAGAATACGAGGAGGAGTCTCTGATTTTAGCAGAGAATAGAGTATTCCATGCTCGAAATAGGCTATCGATAGTCTTGGGGTCGATGCTCGGCCCGCCTCCTAGTGGAATGTTTCTCTTTTGAGGAAGAAACCATAGACTTGCCCTATATAGTTATTGATGTGCTACAATACTTCGCTAAACTCGATTAAGATAATTGGTTGCAAAATAACGGTTAACATTATTATGTAAACCGAGAAGTCTACCTATAAGATGCTAGTGAATTTATGGATAAGGAGTGACTTCGGTTCACACCACTTCCGTAAATGCAGGCATTTAACATTTAATGCTTGAAGGTAGGACTGGAGATTTTGCGCATACGTTCAGATTGTGAATGTTTGTAAAATGTCTTAATGTCACGAGTGAAGGTTGGTTATAAGATTCTTGAAATCAGAAAGTGACAATTGAAATGTCACAAGGCTTCTGATAGAATCTATAAGTAGCAGCCTTAAACCTTGGATTACGGTTACCCAACGGTAGTTACTATCTGATTTATTCAGACCACGTCCAACATCGGTTGTTGGTGATTACACTGATAAATACTACTAGATTAGAATGTCAATCCACCCAAAACACAGTGGGAGTATGGATTAACCATTGACCCATTGTGGTTTTATGGACTTTACAGTCTGCTGGGGTGATTGATAATCTATGGCTCTTGGTGGGCTGTATAGGATTCTGATCATAGAGGTTGGTTTGAAAGCCTTAACCCTGTGAATGGAGTTTTGGTACTCCAATTCTGTTCAGCCTCTTGTAGAACCACCTGAGTGTCTCAGGACAAGTGGGAGTAATTGGATCTACGCCGAAAAGAGTCGAATGAATAGGAAAGTTTAACTTTCAAAGACAACGACTGAGTGGTCTAAGGGTGATTCCTAAAAGTAGAGAGTTAACTGCACTCTAGAACTCTCTCACCACTCGTCTTGCTAGATTTCGTTAGTAAGCGAGAAAATAGGGGTGATTCCTCGAGACTTTCTTGCCGTAAAACGGAGTCTGGATTCATTCGGAACAGAAGGGTCTTGGTTAGAACAAATGGCAGGTTGACTGCCGAGACATATGTCCTTTGTGGATGTAAGTAAACTTCTAGGTCATTTAAAAGTCACATGTTTTAAAATATGTGGACTTGACCAAAATATTAATAAGTCTTTTGTAGACTGGATATCAATATTGGTAAAGTAGTAGTATTAGTGTTCATGAATGATAACACTGAAACGGTTGGAAACAACATGGGTGTGCTATCTGAAGTCGGAAACTGACAGGCCAAGATTCTCTGGATGAGAGAATTGGACTATATTCTAGGAATCTGATTCGGTCAAATTCATGAGAATGAGTCATTGGTTATCCCACCTATCTTATTGAATAAGATGATTATGCATATACGTATGCAACATTCATCGAGAGTAGTCCTATCCTACCTCTCAGGAATGATTCTCTAAATCTTCGGATAAAGAGAAAATAGGATAGAGTCTCTCTTGGATAACGGCAAGTCAGCTTATCACAAGTCAATAGTAATCGAATCTTGGATTCGAGCAATAAGTAGTTGTTTAGTACGTCCTCAAGTATTTTTAGATAACGAGGAATCATATGCTTGTATATTCAGGTGCAAACTTGAATATGGTTGACTACACTGATTCTGACTTGTAGTCAGATTAAGGATGATCATTAAGTTGATCTCGGGCTCATTGTTTACTCATAGTGCTTAGAATTTCCTTTTAGGTCTGGGAGTAATTCCAGGACTGATAAGCCGATATCACTTCATTGTAAAAACAGTGAAAAGATAGGTTAGAAGGATCTTCTCAGTCACAAGAAGTCAAAAGCATATTGACAGAGAGTACCGCCTGATTGGAAGGACCGACAACGTTTCAATCCTAAAGATCGTCTCGAGTCGACAACCTAACTTATCAGTGTACCAAGTCGAGTGCTTGAAGGGTACGGCATTGAGGGATATATCTCATCTGCTTTTAGAGCAAGTGGGAGAGTGTTGTGAATAAGATAAGAATGGGTGTGCTCTAAAAACAATCGTTGCTTGTCATTTCGTGCAAGTGGGAGATTGTTAGGTGTAGTGCCCGAAAGACAATTTGTGTAATTGTTTTTAATAATGGATGACAGAATTTATCTCACCTTATTACATGCTTTGTGCTTGTAAAGTAATACACTGCTGCAAACCCTAAGTATATCAGTATGTAACCGCTTAACTCAGTGTATGGATTACGCGTGAGGATTGAGTTAGTGGTGATATACTTAAACTGTTAGTCCATGGTGAACTTAATCAGAGTTTAGGGTCTCTTGATTAAAACACAAATAATGCTCCCAGAACACCTTAGGCTGTGATAGTCTTATCCGGAATGTCGGTAGAGGATACCTACGTGGGGCATTTATATATGATGGCATTCATATAGGACTGGACCGATTTAATATGAATTTCCCGATATAATTCCGTAATCGAGGAATCTTATTAAATCATTAGATGATCATATATGGATCAACCTTAATCTGAGGTGATCACGAGTGGTGCCGCTTGTCCCGGGGTAGTGTTTGATGTGTTAGTTACGGTTCACTTAAATATGTGTTCCAAGCCACTTCTCATTGGCACTATCTCAGAGATGAGTGAGTTGTTTTGATTTTCACAGACATGGAATCCATTCCTTCCTACGGGAAGTAGAGAGACAGATCCCCTTATTTGTTAGCCCTAAGAAAGTGATCGATCCGGGAGTTTCGCATTTGACTAATTAGCTACTAGTCGGTATGCATACTAATTGATCATCGGGGTTAATGGTAAATAAGGATAAGATATTCTCGAGTCGGGTTCACAGAGACCTCCCACCGTAAGAATGGGCGATCTATGGAGGGTTAATCCGTATGTAGTGATTATATCAATGGACGCTTATTCACTCTACATGGGTTGAGTATAAGTATACATCTATAATCGGTAGAGTTCATTTCGGGTTTATGGTGGCGTAATCCCGGAATTAATAATTAATGTACTTATTACATTCAATGAATAATTAATTATTGGAGCTACGGGTTATAGTCCATGGTCCCGATGTGGCTTACATAATTCGGAATGATATTCTTGTTATTTGGGCCTCAGTGATAATTAATTGGCTGGGCTAATTAATTGATATGCATGGATATTATTTAGTTGGGCTAAATAATATAATACACAGAAAAGACATTTTCTGTGGGCCTGGTGGGCTTAGTGTGGCGCCAATATGTCTTGGATTTTCCAAGAAATTAGTTTTCTTGGATAATGACATATTGTGTAATTAGTTATTTATTTTTTAAATAATTAATTGAATAAATAAAAGAACATAATTTATTTATTGTTTATCTCTTAACTATAAGGATAATTATATTTTCTTATTATAAGATTATAATTATCTCTTATTTTTATTGGATAATAATAATTAGAATTATCTCTTTTATTTTGGTAAACCGATTGGGTATAGGTTTTCTCTCTTGGATTTTGCCTATAAAAAGAGAGTTCTCCCCGAGCCCTAGGTGAAGAGAGGGCCACGAAATTCATAGATAAAAAAGGCTAAGGAGTTCGATCCTTAGCTCCACCCGGTTGGAGAAAAACTTGGAGTTTTTCTCGGTGTTGCATATCAAGGAGGTTCGTTTATCAAGAAGGGTGTCCACCAACCGCCGTTTGGAGAACACATCGGAAGATCTTGGCTTCTCTTCCTACTATTGGTAACATGATCCTAACCCCCTTGTAGTAGTTTAAGTCCTTTAATTATGTGTTGTGGTATATGAATCGTGATCCATCTGCTGCGCATAGATCTAACTCGTTTAGATCTGAGCTCCTGCACCCTTCACTAATACCAATTGTTGGTCCCTTGAAAAGGCTTAGGTTAAGTTTATAGGGGGGGGGGGGTGAATAAACTTAACACTTAAAACATTTGGAGTTAACAAACTCAAAGCAAGTTCGATGCTTTCTCATCGCTCGAGTGAGTTTGTCGACCACTCGAGAGTCTGGCCGACATTTCATTAGTCTGGCCGATCGTTGATTTTACTGAATTTGTTGCAGCGGAATATATTCATGTTAAGCCTTAATACTTGTTGTTAAAATATGATACTAAGTATTAGATACTCAGTAGTGTAAGTGTGTGATTCAGTTGCTAGTTTCAGTAGGTTGATGTGCTAAATATACTAGATGTAGAAATTACATCCAGAAAGTAAGTAGGCTGATTTTATAGTGGTTCCAGGTGGTGTAATCCTGTCAGTCCACTCTTCTCTTGTGATGTTGGAGGTAATTCACTAGAGATCTTTGAGGTTGCAGTTACAAAAATCCCTAAGTTGTTTGTCCTTCACCACTAACTATGGTTTCACAAACTGAACACTTGGAATAGGAAGGATTGCTGCTCCAAAGTCTTCGAATGGTCCTTGAAGGGTAGGATTGACTTTTCACCAGCTCCACCACAAACAACAGTCATTGACACCCAATGATGCTTCACTGTGTTCAGCAGGTTTCTTGTAAAAGAAAGTTTGAATCAAGTGAGTGATTCAGCTTTCAGCAGCTTGATCAGGATGAAATAATCAGCAGCTTGAAGACTTCAAATGTGTAAACTTGATGTAGCTTGAAAACTGATTACACTTGAAGAATTTACTGGATCAGTAGCTTTAAGTTCAGTAGAGTTAGAAGGGTGATATTCTTGATAACTTCAGGTAAATTATCTTCTTGTTCATCTATTTTTCATCACCTGTTTCTGTATCAGGGGTATTCTATTTATAGGTGAGAATCCTTGTGACTTATGTTTGAAATTCAAAACATAGCCGTTTCTGATTTGTCCCATCTTGACTTGCTTTACGTCCCTCAGACATAGTAATCGACAATCGTCGATTTACTTTTTATTACGATTTTAGACGATCCCCACCTTTGACTTGTATCCATTGGATAAACCTCTGTTTCTTTCCAACGTCCCTTTAATCTTAGCCATTGGTTTGTTGACAAAATCAAGAGTTGTTATCTGTCCTTATCCTTGTAATCTTCCAATACAACCTTTGATTAAATCGAAATATATGTTCAGCAGGTTCTTGTGAATATAAGTCTGCTGAAATGCATATAAGTCAGCTGATCCAAAGTTGCTGTGCTTATAAAACACTGCAGCTGACTTTTCTTATATCTAACTTTTTATTATGAAGTTAGATTACACCATTTTGATCATAACCTAGTTCCAATCACCATTTAACTTGTGGAACTTAGACCTTGTACACAAGGTATATGTAATCAATTTAGGTCATCACAGACTTCCCTAAATTCTGATTCCATAGCCTTGACTTTAAATACTAAGTTAGATCCCTTAGCCTTGAATAACTGAGATTGAGCCCTCAGCCTTCAATCTTCAGCAGGTTCCTAAACTAGTCTCATCGACTGTGTACCCTATCGATCTCAGGACAGTTCATGATGAAAGTCAGATGACCTTTTACACTGCTTGTTTGATCAAACCTATACAAAGATCAAACTCTAATAAGACTATACATTTGATCTAGAGATCTTTTTGCCTTTGCTCTATAACAGCTAGTCTGGCAATCATCGCTAAAACTAAAAATAAGTCTAACACTTTCAATGTTATTTATGAACACCTCTTTACTTTAACGTTGCAGTGGTAACTGTGGAATCTACGCGCTGAAATACGTAGAGCTATTGATTGCTGGTCGCAATCTAATGCGTGTCACGGATGATCAAATGGATGCGTTCCGATTGCAAATGTGCGTCGATATGTTTCATCAAAACATGGATCCTTGAATGCGTGTCACGGATGATCAAATGGATGCGTTCTGATTGCAAATGTGCATCGACTTGTTTCAACAAAACTTGGATCTTTAGAATAACATTGGCCGTTTTGTAAAGAGTAGTGTCACGATAAAAATTTCTCTCGTCGTACACTCCCCCCCCCCCCCTCCCCCAAAAAAAATTGATTGATTTTGGTACCATATGTTTATCACTAGCGTGACATTTTGTAATTTGGTTACCAAAAAAAAATGATTCTGGTACATATGTTTATTACTAGCGTGACATTTTGTACTTTGATTTATAACTAGTTGAGATTCTATAGATCTATTGAAAAACAAGTCTTCAAATTTTTTTTCCCTAGAAACGAAAAAATTTCATTCCACCAACAAAAACAGATATGGTACAGCAATGAGGGTTTCCCCTAACAAGATCCTCCTCATGACAAGGAACATTGATCTATGAGGGAAAACTACCGGTTCAACAAATTATGTGGAATGAACATGGTGCTATCCTTCTGGCATGTCCAATGACCTTTTCTCATTTGGTGAATTTTGTTCTAGCATTGCCGTTTTTTATGGTTAGGATAATGGCTTGTGGAGTTTTGTTTTAGATTTGTGTCTCTGTTAGGAAACCAACAATTAATTTGATTTCGGTTTTTGGTAAAAATAATAGAAGCAACCTGTGGTTGATGTTTATTAAAATGACCAATAACAAACAATATGGTATAAATAAATCAATCTTACTTTTAATTTAAAAGAAAACATAATAAAAAACAATTTCGTAAAATCAAATGTATAGTAAAGAATTAGGTAAAAAGAAATGTGTACTGCATTAATTTTTTTTAAACATACAGTAAAACCTCTATAAATTAATATAGTTGGGACCGTAAGATTTAATTAATTTAGAGAGGTATTAATTTATTGATAAATTAATAATTATTAATTTATAGAGAGTTTTTGATATCAAACAAAATTAAATTTTAATTATACAAATTTAAATAGAATGAACTGTACTAATTTATGTATTATACTTAATTCAATATATATTAAATTTCCGGGTGAAAATGACGCATGTTCAGAGGCCCAGACCTTAGAAGAAATTGCAAATGCCATTCTTGAAAATAATGCTGAAGATGATGTTGAAGACGACAACACCTTTGGAACCTGTTACACGTAAAGAAGCACTCAACGCATCAAAGGCACTTAACAACTTTTTGATGCATCTCGAAAGCACCACATCCGAACTTTTGGATGCAATAAGCAAGATTAGAGATGAGCTTCAAGCAGATTTAAACTTTAAGAAAAAACAGACAACAATAGAATCATATTTTACAAAATTGTAACATATATATTTTTGTGATTATGGAGAATTATTAATTTATGATATTGTTGTGACTGTATATCTATACAGAGATTTTCTAAAAATTATTATCTTATTATCTTATCGAAATTGGTCATTTTTTTGGCTGAAGTCAAGTCGGGAGGAGAAAATATTATTTTAGAGAGGTTATTAATTTAAAAGTATTAATTTATAGAGGTTTTACTGTAATAAAATCAGATGATAAATATATTATCATTGAAACATAATCACTAATTATATTTCCCTTTCCAGACGCTTTCTTGAACTTAGAATAAAATTTACTGTAAAATGTTAAACAATCTAATACGAGAATCGTTATTACAATTAATGCAACTGATCACTACAAAGTCGATTTAACCATACCGACAATGTGTTGAAACAAAACAAATTGTAATTTATTTCATCTACTACCGAAATGATTATTTGATCTACTACCCTAATCGACAGGAGCAAGTAGCAGACGCGTGAGCAAGTAGTAGATGCCGAGTACACCGGTTGGAGCCGTAGTTGATTTGAATAGATGAAAACTAATCATTTTTCAACTTGGTCAATCCAACGATTTACTCGGTTGTTTATATACATATATATGTTTAGAATGAATCACAACATATAAAAGATGCTATATATATATATATATATATATATATATATATATATATATATATATATATATATATATATATATATATATATATATATATATATATATAACTTCAATACAATTGCTATTTGTATATGATCCTTCATAATAACATTACGAGCTTAAACCACGTAAATCATTCTTTTTAAAAAGGAGGGAATGTAAGAAATCCATTTTTTTTAGCATAAGATCATTTCATGAAAAAATATAAACAAGATTTTGTAAATTGTAAGAAATAGATTCAAAATAGACTACATATATAGAGAAATGAGTGAAGGTACGAGTATGGTGTGAGTAATGAATTTGGGATAGCTTCATCATACGTCACACATGCGTGGCTAATGGGGGTCTCGTGCGGGTCGCTTGCGAGCCTAGACTCTTGCGTGACCTATGCGACCCACATGCATATGCAGGCATTCTTAACTATCATTTAACGGCATGTTATTCAAACAAATCTTTATTGGGGATATAAAGATTTTGATATGACAACTCATTACTCACCCTTAAAAAAAAACTCATTACTCAGAAAGCATGCGTCGCGCACCCTTCCTACATGCGACGTAAATTATTTTTCACCGTGGTATTTTTTACTTTTTTTTCAGATGTGTTTAGTGTTCCATTTTTTTTTGAGGTATGTTCATCCTTTCCTGTATGCATGTGTTCTTAACTATCTCTTATAGTTTTCAAACTGGAAAAAATTTGCAATTTGCTATAAAATATTCGTAATGTGTTGCTTATAAACGTTTATACATCGCATGAAGGTGGAGCATTGGAGACCGAATGGGTAATTACTCTTTATTTTTCCTTTGTTAATATTATACATTTCGTATTATGTAAATTGCTAGAGAACGTATTTTACTGACGTAGTATTACTATTATAGGGGAGATTTTATTGCTGGATGTCTCGGATTTTATCAACGGAAAACAACAAGTAACAAATTATAAATCCGGTATACCCCAAGTGTAGGGATCGTAGTATAGCAACTAATACCGGGTCGATCTCATAGGGAATCGGGGTTGTTTATTCTAATTTTTATTTAATTAACCTAAATATGTCACGACTACTACTACTAAAAAGATTATAACAAAATAAAACAATTAACAAGTAACAAAGCTAAAAACGATAATAACGAAAGTAAACTGGACAGAAGATCGAGATCTAAAGCCAGGAAAATATGGTTGCGAACAAGATAACTAAACTAAGTTTATTCTAACCCTAATACGCAATAAAAACTATAGCTTTACTAGGCAATTCTAGCACAAGTGATTTTAGTCAATAATTTAACAAACGAACAAGCTATTGATCCACCAATCCTACAACAATCAATTTCTATCTAGATTATCTCGTGATTTTTAACCAAGTTGTGATTCACCTAACAAAGGTACGAACTCCTAATCTCTTAGAAAAGTTCGCCTATCAATCTTTTATCTTTCGATCCTAAAGATTAATGCTTTCAAATCAAAGGTGTGAAATCTCTCAATTTCTAACCTAGAAATTCAACCTAATAACTCTCGTTAATTTTAGAGTAAAGATCTAATCTTTATTATGGTGATCTAGGGTTTAATAACGATTCTCATCAACATTAAACATCAAACATGCAAGCATCTCTCGATATAATTGCATAAAATCATCATTAACATAATAAAGATACAACTTTAATTAAAAACTCACAAGATAATCAAAGACGAAATCGAATCGTTGATAGAACGGCTTCACAATGCTTGTTCCAAAAGCCTCTAGCCTCTAAACATCACTTGAACTACTCGAATTGCTTCTATGTAGTGCATAAAATTAAAAAAGCATAAAATTTGAATAAGAAAGGTGCAAACCACAAGGAAATCGCCTTAGGGGTTCTTGTGGCCGCCTAGATAAATTAGGGTATGAATATGTATATCTAGAAATTTTGAAATCCATGAGCATATTTATAGGTTTGAGTCGGTTCGCTAAGTCGGCACTTGGACGCCCGTCCAGGGTCTTGAACGCCCGTCCAGTCTTCATAAAAATCTTCGAGTCGGGCCGAGCTGGATCAGACGCCCGTCCTTTGTTAAAATAGACGCTCGTTCATCAATTTTATCAAAACTCTGAATCAAGTTACTTCTCCTGGACGCTCGTCCAAGAAGGTGGACGCCCGTCCAGCAGACGGAACAGCATACGCACGTTCAGCTAATCATATCTCCTTTCTACCTTCGACTTGCATCTCCTTCCTTCCATTTAATCTTCAATCAAACATCTTTTCAGCTCATTCCTTGCCATGCAAATTGTACCTACAAGATAATAGAAATGTGCAAAATGTAGAACCATATATATTGATAGAAAATCGCTAATAAAATCACGTAATTAACTCGATTTTGCACTTAAACCACTTCAAACCTCATTTGCTCAATAAATCCAATAAACACCTACTTTCTATGCAAATCATCAGATTATAGAGGAAATTATTACAAAATATATCATTATAAAACCATAGAAAATCACCCTAAACAACTCCCTCACACTTATCTTTTGCTCGTCCCGAGCAAAACAAGACAAGATAAAGGCTCGGAAAAAATAGATACTTCAGCAAATATAACGCATAGTCAATAAATTAGAGGTTACCCCGGTGTGTGCGCAAAGCCATAGCAAACTTCCACTAAGTCCAATCTTGAAATTTATTCAAAGCAACTAGCAAATACCCCATTCAAAGTAGAAATAATTGACACTTATAACATGCACCCTACAAAACGTAACATATCCCGAAAAGGATGATAGAAGGTATTTAGGACCTTTCTGACATACTCAGAGGATAATCCCTACAACACATCCATCGGTTTATCTTATATGGGGATAAGGTGAGCGATAACTAAGTCTTTTACTCATTCATACCAGATTCCTTATATAAGTTGATTGAATTAATTCTCATATACAAACACACATCAGAATAAGCTGTTGCCCTGTCATAGTAGAATAGGATATTCGAGATATACCCTGCCTTACTCAAATCATCAGGCAGCTTCTTCTGACTGTCGTGAGCTTTTGGTCATCATAGTGGTATAGGACATTCGTGGTATGCCCTACCTCACTCCAATCATCGACCAGCTTCCGACACACCCAATTACTTCATTTTAAAACAACTTTTCCAAAAGCACAATAGTTACGTTTCGCTTATCACATTCAAACCTAAGATATTCACAGTATGTCATACTCTGGCTCTAAACACAAACTATTATAATTCCCACGATATGTACATTAGCACTAAGCACAAGATACTTATAAGATAATCAAGCATTACTAATCTAAATGGGTATAGCTTTATAATTTAGCTCATCGTTCAATATGGCTCGTGAAATGTATGTCGGGTGAAACAACTAACTTACTAAACATACGGTATACAGCATCCATGAATATTAAAACCGAACAAAAATCTGCATTTGCTCACTCGGGACAAAACAAAAATTTGAAAAATTTAGCTCATTTCAGCATAGAATCATAATATAAGCAAATGATGGGTACACATAACCATTCCCCTCCCCCACACTTAAACGACAACATGTCCTCAGGTTGTGCAGAATTAAAGAAAAGATAAAGTACTTAGCTGATTCGGATAGATATTCGAAACGTTGGTCAGGCCGGAGCCTTTGTAGTGACAAATAGAACTCGTATCAGCATGATATAAAAGCTAGCTCGACAATACAGCTAGAAATATTCCTGCATTACTCGAAAAACACGGAAAAAACTTGGGGAAAATAGGGAAATTATACCATAATGAAAGAAATGAAAGATAACGAAAGGATAAGGTAAAATCGAATTAGATCAAAAGATAAAACATTCAATACACTGAAAATCGAAAGCATAGTAATTTCAAATACAAATGAAAGTACGAAATGCCTTAAGGCTTACATGATTCATCGAGAAAAATATAGCAACGAGAACCGACAGTAGCCAACATGAAAAGTACAATGAATCAAGTAAGGAAAAGTAGTAGGAAAATACAAGCATCTCAACAAAAATACAGAAGCTAGAATCAGAAACACAAGAATCAGGTCTGCCCCGGTGCTGAAGAATCACCAGCAGGAGGTGCTCCACCCGTAGGAGTGTCAGTAGAGGGTCCAGTCTGTGGCGCTGTAGTCTGCTCCTCATCAGAAGACGACGGATCCTGAATAACATCCGCAATGGCCTGCTCAATCTCGTCATAATAAACGTAATCTATAGTGCTGGGGGTGAAGATGCCCCGGTCCCTCGGAGGACAGCCCTCACTCATACAACGCAAGATAGTCAACATATTGTTCTGGGACGTTCTCATGTCCTCCATCCAGTTCCGTATACTATTAGCCATGCTCAACCTCATCCGGGTGAGGAGAGAGAGAAGGAAGGAAGATACCGGAGGCGGTGCGAAGATGAACCAGGCTCATGTCTCGCCTCCTCCTCCTCGATCGACTGTAGACTTCACTTTCACAGCTGCAGCAGTACCATGGATTCTTAGGCTTGTGATCCGTCTTATACTCGGGAACTCCAGCATCAATGCATAAACTGTGGATCAGATGGGGGCAAATCAAACATCTTGCATATGTCTTCTGATTCATCGCAATCTCATCAAAAATTGCTTGTCCTACATCAACATTCAGCTTGAAGTTTAACGCATACAACATCCCGAGGTCACCAATGTGAAAATGAGTCAGGTTGTTCTTAGGTAACAACCTGTTCTGAATAAAACGACATTGGACCTTCCAATCCTCCGTCCAACTTGTCGTGACCAACTCCTTTCTATCTCCGCCCGGTGTGAGTGTCCACGGCACATCCGGGCACACTAACAATCTTAAATCCTCCAACGGATCCTCTCCCGCATCCTGCATAGCTTTGATCGCCTCTTTATAGTCTAACCCCTCAAAAGGTTCCAAGTTGTACTTCTCATTTATAACCTTAGGCGTATACGGCACCTTTACTCCCCTTACCATCACAACTCCGGTTTCCAAATCCATTTCCGAACAATTTGCATAAAACTCGCGGACTAACGTAGCATTAACTGGAGTCCTCGGAGTTCTCAGCAATGCCCCCCACTTTCTATCCGTTAACAGTTTAACAAAAGAGGGATCAACCTTGGTCTCAAGGACGGCTCGCTCTATTAACATTGTTCTTGTCAGATAATGCTTATTATAGACCTCCATCGCCTTAGGGTTCACGAATCTCCGTGCAAATGGAATAGGGACAGGGGGTCTCACATTCTGTCTAGCCGGCTCCACTCTCTCAGTTGCCTCCTCGGTTCTAGTCCTAGGTTCATGTTCACCTCTCTCAACTTGAGCCTCCGACACCCTAGTCATCTTCCTCACTAATGGCTCATCATCGATTGTCGATCCCGACTGACTCATCTCTTAAAGGAAACCCTAGGTTGACCTTGAGCACCCACAGGAGGATTTTGACGTTCACTGTCACGGATGACTTGGTTGGATTTACTAAAGTGGGGTCTACAACCTTTTTTTCTTAGTAGGTTCATTGGCAACCCCCTTACCATGCCGTTTCTGTACCACTTTACGCACCATCGTAAACTCAGGCTTTACAAACAACAATCCCAAACCCAAATTCAAACAAAACCACCCGTTTATCGTCCAAACGGGATTTCCCAAACAAATCAACACCAAACCAACATCAAAACCACAATGCAACCCATCCATTATCATCCATAACCATCCCATATCACCAACAAAAGAAGAAAGAGACACAAAACAAGAGGAAAAAAACAATAAGGGGAATTTTATGTAAAAGAGTCGACTCGAAGATCGAACTCAAAAAAAACGTGAAATAATCTAAGAAAAGCTTATAGAATCTTACCAAGTACGTTGAAGGGATGATGATGATGATGATTAGAAATCCTAACAGTGAACAATCGAACCCAAAAATCGGGTTTTTCTTCAAAGAAACCGCACTAGCTAGGTCACTGAATCGAAATAACGATTTGTTTGTTGGAGGATTTGGTTTGAAGAATCAAAGAGAGGGGTTTGAGAGGTGATTGTAGGACTTAAAATCGCTCAAAATGGTGTAGAAACAAAGAATTTAGGGCAAAAGGGGTCGAAAAGTCGGGTTGGCTCTTTTGAATTTGCTGATGTAAATAAAAATTGGGAAGCGGGGGTATTTATAGATGCAGGCCCGAACGGGCGTCCACTGGGTTGAGTATGAACTGGACGGGCGTCCAGATATTTAGACGCTCGTCCAACTGTTCAAAAAGAGAACAGAGTTGGAGGGAATTTCGCAGACGGGCGTTCAAGCAAAGTGGACGCTCGTCCAAGGAAAAACACAGATCAGACGGGCGTCCCAAGGCATGGACGCATGTCCAAGGCAGAATTCAGGAAACACTTAAATTTTTTTTTTCATTCCAATCAAATTCAAACTCTTATTTAATCATAGAAATTTATACAAAACTTCAAATAACAAATAAAACATAAAAACACTAGAAAATAGTGGGTTGCCTCCCACCGAGCGCTTTTGTTTTACATCGTTTGCTCGACGAAAACCCTAATGAAGCTAGACCTCAAAAATCTCCGCCCAATCCACAATCCGGATCAGATGATGGAGCATATCAATTGCGGGAGGAAAATCGTACTCATCCTGTAAAGCCCAGTCCTCTCCAACGACGACATCCACTCCTCTGAAGTGTTCAGCACGCAGCACTAGCATCAAATCAGTCAGCATCGGGTCATTAAGGATTGTGTACGGTCGTCCTAAAGCGTGCTGCAGGTCCTCTGTACTAAACTCTCCACCTCCCATAGCTTGGGGTACAATGATAACATAGGTAACGGTCCTGATGCGGGTGCTAACGTCATAATCTACATCCAGAATGATCGTCCCTCCAGGTCCATCATCTAAAGTGACAAGTGGAATCCTACTAAAGTATGGGAACTCGTGCGGCAGAACTCCATAGTCCATTTTAAAAACAAAGCTAAACTGAGGCATATTCAAACAAAAACCTAATTAGGCTTAAAATAAATTAATCAAAGAACAGAACAAAAACGAAAGCAACTAAAATAGAAAAGGATATCTAGGATGCCTCCTAGTGGCGCTTTGGTTTATTTCGTTAGCTCGACAATCTTTTAATTCAGCCTGGATCAGGCCACTTAACCTTTCTCCCAGCCACTACATCGTGTAAGCTCAGTCGAAGTGTGCGGTGCAGTAAACTTGACATCTAACACATGGGGTCAAGTTTCTGATCGCTTTCCAAACGCTTTCAATCCTCCCCATTGTAGACTTCTTCTTTCTCTGTCTTTTCTTCAACTGTCGCTCCCTTTCAAGCTCTTCCATATCCCAACTACCAGCCAAAACTTCCTCTGCTGGACCACTTCCGTCATCCTCAGAAAACAAATCGGGCGAAAACTCGTCAAACTCATTGACTTCAGGAGTACCACACCCGAGGATGTCGAGGAAGTGAACAATCAAAGGCTTCTCTTTGGTTTGACCGATATAATGCTTACACCTTTGGCCATTCACTCTGAACGGCTGGTCAACATGACCTCTTAGTTCTAAAACACCTCCAGGAATGATTTGTAGAATTTCAAAAGGGCCGGACCAACGTGTCCTCAACTTCCCAGGAAACAGATGTATATAAAGTAAGACTTGCTCCCCAACTTGAAATTCTCGCTTCTTGATTTTAGCATCATGAAGGAGTTTCATTCTGTCCTTGCTAATCTGGCGGCACTCGTAGGCCTGGAGTCTAAACTCATCTAACTCATGCAAGCTGCTTTGCGATCGGTGTTCACCACACGATTTGGCATCAAAGTTTAAGAACTTAATGGCCCAATACGCTCTATGCTCTAATTCGACTGGCAAGTGGCATGATTTTCCATACACCATCTGATAGGGTGATGTGCCCATGGGGGTCTTATAGGCAGTTCGGTATGCCCATAGTACATCATCCAACTTAAGACTCCAGTCCTTTCTATGACTGTTCACAACTTTTTCCAGGATCTTCTTCAAGCTCTGATTGCTTCGTTCAACCTGACCACTAGTCATAGGATGATATGGTGTGCCAGTTTTGTGCCGAACACCGTATTTCTCAAGTACTTTCTCTAGTGGTCGGTTGCAGAAGTGTGTCCCTTCATCACTTATCAAGGCACGTGGACACCCAAATCTCACGAAGATGTTTTTCTTAAGAAAATTCATGACCGTTTTGTGATCATTGCGAGAAGTGGCTTGAGCCTCCACCCATTTTGATACATAATCGACACAGACTAAGATGTATTTATATCCACAGGAAGATGGGAACGGGCCCATAAAATCAATCCCCATACATCGAAGACTTCACATTCAAGAATGGGCTTCAATGGCATGTCAAAACGCCTTGTTAGAGCTCCGGTTCGTTGGCACCTATCACAAGCTTTCTGAAAGCTTCAGTATCCTTGAAGATCGTGGGCCAATAGATACCGTGATCGAAAGATCTTGGCAGCGGTTTTCCAAGGACCAAAGTGACCACCAGTAGGTCCATTGTGGCATTGTTCAATAATGTCACGTTGCTTAGATTCAGGTACACATCTCCTTAGCAATCCATCCTTACAAATCTTGAAGAGGTAAGGTTCATCCCAAACAAATGTTTTCAAATCGGAGAAGAATTTCTTCTTCTCCTGATATGAAAATCCCGGATTAAGATATTAGGAGTGAAGGTAGTTGACGATGGAAGAATACCATGGAACATCTGGAGCACAATCGTCTATCAGCATGACATTCTCAAGAGGAAAGTAAAGATCTATATCGTCAGGGTCTTCCTTTTCCTCATTCAACATTCTCGAAACATGATCAGCTACTACGTTTTCACTGCCCTTTTTGTCTTTAATCTGGACATCAAACTCTTGTAGGATCAGTATCCAACGTAGTAAGCGCGGTTTAGCCTCCTTCTTTGTCATGATATATCGAAAGCAGCGTGATCAGTCCACACAATCACTTGAGCACCCAACAAGTAACTACGAAATTTGTCCATAGCGAAGACTACGGCTAGTAATTCCGATCCTTTTCAGTCGTCGTGTAGTTTACTTGGGTAGGATTTAGTGTGTGACTGGCGTAATAGATAGGCTGGAATTTTCCCTTAATTCGTTGTCCTAAGACTGCACCAACAGCATAGTTTGATGCATCGCACATAAGCTCGAAGGGTTAGATTCCAGTCAGGCGAGATAAGAATTGGTGCGGAAATTAATCGACTTTTAAGCTCCTCAAACGCTTGCTTGCAACTATCATCGAAATTAAAAACAACGTATTCTTTGAGTAGAGTAGATAGGGGCTTAGCTATCTTGGAAAAGTCTTTAATGAATCTCCTAAAAAACCGACGTGTCCAAGAAAACCTCTAACTTCGCGCACATTTCTAGGATAATTCAATTTCTCTATAGCCTCTACTTTGGCCCTATCTACTTCAATACCTTTGGCTGAGATTCTGTGGCCAAGAACTATTCCTTCATCTACCATGAAATGGCACTTTTCCCAATTTAGGACTAAGTTCTTTTCCACACATCGGGATAACACCTGGTCAAGATTATCGAGACAATCATCAAAGGATTGACCAAAGACCGAAAAATCATCCATAAAAATTTCCATACACTTTTCAACTAACCCATCAAAGATGACCAGCATACATCTTTGGAATGTAGCTGGGGCATTGCAAAGACCAAATGGCATTCGCCTGTAAGCGAATGTACCATATGGGCAGGTGAAAGTGGTCTTTTCTTGGTCAACCGGATCGATGGGTATCTAGAAATATCTTGAATATCCATCCAGGAAACAGTAGAATGCATGTCCCTCCAGTCGCTCTAGCATCTGGTCAATGAATGGAAGGGGAAATGATCTTTCATTGTAACCTCATTGAGCTTTCTATAGTCAATACAGACTCTATAACCAATAACGAGCCTCAATGCTATTTCTTCTCCCTTCTCATTCTTCTCAATAGTAATTCCTCCTTTCTTGGGAAGTACCTGAGTAGGGAATACCCATTCACTGTCAGCAATTGCGTAAATGATACCCATGTATAAAAGCTCGATAATCTCCTTCTTGACCACTTCTTGCATATGAGGGTTGAGCCTCCTTTGGGGCTGTCTAACACATTTTGCACCCTCTTGAGTCTTGATTTTATGCATACAAACGTCAGGAGATATCCCTCTGATGTCTCCTACTTGCCAACCAAAGGCTTTCTCGTTCTTTCTCAAGACGTTTAACAATTTCATCTCTTCCAATCGAGATAGCTTGGCAGAAATAATCAAAGGAAGCTTCTCACCTTCTCTTAAGAACACATATTTCAGATGCTTAGGTAACGGCTTCAGTACCAGATCTGCAGGGGGGTCTTCTAAACTTGATTTAAGATCTCCACTTTTCAACTCAACATCACTGAGTTTACTTAGTAGTCCCACTGCCAAAGCCTCTCCTTCCAATAATCCTGTATCAAACTCAGCTTCTAACTGTTATAGATTCACCACACCATGATTATTCAGATTGTCAACTAATCGCTCATATTCAGTTACAACAGCCATGACTTGCTTTTCAATGTAATCATTGAAATCATCTGACATATCCTCAATGGAGAAGCCGGTGGGGTAATCAGATTGTCTCTGAATAGCTTTTGAGACACTGTAGCTCACCTCCTGATCACCGACTCGTATAGTCACTTGCCCACCATCACAATCAAGGAGGGCCCTGGCTGTAGAAAGAAAGGGTCTTCCAAGTATCAGGGGAACATTCTCATCCTTCTCTATGTCTAGGACGTAGCGGTCAACCGGAAAGGTAAATATATCAATTTGAACTAATACGTCCTTTAATATTCCCGCAGCTTTCTTGGAAGATCTATCGGCAAATTGAAGGTTCATGGTTGTGGGTTCTAGAAGATCATTCAATCCAAGTCGTTTATGTATTGCAGACAATGGCATTAGATTTATGGATGCACCCAGGTCACATAAAGAATTTGGGAAGACTAAGCCTCCCATCAGCAATGTGAGCACAAATTTCCCAGGGTCACCCCTATTGATTGGTAGATCATGATAAGTTACCATAGAGCAATCCTCACCAATCAACCGATCCATGTCTTCTAACTTCTTCTTAGAAGAAACAACATCCTTGATGAACTTGGTATACTTAGGCATCTCAACCAAAACATCAGATAGTGGAAGATTAACCTGAGTATTTTTCAGAAGATTTAGCACATTTTCGTATTTCTTATCCTCATGCAAGGAGATGTTGCTCTTTCTAGGTGGAAATGGAAGTTTCTTTAAATCGCTCTCAGAAAAGACTTTCTTCGAGGATGAACTGACAGCTTTGTCTTCCAATTCTTTCCACCTCACCACTTTCTCATTTTTCTTACTAGTCAGGGGATCAGCCACCTGAGGTCCTTCAAACTCTTTACTTTTCAGGGGATTAGCCACCTGAGTACTCTCTTGCAAAAAAGGGGAACGTAGGTGCTCGACTTCCCCTCCTGCCTTATCACTAGCAGGAGGGGTTAGTGCTTTCCCTGGTTCGGGGGACCACTTAGTTGAGTACCAGATCTCAGATTCATTGCACTGGCCTCTTCTCTACCATACGGAATTGAAAGTACCAGGTCAGTGCATTGGCTATGATTTAAATCGGTCTGAGCTACCTGACCGCCCTTAGGATTCTTCTCCGTGAAGCTAGGCAACTGCCCTGAGGGTCTGGAAGCTAACTGCTCGGCCAATTGCCTGATTTGCCTCTCAAGATTCTTTATTGTTCTATTTTGCTCCTCCCGAAAGGAGTCCCACTGAGCTCTGAGATCATTAGAGTGCGAGGGGCCTTGAGAGTTTTGGAAGTTCTGGGGAAAAGGCTGGATAGACCGACTTTGCAATGCAGGATTAGAATTGTTAGGCCAATTCTGATTGGAAAAATTAGTATTATGGTTCTGATTGAAATTAGGGTTTCTATTGAAATTCGACTTTGGTTAAAATTAATTTTGATTGAAATTTTGATCATGATTGAAACCCTGGTTTTGAAGATTACTTTGGCCGGAGAATTGATTATTAAATCTCGGTTTTTTGGCCAAAGAAAGCGTTTATTTCAAAGATTCGTCATCCATTCATAGATGCGAAACGAGATGTATGCCCCATATTGTCACAGATTCGACATGTGACTTGATTGTCTTATCCATAATCATGAACATCATTAACTTGATGACTAAAAAGGAAATGAATTGACACCTGGCCAACCATATGGCGGTCGATGCGGTAATTTTCTGTCTGAACACGAGAGTTCGTGGAAAAGATAGATTCGATTGATCGGATTGGGAGGCGTTTGAGAAGTCGCCATCTGCTTTTGCCGCATGGCAATCAAACTTTGCATATTCACCTCCTCGATCTTGGGAGGAGGAGGGGGTGCTTGGATAGCTTGAAAGGAGGGGGCGTAATTATACTTGGCAATATCCTCGAATAGTGCCCATCCCTCTTCAGGTGTCTTTCTCAAGAATTCCCCACCAGAAGAACTATTGACATGCCCTTAGTGAGCTCGGTCAATCCACTGAAAAACGTGTTGACTTGCCTCTGCAAGTCCAACCCGTGGTGGGGACATTCTGAAGAAGAGATTTGAATCTCTTCCAAGCATCAAAGAATGACTCGTTTTCATCCGATAAAATGTAAAAATTTCCTTTGAGGCATTTGGTTGTCTTGGAAGGTGGGAAATATTGACTTAGGAACTCTTTTTCGAGTCCAGCCCAAGTGGTAATGGATTCAGCAGGAGAGAGTTATACCACTCTTTTGCCTCCCCCTTCAAGGAAAACGGGAACAATTTCAGCTTAATGGCATCCTCGCTTACACCTTTAATGCGGGTCGTACCGTATCCTCGCTTACACCTTGAATGCGGGTCGTACCACTTTTCTTATATCTAACTTTTTATTATGAAGTTAGATTACACCATTTTGATCATAACCAAGTTCCAATCACCATTTAACTTGTGGAACTTAGACCTTGTACACAAGGTATATGTAATCAATTTAGGTCATCACAGACTTCCCTAAATTCTGATTCCATAGCCTTGACTTTAAATACTAAGTTTGATCCCTTAGCCTTGAATAACTGAGATTGACCCCTCAGCCTTCAATCTTCAGCAGGTTCCTAAACTAGTCGCAATCTAATGCGTGTCACGGATGATCAAATGGATGCGTTCCGATTGCAGATGTGTGTCGATTTGTTTCATCAAAACATGGATCCTTAGAATGCGTGTCACGGATGATCAAATGGATGCGTTCTGATTGCAAATGTGCGTCGATTTGTTTCAACAAAACTTGGATCTTTAGAATAACATTGGCCGTTTTGTAAAGAGTAGTGTCACGATAAAAATTTCTCTCGTCGTACACTCCCCCACCCCCCCAAAAAATTGATTGATTTTGGTACCATATGTTTATCACTAGCGTGACATTTTGTAATTTGGTTACCCAAAAAAAATTATTCTGGTACATATGTTTATTACTAGCGTGACATTTTGTACTTTGATTTATAACTAGTTGAGATTCTATAGATCTATTGAAAAACAAGTCTTTATTTTTTTTTCCCCTAGAAACGAAAAAATTTCATTCCACCAACAAAAGCAGCAGATATAGTACAAACAATGAGGTTTCCCAAAAGATCCTCCTCATGACAAGGAACATTGATCTATGAGGGAAAACTACCGGTTCAACAAATTATGTGGAATGAACATGGTGCTATCCTTCTGGCATGTCCAATGACCTTTTCTCATTTGGTGAATTTTGTTCTAGCATTGCCGTTTTTTATGGTTAGGATAATGGCTTCTGGAGTTTTGTTTTAGATTTGTGTTTCTGTTAGGAAACCAACAATTAATTTGATTTCGGTTTTGGGTAAAAATAATAGAAGCAACATGTGGTTGATGTTTATTAAAATGACCAATAACAAACAATATGGTATAAATAAATCAATCTTACTTTTAATTTAAAAGAAAACATAATAAAAAACAATTTCGTAAAATCAAATGTATAGTAAAGAATTTGGTAAAAAGAAATGTGTATTGCATTAATTTTTTTTAAACATACAGTAAAACCTCTATAAATTAATATATTTGGGACCGTAAGATTTTATTAATTTAGAGAGGTATTAATTTATCGATAAATTAATAATTATTAATTTATAGAGAGTTTTTGATATCAAACAAAATTAAATTTTAATTATATAAATTTAAATAGAATGAACTGTACTAATTTATGTATTATACTTAATTCAATGTATATTAAATTTCCGGGTGAAAATGACGCATGTTCAGAGGCCCAGACCTTAGAAGAAATTGCAAATACCATTCTTGAAAATAATGCTGAAGATGATGTTGAAGACGATACAACACCTTTGGAACCTGTTACACGTAAAGAAGCACTCAACGCATCAAATGCACTTAACAACTTTTTGATGCATCTCGAAAGCACCACATCCGAACTTTTGGATGCAATAAGCAAGATTAGAGATGAACTTCAAGCAGATTTAAACTTTAAAAAAAAACAGACAACAATAGAATCATATTTTACAAAATTGTAACATATATATTTTTGTGAATATGGAGAATTATTAATTTATGATATTGTTTGTATTTGTATATCTATCAGAGATTTTCTAAAAATTATTACCTTATTATCTTATCGAAATTGGTCATTTTTGAAGCTGGCCCAAGTCGGGACGGAGAAAAATATTATTTTAGAGAGGTTATTAATTTAAAGTATTAATTTATAGAGTTTTCTTGTAATAAAATCGGATGATAAATATATTATCATTGAAACATAATCACTAATTATATTTCCCTTTTAGACGCTTTCTTGAACTTAGAATAAAATTTCTTGTAAAATGTTAAACAATCTAATACGAGAATCGTTATTACAATTAATGCAAATGATCACTACAAAGTCGATTTAACCATACCGACAATGTGTTGAAACAAAACAAATTGTAATTTATTTCATCTACTACCGAAATGATTATTTGATCTACTACCCTAATCGGCAGGAGCAAGTAGCAGACGCGTGAGCAAGTAGTAGATGCCGAGTACACCGGTTGGAGCCGTAGTTAATTTGAATAGATGAAAACTAATCATTTTTCAACTTGGTCAATCCAACGATTTACTCGGTTGTTTATATACATATATATGTTTAGAATGAATCACAACATATAAAAGATGCCATATATATATATATATATATATATATATATATATATATATATATATATATATATATATATATATATATATATATATATATATATATATAACTTCAATACAGTTGCTATTTGTATATGATTCTTTATAATAACATTACGAGCTTAAACCACGTAAATCATTCTTTTTTAAAAAGGAGGGAATGTAAGAAATCCATTTTTTTGAGCATAAGATCATTTCATGAAAAAATATAAACAAGATTTTGTAAATTGTAAGAAATAGATCCAAAATAGACTACATATATAGAGAAATGAGTGAAGGTACGAGTATGGTGTGAGTAATGAATTTGGGATAGCTTCGTCATACGTCACACATGCGTGGCTAATGGGGGTCTAGTGCGGGTCGCTTGCGAGCCTAGACTCTTACGTGACCTATGCGACCCACATGCGTATGCAGACATTCTTAACTATCATTTAACGGCATGTTATTCAAACAAATCTTTATTGGGGATATAAAGATTTTGACATGACAACTCATTACTCAGCAAGCATGCGTCGCGCACCCTTCCTGCATGCGACGTAAATTATTTTTCACCGTGGTATTTTTTACTTTTTTTTCAGATGTGTTTAGTGTTCCATTTTTTTTTTTTTTTTGAGGTATGTTCATCCTTTCCTGTATGCATGTGTTCTTAACTATCTCTTATAGTTTTCAAACTGGAAAAAATTTGCAATTTGCTATAAAATATTCGTAATGTGTTGCTTATAAACGTTTATACATCGCATGAAGGTGGAGCATTGGAGACCGAATGGGTAATTACTCTTTATTTTTATTTTGTTAATATTATACATTTCATATTATGTAAATTTCTAGAGAACGTATTTTACTGACGTAGTATTACTATTATGGGGGAGATTTTATTGCTGGATGTCTCGGATTTTATCAACGGAAAACAACAAGTAATAAATTATAAATCCGGTATACCCCAAGTGCAGGGATCGTAGTATAGCAACTAATACCGGGTCGATCTCACAGGGTATCGGGGTTGTTTATTCTAGTTTTTATTTAATTAACCTAAATATGTCACGACTACTACTACTAAAAAGATTATAACAAAATAAAACAATTAACAAGTAACAAAGCCAAAAACGATAATAACGAAAGTAAACTGGACAGAAGATCGAGATCTAAAGCCAGGAAAATATGGTTGCGAACAAGATAACTAAACTAAGTTTATTCTAACCCTAATACGCAATAAAAACTATAGCTTTACTAGGCAATTCTAGCACAAGTGATTTTAGTCAATAATTTAACAAACGAACAAGCTATTGATCCACCAATCCTACAACAATCAATTTCTATCTAGATTATCTCGTGATTTTTAACCAAGTTGTGATTCACCTAACAAAGGTACGAACTCCTAATCTCTTAGAAAAGTTCGCCTATCAATCTTTTATCTTTCGATCCTAAAGATTAATGCTTTGAAATCAAAGGTGTGAAATCTCTCAATTTCTAACCTAGAAATTCAACCTAATAACTCTCGTTAATTTTAGAGTAAAGATCTAATCTTTATTATGGTGATCTAGGGTTTAATAACGATTCTCATCAACATTAAACATCAAACATGCAAGCATCTCTCGATTATAATTGCATAAAATCATCATTAACATAATAAAGATACAACTTTAATTAAAAACTCACAAGATAATCAAAGACGAAATCGAATCGTTGATAGAACGGCTTCACAATGCTTGTTCCAAAAGCCTCTAGCCTCTAAACATCACTTGAACTACTCGAATTGCTTCTATGTAGTGCATAAAATTAAAAAAGCATAAAATTTGAATAAGAAAGGTGCAAACCACAAGGAAATCGCCCCTTAGGGTTCTTGTGGCCGCCTAGATAAATTAGGGTATGAATATGTATATCTAGGGCTGAAATCCGCATGCATATTTATAGGTTTCAGAGTCGGTTCTGCTAAGTCGGCACTTGGACGCCCGTCCAGGGTCTTGAACACCCGTCCAGTCTTCATAAAAATCTTCGAGTCGGGCCGAGCTGGATCAGACGCCCGTCCTTTGTAAAAATAGACGCTCGTTCATCAATTTTATCAAAACTCTGAATCAAGTTACTTCTCCTGGACGCTCGTCCAAGAAGGTGGACGCCCGTCCAGTAGACGGAACAGCAGACGCACGTTCAGCTCATCATATCTCCATTCTACCTTCGACTTGCATCTCATTCCTTCCATTTAATCTTCAATCAAACATCTTTTCAGCTCATTCATTGCCATGCAAATTGTACCTACAAGATAATAGAAACGTGCAAAATGTAGAACCATATATATTGATAGAAAATCGCTAATAAAATCACGTAATTAACTCGATTTTGCACTTAAACCACTTCAAACCTCATTTGCTCAATAAATCCAATAAACACCTACTTTCTATGCAAATCATCAGATTATAGAGGAAATTATTACAAAATATAACATTATAAACCATAGAAAATCACCATAAACACTGGACAATATTGACATAATATGTAATTTTTTCTTATGTAATTTTTTTAGTGATATGTTCGGGTTGTGTCATTCAAATAATTTTAGTTAGACTTGTTTATTTGTTTATTGCATTATATTTTTTATTTCCGGTTACATTGTCATTTGTTTGTTAGGGTAACATCTTAGAGATTTAGGAAAAACGATTTGTTGATATTAAATGTTGCCTTTTGGATTGGTTTAGATTTGATATAACCGGTTGATCTGGGCGGTTTAATGAAAAGATGAAAAATCATTATTTTCCCTCTCATTGCTTTGGGCTTTAAAAAGAATGTGAATAAAAGATAGAAGGTAACAGAATCTAGTATTAATGGATAAAATATTTCTTAATAGATATGTTGTGTAGTACACTCATATATAGTAACATTCTCCACATAGTAGTTACACACACGACACCAAGTGGCTATTACAAGATTGTGACAAGTGTCACTACTTTGGATAATATCTAGAATTAATATTATTTCTCAACATACCCTCTCAAACTGAATGTGGGAACAGTGACAACATTCAGTTTGCTTCCGAGATTTGCCAATTGAGGACCTGGTAGTGCTTTGGTAAGAACATCAGCCAGCTGTATAGAGGATGGTACAAACTGCACAGATAACTGTTTATTGATGACTTGATTCCTCACATAGTGAATATGCACCTCTATATGTTTTGTTCTTGCATGGTAGACTAGATTATGAGCCAAATAGATAGCACTAAGATTGTCCGACCAGGCAATCGGAACTCTAGGCACTGAAACACCCATTTCTGACAGAAGCTGTTTGATCCAGAATAATTCAGAGGACAAATTGGCTAGGGATCTATACTCTGATTCTACTGAAGACATGGACACAACATTTTGTTTCTTAGAACTCCAGGAAACCAATGATCCACCAACAAACACACAATATCCTGCAAAGGATTTTCTATCAGCAGGGTAGCAGGCCCAATCTGCATCACAAAAGCCAACTAATTGCAGTGATCCACCAGCTTTAAACATGAGACCATAGTGAAAAGTTCCTTTGACATATCTTAGAAGCTTCTTGAGAGCATGCCAGTGATCTTGAGTAAGCTGCTGCGTGAACTGACTTAGGCAGTTGACAGAGTATGCAATGATAGGTCTTATGTAGGTCAAATATTGTAGCCCTCCAATTGCAGTTCTATAGACCCTTGGAGTGTGCATATGCTCTCCTTGATCAGGTAGAAAATGTTGACCATATACCATAGGTGTAGTGCAAGGATTAATGTGATCCAGCTACAATTTTTTCAAAAGTTGTGAAGCATAATGCCCTTGTGTCAAGTACAGACCATCAGAATTTATGTGTGCCTCCATTCCTAAAAAGTGAGCCACAGGACCAAGATCCTTAAGAGAGAATCTGGAGTTTAACAACTAGTCAAACTTTTGTATCAGGCCTTGTGAACTTTCTGTAGGTAAAATGTCATCCACATAAACAAGTACATACAAGAGACTACATCGGTTTTAAAATAAAAGAGATGAATCGAAGCCGGTCGATGGAATCCCCAGTCCAACATCTGCAACCTCAAGGCTCCAAACCAGGCCCTTAGGGCCTGTTTAAGGCCATAAAGAGCCTTTTGAAGCTTGCATACAACAAAGCCTTCAGGATGATCTATATATACATCCTCCACCAAAGTTCCATTGAGAAAAGCATTATCAATGTCCACTTGATGAATATGCCAGTTCTCACTAACTGCTAGGGCCAGGACAAGTCTAATAGTAGATGCCTTTGCAACAGGATTGAAAGTCTCTGTAAAGTCAACCCTATAGGTTTGATGAAATTCTTTTGCCACCAACCTTGATTTTATGTTTGAGAATAGTACCATCAGGCTTCATTTTAAGTTTAAATACCCACCTGCAACCTACAGAATGCTGACTGGAACTAGGAGGAACAAGTATCCAGGTTTCATTTATGTGCAAGGCATCAAATTCTGTTGTCATAGCTTGCTTCCACTCAGTGCAAGACAATGTTTCTCAGACCTTAGTAGGTTCAGAAAGGTGAGCAGGAAGGGTAGTGGATTTAGCTGGATGGAGTAGGTTTTAGGCTTAAATATTCCACTTTTAGACCGTGTCTGCATGTGGTGTCCTTGTGTAGGGGGAGGTAAGGGTGGACTGGATGTGACAGCATGCACAGGACTGGATGTGACAGGAGGTGTAGGCTGTGATGTGGGTGAAATTGTAAACTGAGGACTAGAAACATCATCTGGTGAATCATATAAAGCCAGTGGTGAGAAACTATTATGTGTAGGAGTTACACTAGTAGTGCTTGACAAACCAGGAGATGGAGTAATTTGTACCTGTGGTGAGAGAGGTGTTGATTGTGTAACATCAGGATCACTGTGTTCCACAGGTGGAGATGCTACCTGTACAGATTGTGACTGAGACATAGGAATAGAAAATCAGTTAGACAAATTTGGAGCAGCTAGGACTTCCTTGTGAGGCCCTTGTGCAAAACCTGTTTCAAAGGGAAATTCTAACTCATTGAAAACAACATTCTTAGTGATAATGATTCTACCACTACTGTCAAGATTTTTATACCCCTTATGAAGAGGACTAACACCTAGATAAGTGCACTTGCTGGTATGAAACCTGAATTCGGGATGAAGAAAGGGTCTTAAGTGAGGAAAATAGGAACATCCAAACACTTTGTAGAACTTGTAGTCAGGTTGTTTGTGGAATAGGACTTCATATGGGGACTTGTTTTTAAGGACAGGTGTAGGTAAGATATTGATAATGGTGACAGCTTCAACAAAACTGTCCCACCACAATTTTAGAGAAAAGGGATGCTTGTGCAAGTAAAGTGAGACCTAATTCCACTATATGTATGTGTTTCCTTTTAGCTCTTCCATTTTTTTGGTGAGCATGAGGACAAGGATGCCTAAATTGAATGCCATGTTGCTGCAAGTAAGACTCTAAGGATCTATACTCATCACCCCAGTCTGATTGTAAACATTTAATGGTTTTTGAAAATTGATTTTCAACCAGGGTTTTAAACTGGACAAACACAGAGAAGACTTCAGCTTAGCTTTCAAACGAAAGATCCAGGTATATCTGGACCAATCATCAATAAAATGAACATAATACAAAAAACCAGAACCAGATTTTACAGGGGATGGTCCTCAAACATCAGAGTAAACCAAATCAAGAAAATTATCAGCATGGAAATCAGACACAGGATATGATAGGGCATGGCCCTTGCCAAACTGACAAGCATCACAAAAGTTCAAATTCTCATTAAGATCAACATTACAAGATTTCAGAATATGTCCTAACACTTGTTTGGAAGGATGACCTAGTCTCCTATGCCACTTATTAGGGTCTTTGTTAACATTCAAAGAGCTTAATTGAGCACTAAAAGGCTCTAACATAGACTGACTAGACCTAGACATCTGTTTATTGTATTGAAACAGAGAGAGAGAGAGAGCTGGAATTCTTGAAGTGAAGAGAGGTCTTGCTTGAGGAGGGAGTCACAATCTGATACAAGCCATCACTGAGAGCTCCTGTGAGAAGTAGTGTCCTTGTGCTCTTGTCCTTAACATAACAAGAATCAGAAGTAAAGTCAACAGAAATAGGATTATCAGCAAGAATTTTAGACAAACTAATCAAGTTTTTGGTAATTGAAGGAACATGTAATAAGTCTTTAAGTAAAAGAGTTGTGTGTGGACAGTGTGTAGGGAAATAGGAGTCGCCAATATGAAGTATAGGACAATGCTCACCATTTCCAACTGCTAATGACTCTGAACCATTGTAACATAAGCAGACACTTGTTTAGGACTTCCGCTATTGTAGTTGTTGTTTGGAGGCACAAAATCTTCCTCAAACATGTGCCAACAGGAAGTGACAATGTGACCATTTTTGCCACAGAGCTGACAGACCATTTTGTTCCCAGAATTATTCCTTGTACCACCACTATTACTTCTTCCTCTACCACCTCTTCCTCTTCTAGAGTTGCTCCTACCTCTGCCAGAGTGATAATTGGAGGGTGGCCTACCATTTGTTCTTGGACCTTGGGCAAAATTAGCTGATAGATTAACAAGCCCTGACCCTGCAGTAGGATTTAATCTGGCAATCAACCTTTCATGTATCATTAACTGGGATTGAACATCTTGCCAACTAAGAGCACCCACTCTAGAGGTGATATTAATGATAGCAGATTCATAATCACGGTCCAATCCACCTAGGGTAGCCAAAATCAATCCAGACTTAGAAAAATGGGATAGCCTGCAGTAGTGAGACTGTCAGAGTAAGATTTTATCTGAGCTAAATAATCTGACATAGATTTAGATCCTTTCGATGCTTTAGACAAAGCATCTTTATATTCTAACATACGGGCTTCAGATCTACTATTGAATAAGGTTTCTAAAGTTGTCCTTAATTCATAAGCATTAACACAACCAACAACTTCAGATAAAGCTTGTTCAGTCATAGAACTAAGCAACCATCCCATTAGCAAGTTATCTTTAGTGATCCAATCATCAGAAATGAAAGAGGTGGGAAACAAAGACCTGGACGAAGACTCTTTCACAGCAGGCACAAAACTAAGAAGATGATCTTCCAGTTTATGACCCCGAATGATGGGAAAGATAGTATAACGCCAGAGTAAGTAATTAGTTCGATTGAGTTTAACAGTGCAGCTCTGGTTGAGATTTCCAGAAAATGGTGCTGCAAGAAGAGAATTGGAAGGATGAGGACTTACAGATCCCAGGTATGGCGGTGTTGATCTCAGAAATGGTGGATTTGAGCATAAACCAGCTAGAGGATTAAAGGGTTCTGATCGACCAAACTGCATGCCGGAAATCGGTGGAAGAGACGTGATATTGGAAGCGGACAAACCAGCAATTGGAATGCCTGTAACTGTGCCGTCCGGCCAAATAGTGGACGCACTAGCTGAGGGAGCTCCAGTTGTGGATGAGGAGCCTACACCAGGTGAAGGAGCAGCAGTGGAAGGTGGTATATTTGCAGCACTTGCCGGAGGAGAACCGGAGGTGGCCATAGCCAAACCTCAGCTCTGATACCAAGATAGAAGGTAACATAATCTAGTATTAATGGATAAAATCTTTCTTAATAGATATGTTGTGTAGTACACTCATATATAGTAACATTCTACACATAGTAGTTACACACACAACACCAAGTGGCTATTACAAGATTGTGACAAGTGTCACTACTTTGGATAAAATCTAAAATTAATATTATTTCTCAACAATAATCTACAAATTGGCTTTACATATAAATATAATGTTTATATACGATTAAATTGTTATTGATGATGTTCATAATTTATAAAGATGAATATCTAAATTAGTTATTTAAAATGTCGGTCAATATCATAAGTCTATAATAAAAACAAAGATTAAATTTCTTTAAAAACATTATAAATGATTCATGTATGGCATGTTTGACCCATTTGACTTTAACACAAAAGTTGTTGAACCGTTCAAATTGTTTCTTTTGCGCAGATAGAAACGGAAGTAACATATATGTGTTTGTGTTATACAACGGAGTATGGAAGGAGAAACCAGAGAAATGGAAGTTTACCGGAGGATCACCTTTTATGATTTCTGTGGCAAAGTCGATCACTATGCAGAATTGGTACAAGAGCTTTATATAGCACTGTCTCTGGACAGCCATTTGTTCACTCTCAAATTAGAAGTTGCTTATGCATGTGGTGCACAAAGTTTTCCACCTATTGTGATTGAAACTGATGATGCCGTTTCATTTTTCGATGAAGAAATGTCTAGGGATATCAATCACCGAACTCCACTTTGAGTGACCCCCTATGCACGTTCTTCATCGTACCGACGAGACATTGGTTGATCATGATATCCCCTCATGTTATGATACATTACAAGGCGATGGCTGTAGATATAATCAGCCATACAATGCTGATTTGTGTCTTCCACAAACCGGCAACACACAAAAAGCTCTTGTTGGTTCGCAAGGACATGAAGCACTTATTGATTTTCATTCAGATGTTCAGGATATCTAGGACACATTACATCGGTCAAATCCCTATAATGAAGTTTCAAATGAAAGGCCTTTGATTGATTTGAATGTGGATCCCACGTCGTACCGGATTACGACGTATGCCACTTACATAACGACGAAGGTCAACTGCATTCATTTTGGGAGGAAGAGACACGGAGAAAAAAGCATCGGCTAGTAAGAGAGGGGAAAAGACCAATGAATTCCTTCAAAATACCGGATTTTTCAAAAGAAGACTGTTTGCAAAGTGAACCAGATGAAGATATGTCATGTAAGATCGAAGATGAACTATACTTGGGTAAATCGTTTGATTCGAAAGAAGATTTGAAATTGACAGCAAATATTTATGCTGTGAAGAATAATTTCCATACAATGGTGTCGAAGTCCGGTAGCGATGTATTTTACGTCGTTTGAAAAGAAAAAAAACAGGTGTAAGTGGCGACTAAGGGGTAGGAAAAGGGAAGATTTAAAGTTTAAGGTGGTACGTGGCCTTTAAAAACCTACACACATGTTCATTAGGAGTTAGAAAAAAAGACCATCCTTCAGCTACGTACGCCGGCTGTGGAAGGCCATCTAATCAAGCATAGGTTTGCTACGGTTGGGCCAAGGTACTTGCCACGACATATAGTAGAAGAAATGAAAGCAGCCTATGGTATTGACATGAAGTACGAGAAGTCATGGAGGTGTAAGGAGAAGATGGTGGAGTACGTTAGAGGAACACTGGAAGATGCATATGCATTGTTGCCTTCCTATCTTCACATGCTAGCTGAAAAAAATCCGGATACCATACATGACCTCGTCACAAAAGAAAACGGTGAATTCAAATATTGTTTATTTTCCCTTGGTGCTTCTAGAAAAGGGTTCAAAACATGCCGTCCTGTCATTTGTGTGGATGGAACTGCCCTGAAGTTGAAGTTGGTGGTGTTTTGCTAGTTGCTGTTGCTAAGGATGCGAATGAATCTTTATTCCCAATTGCTTGTGCTATCGTGGATAGTGAGAACAATGATTCATGGACGTATTTCATGATTCACTTGAGGACTGCAATCGGCTTTGTACCGGACCTTGTGTTTGTATCAGACTGACACCCAAGTATCGCAAACGCTTTGGATCTTGTGTTTCATGAGGCCCACCATGGTGCATGCTTCCACCATATCAAACTAAACTTGATCGCAAAATTTAAAAATGAAGATCAATGGGAAGATGCTTTCACCTCTGCGGCCTTTGCGTATCGGCGCTCTGAATTTCGGTTGCACTTTGGGAAACTTCAAGCAGATCATGATAAAATTGCCAAGTTCTTGGAAAATATTGGGATAAAAAGGTGGGCCCAATCACATTTTCCTGTAAACCGGTACAATGTCATGACAAGCAATGACGAAGAGAGTTTTAACAATGTCACAAGGGATGCGCGGACTTGGCCCGTTATATCCACATTGGAATTCATCAGGTTCACCATTCAAGATTGGTTTTACAAAAAATCTGAAAAAGCAAGAGTAAGTACCACTATACTGGCTTCCAAAAATGAAAAGAAGTTTAAACATTCTCTTGATAAAGGTAAGCACTTAATAACGCATGGGTTAAACCGGTTCGAGTTCCAAGTGATCGGTTCGGATAGTGATTCTGTTGTGAACTTATTGGAAAGGACTTGCGAATGTGGAAGGTTTCAGGCTTTTGGATTGCCATGTTAGCATGCTGCGGCCGTGGCATTGGCACGAAAAGTAGGTGTGTATACATTGTGTTCTGATTTTTACACACTCGATTTTTATAGACAGACTTACGCCGAACCGTTTACCCTTGTGGAAACACAAAATATTGGGTTGTTCCGGAGCATGTTAGTGGCAGGCGAGTAAGCGTTCCAATTCCGAGAGCTACCATCGGAGGACCTAAGAAGAAAAAAGGAAGACCTAAGACTAAAAGAATCCTATCGCGCAAGGAGCGTAATGTTATTCATCGGAGATGTGGAAGATGCGATGTCACCGCCACATAGAAACTTCTTGTAACAACGTACTGTAGTAGTTGTTTTTTTTTTTTTTTTGAAATCACCTACTGTTGTTGTTATCAGTATCTGTTTTTGTTGGAGGAATGAATTTTTTTCGTTTCTGGAAAGAAAAATAAAATAAAGACTTGTTTTTCAATATATAGAATCTCACACTTGTTATAAATGAAAGTACAAAATGTAACACTAGTAATAATAAACATATGTACCAAAATCAATTTTTTTTGGGGAACCAAATTACAAAATGTCACGCTTTAATAAACGTATGTAGTTGTTTTTTTTTGTTCTTGCGAATTCACTAAAATATATCTCCTTCAACCTTTGGGTGTGTCTTCGCAATTCCCTCTCAACAAGCAAGGGAACCTCACAAAAATTCATTCCAGTTATTAATGTAAAGTCGGTCAAACCAAAACGACAAAGTGTGTTTGCAATTACAAAACGTAATTCATCCTCCTACGGTGAGTGAACTCTATGCATTAATATATGGTGAACCAATACCCCGCTAAATTCAATTTTCTCTTTTGCACGAATCAATGGTGCAAAAGGTATGGCCAAAAACCTTTTTTTTTTGTCTCTTCATCAAACTTAGCTTGTATTGCATCACATTTTCCCTTCGTCGCCCACCACCACATGCTTTGCATTGTAATGCCTACTACATCTAGAGAAGCGCTGTAATTTCGACATCTAGACACAAAAATAAATTTTACCTTGTTAATATTATTTATAATTCAAATAATATACATAAAAAACATAAAATATATAAAAGAATTCCAAAACGAGGCTACTCAAATCAACAATTTGTTGACACCTATCCCCACCGGATGCACCCACCCCTGGATTCTCAAACTCACTAACAATTTCCTCAAATTCACCCGATTTCGTTTATTAATAAACGGTCCATATTTCAACTAATCTGTTAAGAAAATAAAAATAAACAAATAGCCACAAATTTGTTCCTATTGTATATACTTGTTAATTTATCAATTTATTCAAAAAAAAATTCACAGACTGAGCCTGTTAAACTAAAATTCCAATTTCCAAACCAAACACCAAATACCAAGTATGAATCAACACAACAATTTACCGAAATGGAAAGCATATACCAAATTACCAGGCAATTATCAACCATTGTATAACACGAGTTGGAAAATTGGAAATGAAAACTGGAAGGTATTAGAATTTACCTTGCTTGTCTAATGAGGAATGGAAATGGAAATGGAAATGAATTGAGGAGGGAGGAGGAGCAGAGCAGCCACCACCGGACCGGAGTACCGGACTGAAGCGGAGGAGGGAAGCCGCCGGCCGCCGCTTCTGTGAGAGTGAGAGAAAAGTAGAGAATGGAGGTTGGAGGGGAGGAGAGAGTCGGATGAACGAGGGAAAGAGGAGGCTGGCGCTGTAACTAGGGTTAAAAGTTGATATCTTTACCATTCCAATTTTACCAACGAAAGTTGTAGGATGCATCCTCCACACGAGCCACGTGCGTTGGTCACGCATGGAGAGTGCAGCGCGCATGCGTCGGCAAATCTTTTTCGAAAAAAACAAAATCTTTTTGGTCGGGCGCATCATTGATGCATGACGGACGCAAGGACAGTTTTCCAATAACTTCATGCGACACATATTTTCCCAATTAATAAATTTTCAAGCATAGAATGTCAAGTTTCCCTAATCGAAAATCACCGTCAAGACCTTTTGTTCTCCGCCATAGCCACCTAGCTACTGAGCCCCAGTTAGCTTTACCAAAAGTTTAAAGAACTTGGAAATAGCTGATGCTGTTCAAAATCATAACCATATTCTTATTAATGTCACCATCTTGCCACCTAAAGCTCCACCGCATGTAGCCAAACTACCGCCTAATAAAAGCCGACGGGAACAGCCCAGAAGAAACCTCATGTTCATAACAACCATTGTTTCTTTCTGGTATCATCAGTACCCCTCAAATACCATCACTTACCCTATGTCTAATTTTTGTGTTGCAACAATTTTTCTATCATTACCATCCTTGGAAAATCGAAATTTCGGTATGTGGTAGCCATTTTTGTTCTTCTTTCTTCTAACATTGCCGCACCAAAATAGCAAGATGTGCTAAAATAGTATAATGAAACACAATATTAATTGCTTCTTCTGTCATTAGTCCACCATGATCATGGCATAAAGATTCTCTGCGCTTAAAAATGGATGTCAATGGAGATTCAAAAAGAGGGTGTGATCGCCGGGGATTATTGACGGCAGGTTATTTAAAAATTAACGTCAATAAGGGATGGAACCACACTAATTGCGATGATAATTTCTAGGGGGAATGAGGGAGAAGGACAAAAATATTTCATCAATTAAGTAGAAGGACAGTTTTTTAAAACTTTTGCATAAAGGACAAAACTATTTATCCACTATCGAAATTCACTTGTGTTCGAAATTCATTTGTTTAAATTAACGCCAAATTCATTTGTCAAAATTCACTAATTTTCAAAATTCATTGTCGGGATTCACATGATTTTCGGGATTCATTGTCAAATTCACCATTTAAATTCACCGATTTTGGGATTCACTAAGGAGATTCACCGATTTTCGGATTCAATGTTTGTCCTTCTCGCTATAAAAATTATGCAGTTGTCATTCTCCCTATAAAAAATATGTAGTTGTCCTGTTGCTTAATAATATTTCAGATTGTGTCCTTATCCCTAATTTCCCTTAATTTCTATTAGAAGCAAAGAAATAACTGTATATTGCTATGGACACGAGGGAGATGTGAGTTCAATTTTATTTTCTAAAAAAGTAAAAGTGTGTTTTTATTAAATTATTTTAATTGAATATATTAGTGATATAGATGTATAATATCTATCTTGTTAAAAATGATATATGAATTTTCTCACTTTAGCGATAATAACTTGATGAAACAAACCTGTACAAATGACATTTCATTTCATATCTTGGTGGCATGGTACCGTACTACCCGCTACGCGCGGTATGGTATATCGTACTTGTACCTTTCCCGCTTCGGCGGCATGGTTTTCCGTTCTCGTTCTCGCTCGAATTGCCCGCCGAGTGTTTCGTAGTCGGGTTAGCTGCGCATCGGGCCTGTGACCGCGGTAGTTGGATCCGAGGCAAGTGGACCCTCCGGAAGCCCCGGAGATTGGGTGTCGGAAAGACGAACTTCACTATAATAATTACTTGTTGTGGATATAAGGTGCGTGAAATGGGAGTCGTAAGGTAGAGACTATCGAATCAGTTGTATCGATGTCTAGTAAGGGAACTTGACGAATTGACGGATCTAGCGTGAACATGTTTGAATTGAACTTGATGCACAATTTTGAACAACTATTTTATTCACTACTAGAATTTTCTGTTTTCCGACGGAATTTCCGACGAAATATGGTCGAGGAAAATTCGACCAATTTTCACGGTTTTGCGACGACTAAAATAATTAAGAAAGGGAAAAAATAGTTCCGACCAATTTCCGACGGATTTCAATTGTCACAAAGTCTCCGTCGGTAATTGGTCGGAAACCTAGCGCGCGAAAGTCTCCCGCCTACTGTTTAAGGGCGCGAAATTCTCCCGCTAGGTGTTTCCTACGAATTTCCGACGAACATGTGTTTCCTACCAATTTCCGACGAACATAAGGTTTTCCTACCAATTTCCGACGAAAATAAGTCTTTCCTACCAATGTCCGACTAAAAATAAGATTTTCCTACCAATTTCCGACGAACATAAGTCTTTCCTACCAATTTCCGACGAACATAAGTGTTTCCTACCAATTTCCGACGAACATAAGTCTTTCCTACCAATTTTCAACAAAAAAATAAGATTTTCCTACCTATTTCCGACGAACATAAGTCATTCCTACCAATTTCCGACGAACATAAGTGTTTCCTACCTCGGTTTGTAATCATTTAATCAATAACAAATCTCGAGATTGAACTCATCAACTCAATAACGAACCTCAATACTAAAATCACAATTCAATAATGAGCCTCAGGTTTTAATTAGTTACTCAATAACGAACCTCGAGTTTTAATCACTTACTCAATAACCAACCTTATTGTGATTGAGCTCACCAACTCAATAACGAACCTCGGTTTGTAATCACTCCTTTGAATAACAAATATAGGGTTTTGAATCTCGGGGTTCGTTAACGTCCGATTGATCTCAATCCCGATATTCAAGTCGATTAGCGATTACAAACCGATATCTTTCCTTATTGATCATTACGATAGTACTATCTCGCTATAGATCGTCGATTCATTATCGGCGATTGATTTGAATCTTGGGGTTCGTTAACGACCGATTGATCTCAATCCCGAGATTGAAGTCGATTAAGCGATTTCAAACCGATATATTTCTTACAGATCATTCTGATAGTACTATCTGATATATATCGTCAGTTCGTTATCGAGCGATTGATTTGAATCTCGGGGTTCGTTAACGACCGATTGATATGCTAAATATCCCACAAAATCACTTACTCAATAACAAACCTCAGGTTAAAGAGAAATTTACTCGAGAATGAACATCGGGTTTGAAATCACTTACTCAATAACAAACCTCGGGTTCTAATCATTTACTCAAGCGAACCTCGGTTCTAATCACTTACTCAATAACGAACCTTGGGATTGAACTCACTAACTCAATAACAAACCTCGGTTTGTAATCATTTAATCAATAACAAATCTCGAGACTGAACTCATCAACTCAATAACGAACCTCAATACTAAAATCACAATTCAATAATGAGCCTCAGGCTTTAATCAGTTGCTCAATAACGAACCTCGAGTTTTAATCACTTACTCAATAACCAACCTTATTGTGATTGAACTCACCAACTCAATAACGAACCTCGGTTTGTAATCACTCGCTGAATAACAAATATAGGGTTTAAAATCACTTACTCAATAACGAACCTCGGGGTTGAGCTCACCAACTCGAGAATGAACCTCGATTGTAATCACTTACTCAATAACGAATCTCGAGATTGAACTCATCGACTCTACAATGAACCTAGCTCGGCACTGAAATCACCAAGCCGACAGCCTAGTGCCGCCGACACGAAAGGTAAGGGCGTGTTGAAGTGGAATGCTCGGCGAGAAGGTTTTAGTGACCTTGGAAGAGAGAAAGCTTTTAAATCCGTTTTATCTTGACTCGATTCGGTTTTTACGAGTTTGAGTTTGAGCTCGAGTCGAGCCGCTCGAATTTAATCAAGCTTAGATCGAAGTTCATAATACATTTATCGAGTAGCTCACGAGTTATTCGAGGTTTATACAAAATATTTAATTAAATATACATATAAGTAAGTGTATCATCACAGAATATTTTATAAAAACATTAATTATTAGTCGAGTCGAGTATTAGAGGTATCGAACTCAATTTTGGCATATAATATAAAAAAGATTAACAAATTTTAAAAAACAATCGAGCTCACGACCCGAGTCCAGTAATATCAAATAGTGTACAATCGTTAAGGGAGTATATTTTTTTATAAAACAAAACCCACCCACCCGATTAAATCATTATCCATCTTCCCCAACCCTAAACTTTCCTCACACGATCGGATTCGGCTACTCATCTCTCTGCATCCAACACAACACACCGGCTTGCCTCCCTACCATCTCTTGCTCGCCGTCCAGGACATCTCGCCGCCTTGCGGCGCGCCTTGCTTTTACCTCCACCGCCACCTCGTCGCTGTCCATCTCAATCTCCGGCGACTTACATGTTCCGGAGTATTTGTTCGACGAAAAAGTGACAATCTTCACATTTTCCATATCGAAATCAATTTAATTTTATGAATGAGGTATGTAAAATCTTGAATCACAGTTTCAAAATCATTTTTTCATTGCAAGATTTATTTTATTTTACCTCTTCAAATTAATCAATTTGGTGGGTGCTTTGTTGACAAAATTTATCACGGTGTTTAGGCTTCACGTTTCTATGTTTTGTGCATCTAGGAAGATTTTATTGTGTTGTATTTACTTAACTAGTGGTTCTTGGTATGTTTAGGCTTCACCCTTGCTCTTTTATAATTTCTCTATCAAATCCATTTGCTTAGGTTCTTTGATTAGTTCAAGTATATATCCTACTATGATATAATTGGAGCAGATACATTGAATTCTTGTTAAAATTATAAAACCCATTAGTAATCGCCTTCCACTTTGTTCCCAAATCGGATGTTTTTCAGTGCTTCAAATTTTGGTCGTTAATCCAACCAAATTCTAATGATATTTCTTTACTTGACCTATTGGCTTCTAATTCTTTGCAACTCAACCGACATTTCCATGTGTGCCATTGGAATGCATCAGCGATTCGGGTGATGTATCAAATGGGAACTCCAACATATTTATGAATGAGGTGGTAATCTGATGATCTTTCTGATTGCTATGAGTTTGCATGTATTTGTTTTAGGATAAAGACACTTTTGGTCAATTTTTGTTTCACGATTTTTGCATTTTTGTCCCCAATGTTTCTTCTTAGCACTTTTACCCTCATCTATTACCTTGGACTGAAAACAAAATTGACTTCCATCTTGTCAAGGAGACACTTATATTAGGTCTTTTGGTCAAGAAACTTTTTCTTTACTAAAGTTCCTTCTTCGTTTAAAATCTGGTTTTTCGTATTCGTCTGTGCATTGTGTTTGTGTTTTCTAGTTGGAAGCTCTGTTGGAGATAGAGTTGTGGGTTAAGTTTGTTTTTGTTTTAGTCACCATATTTATGTGTCTTGTTAAGACCCGTCTACGCTTTATGAGTCTGATTATGCTAGTTGCCTGCTACAAAAGTAAGCTGCATCAGATCACTAAACTCTATTGTGCTTACTTTTATCTCACTTCACATTACAAAGCTTCTGTTCGGATGTGGACTCAGGATTTCTAGGAATTTCATAAATCAACCATGACTGGCAATGAAAAGTCAAATATCCATCCATTAAGGTATTCACTTTTCCTCTTTCTATTTCTATCTTGTTGATTAGTAGTTTGATATGTATAAGTCCTAATGTACTTCAGGAATATAGGGACCACATAATAAAGCTTTATGGCAGCTAAACATGAGGGTTTGCTTAAGAAATTTAAACTAATTAACAACCTTATTTTCCATGTTTTTATTCAATAATAATTCATGGGAGGTGTGGGTTGCCTTTTCTCTTTTGAAAGTTTTCCTTACTATCATAATCCACTATATTCAATCCCTTATTTTCCCCTGTTTCTATTGTGTACCTGCAACAATAGATATTGATATATTTAATAAAAATCAACCGGATTTTCAAAAAAAATCTCAAGCTTACAAGCCGAATCTAGTTGTTAGTCAAAATTAACATAGGGTTTTGTATGCAGGTTCACGGATATCACATGAACAATGGGACTGATTATATGTGAACTACTTGCCTTTTTGTTGTATGCTTTCTGGACAAAGATAACATTCATTTTACTTCATATGCTTAATAGGGTTGGAGCTGTTTCTGAGAATATATGCATATTTAAAGTTTCAAGCAAAACAAGACTTGGCATCTTAGGTAGCAATATTACTTTTAGCACTTAAATTTGATGTTCATGGCTCTTACAGTTGGCATCACATAGATGGATGTGCTAGACCATACATGCCTCAACTTGGTTTTGTTGGTGATGGTGCAATAAATTATAAGGTACACCTGATTTGCTAATTTTCATATTGTTTATGTTAAGGAATTGGTAAGGTATTTGTTTTTCTGAATGTACGATTCAGGCGAAATGCAAGCGCAACTCAATGATATAGATCTAAATTTATTTGAAGTTACTCAAATGGTAATTGTTTCTTCAGGTACGTTAGTGTAGTTCAGGTCTGTCCTGAAATGAAAGTGATGATTATGCTTTGGGATTTGTGTAGATCCTTGTTTCTACATCAAATCGTGCTCCCAATAATCTTTATGAGGGTGGATTGCAATGGGATCATTTTTCTGCCATTTACCGCTACAATGAAGGTATGTTTCATTTACTACAACATTCGTTATTGGGCAGGTGTGAATGAGCTACAATTTTCAGTCTACATTAACTTTTAGGGGAATTTGAGTTGACAAGATATATAGAAGGAAACTACATTAGGCTTCTACTACGATGAACATTTCTTTCTAAAAATGCGCACAAAATGAATGTTGACTGTCTAGTCCTTGGCCAACACCCTAACATCGATTATAACTGATTACTACTAGTATTCTGGTTAATGCTAGTATTTCATACCAACATTTTTAAAATATTGATGATCCAGAATTTCTTTGACATGCTTTCTTTGGTGGTTTTTTAATATTGATGATTATAGTTTTTTAGACAAGCTGATGAAAGGCAATTGGGCTTGGTTATCATTTTGATCATGCTAGGAGCATAGATCTGTCACTTGCATTACCATATGCTAGATTCGGCAAATGCTCTATGTCAATTCCTACTTTGGATAAGCTGTTTTAACTATAGTAACTATGAGTTTGCTTTCAGGTTCCTCTTTTAATAAAATTACTTCCCTTTAATTTTTCTTGGACAACACTCTTGTTGAATGAATGACATATCTTGAATTGATTACTTTTTGCTTTTGACTTAGATGTGTAGTCTTTTCTATTGTTAATCTTTGAAAGTGTGAAATGGTGATATATGCTTATGACATTTCGAACACAAGTCCTAGTATTCAATGTTTCATTCATCTTACTTGTAAATCATACCGATGTGAGGACAATCGTTTTGGTAAACGTATATTTTAGTGTGTTTCGTTGTCATATAATGATTTTGTAAATCATACCGATGTGAGGACAATCTTTTAGTATATATTTTAGTGTATTCCGTTGTCTTATACCCACGCAATTGACATTTTGACTTTTCTTAGACTATCATTCTTTCTCAGTAGTTGTCTAAACTTTAATGAGTGAATTGGAACTTATTGACGAGACAATGTATTGTAAGATGTCATTTGTTTATGTTATGTCATTCTCACTACTTTGCATGTCTTTTATGGTATAGTATATTGTGAAACACCTTTTCTAAATCCTCACAGGAGCTTTTCAGAGAGAGAATGCGAGCGTATTTGAATATTTTGGCAAGAAAGATCCAATTCGGATGAGTTGTTACGTGAAGCCGATGAGGTGTTTCGGGAATGCATGGCGGTGTAAAGAATGGACGTATTAAAGGCTTGGTTAATTTATCTTGAGAATACATGAGTGGATCAGTTTCTCATACGATGCGGATGAGGTTTTGACGTGGCAGGTATCACGACTTTTCGAAGAAAATTCTAGGTTGCGTGAAGACCTTTCTTGCATGCGTGAAAGTTTGGCCGAGGAGAGAGAGAGCAACGGTGCACAACTGCAATGCAAGCGGAGATAGCAAGGATTGCACAACTAGTCCAAGGATTCCTCCATACTCCAGGTAGTGCTTGATAGTGAGGATTATGGATTGTTCATATTTTGCTATGTATTGTGTTGTCACTTTATTTTGTTTTGGGAATCCTAAGTGGAACAATATACGCTTTTGTAACTTAATAATTAGCTATATGGAGCCTTTATTGACTTGGTTTGGTTGATGCATTAGTTAAATATTGTGTTAGTTTTTCATAAATTGTGATTTATTTGGACAGGTGGAATGAGAATTTACGAATAAATCAAAATAAAAATATATATTTTTCCGACGGAGTAGTGGCGAAATTAAATCGGACATGTTATGAAAATCCGACAAAAGTCGTCGGAATTTAGTCGAATAATTAAGCAAATTTTAAGTCGGAAATTGGCCGGAATAAATGGTCGAAGTTCGTTGGAATCATTTCGTAAGAACTTCGCCGCTAATTTTGCGGAACCATTCGTAGCAAATTTTGTCGCTATGCTCGTCGGAAATTTCGTCGGAAACATTCGTCGGAAATTGCGTCGGAAATTTCGTGGGAAACATTCGTCGGAAATTTCGTCGCTAAACTCGTCGGAAATTTCGTCGTGTAGCGTTTCAGCGGGCTTTTTCCAACACCCCATATTTCGTCGGAAATTGGTCGGAAACACGTGTTTCCGACGAAATACCGACGAAATTTCGCGTAGGAAATGCCGGAAATTCTAGTAGATATTCCATAAAAACTGAAACAAGTTTTGTTATTACAACAATTATTATTATTATTATTTTTAAATAATTAACACTCTCACACACGGCTCATACCGGCGTTTTTGCTGACAACTCGTTTTCTGTGTTTTCTTTGTTTTTTTTTTGTTTTGTTTTGTTTTCTTCTGTAAATAAATGCAGGCTATTGATCGAGGGGGATGAAGAATATAGGCGATGATATTTGATCGAGATCCGAAGAAAATAAATAAATAAATAAAGTAATGTTTTGGATGGTGTCTCATTTTATTTAAAAGCTATTGTAATTTTATCAGTATTATTGATGACGGTCAAATTGTACCCGTTATTTTATGATCTTTATCCCCGATTCTAGTTTGAAAGAGCATTAATGTAGAGATAATAAGTCGTAATATGCCTAATTTATATCTATCCCGAGTTACGATTCGTTATTCTGCATTTCGATGATTTATTGCATTATTTGGTATTACAAACTATGTTTTTATATGATAAATACAGTGAGCATTATGGACGGACTACGGAGAAGGAATTAAAGATCCAGGAAAACGCAGAGCCCAGCAGAAGGTAGAAAACGCAAAGCCCAGAAGAGGTGAAGGCTCGGTCGACCGAGCCCAGCTATTCGGTCGACCGAGTGGACTTAAAGCCCAGCACAGTCCAGCGTATCACTTAAGTCGGTTAGGGTTTAGGGGATCCGATCCTTAGTCGGTTTCTAAGTCGGTTATGAGCTCTATATAAACACATTGTCATTAGTATTATACATTCATTCATACATTGATTTAATCATTGATAAAAGAGAACTACACATTGAGAGTTTTTCAGCAAGTTAGGGCTGCAACAATGTAAGCCCTTAATCTTCATGTTTTATTTTCAAGTAATTAATTCTTCCAATTATGTTCTTATCATTTGAATTAATTAAACATAGCTAGATGATGTGATTCTCGGCTATGGCGTTAGGAGGTGGTGACACCTTGTGCATGAGATCCCATGACCTCACGTCATAATCTAGATTTATTCATGACTCTATGTGATTTAATTCTGTGTATCTATGATAGTTTATATAAGTGATGTGCAATTCTTTGTTTAACTGCATTACGTATGAGGAAACGCTGAGAGGTTGGTTCTAGGATGTAATTAGGGTTGAGTTTGTCCGGGTGACCGAACAGAGTCGTTCGGTCGACCGAGCCTCTTCACTCGGTCGACCGAACCCTAGTTTCGTCAGTTCAATCTGCCACGTCTTTATGGTGGGTCTAACCTAGTTGAATTTACTTTCTTAGTAGGTATGGCTACGGCTACGTCGCTCGTCAGTTTTTCATTAGCGTATTATTAGGAAATACCAATATAAGGCGCCTAGTTCGGCTCTTAACGATCTTTCGGGACTTTCGGCAAGATCTAGATTAGTTTTGTATTAGGGAATTGTCGACACCTAGTCATCACGTGAATCGTAGATTAACAAGAGACTTACCAAGTAATTGTTAATAGGGCGAGGGCTTGAGCGATCGTTTAGGAAATACGCTAACCATAGGAATGTTGCCTAAGCGAGGTGTACGGTTAATATCGGCATCCTTAGACTAATGGCGTGTGAGTTATATGAGATGGATACCCAAAAGGTGAAGTCACGTAACAATACCACAGTGATCTAGTAGCTTAACCGGTGCTAAGTCAAGTTAAGGGGATGACTCCCGTAGCCAATTGAATATGAATACAGCCAGATTGACAGTTAATGAGTTAGGTTGTCTTATATAAGTTGTCTTGGTCCAAACGATAACGTTGATAATTGGAAGGTTAATTATGTGTGTGTCTTTTAGGTTTGAGTTTGTTTATTTTATTTTGCCTTTTATGTTGGTCTTAGACCGTAATTCAATAACGAATTGGGTGAGTTAATTATTTAAACCTAGGGTCCACATTTTGATTCCCTGAGGGATCGACCTTGATTCACCATCGCTATGCTATGATGTACCTAGTGCTATTGCTAGTATTTGGTGGTCAAGTAAAATAAATTTATAACCTGATCAGACCGCAATCAATTATTTGTAAATGGAAGTAATTAGTGAATTTTATTTAAATCATTTGTGGATCAATTTGAATTTTTTGGGATTTAGCAGTGAAGTCGTGGCGAGAGCTTCGCAACCCTTTCTAGAATGATCTCAGTGGACCTAGGGATCGGGAGTAGGTATTACAACAACTGAATCGTCTGCTTCAACCTGCATAACATCTAAAGCAAAAACCCGCAAAGGTCCACATGTCTTGCCCTTAGGGACTGCTATTGGAGGAGCTGGTTGAACATGCCTATTAGGACACTCTTTAGAAATGTGCCCTGGCTGACCACACTGATAACAAACAGGTTCCTCAAACATTGCATTCTCCTGGATGACGTTTAGAACACTGTGAGCACAAAGGAAACGATGGAGCTGGCTGATTCGACCTCTTAGCAGGTGGCTGGGCCTTATTCTTTCTCCCTGCTTCAAAAGGTCTCTTGGATCCAACATTAACAATAAAGTTCTGGTAAATCCGCTCAACTCTTGTAGCCCGATTCAAAAGATATGCCATATCCCTTTGGAGGAACACGATAACTGTTTAATATACGGACTCAAACCTTCCTCAAACTTATCTATTAGCACCATCTCATCCTTTAGAATCCCGGGTACATACTGGCTAAGCTCATCAAATTTGTGGGAGTAATCAATAACCGACATATTTCCCTGCTTCAACTTGAACAATTCTGTTGTTTTATGGGAACGAGCTGACGAGGGAAAATACTTGCCATTAAACAAATCCTTGAAAGTTTGCCAATCTGGATATGGCCCTCTAGTAGCCACTACTGTCTCAGTCCACTTTTTTGCACCCTCTTTTAGAAAAGATACAGCCAAACTAGCCCACTTTCTCTGAGCACTTCCAAAATATTGTTAAGTCTCTCCATCTCTTTGACCCAATACTCTGCTCTCTTAGAACCACCTGTACTATTACACACTGGAGCACCATTCTTTTGCAAGTCTGTATACCAACTACCAGCCTTAGGAGCCTGTGTTGTTGGTCTTCTATCACACGTCTCTTTGTACATCCTCTCTTTACTGTCATCTCGGTCTCTCATGTATTCCATAAACATATGCATCATAAAATCACCCTAAATGCCAGAAACATTGCCTACACCCGAGCCTGTATGAAAGAATGTCGGTCTTGGAGGGAACTGTGTCCTGAAACAAGCCTGTAAAAGGAATATGTTGATCTTGTCTTTGAGGACCATGTTGAAACCCTCTTGACCGCACAATGCTGTTGATGGGTGTGAGAGTCATGCTGTGGTGGATGAGGGGTAACCTGGCGAGAGGAAGGAGGAATCCTCTCAGGAGGGCGTATATGAGTAGGATCCCTTATGCCTCGAGTATTGGGTCTATCATATATGCCATGTTGTGTAAAAGACCGGATGTCTCGTACCCTCTGATTATGACTAGTAGGTACCTAGAAAATCCAGGTGATAGTCACTGGATTGCTGTCAAGAATGTCCTTAAGTACATGAGATGCACTAAGGACATGTTCCCTAATTACGGGAACTCTGATTTGGTAATTCAAGGTTATATAGATGCCAGTTTTCAAACTGACAATGATTACTTTAAGTCACAATCTGGGTTGTTTTCACGCTTAATGGTAGGGCAGTTATCCGGAAGAGTTCCAAGTAGGAGACTGCTACAGTCTCTACAATGGAAGCCGAGTATATAGCAGCCTCAGGGGCGGCAAATGAAGCGGTTTGAATGAAGAAGTTCGTTAGTGAACTTGGTGTGGTTCCCTTCATTGAAGGTCCAGTCCTATTGTACTATGATAACAATGGGGCAATTTCTCAGTCAAAGGAACCATGGTCTCATTAGGAGTCCAAAACACGTACTACGATGCTATCTCTTGATTAGGGAGATAGTAGATAGATGATATGTAAAGATAGAGAAAGTCCACATGGATTATAACATAGCTAATCTATTAACCAAGGCTTTATCACAGGCTAAGCAAAAGAAACATGTTCATAAGCATGGCTTAAACATATGGGTGATTGGATATAGGCTAAGTGAGAGATTATTGAGTAAGTGTCCTAAACCCAATCGGGTTGGACCAGATCCGACCGTGTCGGGTCAATTACAATCTATTTAGTTCATGTAATGTTATTATTGTGAATAATAAAACCACTTTTGTTATTAAAAATTCTGTTTATTTAATGAACCAATTTATTTTATATATATATATATATATATATATATATATATATATATATATATATATATATGATAACGTCCATAGTATTAAACTGTGATAGAGAAACCATGATAGTGATTATAGTTGATGAGATCTCGATTCACTTTAACTAGTTTGATACTTAAGTGTCTCTAGCCGTATGTACTATTAAATATGACATTAATAGTTCAGTTAGACTAACACATATTTGATGTCTTCTATCTTATGAAGATATGGATATATCTCTTCTATCAAAGTGTAGGGACACATGGACTGTACGTGGACATGTATTAGAGAATGCGTACGTTAGACTGACCCACTTACTTTATTACGTGTCACAATATGTGGTGGTTGTGTAATTATCCTGAGACCGGAGTCTTTATGACTTCACAGTGTGGATTGTCATTCTTTGACGTTATTGAGGTTTTCTTTATTCGTAGGGCGATCATGCGGTAGTGATTGGGTGTGATTGAAGTATGCATCGGATTCATGTTTCTCGTCCGGAAATCGCGTATCCTAATAGTGGGAGTAAATATCTGAAAGAGCCTTCTTATAAAGAATGTCTAGCTCTCGTGAATCTTTGCAAAGTGGAGTAACGAGAGAGCATGATATCCAGATTTTAAGATACGGTCGTTAATATACTGACACTCAAGATATGACCGTATGGATATTATAACAGCGATATGATTCTATTTACACGGTAACCATTTCACATGAAAGGCAGTAGTCAATGCACTTGACTTTTCTGATGATTGTGGTTCATGACGTGTTGCTAGACGCTATTCATGATCGTTACGTATGAATGATATTTTAGTAAATGTTCTTTATGTCTATGACCAACATATTCGGAAGCCTATCAGGTCACACACATAAGAATAGGCCTGTAAACGAGCCGAACCCTGGCTCGGCTCGGCTCGGCTCGGTATGTTCGAACCTTAGGCTCGTCGAGCCTTATATTTTCATTATTCGGCTCGGGTTCGGTCTGGTATTTGGGGAAAAAAGCTCGGCTCGGTTCGGCTCGAACATGTCGAACCGTTTGAACATGTTCGGCTCGAACTGGGTTTTAAAAAAAAAAATCAGAACATGTTCGGCTCGGTTTTAAAAAACATGTTCGGCTCGAACTGTATATGAATTTATGATATCCGAGCCGACCATGTTCGAACATGTTCGGCTCGACCACCGAATATCTAATTTGTAAGGTTCGGCTCGAAGTTCGAACCCACGAAACGAGCCCGAATCGAGCTTTTCGAGCGAATACTCGGATCGAATCGAATACTTAGGTTCATTTACTGACCCTACATAAGAACATTTAGCGGATTAAAATGCGGTTATAATGATATAATAAGGAAATTTTTATCTCGGCTTTATAAAGTGTTATAGTGATAAATTAATATTGTGGTATTTATTTATTATGAATAAAATAAGATATTAATTATGTTGATTAATTAAATATACATATTATACATATTTAATGTATATATATATATATATATATATATATATATATATATATATATATATATATATATATATATATATATATATATATATATATATATATATATATATATATATTATGCATGTTTAATGTGTATGTTATGATACACATGGATTTTGTAATTTAATTAATAGATTATTTAATATAAGATATTAAATTAAAAGAGATAAATCATGAAAAGATATTTTCCTTATTTTATTAGGAAAATATTTTTTCTTCCTACTCAAGCAGGAAGCTTCTCCCAATAAGATTTGGCACTACTGGGGCACAACTTACACTATAAATATAGTGTGAAGCTCAAAGCTCTTTTGTATCACAATTACAAGAGTCATAAAAATAATTAAACTCTAGCCATGAGGCCCCACTCTCTCGTGTCACGGGATGAGTGGAGAATGTTAATCAGGATCCCCTAGTAGCTCAGAATCGTTGGGCTTGACTATATTACGAAAGAGGGAATAATTAAGCCCCTTGTGGGAATCGAACTCTCTAACCTCCCGGTAAGTGCGCGCACACTACCCAAGCCCTTGCCAGCTGGGTTATGTCTTGGGGACAATTACAATAGTCATTTTACTAGAAAAATAAGAGGGTTTTCTAGAGAGAGTTTTGAGAGAGAAAATGTCGGTCCGGCAACCAAGTTTTTACGGTAGCAATCTAATCGCGGGATTCCAACGGGAAGTTCGTGTGAATTTTAGTAGAGGCCAAGCGCGGCAGGCGGCTCACTGACACTACTACTACCGTGAGCGAAAAGTTCGATCTTTTAGATCGGATCCGGTATGTGTCTCGTCTACTTACTTCTTTTATACTTGTTGTTTAAGCGAAGTCGGTCCGAAAAAAGGAAATCAAATTTTAAGTTCGGCTGCGTGCGCCTTGATTTCCTAACAAAGGCGTAGTAGAAATGACCCGATCCGGTCGGATGCGGTCTAACGATTGAGTTTAGAGGCACTACATCAACAAACAAGTCTTTCTCCTTTTTTATCTGTTGGGAGGTTACTGTTTGAAGTCTCTAGTAGGCACCAGGGTTTGTTGATTGCCTGGTAGACTCATGGAGATATTACGTAACTCATGTGAACTAAAGGTGTTGAAGGTGCATTATTCAGGGAGAGAACCCAAGAAATTGTACCATCGTTTATTAAAGCTAAATTTAGGCAATGATTACTTGGGGGGGAGGTCTAATATGCAGAGTCTTGATCTTTCCGACACACTAAATACCACACTTTGAAAGCCCATGGCTTCAATAGCAACAACAATGGAATAATCACAATCTTTGCAAAAGTTTCTTAGCCTCTCTATTGGGGTCTTAGTCTCGATCAAATAGAGGATATCACGCTTGTGGTTCTTAACAATTCTCAAAGATTATGTAGGAATTTTGTGGAACCTAAGCCACGATAATTCTAGGATATAACCCTCATGGAAGCAATCAGTAGGAAGATTTGGAGCCTTGACTCCCATGTGTCTCTATGGCCTCACTAAAAGGGATCCTACCCTCACCCGGGTCTGAAAACATATATGCATCCTTCAGCATTTGGGGTTTGTCTAGGGGGTTAGACTTTACATAGGATGGGTTGTTTGGGTTGTGGAATAAGAGGGAGGTTAGAGACATCTTGAAGGGTTTTCTTGTGCTCTACCTTTTGCAGGGAGTTTCTAATAGCTCTTTTCCTCTAAGCAGTGATTGTGTGATTTGTTCTGCACTGAAAATGGCCATCATTTCAGCATCATCGTCACAACATTCTTCATCTTCACAATCGTGTTTCTCTAATAACCTTCGTAGTCTTTTCAATGCATAAACAAGGGAAAAAATATTTTGTAAAATAGTGGAAGATATGAACCAAATTTCTTGAAGAAAGACGAAAATGTTTGTGTATCAAATTAATGTAACTTCCTATATAGATAATTGCAATGAAAATGAAAATTCTATCCGTAATCTATTTAACAAATAATGACTCGCCACTTGGCATTTTGATAAGATAACGCGCCATGTGGCAGACTGAAATCTTATCTAAAGAATCATCTACACAATCTATCTACCAAATCAAAAAATGCCATGTGGCGGATTTGAGTATTTTTTAGTTTTATATCAATATACTTCATCGTATATAATTTTTGAAAAATTATTATTAAATACTAAATTTATTAGTTACGGCTTGTTGTAAATTAATATTTATTTCCGCGTATTTTAATATGGATTTTATATACTATAGCCATTATAATTACATAAAAAATTGCTTAAAAAATTACATAAAACTTTATTAACTAGCACAATAATAATATTTCATATTACTGTCAAAACAACGAGATAACACATGGCATGGATTTTATATTTTACATTATTGTGAATGCCTGGTCTTTTGTTTTTTGTTTTGATTTTGGGATAACACTTTCTAAAGTTGCTTGGGCTAGCCTCCTTTGGCATGTTAATAAATAGATCGTTTTATAGAAAGACAACATCAAAATATTTGATAAAAACAAAGAGAAATACTGATATTATGAATTTGAATTCTCCCATTTGAAGATACAAATTTGATACCTAAGTGAATATCGTCCATAAGTATCAAAATTTGATTTTGATACTGGTTGGACCTAAGAAGTGTCCATAAGGGCAAGTCCAATGGTAGAGATCAAAATCAAATTTTGACATCTATAGGAATGTATTAACATCTCCAATAGAAAAATTGTTAGTATCTAATTAGGCGTGGTGTACTAGAGGAGGTACCAAAATTGATCACTTGGCTAATACTCTCACATACGCACGCCGCATAAGTGAGCTTTATTTTCTCTCAAAAGTTCTTTATCATAGCACTTTTTTTGCCAGAAATTGTTGGCTTAAAAAAATGGTTATGCGGTTATATTTGGGTCATTTCTTCCTCAAGATACAAACAGAAATTAACATAAAAATTATATGGAACACTCTTAAAAAATATAGAACATGAAAACATAAATACAGTGTTACTACGACTTTAAACTTTTTTTCTTTTTTTTGCTGAGACTTTAACCTTTTTTTAAGATACAATATATATGATTTTTTTAAAATTAGTATTAGATTTAATTTAAAAAAATTCAACATATATAGTACATGTATATAATTTTTTCAAATTATTTATTAATAAATATGATAATAATATTTTATTGTATTGACTAAAAAAATGATACTACGGTTTCAAAAAAAAAAAAAAAAAAAAAAAAACTACTAAATTTTGATATTAATGGTTGGAAATGTAGTTTATAGATATTAAAATTAAATTTTGATGCCTATGCATGATTGAAATGAAAATTTGATACTATATTAATAGTGTTGATAGATAACAAAATCTAAATTTTGGTACCCATACCATTGGACTTGCTTAAGGATCCAATCTCTACATAATGCAGACAAAGATAAAGTCTTAAACCCCCCAATTACTTGAAAAAAAATAAAATTTGGTCCTTCAAAGAGAAAGTCGGTTTCGAAAAAAAAAAAAAGAAAAAAAGAAAAGAAAGTCGGTGAGATCCTTGATCCTTTTATTGGGATATCTGGGTCCCCTCACAGTACTGAAAGTGCATAAGCGGCGTCTTTGTCTTGTAAGCAACAACACACTGCTTCGGTCATGCAACGACGTCGTTTGGTTCCGATCTAAAAAATATATATATATCTGATCAAAAGCGACGCGCGCCGTAAAGCGACACCATTTTTAGTCTGTGTCGCGCATCCTTTTTTATACAGTAGGGGATCGCGTTCCGATATCTCAGTAGGGCTTTTCATGTTCAATTCCGAGGACAATGACTACATTTCACATGAATACCTGACATTCATAACTAATGACCCATCCTTGGCATCCAAAAGATATATATATATATATATATATATATATATATATATATATATATATATATATATATATATATATATATATATATATATAACACTCAAAGTTATCAACCTTTGATAAGAAGTCATGTTTTTTTTTTTTTTTTTTTTTTTTTTTTTTTTTTACTTATTTATTTATAAAGGAGATGTCATGTAGTTTATACCTTTCATATGTTGTTGTGAAATCTTAGATCATTTCAAAATATAAATTCGTTTGAATTTGTAATACATACTAAGAAAGAATGTGTTATTAATCTTGATAAAAGAAAGGCTAAAATGACATTTCACTGTTATTAATGTAAAAAAATGAAAAGTGGATTATTATATAATAAATGAGGGTATTAATATAAAGCGATAAAAAGTTGATTATTTTATAATAAATGAGAGGTAAAAAGAAATAAAAATATAAAAAATTCTTCATTGGTTTTTAAATGGACTCATAATTATGAAAAAAAAACCAAAAAATTAAATGAAATTTTCATACGGGGTTAGTAAATCACAAGTCAAATCCTCTTTTTTAACTATATATATGGCTAGATGGAATAATCAAGCGTTGTAAGGGCTAACCTTTAAATCTGATGGTTGCATAACACTTTTTATGGTTTAATAACCTATTATATAGGTGAAATTTAAAATACAACCGTTATAGGAAGGTTATGTCAAGCGACATACATAACAACTACTCATTTCTAAATTCTCACATACGATAAAAGTGTATTATGTGAAAGATATGTGGGCGATGATGGAAATCGAACATCCTGATTCTCATCAAGAAGTGCTTTAGTGTTTACTATTAGACAAGATCCGATTCTCTAATAACATAAACCCTAACATGAGGGTTCATGCTCTCTCAGTCTCACAGGATGAGTGAAGATATTAATAAAAAAAATAATAACTCAAGAGTCATGAACTTGTTATCATACACACGAACCGAAAGAAGTCCGAGTTCAAACCTCCACACTCTAGGTCTCGTTATCATTTTGAAAGCACCCAAGCCTTTCACAAATCACAATAGTGGTGTGCAAGCTAGACTGTCATCATGATATAATTTCCCCGGATCCGAAACATATAGGCTGATGGAACTAAAGAGAAGTAAAGAATTTACCCCTTGGTTACTTTAAGACCAGAGACTTGAGATAGGTTGGCAGTTGGCACATGTCCCATTGGGGTGGTATTTAAATGATGCAGAATACAACAATGCAATGTACAGACAATAAAACAGTGAATTTGTGAAATAGATATCTGTCACTGCAGTTAGCTCAGCTGCAACAAGCAATTAAGCTGCTTACAATGATGGCTACACAGTTCAACTAGAAATCATGGTTGTTAATTTCATTAATGGTGCATGAGTGATGAGTACAGAGCAGCAGCAAGAAAACAGATCCCTTGAGATCAATCACTATTTGAAAGAAATCATTTTCTTGATGCAATTTTGAAGAAACTGAAACAGATGGGAAAAGCAAGAAAATGGATTGTACAGTTCTTGATAGGAAGGAAGGAGAAAGAGACAGAGAAGAATAGTGGTAATAACCAGGAGCATTCATCCATTAACAATGAAATCCCCCACCCCACCATACCTATGGTAATCCCACCACCTACACCCTCTAAAGAGAAAAGAAGATGGAGCTTCAGGAGATCATCAGCAACTGCTCCAAGCCAAAATGGTAAGAATTCCATGGATTCAAGTTCTACTACATTGACTCTGCAACATGCTTTCTTGAATTCAGAGAATGACCAGAAAAAACTAGCCATGGCTGCAAAGGCTACTGCTTCTATGTCCCAATTCAATGTAGCAACTGCCTCCGGAAGAACCATTTCAATTGAAGATTCTGCAGCCATAAAAATCCAATCTTTTTTCCGAGCTTACTTGGTATGGTATATATGCAAAAAAACTTGTAGATGTAGAGGAAAAAACCAAGAATAATTTTTGGGAAATAATAATTACTGATTTTACATCTTTTGCTGAATTCAGGCAAGAAAAGCTTTGAATGCATTGAGAGGGCTAGTGAAATTGCAAGCTTTGGTCAGAGGTCATCTTGTGAGAAAGCAAGTAGTTTCTACCCTTAGGTGTTTGCAGGCATTGGTTACTGTTCAAGACAGATCTAGAGCCCAGAGACTCCAATTGCTTCCAGATTCTAAACTCAATTATCCAAAACATTTCAATCACAGAAAACCCACAAAGGATAATTCATACAGACACTCAAATCAGGTGAGTTTCATCTTCTTTTTCACTAGTTACTTAACAAAAGTACAATGTGTTTATTATAACAGTTAAGTATTTCATATGTTATGTATAATCTGATCTCAAGTTTCCCATTTGGACATGAAGGAATTTGATTGGGGCACAGAACAGAATGTCAAGGTTGTGGAGATGGATACTGAATTTAAAGGATGTACAAAGAGTAGGAATAGCTATTCAAACCATGGACAAACAGAACCTCGTATTTCATCGACCCATCGCGTGTTTTCTTGGCATGAAAACCAACAGATCTCTCCAACAGTATCAGCAAGAACTGATATGAGCCCAAAAACATGTAGTGGTCATTTTGAGGATTACACACTTGGTGATTCTTTTGAGTATCCATTTCATCCTAATTATATGGCCAATACAAAATCTTCTAAAGCTAAAGTTAGATCCCAAAGTGCACCGAAACAACGACATGAAACGCCTGAGAGGCAACAAACTAGGCGCAATAATGTGCCTAGAGCAGTGAAAATGCAGAGATCATCATCACATGTTGGTTCTGCTCCTCAAACTTCTTGTTATCCTTGGTCTGTTAAACTTGACAGATCTAACATTTCCCTTAAAGACAGCGAATGTGGATCAAATAGTACAGTTCTTAGTAATACAAATTACTGCAGATCACTTGTGGGATTCGAGGTACATAGCCGGACTTGATTTCTTTCGATTTCATTATGATCAAAGAATGAAATTTTCAAGATTTCAAAGGGCTAGTAGGCTTTACTAACAAGGTTTTTTACATGATTACCAATTCAAGCAGGTTCAACCGCGAAGATACTAATTCATACACTATGTCATGATGTTGCTGCTGATAATATTGGTGGTTTGTATGGCGCGGCTTCTGTGTATAATTTTAAATCCATGTAGATTTTTCTATTCATGAGTTGGCTTTCTCTGCCTGATTTCTTGTCTTTTGTGTTCTGATTTGAGATCACCAGAAATGATCATGTTCAAGTGTTGATAATAATTTTTTGTTGAAGATACAACTACTGATGATTATGAAATTCTACAGTCCCCTCAGTCTTCTACTTAGAATAACGCAATGTACACAACAAAATCAAAACAACAAAAAAGATGTAATACATCTTACACATATGATGTAGAACCAATGTATTTATTTTGTCCATTTTACTATGGAAATTGCATTTTTCGACTATTTAACGGTAAAATCCTGTTAGTCATTTTTCGAGGGTGAATAATTAGTTTTTCTTTTTAAAGATTCATATAATTATATCTTTACTAATTAATGATAAGCTTTTTTAAAGATTAATCTTATTAGTTTTTTTTTTTGGTATATAACCCAAAAAATCACCTACAGTTTTTTTAGAGAATGTTTGCAAGTGGAAAATATCTTATAAAAATCACGCAATATTTTCCACCAACTATGTATATAAAAGAACAAAAGACAATAGAGACGCCTAAACTTTCATGATAGTAATATTTTGGCTTATAAACTATTTTTTGTTGTAACAAATTGCCCTCTTTGGTCCTAAGGTAAAGGCTTGAACAAAGTTCAGAGGAGGGGGACGAATGAACTTGTATTTTGAAACCTTTTTCCTAAATCTAAAACACTTATCAGTTCAAAGCGTTGTAGAAGTAAAGCCTTCTTTTAACTATGTTTTCAAATCTGGTGCAAAGCAATAACTTAATGTAAATGCTGGAATAAACTTGTTGAAAGTAAAGATTGAATGTAAAATGTTGATAGTAAATGACATAGAGTTTGTTAACGATGTTGGAGTAGAGTAATATTAACCGTTGCCGTTTCTCTCCTATGATAGCCTCAACTCCGGTGAGGCTTAGTAGCCTCAACTTCACTTGAGCCTCGATGGGCTTCGGCAATGTCTGCGATTCTTTGCTTTGTCTTTTAGGCTTTAATGGCTCGGTAGTCTTTCTTGTATCAATGACCTTCCTTTTCTGCACAGGCTTCTTTGGTGCAGCAGATTGTACATCATTTTTGGCTTTTGTCCTTTGTTCCAGCCCACCATCATCATTATCATCACCATCATTATCACTCTCAGTCTTCTCATCATCTTCTTCCTCATCATCCAAACTAGGGATAAGAACTGATTTCTGGTTTGTACCTTGACTTGTTGATTTTTACAGGTGCAACATCAGCAATCTGCAGGTGATTCAGTAGGGCCTGAATCATCAAACCCAAAGGTTTTGTTTTGGATTTCCTTGTGCCATCTCTATCATCTGACACAACCTTCTTAATGTATTGCACAAAGAATCCGGCCCAATCAAACTTCATGCTTCTGCAAATGATTATCAACAGATCTATCTTTGGTCCAGAAAGTGTATCAAGACTTCCACTAAATCCCAGAATATTCTTCGCAATAATCTTGCTCAGCAGGTTATATTCTAAGCCAATATTCTTCACATTGATACTTAAGGCTGTTGGTGTAGACTTGTTTGTCTTTATTGATTCAACAAACTCTAACCTTGATAACTCCATCAACTCAGGATTTGTAGGAGCTCCATTTCCTGGTCCAAATCCAAACACTTCCCTCGAGTGGAGTGCAAGTGATTTCAATCTCTGAGCATTGACAATTGTAGTGAATGCTTCTCTATCATCTCTAATCACTATGTTCCTCCAGAAATTCTCGACATTGATATAAGATATGCTTTCCAATCGATATTCAAAATGGCTTCCAATCCTTCACACCTCCCGATTCTTCTAACAATATTGATAGCTAACTCGGTCTTGTTAGCATCACAACAAAGCCTCTAACACTTTGGCTTGTTCTAGATGAACATCCTTATGCGCCATTGTAGAAATTGAGAGAGATGAAGAAGAAAACTTTGTAAATCTGTGTTCACACTTGTGTATAATCGAGAGAAAATCGATCACGTGTTGTGTATGTATCTTCTATGTATATATCTGTATATATAAGGAAAAGTAGTGGTTGATAAATCAGGCAAGTACTGTGCATGTACTGTAGCATTTAACCACAATTAATCTTGGAATAAATGTGACGTTTCCACGTGTCCCACTAACTTGTCCCATAAAGATTTGTAACCGTTGGATATTTGTTCACGGATTTTTGCAATGAAAATAAACAAGTAATAAATTTATAAATCCGGTATACCCCAAGTGTAGGGATCGTAGTATAGAGGTTGATACCGGGTCGATCTTACGGGGAATCGGGGTTGCTTAATCTAGTTTTTATTATCTAACCTAACTATGTCACGATTACTTCTAAAAAGATACGAAAATAAAACAGTGAAGAACTAAAACGAAAAACGAAACTAACAATAAGAATAACTGGACAGAAGATCAAGATCTAAAGCCAGGAAAATATGGTTGCGAACAAAATTATCTAACTAAATCTATTATAAATCTATTATGAAATAAAGATTGTAAATTTACTAAGCAATTCAAGTTCAAGTGATTTAATCAATAATTTACTGACGAACAAGCTATTGATCCACCTATCTACAACAATCAATTTCTATCTCGATTATCTCGTGATTTCTAACCAAGTTGTGATTCACCTAGCCAAGGTATGAACTTCTAATTTCTTAGACAAGTTCGCCTATTAATCTTCTATCTTTCGATCCTAAAGATTAACGCTTTCTAACCCAAGGTGTGAAATATATAAGTTTTAACCTAGAAATCTAACCTAATAACTCGTTACTTAGATCAAAGATCTATTCTTTATCATGGGGATCTAGGGTTTAACATGATTCTCATCAATATAAACAATCAACATGCAAAGATCTTTCAATATAAATTGCATAAAAACATGATAAACATAATAAAGAAACAACTTGAATTAAAAACTCACAAGACAATCGAGAAGCAGCTGAATTGTTGATCGGATGGCTTCACAACGCTTGTTCAAGAGAGGTATAGCCTCTTAGCATCACCTTGAAGTTGAAATACTTGAATAAAAATACATAAAGGTGTTTGATCTAAACTAGAAATTTAAGAACATAAACTTTGAGTAAAAACTAATGAAAATCGCAGCTAGGCCGCCCCCTAGGGTTTAGGGTTTGAATAATGATGTTATTGGGGTCTAAATCATTTGCCTTTATATAGATTTGAGGCGGTTTGGCTAAGTCGGTTTATGGACGGGCGTTCACTCTGTTGGGCCGCTCGTTGGTCTTCGATATCAACTTGAATCGGGCGAGTCATAATCAGGCGCCCGTCCTTCTTTAATTTGGGCGCTTGTTCACTAAATATCTCAAAACTCGAATCAAACTCTTCACCTGGGCGCTTTCGTCCAATATGCGACGCCCGTCCAAGCTGGGCGGGACTTGAACGCTTCGTTCGGTGGACTTGAAATTCGATTTCTCCATCTTTATCTCTTTTCTTCTATTCAAATATTCCTTATCTCTTTTTCATCAATTAAATCCGACATTTATCTTCACTTAATCATCTTTTGAGCCGCAATTATGCATCTACAAGTCATTAAAAACATCGCAAAATGTAATAATATCCAAATAAACATAAAATCATCAATAAAACACATAAATTAACCAATTTTGCGATTAAACCGTTTAAAAACTCATTTGCTCAATAAATAAATTAAACACTTGATTTCTATGCGAATTATACGAATATGGAGAGAATTGTTACAAAATATAACGATATAAATCATATAAAATCACCCTTAACAACTCCCCCACACTTAGCTTTTGCTCGTCCCGAGCAAAACAAGACAAAACCAAGGCTCGGAAAAAAGATAGACATCTCAGCAAATATAACACATATTCAATAACTTAGAGGTTCACCCCGGTGTGTGTGTAGAGCCATAACAAACTTCCACTAAGTCCAAACTTGAAAATTTCAAAGCAAACTAGCTAATACCCCTTTCAAACTAGAGATAAATGATACTTATAATATGTACCCTACAAAACGTGACATATCCCGAAAAAGATGATAGAATACATCTAGGGCCTTTCTGCTATACTCAGAGGATAATCCATACAACATATCTATCAGTTTATACTGGGGATAAGGTATACGATAACTAAGTCTTACATCAATTCATACCACTTCATATTGCAAGTTGATTTAACTATTTTCACATTTAAACGCATATCAGAATGAGCTCTTGCCCTGTCATAGCAGAATAGGATATTCGAGATATACCTACCTTACTCAAATCATAAGGCGACTTCTTACATTATGTCGTGAGCTTTTGGTCATCATAGCGGTATAGGACATTCGTGATATGACCTACCTCACTCAAATCATCGACCAGCTTCCGACACACACAATTAATTCATTTAAAATTCAACTTTTTCAACAACTTTAGTTACGCTTTACTTATCACATTCAAACCTCAGATATTCACAGTATATCATACTTTGGCTATAAATACAAACTATCATAATCGTCACGATACATACGTTAGCACTAAGCACACGACTTATAAGATAATCAAAAATCACTGTATAGCTTTACATTATAGCTCATCATTCACTATGGCTCGTGAAAAATATATATCGGGTGAAACAACTAACTTACTGGACATACAGTATACATCATCTATGACTATAAAAAAAACGAACAAAGATTATGCATTGCTTACTCGGGACAGAACAAAAATTTCGAAAACTTTAGCTCATTTTGCATAGAAACATACGAAGTAAGCAAATGATCGATACACATAACCATTCCCTCCCCACACTTAAACCACAACATGTCCTCGGGTTGTGCGAGAATTTAAAAGAAATGAAAGTACTTGGTGATTGCGTAGATATTCGAGCCATTGGTCAGTGGTGCATGAAAAGGCCAGCGCGCTCGAAGGCGTATAGAACTCGTTCAACATGACTCAAATGTTACCTCGACAAAGCGCTGCAGACAGGATATACGCACTACTTGACAACCACAGAAGAAATCTTGGGGAAAACGGGGAAATATGATCCCAAAAAAAATGTAAAAGAATGATAAGGATAAAGATAAAAAAGAATAATCATCCAGAACAATAAAAATCGAAAATAATAGCAATGTCAATCATCGAAATACAAGACAAAGTATGAAATAGCCTTATGGTGTACATGATCCATCGAAAATGAGAAGCATACGGAAACCGATAGTAGCTTACAAAAGAGAAATACAATGAATCAGCAAGAAACAACAATAGTAGCACGATACAACCAAATCGAAGATGAAAATACGAAATACAGAATCAGAAATCAGTCAGGGCTGCCCCGGGGGTGTAGAATCATCAGCCGGAGGTACATCACCCGCAGAAGTAGTAGAAGAAGGTCCAGGCTGCGACGTAGGAGCCCCTGCTGCCGTGTCAGTCTGCTCCTCATCCGAAGACGATTCAGTATGAAGAACATCCGCAATGGCCTGCTCGATCTCATTGGAGAAGACATAATCCATAGTACTCGGATTGAAGATTCTGTCGTCCCTCGGAGGGCGATTCTCACTCATACACCGCAAGATAGACAAGATATTGTTCTGTGAAGTCCTAATATCCTCCATCCAATCCCGTACACTATTAGCCATGCTCAACCTCATCCGGACTGAAGGAGATAAAGTAGGAAGGGAAGAAACTGGAGGCGGTGCTGAAGTGGAGCCAGGCTCATGTGCCTCTGTACCCTCAGACTGTCCCGAAGATCGTACTCTCTCCCGCTGCAAGTACCTAGGATTTTTCGGCTTGTGATCATTTTTGTATTCCGGCACTCCAGCATCTATGCATAAACTGTGGATCAAATGCGGACATATCAAACATCTTGCATATACTTTCTGATTCGTGGCTATCTCATCGAAAATGGCTTGACCGACATCCACATTCAGCTTAAAATTCAAAGCATACAACATCCCGAGGTCACCAATGTGAAAATGAGTCAGGTTGTTCTTAGGTAACAACCTGTTCTGAATGAAACGATATTGGACCTTCCAATCCTCCGTCCAACTTGTCGTGACCAATTCCTTCCTATCTCCACCCGGTCTAAGTGTCCACGGCACCTCCGGGCACACATTTAATCTAAGATCCTCCAATGGATCCTGACCGGCATCCTGCTTGGCCTTTATTGCCTCTTTGTAATCTAACCCCTCAAACGGTGCTAAGCTGTACTTCTCGTTAATAACTTGAGGTGTAAACGGCACCTTTACTCCCCTTACCATCACAACTCCGGCTTCCAAATCCGTTTCTGAGCAATTTGCATAAAATTCTCACACTAACGTCGCATTAACCGGAGTCCTCGAGGTCTTCATCAATGCCCCCCACTTTCTATCCGTAAGCATTTTAACAAAAGCGGGATCAACCTTGGTCTCAAGGACGGCTCGCTCTATTAACATCGTCCTCGTAACATAGTGCTTATTATACACCTCGAAAGCCTTAGGATTAATGAACCTACGAGCCAAGGGAATAGGGATAGAAGGTCTCACATTCATACAGCGGTTCCGCTCTCTCCGTTGCTTCCTCGGTTCTAGGCCTAGGTTCATCGTCATCTCTCTCAACTTGAGCCTCCGACACCCTAGTCTTCTTCCTCACTAACGGCTCATCATCAGTTTCCGACCCCGACTCAGACTCATCCCTTAAAGGAAACCTAGGTTGACCTTGAGCAGCTACAGGTGGATTTTGGCGTTCACCGATCACGGATGCCTTGGTTGGATTGACTAATGTGGGGTCTACAACCTTTTTCTTCTTAGGAGGTTCATTGGCAACCCCTTACCATGCCGTTCTGTACCGCTTTACGCACCATCATCATACGCTGGCTAAACAAACAACAATCAAACCACAATCAATACAAAACCACCCGTTTATCGTCCAAACGGGATGTCCCAACCAATTCAACACCAAACCAACACCAAAACCACAATGCAACCCATCCATGATCCATCAACATTACCCCAATCATCAACAAGGCAAGTAACAAAAACAAAACAAAAAAAACAAAAAATGTAAAATTCATATAAAAGAGTCGACTCGAAGATCTAACTCATAAAAAAAATGAAATAACCCTTGAAAAGTTGATAAAAACTTACCAAATAGGATGATGGGATGATGATGAAGAGGATTAGAAGTCCAAACAATGCCAAATTGACCCAAAAAATCGAATCTTTTTCTTCAAAAAGTCGGACTATAAAGGTCACTGAATCCGATTAAATGTTGTTTGTTGGAGGATTTGGAGTGAAAAATCGAAAAGAGGGATTGAGAGCTGTTGATAGAGCCTTGAATCGCTCAATTTGGTTTAGAAATAAAGATTTTAGGGCAAAGAGGGTTGAGAAGTCGGGTTTGCTTTTTGAATTTTTCGATGCAAATAAAAAATGGGAAAGCAGGGTATATATAGATGCAGAGCGAGCAGGCGTCAGTGGAGAACCTCATAGGCTATGGGCGGGGGCGTCCATTTAGGCAGACGTTCGTCCACTTTTGAAGCAACGAGTTGGAGGAGATATTGAGACAGGCGTTCGATTAAAGTGGTCGCTTTCGTCTAGTATTTTCAAAGGACGGACGAGGCGTTCGGGAAGGGTGGCCTTACGCCCAAAGCGAAAGTCAGCAAAAACATAAACTTTTTCATTCAAATAAACTTCCAACTCTTATTTCATCATAAAAAAATTCATACAAAACTTCAAATAACAAATAAAAGTGGAAAACACATAAAAACACTAGAAAATAGTGGGTTGCCTCCCCTTTGGCGCTTTTGTTTTACGTCGTTTGCTCGGCGAAGCGACTAACGACGCTAGTCATCATAAATCTCGCCCAATCCACAACCGGATAAGGCGGCGGAGCATGTCAATCATTTGGAGGAAAATCATACTCATCTGCAAAGCCCAATCCTCACCCGACAACATCCACACCTCGGAAATGCTCAGCTTGCAGCACTAGCGCCAAGTCAGTCAGCATCGGATCATTGAGGATTGTGTACGGTCGATCTAGAAGTGCTGCTGCAAGTCCTCTGTACTAAAATCTCCACCTCCCGAAACTTGGGGTACAATAATAACATAGGTGACAGTCCTGATACGGGTGCTAATGTCGAAATCTACGTCCAATATGATCGTCCCTCCAGGTCCGTCATCTAGAGTGATAAGTGGGATCCTTTTAAGTAAAGGGAACTCGTGCGGTAGAACTCCGAAATCCATATCTAAAAACATAGCTTAACTGACAGATACAAACACAATCTTAATAAGACTTAATACTTAAACAACTAAATCAAAGAAAAGCATAAAAAGAAAGTAACTAAGATAATAAGGGATATCTAGGATGCCCCCTAGTGGCGCTATTGGTTAATGTCGTTAGCTCGACACTCTTTTAGCTCAGCCAGGATCAGGCCATTTAACTTTTACTTGACCACTACCTCGTGTAGGCTTTGATCGATGGTGTGGCTGCGAAACTTGAGCATCTAACACATGGGGTTAATTCTTTAATTGCCTTCCACACATGTTTAATCCTCCCCACGGTTGATTTCTTCTTCTTCTGACGACGTTTCAACTGTTGCTCCTTTTCAAACTCTTCCATGTCCCAACTACCTGCTAGAACTTCTTCGGAAGGACCACTACCGTCATCCTCAGAAAACAAATCGGGCAAAAACTCGTCAAATTTATTGACTTATGAAGTACCACACCCGAGGATATCGAGGAATCAAACAATCAAAGGCTTTTCCTTGGCTTGACCAATGTAATGCTTGCACCTTTGACCATTCACTCGAGGCATTTGGTCACCATAACCTCGTAGTTCTAAAACACCTCCGGGAATGATTTGGAGAATTTCAAAGGGACCGGACCATCGTGTCCTCGACTTACTAGGAGCAGATGTAACTGGAATTGTACAATAAAACTTGTTCCCCAACTTGGAATTCTCGCTTCTTGATTTTGGCATCGTGAAGGAGTTTCGTCTTTTCCTTACTTATCCTGGCACTTTCGTAGGCCTGAAGTCTAAATTCGTCTAACTCATGCAATTGCTGCAGTCGGTGTTTTCCACAAGATTGGATATCGAAGTTCAAAAACTTCGTGGCCCAATACACTCTATGCTCTAACTCAACTGGCAAGTGGCATGGTTTTCCATAAACCATTTGATAGGGTGATGTACCCATAGGGGTCTTATAGGCAGTTCGATATGCCCACAGTACATCATCCAACTTTAGACTCCAGTCTTTTCTATGATTATTAATTTGTTTTTCTCAGGATCTTCTTCAAACTTTGGTTGGTTCTTTCAACCTGACCAGTAGTCATAGGATGATATGGTGTGCCAGTTTTATGCCGGACACCATACTTCTCGAGCACTTTCTCCAGAGGTCGGTTGCAAAAGTGTGTCCCTTCATCACTAATCAAGGCGCGTGGACACCCGAATCTCACGAAGATGTTTTTCTTAAGGAACTTCATGACCATTTTATGATCATTGTGAGAAGTGGCTTGAGCCTCCACCCATTTCGATACATAATCCACATGAGACTAAGATGTATTTATTTCCACAAGATGATGGGAATGGTCCCATAAAATCGATACCCCATACATCAAAGACTTCGCATTCTAGGATGGTTTTCAATGGCATGTTGAAAGCGCCTTGTTAAAGTTCGGTTCTTTGACACCTATCACAAGCTTTATAGAAAGCTTACGTATCTTTAAAGATCGTGGGCCAATAGAAGCCGGATTGAAAGATCTTTAGCGGTTTTCCAAGGACCAAAGTGACCGCCGGTGGGTCCCTTTGTGGCATTGCTCAATAATACCACGTTGCTCAGATTCGGAACACATCTTCTCAACAAACCATCTTTACAAATCTTGAAGAGGTAAGGTTCATCCCAAGCGAATGTTTTCAAATCGAGAGAGAAATTTTTCTTCTTCTCACGATAGGACAATTACGGATCAAGATATTGGGAATGAAGGTAGTTTACGATGGAAGAATACCATGGAACATCACGGAGCACAACCGTCGATAAGCATGACATTCTCCAGGAGGAAAGTAAAGATCTATATCGTCGGGGTCATCCTTTTCCTCACTCAACATTCTTGAAACATGATCAGCCACTACGTTTTTTTCTGCGCTCTTTTGTCTTTAATTTGGACATCAAACTCTTGTAGGATCATTATCCAACGTAGTAAGCGCGGTTTAGCCTCTTTCTTTGTCATCAAGTATCATAAGCGGCGTGATCGATCCACACAACCACTTGAGCACCCAACAAGTAACTCTGAAACTTGTCCATAGCAAAGACTACGGCCAATAATTCTTTTTCGATCGTCGTGTAGTTTACTTGAGATGGATTTAGTGTGTGTGGTGGCGTAATAGATTGGCTAGAATTTCCCTTTTTATTCTCTGTCTAAAATTGCGCCAACATGACATAGTTTGATGTATCGGACATAAGCTCGAAGGAGATTCGGTCAAAGCGAAATAAGGATCGCGGAGATTAATCGACTTTTAAGCTCCTCAAGCGCTTGCTTGCAACTTTCATCAAAATCGAATACAACGTCTTCTTTAAGTAGTGTAGGCGAGGGGCTTGGCTATCTTGGAAAAGTCTTGAATGAATCTCTATAGAAACCGACATGTCCAAGAAAACCTCTGACTTCGCGCACATTCTTAGGATAACTCATCTTCTCGATAGCTTCTACTTTGACCCTGTCTACCTCAATACCTTTGGCGGAGATCTTGTGGCCAAGAACTATTCCCTCATCTACCATGAAATGACACTTTTCCCAGTTTAGGACTAAGTTCTTTTCCACACATCTGGATAAGACCTGGACAAGATTGTCAAGACAATCATCGAAGGATTGACCAAAGACCGAAAAGTCATCCATGAAAATTTCCATACACTTTTCAACTAGACCGTCAAAGATAGCCAGCATACATCTTTGAAACGTAGCTGGGGCATTGCAAAGACCAAATGACATCCGTCTGTAAGCGAATGTACCATAAGGGCAGGTGAAAGTGGTCTTTTCTTGGTCAAGCTGGATCGATGGGTATCACGAAAATATCACGAATATCCGTCCCAGGAAGCATTAGAATCGTGTCCCGCCGAGCGCTCAAGCATCGATCAATGAAAGGAAGGAAATGATCTTTCATTGTTACCTCATTGAGTTTCCTGTAATCAATGCAGACTCTGTAACCAGTAACAAGCCTCAATGCTATTTCTTCTCCCTTCTCATTCTTCTCAATAGTAATTCCTCCCTTTTTAGGAACTACTTGAGTCGGGGATACGCATTCACTGTCAGCGATTGCGTATATGATACCCATATCTAAAAGCTTGATAATTTCCTTCTTGACCACCTCTTGCATATGAGGGTTGAGCCTCATCTGGGGCGGTCTAACACATTTTGCACCCTCTTCAGTCTTGATTTTATGCATACAGATGTCAGGAGATATCCCTCTGATGTCTCCTACTTGCCAACCAAAGGCTTTCTCGTTCTTTCTCAAGACGTTTACCAGCTCCATTTCTTCTAATCGAGACAACTTGGCAGATATAATTAATGGAAGCTTGTCACCTTCTCTTAAAAACACATACTTTAGATGTTTAGGCAGCGGCTTGATGCCGAGATCTGAGGGGTCTTCCAAACTTGATTTAAGATCTCCACTTTTCAACTCAACATCACTGGGTTTACTTAGTTGTCCTACTGCCAAAGCTTCTCCTTTCAACAACTCATCCTCAAATTCAGCTTCTAACTATTCTAGATTCACCACACCATGATTATTCAGCTTCTCAACTAGTCGCTCGTATTCAGTTGCAACAGCCATGACTTGCTTTTCCATGAAATCATTGAAGTCATCAGACATATCGTCAATGGAGAAGCCGGTTGGTATTTCAGAGGGTCTCTGGATAGCTTTGGAAACATTGTAACTCACCTCTTGATCACCAACTCGTATCGTCACTTGCCCACCATCACAGTCAATGAGGGCCCTGGCTGTAGACAGAAAATTTCTTCCAAGAATTAGAGGGACATTCTCATCCTTCTTATGTCCAGAACGTACCAGTCAACCGGGAAGGTAAATCTATCAATTTGAACTAACACATCCTTTAATATTCCCACAGCTTTCTTGGAAGATCTATCCACGAATTGAAGATTCATGGTGGTGGGTTCTAGAAGATTGTCTAACTTAATTTGTTTGCATGAGACAATGGCATCAGGCTTATGGATGCACCCAGGTCACATAAAGAGTTTGGGAAGACTAGGCCTCCCATCAGCAATGTGAGCACAAATTTCCCAGGGTCACCCCTCTTGATTGGTAGATCTTCATAATTGATCATAGAGCAATCCTCACCAATCAACCGATCCATGTCTGCTAACTTCTTCTTAGAAGAAACAACATCCTTGATGAATTTGGTATACTTAGGCATCTCAACCAAAACCTCGGATAATGGAAGATTAACCTGAGTATTTTTCAGAAGGTTTAGCACTTTTTCATACTTTTTATCCTCATTCAAGGAGATGTTGCTTTTTCTTGGTGGAAATGGAAGCTTTTTCAAGTCACTCTCAGAAAAGACTTTCTTCGAGGATGAACTGACAGCTTTGTCTTCCAAGTCCTTCCACCTCACACCTTTTTCATTCTTCTTACTAGTCGGGGTGACCTCACGACTCACTTGATTCTTCATTCCCGAGGGGTTGACCCACGAGGACTTTAACTCTTTCACCTCTTAAGGGATCGACCACCTAAGTAATCTCTTGCGGCCAAAGGAGCGTAGGTGCTCGACTCCCCTCTGCCTTATCATTTGGCGGGGAGGGTTAGTGGTTTCCCTGGTGAGGGGACCACTCGATTGAGTACGAACTTAAGTTCATCATGACCTGGCCTCTTCTGCCGTCACGGAATTGAAGGTGCAGTCAGGGCATTGGCTATTATTCAAATCGGCTGAGCAACATGACCACCCTTTGGATTCTTTTTCGTGAAGTGAGCAAGCGCCTGGGGTCTGGAAGCTAGCTGTTCGACCAATTGCCCTATTTGCCTCTCAAGATTCTTGTTTGTGCTCATCGGGAGTTGGATGTTTTTATTTTGCTCCTCCCGAAAGGAGCTCCATTCGGCTTGGATATCATTCGAGTGCGAGGGCCTTGAGAGTTTTGGAAGTTCTACGGATAAAATTTGGTGGACCGATTCGGAAATGTAGAACTAAATTGTTAGGCCAATTTTGGTGAACCTTTGATCATGATTGGAAAAATTGGAGTTCGGTTTTGGTTGTAAGTAGGGTTTCGATTGAAGTTTTGATTTTGAAATTGAATTTGGATTGAAATTTTGATTACAGTGAAACCACTGGTTTTGAGGATTACTACGGCGGAGAATTGATTATTAAACCTCTGTTTGGGTGGCCAGAGAAAGCGTTTACTTGACGTGTCCGTTCATAGGGCGTAAAGCGAGATGTATGCCCCACATTGTCACGCTTCGACATGTATTTGGATTATCTTGTCCATTGTCATGAGCAGTATTAACTTGATAAGCGAGAGGGAGACAAATTGACCTTTGGCCAACCATATGGCGGTCGACAACAATTTTCACGATCTGAACTTGAGAGTTCTGTTGAAAGGAAGAATTACGATTGATCGGATTATGAGAAATTTGAGAAGCGCCATCTCGGCTTTTGCGGTATGGCGTCGGACTTTGCATATTCACCTCCTCGATCTTGGGAAGAGGGTGCTTGGATAGCTTGATATGAGGGGCATAATTGTATTTGGCAATATCCTCGAATAATGCCCACCCTCTTCAGGTGTTTTCTTTAAAAATGCCCCACGGAAGAACTATTGACCATGCCCCCGTGAGCTCGGTCAATCCCTTTGAAAAAAGTATTGACTTGCCTTTGTAAAGGCAAGCCATGATGGGACACTTTCTAAGAAGAGACTTAAACCTCTTCCAACACTCGAAAAATGACTCATTTTCCTTACAGCGAGAATGTGAAAATATCACTTAAACATTGGGGTGTCTTAGAAGGTGGGAAGTATTGACTCGGGAACTCTTTCTCGAGTTCCGCCCAGGTAGTGATGGTTTGAGAGGAGAGAGTGGTACCACTCTTTTGCCTCCTCGTAAGGAAAATGGAAACATTTTAAGCTTTATAGCATCCTCACTTACTCCTTGGATGCGAGTTGTACGCATATCTCTAAAGCGTGTGTAAGTGAGTATGAGGATTTTACATTGAAAACCGTGGAAGATAGATGCATCTTTGCATCATTTGAATGAGCCCGGTTTTGAGTTCAAAGGTAGGTGCATTGATGGTTGGTAGAGCGATAGCGGGTTGACCTTGACCGCCAGGCATGGCGTAATCACGATAACGTCGTCTATCTTGGCGACCATAATGACTATATTTTCGACCTCTTGAGCTAGATCTTGCTCGATATCTCGATCGACTGTGTTCTCTTCGTCAGGGAGGTCCGCAAAACAGAGTCTTCTCCTGTTTAGTCGGACTATGGTCCGCTCGAGGTCAGGGGTATAGAGTAGTGGCCCCTTTTGACTTCGAGTTTGCATAAACCGAAACCAAAATCTAGTTGTCTAACGAGAACGAATAGAGAGGGAAAGTGGTGGCAGACAGGCCGGACGGGCGTCCAAGTTACTGGACGGGCGTCTTCCTGGAGAATGAACAGGACGGGCGTCTGGATAACCGGACGCTCGTCTGACTGGGTAAAACACGAACAGAGTTATAAAAATTTGACCGGACAGGCGTCCACTACCCCAGACGTCCGTTTACTGGAACAGAAGTGAAACAGAAACTAAAAACAAAATACCTAAATTAAATTACTAATGAAAATAAAAACTAGACAACTGTCCGCCTCCCCGGCAACGGCGCCAAAAACTTGTTCACGGATTTTTGCAATGAAAATAAACAAGTAATAAATTTATAAATCCGGTATACCCCAAGTGTAGGGATCGTAGTATAGAGGTTGATACCGGGTCGATCTTACGGGGAATCGGGGTTGCTTAATCTAGTTTTTATTATCTAACCTAACTATGTCACGATTACTACTAAAGCGATACGAAAATAAAAGCAGTGAAGAAGTAAAGTAAAAAGCGAAACTAACAATAAGAATAACTTGACGGAAGATCGAGATCTAAAGCCAGGAAAATATGGTTTGCGAACAAAATTATCTAACTAAATCTATTCTAAATCTATTATGAAATAAAGATTGTAAATTTACTAAGCAATTCAAGTTCAAGTGATTTAATCAATAATTCTACGAGCGAACAAGTTATTGATCCACCTATCTACAACAATCAATTTCTATCTCGATTATCTCGTGATTTCTAACCAAGTTGTGATTCACCTAGCCAAGGTATGAACTTCTAATTTCTTAGACAAGTTCGCCTATTAATCTTCTATCTTTCGATCCTAAAGATTAACGCTTTCTAACCCAAGGTGTGAAATTTATAAGTTTCTAACCTAGAAATCTAACCTAATAACTCTCGTTACTTAGATCAAAGATCTATTCTTTATCATGGGGATCTAGGGTTTAACATGATTCTCATCAATATAAACAATCAACATGCAAAGATCTTTCAATATAAATTGCATAAAAACATGATAAACATAATAAAGAAACAACTTGAATTAAAAACTCACAAGACAATCGAGAAACGAAACTGAATTGTTGATCGGATGGCTTCACAACGCTTGTTCAAGAGAGGTCTAGCCTCTTAGCATCACCTTGAAGTTCGAAATACTAGAATAAAAATACATAAAGGTGTTTGATCTAAACTAGAAATTTAAGAACATAAACTTTGAGTAAAAACTAATGAAAATCGCAGCTAGGCCGCCTAGGGTTTAAGGTTGAATAATGATGTTATTGGGGTCTAAATACTGTTTGCCTTTATATAGATTTTGAGGCGGTTTGGCTAAGTCGGTTTATGGACGGGCGTTCACTCTGTTGGGCGCTTCGTTCGGTCTTCAGTATCAACTTCGAATCGGGCGAGTCATAATCAGGCGCCCGTCCTTCTTTAATTTGGACGCTTGTTCACTAAATATCTCAAAACTGTGAATCAAACTCTTCAGCCTGGACGCTCGTCCCATTTGCCAGACGCCCGTCCAACTGGACGGGACTTGAACGCTCGTTCAGTGGACTTGAAATTCGATTTCTCCATCTTTATCTCTTTTCTTATATTCAAATCTTCCTTATCTTTTTTTCATCAATTAAATCCGACATTTATCTTCACTTAATCATCTTTTGAGCCGCAATTATGCATCTACAAGTCATTAAAAACATCGCAAAATGTAATAATATCCAAATAAGCATAAAATCATCAATAAAACAATAAATTAACCAATTTTGCGATTAAACCGTTTAAAAACTCATTTGCTCAATAAATCAATTAAACACTTGATTTCTATGCGAATTATACGAATATGGAGAGAATTGTTACAAAATATAACGATATAAATCATATAAAATCACTCTTAACAATATTGTAACCGCAGTTATAATGGATAAGAATAATATCCGTTTACTGTTGACTTTCATTTAAGTTAGACTGTCTTGTAACGTATAATTCAGCAGACTTGGTCTTCAGTAGGGTTGACCTGCATCAGTTTTACTTTGAATTTACTCTGCTGATCAAATGATGGCTTAGCGACCTCTTGACAAGAGTACATTCTTTGATCTTCATCTGATCTAGTTTTGTCCAAGCTGATAATACAAGATGAAGTTTAATACCAATGACCGATCCATCAAGTGAGCTCACCCAGCAGGACAAAGACCAATCCCTTGGCAACTTCATTTGCTCAATTGTACAAACTATTTAATTACATGGAATTGTTGATACCAATGACTAATCTGCCAAGTGAGTGCACCCAGTAGGGCAAAGACTAATCCTCTTGGTGAATTCCAGTACTCTGCTGACTAGTAAAATGTCAGTCAACTTTTATGATGCCAAGTTCAGTTCTTAACTTAGCAAATCTTTCACTGTCCAATGGTTTTGTATAGATGTCAGCAAGTTGATCTTCAATAGGGATGTAAAGAACCACCACATCTTTCTTTTCCACATGATCTCTTATAATATGATGTCTCACATCAATGTGTTTGGTTCTTGAGTGCAAAACATGATTTTCTGTGATAGCAATTGCACTTGTATTGTCACACATTATCGGAATTTCCTTTTCTTCAATCCCATAATCCCTTAATTACAGTCTTAACCATAGTATTTGTGCACAACAGCTTCCAACAACAATGTATTCAGCTTCAGCAGTGGAAGTGGATATTGAATTTTGTTTCTTGCTAAAACAGGAAACAAGTTTATTTCCCATCAACTGACAAGTTCCTGTAGTGCTTTTTCTATCAATCTTGCATCCAGCATAATCAGAATCTGAGTAGCATATTCCTACTCCCAAAGTATCTTTTAGATATTTGAGAATTCTTTTTAGTGCAGCTAGGTGACTTTCCTTAGGTTTAGATTGAATTCTTACACAAACACCTACAACAAAGAATATATCAGGTCTGCTGGCAGTGAGGTACAATAGACAGCCTATCATCCTTCTGTATAAATTCTGATCAACATCTTTGCCTTCTTTATCTTCATCCAATCTGATGCTTGTACTCATAGGAGTAGATACCTTGGTGCTATTTTCCACACCAAACTTCTTTAGCAGCTCCTTGGTATATGTAGTTTGATGAATAAAGATTCCATCTTTCATTTGTTTGACTTGTAATCCCAAAAAATAGTTTATTTCTCCCATCATACTCATTTGGAACTTGCTTTTCATGAGATTTGAAAACTTTTCACATAGCAATTCATTTTCAGGACCAAATATTATGTCATCTACATAAATCTGTACCAGCAGGGTGCTGTCCCCTTCATTGATTCTGAAAAGAGTATTGTCTATGGTACCTTTGATAAAACCATTGTTCACCAAGAACTGAGATAGGGTTTCATACCATGCTCTTGGTGCTTGTTTCAAACCATAAAGTGCCTTATTGAGTCTATACACTTTATATTCTTGATCCTTAACTTCAAAACCAGGAGTTTGCTGAACATAAAACTCTTCTTCCAGAATGCCATTCAAAAATACACTTTTGACATCCATATGGTATACTTTGAAGTTTTTATATGTATCATATGCCAAAAATAATCTTATAGCTTCCAATCTTGCAACTGGGGCAAATGTCTCACCAAAGTCTATTCCTTCTGCTTGAGAATAGCCTTTGGCCACTAGTCTGGCCTTGTTTCTAACAATGGTACCAGATTCATCCAATTTGTTTTTGTATACCCATTTTGTTCCAATTATATTTGCATGACTAGGCCTCTCCACTAGTGTCCAAACTTGATTTCTTTCAAACCCATTCAATTCTTCTTGCATAGCAATTATCCAGTCTGTATCAGAAATTGCTTCTTCAACAACTTTAGGCTCTATTTGAGACATAAAACAAGTAAACATTGCTTCTAATCGTCTTCTAGTTCTTACACCTTGCTGATTGTTCAGCAGGGTGGTCCTTCAGCCATTGTAAATCTTGATTTGTTTGATTTACATGAACCTCATCTTCAGTAGGGTCTACTGTTGCTTTAGTAGGGGGATTAGCAGATCCTAGAACTGCATCCGCTATTGCATCAGTAGTGTTATCAGCAAGTACATCTTTACTTCCGAATCGAGAGACTTTTAAGTCACTTATCTTTTCAAAACATCAACATATTACGGATCGGTAATCTTACGATTCACAAAGAGTTATCAAACTTCATCATCTTCCATTCCAGTGAACTTAGGTTCATCAAAAACAACATGTATTGATTCTTCATGTTTTAATGTCCTTTTATTCGATTACCACTGAATGCCTTTTCGATGAAGAATATCCCAAAAGATTCCTTCATCGATTTTGGTTGGAATGTCTTGAGTTGTTCCTTATGATTCAAAATAAAACATTTTCTTCCAAATGGTTGGAAATAAGATATATTAGGTTTTCTTCCATTCCATATCTCATAAGGTGTCTTCATCAGCTTTTTGTTTACTGGGGTACTATTTTGTGTGTAGCATGCTTCAGCCCAATATCTTTCAGGTAGTAATGCTTCACAAATCATAGTCCTCCATGCTTCTTTCTAAGTCATGTTTCTTCTTTCAGCAACCCATTTTGCTGAGGTATGCCAGCAACTGCTAATTGATGCAGCACTCCATTCTGTTCACAGAATTCCCTTATGACTTTGTTAAGAAACTCAGTACCCTTATCTGATATGATCTTCACTACTGTCAAACTTTTCTCATTTTGCAGTCTCTTGAATAGTTCAAGCATCTTTTGAAGTGTTTCACTTTTCTTGTTCATAAATATTACCCAAGTGTATCTTGAATAATCATCCACAACTACCAGAGTGTACTTGTTTCCTGTTACACTTATTGGTGTTACTGGTCCAAATAAATCCATGTGCATCAGCTCCAAAACTCTCTTTGTTGATTGTTTGGTCTTTGACTTGAAGCTTGATTTTGTTTGTTTACCTTCTGTGACATACATCAAATATACCATCTTTCTTGAATGTTATCTAAGGTAAACCAATCACCAATTCCTTTTTTCACCAACTGATTGATATCATCAAAATTAAGATGATTCAATTTCTTATGCCACAACCAATTTAGTTCTAACTTGGTGTGCACTATCAGGCATGTTTCTGGAACAGCAGTAGACCAATCCATAACTTACATGTTTTGTTGTCTTCTTCCAGCTAACACAACTTGTTCACTTCTTTCACTAATGACAATGCAGTATCCTTTGTCAAAAGTGACCTTGTAACCCATGTCATAGAATTGTCCAGTGCTCAGTAGGTTGTAGTCCAGTCCTTCCACATGTGCAATATTTCTGATAGTTAAACCATTCCTCACCAGTGTTATATATCCTCTTGTATATCCTGGTGTGTTCTTGTTTCCAAAGTTGACTCTTGGACCATCTTTTGCCACATAGTTTGTTAAACAGTGCTTATTCTTTGTCATATGTCTGGAGCATCCACTGTCAAAGTACCAAACACCCTACAAAACAAATTTAATGTGTTTTAGGTACCCAAAGCAGTTTGGGTGCATAGTGGTCGATGGTAAGCATGACCTTGGCAAATTTCCATAAGGTCTTCTTTGAAAAGTATTGCACTTTTTTTCATATATGTATCCCACATTTCCATAAAATCTAACATTTGGTTGTGTAGGACTCACATATGGTTTCTGGCCTTTTGGTACAAAGTGCTGTTTGAAGTGATTTCTATTGTTAGAAGCACTAGCATAGCCATGAGGTTGCTGTCTGTTAGGAAGAACCCTGTAATATAGAGTCTGTTGAGGTCCCTGCTGAGGTCTTAAATAAGTCCTCTACTGAGTCCTCTGCGATTCCATTGCTGAGGTTTCACCCTAGCATTATGGTTATGTCTATTGTTTCTAACAGTAGGAGCAGGAATATTCCAATCTTCATCAGTAGGGAACAATCTACCTTTCCCCCTGAGATAAGTATCCCTTGAATGATTAACATTTTTAGGTTTAGCATTCTTATCCTTGGAATATTTATGATTTTTGCCTTTTTGTGGTCCAGCAGACTTTGCAGCAGGTCTGCTATCAGCAGGTCTAGAAGGTCCAGCAGTCCTACCCTTGGATTTTATCCTTTTTGTTAGGTACTGTTGACCTTTTGGGCTTCTGCTTTTGCTTTTTTGGAGCATTCTCGGTGAGACTTTCTTGCCTCAAAGAACCTTTCTGGGAGTTGGATCTTGTACAGGCACAAACTTAGGACCAGTGCAGTACTAGGATCGCAGACCTTCTTGGATCCACCCTTAGTAGGTTGTTGAGTCTCAAATCAAGGACTGTTTCTATCACCATAAGGATTTCCAGATTTGAATGCGTTGGTGGTGGGCTGGATTATGTAGCGATTCACAGACTCATCGAATGTACAGCAGACTTATGTTGAATCTGTTCATAATCCTTTTCCTTACCTTTGAGAATTCTTAATTCAGCATTTAATCTTTGAATTTCTGCTTGAAGAGCCACTTTTTCAGCCTTCACAATCTCATAACCAGATTGTATTTTCCTCAGTTGATTAAGGATGACATCCAAAGGTTTTTCCTTGTAAAAAATTTAAGAATTTGAACCACATGTAGATTCACAATCACTTTCAGCAGGAGTGCTTACATATACAGAATTGTATACCTTCTCAGTCTCATCCATATTGGCCATTAAGGCATAATCTTCCATGTGTGCAATAAGTGCAGTATCATCAGATTCATTTCTTTTTTCTGATTCAACTTCATATCCTGATTCATCATCCGCAACCATTGCTTTCTTGCCAGATCTTCTTTGCTGACTTTTGTTCTTGATGAGTCCGACAAATCAGTCTAAAATGTCCAGGTTTCTTGCAGTTGAAGCACAAGTAATCATGTTCCTTCTTTTATTTCAAATCAGGACAGTCAGGTTTGAAGTGTCCTAGTTTCTTGCATTGAAAGCACAAGTAGTCATTATCTTTTTTGGATTCTTCCTTTTTCTTTTCACTTGATTTCTTTGTGAAATTCCTTGGAGAACCCCTTCCTGATTTCATCATTTTGATTTTCTTGCTCAGTAGGTCTATTTACTCTTGCATTTCATCCAGTAGATCATCTTGACCACCTGATGATTCTTCTTTATATGCAGTAGCCAATGCAGTAGTCTTTGGTTCTTCATTTTCAGTATTGGGAACAAGATTCTTAGCATATGCCATGAGATCTGAAAATAATTTGAAGGTGTCTTCTTCATGTAGTCTCCTGGACTCCTCTATGGCAGTAACCTTCATTTCCCAAACTTCCTTTGCAGGTAGGGCTTCTAAGATTCTTGTATTGGTCTTTTCCTTTGTATATACTACATTCAGCAGGGTGAGTTCATCCTGATAGCTGATGACGGTAAAAATAGTCTATCCTACGGCATCAACATTTTATCCATTATGAGATAAAAATAGTTGTTTCGACGTATAAATGTGAACCATTTGAGTTGAATAGCATATGTCGGGTTCGTGAGTAGAGAAATCTGCACTTAGCGTTTATTTTTCCTATTTCAATATTATTTCGTGCATTATTTGATGATTTTCAGGATACGGAATATTATGTTGAGCATGATGGACGAATCTGGAGTGGACTGAACGAAAAGAATAGGCCTAGGGAATTCCAGAACATTCCAAGTTGAGTCAGCTGAAGAAAAAGGACGAAAATACCCTCGGTAACCCGGGAGGCGGTGCCAACTTACCGAGAGTCCAGAACCTTCAGAAACGCATTTTCTTGGACGAGGGGTAGAACTAGGTGTTCCTAAGTCGGTTTAGATTGCTATATATAAGAGGCTTCGCCTCAGAACACAAGTGTACAATTTTCAAGACAAGTATTATGCAATAAAAGTTCTTTGTTCTTTATTTTATTTATTTTATGAGTTCTGGTCAGAGAGATGACGGAGTCGCCGCCTAGGGAGAGATCCGAAGGATATCTACACTCATCTTCGAGGGTATGATTTTTTGTCTTTTCCAAGATGTAGATCTATCATTGTTCTATTCGACTAGTTTGTTTTACTTGCTTATTTAGTTTAATTATGTAGTAGTTAGTTTATTTTACCCCATGTGTTATAGATCTGATTCGTTGGTGAAGAAATCATGGAACAGTAGTTGCGTTCTTCAGATCTGCAACGGTCTATATCGCTAGATCTGAATACCTAGTAAATTACTAATTCATGATAATCGGTGCCAGCTATGTTGATCGATAGGTTTAATTTACATGATTTTAGCCTGATCAACTATTTGCATGTTATTGTAAACTAGCATTAAATACGAATAGTGGAGTGCTATGTTTGGACATTATCTAGAATGGACCATAGGAACGTGCTGATCAATGTTGACAGCTGTCTAGGCGGGTTTGAGGTATGAGTTAGCGCGCAATATTGACAGCTCTAGTTCTTTATGCGTATGGGCTATTACGGACCAATTAAGGAGGGTAGCTTGCGTATAGATTGTCTACTACCATTGTCGGAGTAGATAGGGTTATGAGTTGTACCCGTAGCTGAACAATGAATATATTCACCAATACGAAGGAAAAGACCAATTTGAACAACTTCCTTTGTACCCTCAACATGATATCACTTTGCCAGTACGAATGCATAGTTTCTATCACGGATTACGGCCAAGTGAACAAATAAGAGTTGATGCATCAAGCAACGGATGTTTTGCGTTGCTATCACCTGAAGAAGCTGAAGAAAAGTTGAAGCAAATAGCACTACCAAGTCAATAGGGAACACGTCAAGTTGAAACCGCCAAAGTAGCTGAAGGCGTATTTGGAGAAGATACTTCTCAGAAGATCTTATACCAGCTAATGGAAATGAATGAGAAGATAGATGGCGTGCAAGATCGCATATCCAAGTTTGAGAAAGTTCAAGATATTGAAGCGACCGACACTAAGGACGTGAACTATATAGGGAGGCAAGGAAATCCTTATGGGGGCGGATATCGCCCAGCTTCCCACAACCACCCTGGTTTTAGACTGAGTGACTCTACTGGGGGTTTTCGACAAAGCGATTCTAACAGTGGAGAGAGACCGAGACAAACTGGTGGATTCATACCTCAATTCAACAAGTCTCGGTGGCTGAAGCGACCAAGGATAAAATGAGCTCAATCTGTGACCGACACGGTCAATCAACTTACAAAATCCATGGTGAGCTAAATACAAACTTCACCACATATTGTCAAAATAATGATACAAGATCGACCAATCAAAAGCCTTGGTGCAAAATCTGCCGCACTAAGTGGGGCGGATGCGAGAACAAGTGTCGGCCGTCCTCCGGGAGGATTGCCGAGTAATCTTGAGAAGAATCCGAAGGACATAAATGCAATCATGACTAGAAGCGGAAAGAAGCGCTTGGACCGATTATACCAAGCTATCTATTTGGAATCGAAAAGTCGTCGAAGAATGTAACGCAGCAGAATCCGGAGAGAAAGAGGGTCCGTAAACCGGGACACTACTCCGTAAACCGAGAGTCGAAAATTCAGCAGAGAGTTAAAAGCAGAGCAGCTGATCGGCAGAGTAAGTCTTCACGAATCGTAACTATTAATCACCGCTACTTTACCCTATCCTCCTAGGAAATATAAGCCGAATAATGATGATGTGCGTTATAAGAAGTTTATAGAGATGATTAAAAAGTTTCTAGTGAATATACCTTTGGTAGAAACTCTGGCCGGAATTCCAGAGTATGCAAAATTCTTGAAGGAAGCGATTTCTACCAAAAGGAAATTGTTAGACCTTGAGACTATATGCCTTAACGAGGAATGCTCGGCAGTTTTGCAATGCAAACTGCCTCCCAAGTGTAAAGATCCTGGGAGCTTCCTCATACCATGCACAATTGGAGGAGTATGCCTAAACAAAGCATTGTGTGATCTTGGAGCCAGTGTCAATCTAATGCCACTCTCCATCTTTCATAAGTTAGGCATGAAAGAGTTGAATGAAACATCTATAACCCTTGAATTAGCAAATAGGTCTATGAAGCAACCTTGTGGAGTAGTGGAAAATGTTTTGGTGAAAGTTGATAAGTTTGTATTCCCTGTAGACTTTGTGGTGCTAGACATGGAAGCTAACCATGATGTTCCATTGATCTTAGGAAGACCTTTCCTAGCTACAAGCAAAACATTGATAGATGTTCATAAGGGTGAGCTGATCTTGAGAGTGAATGAGGACAAAGTAGTTTTCAATATGATGAATTCAATGAGATATGCTCAAGATGAAGCGAAGCATGCTACTTTCTAGATGCCAAAAGACGAGCTTGTTTTAGAATTATATCGACAAGTGGCACCGGACTTGAAGTAAGCGAAACTTTTCTCTGAAAGAAGAAGAAAGTTATGAGAAACTGGCACAGGTGTAGTGAAGGTCAAGTATGAGAAATATAGCCAATATCTTCGTGGATGTGGGAGGAACCATTCATAGACCTTTGTGGCACAAGTTCTTTGACTTACAGGTTGATTGCTAATCTGTTAAGATCATCATTAGAAGAACCACCAAGGAACTTAATGTTAAAACCTTTGCCATCTCACCGGAAGTGCATTATACTTACAAGATGATACCCTTCCCATCATAATTTCATCGTTATTATCGCTTTAGAGGAGGAGAAACTTTTAAGAGGCGAGAGAGCATAAGAGAGCTTTTGGGTGGACGATCACATATATTAGAGGAATAAGCCCATCGGTGTGCATGCATAAGATCTCAGTGGACCACGAAAATAAAGAGGTAGCACAACCTCAAAGGAGATTGATGCCACAATTGAAGGATGTTGTTAAGGAAGAGATCATAAAGATGTTGGAGATGAGAATCATTTTCCCAATTGCGGTTTGTGAGTGGGTGAGCCCGATTCATATGGTGCCCAAGAAAGGAGGATTCATTGTCCAACCTAATGAGTTTGATGAATTAATCCCTGTGAGACTAATTACTGGACATCGAGTTTGCATAAACTTTAGGAAACTGAAAGATGCAACTCGCAAAGATCATTTTCCCATACATTTCATTGATCAGATGTTGGAAAGATTAAGCGGTCATGCGTTTTATTGTTTCTTAGATGGATATTAAGTTACTATTAGATCCATATTGCCCCCGAGGACCGAGTGAAGACAACTTTCACATGTCCCTATGGAACCCTGCGTACAATCGCATGCCCTATGGGTTATGTAATGCACCAAACAACTTTCCAAAGGTGTATGATGTCATTATTTGCGAGACATGGTGGAGGATTTTCGGAGATTTTCATGGATGACTTCTCTGTATTTGGAGATATCTTTGATAAATGCTTGGACAATTTGAGTAAAGTGCTAAAGAGATGTGAAGAGACCAACCTTGTACTTAAGCGGGAAAAATGCCATTTCATGGTTCTGAAGGAATAGTGTTGGGTCACGAGATTTCAAAAAGGAATGGAAGTTGATAGAGAAAAGATAGAGGTAATAGAGAAGTTACCCACTCCAACAAACTTAAAGACGTTGCGAGCCTTTCTTGGCCACGCAGGATTCTATAGGAGGTTTATCAAGGACTTCTCTAAAGTTTCTAGACCTTTGACTGAATTACTTGCAAAAGATGTGCCTTTCGTATTTGGAGAAGAGTGCAAGAAAGCATTCAACACATTAAAGCGAATGCTTATAACCACCCCAATATTGGTAGCCCCAGATTGGAACAAACCTTTTGAGCTTATGTGTGATGCAAGCGACACGGCAGTTGGAGCAGCCCTGGGACAAAAGGGGGATAAAATCTGTAAGCCTATCTATTGCACAAGTCGTACCCTTAATAGTGCCCAGAGAAATTATGCGACTACAGAGAAGGAACTCTTAGCTGTCATTTTTTCATTTTACAAGTTTCAATCTTATCTGATAGGATCGAAAGTCACTGTATTCACTGACCATGCAGCTTTGAAATACCTTTTAACCAAGCAAGACTCCAAGCCGAGATTGTTGAGATGGATTCTACTCTTACAAGAGTTTGATGTTGAGATTAAAGATAAAATGGGATCTGAGAACCAGGTGGCTGATCACCTGTCAAGATTAACGTTGCTAAAAGAAGAGCAACTGACTGAGATCAAGGAAAGCTTTCCTGATGAACAACATTTTGCCATCTCAGCGGTAGCTCAAGTTGAATCATAGACCCGACATCATACATCAAGAGTGGGTAAGGTATACCCTTGGTTTGCTGATATTGTGAATTATCTAGCAGGAAGATACCTACCACCAGAATTCATGAATGCGGATAAGAAGAAGTTTTCACATATCCAAGCATTACTATTGGTACGATCCCTACCCATACAAATTGTGCCACGATGCCATTCTTAGGAAATGCGTCCATGATGACGAGATTCCAAGTATTTTGCACATGTGTATGCTAGAGAAGCTAGAGGTCATTATGGCTGCTAGACAAGACAAATGACAAAGTGCACTGTGTAGTGTGGATTCTATTGGCCTACAATTCATAAATCTGCTTACGATTTTACAAGATCCTGTCATTCCTGTCAAATGACTGGTAATATTTCTAAGTGGAATGGGACGCCACTGCAAAGTATCTTAGAAGTGGAGTTATTTGATGTTTGGGGAATTGATTTTGTGGGGCCTTTCACATCATCAGAATCAAATCGTTACATCCTGGTAGCAGTCGATTATGTTTCCAAATGGGTGGAAGCAGTAGCCTCACCTACTAATGATGCCAGGGTTGTCCTGAGATTTCTTAAGAAGAACATTCTGACGAGGTTTGGAGTGCCCAGAGCCATAATTAGTGACGGAGGGAGTCATTTCTGTAATAGGCTGTTTGAGAAGTTGATGATGAGATATGAGGATAGACATAAGATTGCAGCAGCATATCACCCCAGACGAGTGGACAAGTAGAAGTCACAACAAAGAGATTAAGAGGATCTTAGAGAAGACTGTGAATCTCACAAGGAAATATTGGTCTTTGAAATTAGATGACGCTCTTTATGCGTACAGAATAGCTTATAGGACCACGATTGGGATGTCACCATATATGATAGTGTTTGGAAAAGTATGTCATTTACCGGTAGAACTCGAGCACCGAGCACTGTGTGCTACGAGGTTTCTAAACATGGATGAGAATTTAGCCGGTGAAAAGAGAATGCTAGAGTTGAATAGATTTGAGGTTTAGACTTCAAGCGTATGAGAATGCAAGGATTTACAAGGAAAGAACGAAGCGTCTGCATGATAAGAAAATTCTGAACCGCACATTTCAAGTTGGAGATAAGGTGCTGGTATATAATTTGCGTCTTCATCTTTTTCCTGGGAAGTTGAAGTCTAGATGGTATGGACCACATGTAGTCACGAAAGTCTTCAATTCAGGTGCGTGCGAAGTTAGACATGAATACTCTGGGTAGATTTTCACAGTGAACGGACACAGGCTGAAGCATTACCTAGAGCACAAGTATAACCCTGAGTTGGAATTCTTTACGTTGACAGAGCCAAAATATTAATGAAGAAGCCCTATTAGTATAGTCGAGATGGCGACTATAAACTCAGAACTATTTCAAAACCCTTATTTACTGCTTTTGTTTTAGTTATTTTGAGTCAATAAAATAGCATGACAATCGCAAGGTTTTTTTCATCACATATATCTTCAGTCACCTGACTAGAGATATATGTGCTTTTTTCCTTCACGATTCTCATGTGATACCCTCGTAACAGTTTTCGCGTCTTGCTTAGGCAAATAACAGAATAAAGTGGCTTAAACTGTTTTTGCGCATTTCTCCGGAATGTACAATGACCGCCACCTTCTTTTCTTATCGCCCTTCACATGTTACTTACAGTTTTTGGAAGAATTTTGGAAAACAGGTAACAAGTTGGAAGAGGAATGACCTAAGAGCTAATGATTCTGCTCTGGGATTCGTTTTGACTCAGCCAACATTTCCAGAGCTAAGTACGTTTTCTTTTATTTATTATTAGTCATTGGGGACAATGTCTATAATAAGTGGGGGGTAGGCGTCTTAGCTGGATAATCGTAAAAGGGAATAATTTTGAAAATTTTAACACTGTTTTTAGCTTGCTTGTTGCACGTTTTCGAGTAAGGAATCGGTAGAAAAGGAGCCCAAGTTCAATTTGAAGTGAGCTATAGCATATTCAATTTAGTACGGAAGAATGCGCATGTATTATGATGCGTGAAATAGTAACTTATTAATTATTATTCTATCATTGCAATCAAAATTTGAGCACATAATCTGAGTGAGTAGTGTTTAAGATTAGATGATGAATTGTTTTAACCGGGAATCATTATTTGTCTGTCTATATACTTCAACAAATTGTTGTAAGACAAGGGAAGCAACTTGGATGACGAAAGGTGACCGGGACAAACGGACTTGTGAGAGAAAGAGAAGAAAGTGAGGAAATCTGCCAAAAAAAGAAATTGAAAAAGAAAAATGAAAAAAGAGAAGAGAAAAAGATATCCAATAAAGGCAGTGAGGGAAGCGAACTCGTGTAAAAAGGGCACGACCTTCGCATAAAAAGAAACAAACAAGACTTAAGAGCGATGCTCAGTCCCCGAGTCCGCCCGACCCAATTACGGTACCATGTTGTGAAACCATGTCTGAAAGCAATATGGGCGAGTGTATGAGCAGGTAAGTTAAGATTGTGTGGTTAATACAACTTGATTCTTCTCATGAACACACTTTCACGACTAATTCATCACACGACACATTGATGCATGATGAGTAGTGATTAATGGGGAGCTTATGGATTGTGGCTTGATGAATGTTTCAGCCGGAAATCTTTATTGAATATGTGGTAGTTGATGGGGATTGTTCTTGGAGGTACATTCCGCCTTGATACTCTGCTTTCATGAGGCGAAGCGAGAAGGCTAGTGGGGGGTAGTTGATGACGGTTAAAATAGTCTATCGTACGGCATCAACATTCTATCCATTATGAGCAAAAAATAGTGGTTTCGACCTATAAATATGAACCATTTGAGTTGAATAGCATATGTCGGGTTCGTGAGTCGAGAAATCTGCACTTAGTTATTGTTATTATATCGTGCATTATTTGATAATTTTTAGGATACGGAATATTGGGCTGAGCATGATGGACGAATCTGGAGTGGACTGAATGAATGGAATAGGCCTAGGGTATTCCAGAACATTCCAAGTTGAGTCGGCCGAAGAAAAAGGACAAAAATACCCTCGGTAACCCGGGAGGCGGTGCCGACTTACCGAGAGTCCAGAACCTTCAGAAACGCGTTTTCTTGGACGAGGGGTAGAACTAAGTGTTCCTAAGTCGGTTTAGATAGCTATGAATAAGAGGCTTCGCCTCAGAACACAAGTGTAAAATTTTCAAGACAAGTATTATGCAATAAAAGTTCTTTGTTCTTTATTTTATTTATTTTATGAGTTCTGGTCGGAGAGACGATGGAGTCGCCGCCTAGGGAGAGATCCGAAGGAGATCTACACTCATCTTCGAGGGTATGATTTTCTGTCTTTTCCAAGATGTAGATCTATCATTGTTCTATTCGACTAGTATATTTTACTAGCTTATTTAGTTTAATTATATAGTAGTTAGTTTATTTTACCCCATGTGTTATAGATCTGATTCGGGGTGAAGAAATCATGGAACATTAGTTGCGTTCTTCAGATCTGCGACGGTCTATATCGCTAGATCTGAATACCTAGTAAATTACTAATTCATGATAATCGGCGCCAGCAATGTTGATCGATAGATTTAATTTACATGTTTTTAGCCTAATCAACTATTTGCTTGTTATTGTAAACTAGCATTAAATACGAATAGTGGAGTGCTATGTTTGGACATTATCTAGAATGGACCCTAGGTACGTGCTGATCAATGTCGATAGCTGGCTAGGCGGGTTTGCGGTATGAGTTAGCACTCAATATCGACAGCTCTAGTTCTTTATGCGTATGGGCTATTACGGACCAATTATGGAGGGTAGATTGTGTATAGATTGTCTACTACCATTGTCAGAGTAGATATGGTTAGGAGTTGTACCTGTAGCTGAACAATGAATAAATTCACCAATGGGGAGGACTGTTGCATGTGTGGGGGGAATAACTAATTACTCATAATTGAACTAATACATTAGAAACTCTAGTTTGCTTCGTTGAACTTGCATAATCTTGCTAGTTGATTGTTACCAAATTTACTACAGTCTATATTATAGTTGGTCGTGAGACCATTATCGTGACAAGGTCAATCATGATAATTAGACGTTCTTACGAGTCTCCGTGGGATCAACCTTGATTTTCCAGTACTCTACTATGATAGACCTAGTCCTATTGCTAGTAAGTGCATTGCATGCAATCAATAGCATTGAACCTTGACTCCATTTGTTCAATAGTTTAATTTGATTTAATTTTGAAGTCTTGGAACTTTCTTTGGCTACACTGACTTTGTTTTTCTAAATAACATCAGTGCCTTCACAGATTAGTTGCAATTTGTCCCAAAGTTCCTTACCAGTCTTACAATCCATCACTTTCATGTACATATTGCTATCCAAGGTTCTGTAAATGGTATCAATAGCAATATTGTCGAGGTTTTTCTCTTTTCTATCTTCAACACCCCAATCTCTTTTGGTTTTAGAACATACCGAGTTTGATCATCCATGATTATAGATTTTGTGATTCTAGTGGTCCATCACCAAAGACACCCATCATTTCATCATGTGTTGCGGCTAAATAAGCGTGCATACGACGTTTATACTCATCAAAATGATCTAAAGAGAACATCAACATAAGTCCTATCATCTTTGGTTGTTATCCATGATGCAAAGTTTTGAAAATGAAACTTGAATAGTTTTGAAAGAATTTTCACAAGCACAATAAGTAGGATTACTTGAACATAAGCATCGCTCCGATACCAATTGTTGGTCCCTTGAAAAGGCTTTGGTTAAGTTTAGGGGGTGAATAAACTTAACACTTAAAACTTTTTGGAGTTGACAAACTCGGCAAGGTCGATAGTCTTACGACTATTAAGATTCTTGAATTTGTTGCAATGGAATATATTAGAATTAAGCCTTATTACTTGTTGATAAAATAATGATACCAAGTATTAGATACTCATGAGTGTATGTGTGTGATTGGTTGATAGTTTGATGAGGTTGATGTGATCATTATCTTTGATAAAGTAATATCTGAAAGTAAATGCGATAAAGTAAAGTAGGCAAGATTTATAGTGGTTCAAGGTGGTGTAATCTGTCACCACTCTCTTCTCTGTGATGTTTGAGGTAATTCACTTAGAGATTCTTGAGGTTGCGATTACATAAAATCCCTGTTGTTTGTCCTTCACCAATGACTGTGGCTTCACAAACCTGAACACTTGAAACAGGTAGGATTCTTTGCTTCAATGTATTCCACTGGTCCTTGAAGGGTAGGATTGCCTCTTCACCAGCTCCACCACAAACAACGATTCTGGACCCCAAAGGATGCTTTCTGCATCTTGAAGAAACTTCTTGTAAAGAAGAGTTGAATCAAGTAAGTGATTGACTTTTCCACTTGATCGAGGATGAAATGATCAGCAGATTTGAGGTCTTCAAGTGTGTATACTTGATGCAACTTGATAGCATGTTACACTTGAAGATAAATCTTGATCAGTAAATTTAAGCTCAGTGTATGTCAGCAGGGTGTTTTTCTTGATTAAAACTTGATAGCTTCGAATGGATTATTTGTTGTTCATCATCTTCAAACTGAATCAGGAGTCTCCTATTTATAGGTGTGAATCCTGTGACTTGTGTTTGAATTTCAAATGTAGCCATTTTTGGACTTGTCTTCATCTTGACTTGGTTTTTGTCTCTGTTCATAGTAATCGACAATCATCGATCGGCTTTTGTCGAGTTTTGATTTGTCCCTCCTGTTGACTTATAACCATTGGATAATCCTCTGAATCTTTCCAACGTTCCTTTTATCTTGACCGTTGATTTGTTGACAAAATCAAGGCTTGTAATCCATTTTTATCCATTTAATTATCCATGTAACTTTTGATTAAATCGATATTTACATTCAGCAGATATTAGAAATATATCAACCTGCTGATGTAGATAACTGTCAGCTGGTTTAAGTCTGCTGTGTTTTTAAAATACTTCAGCTGACTAGTTTACATCTAACTTTTTATTGTGAAGTTAGAGTACACCACTTTGATTATAACTAACTTCCAATCACCACTTAACATATGGAACTTAGACCTTGTACACAAGGTATATGTATTCAGTTTTGGTCATCACTGACTTCCCTAAATTCTGATTCCATATCCTTGACTTTAATACGAAGTTTGATCCCTTAGGCTTCAATAACTGAGTTTGAACCCTCAGCCTTCAGTCTTCAGCAGGTTCCTAGACACACTACTGACCTAGTTACCCTACTGACCTAGACAGGTCTGCTGATAAAGTCCGCTGACCTAATTACAGTGCTTGTTTGATAAAACCTATACAAAGATCAAACTCTAATAAACCTATACATTTGATCTAGACATATTTTTGCCTTTGCTCTATAACAGCTAGTCTGGCACTCATCATTAAAACTTAAAATATGTCCAACAAAAATATATAAAAAACAACAAAATAAAATCCAAAAAAAAATATCACACGAGTTGTTTCATAATCGCTTCTTAAGCTTATTTCTGGTCATTATTAATCGGCTTAAGTGGGTGATTGGGGATGTCATTTCGGGGAATGAGAGTGCATTTGTGCGGGTGCCTCATTACGAGATAATACGATAGTTGCTTTTGAGGCTTTTTATTCTATCAAGGCATGGATGCGGGGGTGCCACAATCACGCAGACTTTGAAGTTAGATATAGATAAGGCCTTCGATAGAGTGGAGTGACAATATTTGTGGAGGTTATGAAGAGTATGGATATCCTCTTGCATTTATTGACATGGTCCGACGGTGTGTGACGACTTCTTCTTTCGGGTGTTGATTAATTGGAGGCTAGCGGAAGGATAGTGCCGACTCGGGCCTTTGGTAGTGGGATCCATTATCGCATTTCCTTTTATCATTTGTATATAAGGTTTTTGACTTTGCTTGATGATTACGTCCGTAGAGGAGCACTTTATGGTATCTATTTTGGTGGCGAGGCCGGGGTTGTAGTTTCGCTTTGCTATTCATTGATGTCTCATATGGAGTTCTTTGAGCTCTTGGATAAGGTGGTGGAGGCGTTAGTAGAGTTGTTGGCTAGGTATGGTGCCCTTTCCGGTCAAGCTATTACCTTTCATAAGTCCAGTTTGTATTTTTTTGAGGGTGTTTCGGTGGTAGACCGAGAGATATCTTATCTAACATGCTTCAGATTTTGGGAGATGGCTCTAGTAAGTATTTGGAGTTGCCATATGTGGTGGTTTGGAATGAACACCATGTGTTAGAGTTTTGAGAGATAAATTTTGTAAAAATGTGGTGAGTGAAAAGGATAAGTTGCTCTCCCCGCAGGAAATGAGGTGTTTATCAAATCGCCTCTCAGGCCATCCTACGTATATTATGCAAGGTGTTTCAAGATTCCACAACCTTAAGTCGGGAGTTGGAAAATGTGATTCGAGGCTTCTTTGGGGTGACACAAAGAATAGCGTGAGTGCCTTTGGAAGAATTGGGAGGCTTGCTTCCTCACGATGAATTTAAGAGGATTGGGATTTCGGGACTCGAGTGTTTTTTAATCTTTGTGTTGGCTAAGCGATCGTGGAGGATGTTGACTAATCCGGGATCGTTGGTGGATCAGTACTACATGCGATGTACTTTCCGGACATCACTATTCTTGCAACCAAATTAGTGGTCGCGCCGTCGTTGCGGTGGCGTAGTATCACGGAGGCATAGTTATTGAAACCGGGCTGGAAGCGGTGGTCGGATCGTAAAAAGGTGACCCGGACAGGGAACCGGTTTAATTCAAACATTGGACCGGTTAAGGAGCCCGATCGCACAAAACCGTTTAAACCGCCGGTTGAACCGCTAAACCGTGATCCGTCTGGTTATTGGTCGAACCGGTTTTTATTTTGTTTCATTTATTTTTTGATTAATAATTCTGTGGGATTTAATTTGAAAAAAATATTTTAACTTTCTATAATCACAGCGAAACACAAAAACCTTAATTTAACTCATCAATTATTAACCTTTTCTTTCTTTCAAGCTTCCTCCATTTTGAAATAATCCTGAAAAAAATTCACTATTAATCATCAAGATATTTTATTTTGTATGTTTTTATTTCTTCTCTTTCGTTGGATTAATTATGAAAATTTATAAGTTTCAGCCTTTTAATTTTTTTTTATTATGATTTTGTTACTATTTGGAAAATCATGGACTAGTATTGTTATGTTATTTTACAATGTGCAATGTTTACAAACTAGATCTCTTATTCGAAACTTTTTGTGGGTTTTCACTAGTACTAGTGTTTTTTTTTTTAATTTACATATTTCATTTGTATCTTGTTTGTTATTTGGATGTTGGAATATTTCAGAAATTATTTTGGATGTCATATTATAACTTTTTCTTATGTCTTGAATATATTATTAGGTTTTAAATTATACGTGGTGACCCACGGTTCTAACCCACGGATGAACTAATGACCCGGTGACCTAGTGTCTTTTCGGTTGAATTCCCGGTCCGGTTCGATAACTATGCACGGAGGCAGGATCTTTGATTGGGGATGAGATGGAGAGTGGGGATGGGAGCTCAGTGTTTGTTTTCACGACGAGTGGATAAAGAGGCAGCCGTCTTTTCGCATCCCATATGTGGGTCATGAGTTCCCAACTGATACTAAGGTCTCTGCTTTATTTATCCCGAATACGAGAGTTTGGGATTCTCCTCGGATTCGGGAGCTATTTTTGCCTTAAGAATCGTGCATTCAGCCACTAGTATAGCCACGAGGGATGCTTTGCACAAGAGGATCTGGCATTATGATAGGAAGAGTACTTATCTGTCAAGTCTATGTATTATTCGGCACTATCACTCTATCGGCCTTCATCAGCAGGCCTCGGCGGGAGTAGATAGGGTGCAGAAGCGATCTTCAGAAGCTCCTAATTCAGTTGCATATTCAGACTTTGTGTCTTTGATGTCGCATAATTGACTGCGATTGGACAAGGCCGCACTTACGCAACATAAAGGATGGTATCTTTTGGTGGCGGAGATATTAGAGACTCTGCAAAGCATGTCTTGTTTAAATGTTAGATGGTAGAAATCAGCGAGCTTCACCTTTTCATGGAACTCTTGGAGCATCTCCATTCTTCCTCCTTTCTTTGACTTTCTATGAGACTTGTTGATGAGTAGCGGAGGTGCGGGACACTTTGAGGTTTGTCGGGCTCATGTGGGGATATGGAAAGAACATTCCTCACTTATCTTTGATGGTCATGCCGTTCACATTTCGGCCGGTGTGTGCAACTGTCTGTGGCGGCTATAGCAAAATATGTTGAGGCCATAAGAGGCATTCAGGGACCAAGGACCGCTTGACATTTCAAGCGATTCATGGGTGCGGCCTCTCGAGGGGTGTGATGTGATCAAGATGATATTCAGACCCGTTAGCTTTTATAAAGACCGTGGACCCCGCTTGTGACTCGAGATGGGCCTATGATAAGGCTCCAAAGAAGAAAGTTAGAGAGGCATTGATTACTTTGGCCTTGGAAGTCTACTTGGAGGAAGAAACAGTCTCACGAAGACCGAAGATCATTACTAAGTGCACCATTTATGCTATTGGACTTGAAGAAGAAACTATTCGGCTTGGATAATTTAATTTGAAGTTTGTTTAATTTTTGTGTCAATAAGGCCGACCCACTGGGTTGTGGATCCATTGTGGTATTGTTGGACCAGGCTTTTACATTATTTTCATTAGTCTTTAATTAATAATTATGCAGGTGGGCCTAAGTATCTCAAGTAAACCCATTAAGGCCGAGGGTATGCGCATTTACTAAGAGATTTTCTCCCACATTGCTTAGCTTTACTTGTTTCTTGATGATTGTAGCCTATATAAGGCACCCACGTGGTTCTTTTACAAATAGTTCAATTTTTTGAGTGAAAATTTGATTGAGTCTATTGACTTGTTTATCACTTTACAGTGAGGATCTATTCTACCCTTAAGAACTTATCCATGCCTTAAGCAAGCATTGTGGCATTCTTGCCAGCGTTTATTAGATTGGATTATCTAAGTTCGTTGTAGTTTCTTGAAGATTCCTTTAGTACCATTAGAGGAGGAATTAAAGTAGAAAATTCAAAAGTGAGGAGAGCACCATTATTTGCGAGAGAGAGAAAAAGATGGTGAAGAGAAAGGAGAAAAAGTGTTAGGAACTTTTATGCTAAGTATGGAGGTCATTCACGCCATTGAAGGCACTACTCCCTCATCTTTCTTTACAAAGAGGCCGACCTCTCCTTTCCCACCCCTCTCCTATTTTATGCTTATTTCATCATATGATTCTCTTCCTAGTGTTGTGGTGTCTTTATTGCGGAATTTGTTGATGTCTTTCTGAGGAGGAGCCGAGCAGATTGCCACCATTTCGAGGAGTAGAGCATAAATTGACTTTATTCCGGCTCCACGTTGCCAAACCGACTAAAGCATATCATGCAAATCGGAAGAGACCAAAGAGATTCAAAGGCAAGTAGAAAAGTTGATTGCAAGGGCAAGGTGCAAGAAACCATGAGTCCATGCACGGTGCGGTGATTGTGGGTCCAAAATTAAAGGATAGTCGATGGAGAATGTGCGTGGATTTCAAGGCTATCAACGAAATCACGATCTGATATCGTTATCCTATTCCACTAATTAGATGATATGATAGATGAATTATGTGGTAATAAATTCTTTTC